>OX388311.1:5561102-6761102 GCA_947579605.1 Athripsodes cinereus
GGCAATTATTTTATGATTTTGAGTGTTTAATTATTTATTTATTTTATTGTTTCAGAGTTTTGGGTCGTCAGCAACTTAGACGGTTTCCGGATAGTTTTCAGTTTGGAGTGGCTACAGCCGCTTATCAGATTGAGGGAGGATGGAATGCTGGAGGTAAGAAATACACGAATTTTATATCAACTACGATTTCAAACTTCATTCGCTGAAAATTTAATATCTGATGATGACATGCATATATTTCAATTTCTCCCTTGGAATACAATAATTTTGAGACCCTCTTTTATCTCCAAATTTTTATGCCCGATCTTTGGAAATGAATTGCCAGCCGTCTATCACACTCAGTTCTTCCAGATCCTGATTGATGTCAATTGTTTTTGTTTTGGTATAATTCGACTAATTTTGTCTTCTATAACATCCAACTAATTTCAGCCTAGCGTTAGGGCTAGTGCTATGTAAGGTAGATCACAAAAATATAGTTCGCTCTAAGAGGAAATCAAAATATCAGATCTGTGAATACATTTACAGTGTCCCTCACCCTTGATAAATATAGCATTAATACCATTAGATTATAAATCAAATGGTTACAAGAAAAAATGACAATACGAAACCTTGATTGTCATTTCGATGTCGCTCATTTTTTCTTCAGAATAATCATGTGAATACTACTTTACAATGATAACAATAAATCTCGCAACTATTTGCCATTATCTTTGTACAGATTATAAAGATATTATTATTATCTAGAGTGTGTAATAAAAATTATAATGATTTATTTATTTATTTATTTTAATCAATTCAAACAATTTCTGTAAATAACAGTTCTAAAGTTTATGATGCAGTGTAATTAACCGTATAGTACTTCATAGCCCCACGATTACTTAATAACTTCTTTTATCATGAGCGATAACGTATATTTTATTATGTAACATTTAACGAAACAGAAGCCTCAAAGACAACATATTATTGATCGTGCAATTCTTGATTTCACACTTATCCATTTAATTATATTCACCATCAGGGTATTTCCAACGAGTGGAGTAATAAGTGGACTAATTGGATGCATACATTAATAAATATGTAAATCGTCCTTCACGTAAAGAGCTGCCACTTATGTTTAAAAGAAAAGTTTATGGTTCACCTGATACTTAAAAACAAACAAAAAAGAGTGGAAAATCTATACCTCATGACTATTTCATTTGGGTGTTATAATATTTTATTATCAAACAAATAAATAATATTCTTAATGTTGGTATTTTAATTATATATGACTTGAGTCCGTGACCTCTAGTTACACTCGTTCTTTGTGATTTTTCAATTTACTAAATCGTGTTTTAATAATTAACATTCCGTAAGAACATTAGTGTACCTGTATCTGTCGATTAGATAACTACCTTCTTTAGATTATTTGCATGTCAAACCTGCTTCTACATTATCTTATTTTAATGATTCCTGTAGATGAAATAAAATTAATAACATAAATAAATACCTAATTACCTCATCAAAATATCATAATAATATGTGAAACAAAGGAAGTAGGTGATCAAAAACTCACGGTCGTGTTGAAACGTTTTCTGATTGGGAGCTTATTAGTAAAAGTTTATCAATATTCCGTCTATAATTGTCCAGATTATGCAGAATATCCGAGATAAAGTGTTAAATAATTATAGATGTAATATTTCTCTTCTTTTCCACCGGTAACTTATTTCTAAAGATCGTTATCATCCTATTCTGTTTACCATCTTTGCTACATCATGCGATTGTCTGTCATGTGCAGGTATCTGTGTAGTGGCTTCTTTAGTTTGGTCACTCCTCTTATTGGTGCTCAATACAACATTGTTACTATGAAAACCTGAAAAAATATTCTTTAACCCATAAGGGTGTTTCTTTCATAAGTGATATGCTTTATAGCTGAATCAAATATGTCAAATGTCATTGTTGTACTTATACTTACCTTTTAGAGTACCTACAGAAACTTACAGAAAAGAACGGGAGTCTACCTACTCTATTTCGGAGATTCCCAGATAAATCATTGTCCAGGAATAACTCATCTTAAATTTTCGTATAACATATTATTAAAGCTATTACCCATATTATTTTTGACAGCTATATATCATACAGGATTAATGCCGTTTCTAATTTTATTTATGTTTATAATTATTATCATTTGTTAAAATTCCAATAAAAAAAACTTGCTATTAAAACGAATCACACGTTCCAAACTTGTTTATTGAAAAGATGTTTCATGTGGCCATACAATGGATGGTTTTTAATTCTATATTTACGATTCGACCCTTTCGTGTTTGTTTAAACTTTTAGGTACTTTAAAGTCTGAAAGTATTTAATGATCAAATATTTTAAACAACATATAGTTTGATGAGTAACTATTTGCATTTTTAGTTAAATTTAAATAGAAATCTAAATGAGTCGGATCGAAGTAGCAAAATCGTCACTTCAAGAACGGATAATATTTTTATGAAACACAAAAAGCACTCAGAAGTTAAGAGTCCTTTATTTTCCGTTTTAAACTTCTGTTAGCACTTAGCAAGTAATAGGTATATAATAAGTTGCAAAAACTTTTATTTATAACTTTTAAAATAATTATTACTATTTTTATGTGTAAAATTTCAATTCATGTCTAAAATTTATGTAGAAGTGAATTGAAATTTTCACAAATCTAATTTTCCACGTTGATCAAAGTCTTAAGTTTCAGATATAACAGAGTTAAATGTTTTTTGTGTACTTGTTGTAAAATCATAAAAAGCCTTTAGAATTTTGCAATGGTTTGGCAAATACGAATATATATTGGCAAAATAAGTGACATTCTAGGGCACTGTCTTTGATTATCTGTCATACTATTCTGATTTGCTTACTTCGTAGCCTTTTATATTATTTATAATATTATAACCAAGTAATTTTCAAATGGTTTTTACATCACTACATTACGTAGAAATAAATTATCCTACACGGGTTTGGAAAAAAAATAACACAAAACAAAATCAAATGAAGACGTGTACCTTACCGTATTTAAAACTAGTTTAGATTTTTATTAATTTATTTTCTCAACCAGAATGCTAATGTCAATTTAAAAATAATAAAAATAATTACATGTTCGGACAAGATAATTATTTATTTTTATTTCTAGATACCTTTTCAATTTTGTATAGATTATTAATTTAAATACTTTTTTATATTATTTTGCGTAATTTGAATATTATATTAATTACAAGAAGGATGTGTTTAATTCAGTAAACATATATTACTGTTATTGTTTACAAAGTATTGATAATAAATACACACATTAGCTTATGATACGCCTTCAATCGTGATAATCCACGACTTTTTGTATACAGTATTAATTAGATATGTTTGCTCATTTTTCTTTATAATTATACGTAAATAAAATTTTATTGTCCTTATTATATACTTTGACACAAGCCCCGTGGGATTAAAAAAGCTTCCGCCCATTTTGTTAGTGTTTTCATGCGTAATATGAATTACATAATTTGAATGTTCTATTGATTGAGTTGGCGTTTATTTTATAAAACTCCATATTAATTTATTTAAAAAAGCAAAGGTAGCTTGGTTTCGACTTATAAAGTCATTGACAAACTCATCAGCTTTTATTAGATATTATCAAATAAAATAATTCAAAAGAGTAATTAAATATTTGTGTTTATTAAATTAGTAACTCGTCCTTTGTTCTGAAAAAAAATTGTCTGGTTTTATTCATTTTACATAATAAAAAAATACATTATAGAAAATATTGCAAAAGGTTGCTATAACAAACATAATTATGTAGTTATTAAGCAGGTAACTATTTGAATTTGTGAAATTTAGAAAGTGTTTTTATTTTTTATTTCCTTTGGCTCTTCTCTCAGGTGGAAATGAGCTTCCTCCATAAGCGATTCTAAGTCAATTGAATATTTTTTGCCCACAAATTCCCTCATTTCAACAGGGACATTCAAAACTACCAAAAAACTTGCCTGTCTTATTATCTTTCTTCTATATGTGTAAGTACAAAAAAAAATGATGTGCTAATCAAAATTTTATAATATCTTCTTCTTCTTCCTGTGCCATGTCAGTTCCCTCCGACGTTGGGGATCACTCTGGTGAAAACCTCCTTGTCCTGTGCTGCTCTGAACAGGTCATCCACCGTCCTCATTCCGATAGGTACCTATATCTGCTGTAAGACTGAAGAGAGGATTCCGATCAACTTTTGATTCAAATTAAATCAAACCTATCGTAAAACCAAGAATAAAACCAACTTAATAAAATAAAATAAAAATGAACAAGACATGTCTGACGATGAAGAACAACACTTCTGTTTTCAAATCTAATTAGAGACTTACCAAGGTACTCATCGTTTTTTTCCAATTGATGTTTGTGCGAATATATTTTAATGATGCTTTATAATAATTTTAGTTCGTTATAAAGGCCGGCAGATACAACACGCAATACAATAAAATAATACAACATCTATAGAATTATCCTAATAAACACAATTACATTTACTATTATTATTATCTATCTATCTATCAATGTATTATATAATTATGATAATAATAATCTGTTGAATACTTAATAACTGTTATAGCCGTCCTAGAAAAAAAATTCAAAGGCTTTGGAATGAAAATTTACGTGTTATATAATGATTATCACGTGTAAGATGTAAGGCAACATTATAAATATCATCAAGGATGGCAGTCATCTTCTAAATTCAGATAAATATCCTGAATATTTTAAAATACAGGATCATTCATCTAACAAGCATAATAAAAAACTTTCACGACACAAGCTTTTAGCTTGCTGTGAAAGGTGTATAAAGTTTTATTTGGGTTTATAACGAAAACCTGAACTACTGAAAGTAACTTTTTATTAATCGCTTGATGATGGAGTCGAGAGTCTCCGAACGCGAAAATAATAAGTCATTTGGAAGTTTACTACATACTGTTTTTTTTTCTATTTATCTTGAAATGGACTTCCAACAAGTACCTTCGGTCAATAACATCGAATTGCTAATATAAAGGATCTATTTTTAAGAACTACACTTTACATGATGTATTTTAGAAAAAAATTGTTATCAAAAATTAATTAATTTCAGAATAATGACGAATGTTTAGGTTCATAAAAATATACTAATAATACCAATGTTATTTTATCTTAAGGCTTCGACAGAGATTCTGCCATTCTAAAACGCAATATTTGACTGAGTATTATAATAAGATGCAAGTTTTGATTAACATGCCTTAGTTTGGGGTATGATTTAAAGTAAATAGTATTTTAGTAATAAGGAATAAATTCGGGATTTTTGTAAATATGTTAGGATCTATTGACAAATCTTGTCTGAACTGAACAGATCCTACATAAATTCGAATATTGTTAATAAACATAGTTTTCTTTTCTTTTTCTGTAAAATGAATAAACTTTAAAATTTCAATTTTAATATAATATTATTTAAACTGGTTTATCTCATTGCGAAAAAAATATCTAATTTATGTAAAAGTTGTATCCACACAAACTGTACACTTAGAAAATCGAAATTTGAAGAAT
Organism: Athripsodes cinereus; assembly: GCA_947579605.1. NCBI lineage: Eukaryota > Metazoa > Arthropoda > Insecta > Trichoptera > Leptoceridae > Athripsodes > Athripsodes cinereus. The sequence continues at coordinate 5,566,653 of OX388311.1, forward strand.
GATACCAGTATATCGAAGACAAAACATACCTAGGTAAATATCTATGTATGTAAATGGGCAAGCTCAATAAAAAAAGTGGTAATCGAATTAGCAAATTCATTTTGCACTTCTGCGAGTTAATTCCAATGACGAATAAAATTTCATAATATATATTATTTTTGCTTATTTGTTATAAATATCAAATGCCACATAACGTGTTAGCTGTTTTATTTACAATCTTATTTATATACAGTCCACAGACTGCATTAGTGGTTAGCAAATAATAATGTTGCTAGACATGGTAAAGACTCAAACAAGATATTGAGCAGTATAATAAACATCAGGTGCATCCGAAATTTTAAATATGTTGGAAAATAAATATTCTTTTTAATTGTAACTCAATATGTAAAGAAGCCCGAATTTTTGACAACATTGCAATAGTAAAACAACAACTTTGTCTTATTTGATTGTTTTACAATTTTTCATTCACACCAATCTATTACGTGCGAAAAAAATACTATCCTAAAAAATATTGTCGATTATTCTAAATGTCCAAAACACTTAGGTGCTAGTTAAATTTTATTCGTAGACACCATTTTGTTTATGAACAAAAAAAGTTTCCGTAGATTTTCAGAGCTCTAAAACCTATCATAAAAAGGTAGTCTGATTTGAGAAGTTTTAGATTTCAATAAATAAAGTTACAAAAAATAGTTGTTAATTTCTTCAAATATTTGGGTTAAATTACAATAAAAAAATGTTATGTGGATATACGAAAGTATAATGAAACGAAATTCTTTTTTTTTATTATATTAATAAAAAAATATTTAATTACACCACTGGTAAGCAAGTCTATCTATGTATATTGTGTATTCGCTATGGTGTCGGGGATTTCCCAAAGTTATTTCAGCATAACAATAAATTGAAGATGCCCAAGGCACTATTTAATATTTTTGACGGAGACGAGAGGTCACGATACAATATTTTTAGTGTTTATTTTTTCTAAAACATTTAATCCTAATCCTATATATAGATTTTGTTTTGTAATGGGAATGCCCGGTAAATAAAAACAACAACAATGACTGTCAGATATTTTGAAAAAAAACTTACAAGTTATAAATCAAGATAAAAACTTTATACCAGCTTCCATTAATCTTAGACACATCCTAATTTAATTATAAATTACGTTAATATGCTGTTTTTGTATTAGATATTTTTGTAATATTTTCTTAACCTCTTTGTTATCTCACACACGTGTTTTAGTAACAGTGTGGTAATAGTGGTACATTTTAAAACAAATTCATTATCCAATATTGTCACGACACGACAAGTTCAGTGGTAATAATGTTAAGTTACATTATTGTTACAATTGTAAAAGGTAGTTACATTTACAAATTTATCGCCAACAGTTTTTATTTTTTATTTATAGTTCTATACTTTACTATATAATCGCGGTGTATCCCAGAGTGGGGTAGCAGAGAGGATAGAATGCCATGTATATATTTATCCTTACATACTTCTTTCGCTTCTTCTACGTTCATAAAATTTCTCATGCACGCGCGTCGATATCTCTTACTCAACACTTGGCCATCCTTAAGAGTTTTATCCGCCTGATCAAGCCACGTGGTTCTCGGACCCCACGCTTTCTCACACCTCCTCTTTCAGATAATTATATCCCATTTGTCATTCCCATCCCATCTCCAGGTACGGCACGAGGTATGTGGCGGGCGCTGCCCTTATTTAAAATCCCATTTGTCACTTTTTCATCATTGATTCGTTCCACATGTTCAAACCATCGTATCTCATTTACACACATTCTATCCACAACACTCCTCTCGCAAATAAAATATAGATATCTCGCATATTATTATCAATTAATTCACCAACAATATATATCTATATCTACAACATTCCTCTTCCATCCGCTCTTTCATCTTATATCCTTATTCCTCACTCTTATCACGCAATGTTTGAAGTACCTACCTATATTCAATAAAATTAATTTTATTTTTATTTTTTTTTATTTATTTTATTACTTACACTAATAAATAACAAATCTATACATATTTTCATTGATGCTGCCCAACTAGGTATAACCTGTTCTAGGGCAAACATCTCACAAACATATCAATCATACTGAAACATATACACAATCACAAAAAGCATTCATAATGAATATCGATTATGTTTTGTCAATCAGCAATAATCTACGTAGACAGATAAACTTGTAATATTTCATGCATGATGGATATCCTTTCAGGATCTACTCCATATTGTCCAGGTAATTTAAGATATTATTCCGCTCTACCACAACACAATATTCCTTGTCTTACAGTCGCCATAATTTATAAGGTGCCCAAGTTATTATATATTTCTTTGCATATACTTTTATAATATAATTTTTCTTTGATAAATAAGCTTTTGTGCAAGTATCTATACAACTTACATACATACATACCATCACGACGCTTCACTCGCGGGGTAGGCAGAAAGGATCGAGCGCCACTTCCTTCTATCCTTGCATACATATTTCGCTTCCGTCACTGTCATACAATTCCTCATGCATGCTCTCCTGTTCAATGTGCTCAACACGTGACCGTCCTGTAGGATTTGATTTAAATGATCTTGCCATTTAATCCTCGGACGTCCACGTCTCCGAGCACCATTCCTATCTTCCAAATATATCTATACAACTTGCACATATATATTTATAAAACAGCTAAAAACCTTTCGATATTATTTTATTGATTTGAGTAAAACTCGATATTCTAGTTTGCTGGAATTTCAGAGATATATTAATACAAGCAATATGCTAAACTATTAAATATTCAATACAAATATAAAATATTCTATATACGCATATTAAAATATGTAGGTAGCGAAATCCCAAGATTACTAAATAATGAATGCATGATTTATACATCAGTACGAGTACCTACTCACAATGAAAATGCACACACTTGGCTAACTAGACGGGTATAAAGTTAACCCCGTTTAAAAGAAAAAAAATACAAAAATAATTTTTCATCTCTAGTTAAATTAAAACCTTAGAAGACAAACAAACAATTTGTTCTAAGATGCATTTATTTGATATTATGTATTTATAAGTATCCAAAATTCAAATTTGTAAACAACTTTAAGAAATATTGTCCATGTATACAAATGAATTGTCATTTATTAGGAATTACTAAGTCATAATTTAACCATCCTTTAAGGTGGATCAACACTAATTTCTCTTTTTGAGAGAGCTGTCACTGGAAGATATCGTAATTAGGCGATAAATTCACCCTCTCTGCATTGAATTATAGCATAACTGATAATTTTATGATACTTCATATTGATAGTATAACCAATGTACATTGAAGAGAGACCCACCTCACACCCGGATATTTCAGGAGTCATAGACTCCTATTTATCCGCACATTCAAACCAAAATTGTCCTTACGGGCGAGCCATTGTGCAGGTCTGAAAGACCGACCGGCTAAAACCGCCGTCGTGGGAATCTTTTAAACTACACTCTCTTCAGTGCCCCTTTTGAAAGTATCTATGTTTATTTTAATAGATATTAAGTAATAGAAATTTATATAAAAAAGAAACAAAACAGGACAAAAAATAGCACAAATAATAAAAGATAGATAACATCGAGTAAATATGATATATACAAATTGCTGAGTAACAAAAAACCGAGGTGAGGTGTCCAGAAACTTGTACAGTAAAGAGTGAAAAAAAAATAAACAACGCTATAATCTCTATGAATGATGTATTATTAAGTCAGATCTAATGTGCGGAATAGCGGGCATTATTCATTAATTGTTTTTCAGTTTTTTTTCTGAATAATTGCAAATAAGTTAATTACGTATTGATATCACATAATAACAATGTTGACATTATTGTTATAACATGGTATTAAATATTTATAAAGTAACCGTACCTACATATGTAGAACAAACAGGTGTTTTATTTAACTATAATATGATTAATATTATAAAGCTATCAACGAGCTGTATTTAATGTTATGTAAGTAATCTAGTCTAGAATATATTACATATTTATTTCCAGAATAGAATATATTACATATTTTGAGCCCAGGCTATAGATATATGAATATAGGGGAGGTGTGTTTTTTTAATTTTTTTATTTCAATAGATACAACAGCTTTGACAATGAATAATACAATAGTACAGTTAATCATTTACATCGCCAATTAAAGTATCTAAACTAGAGGAGACAAATATGCCATCCTAAAGCTAATCATAGAAGGGAAGATTGAGGGGCGTAGAGGGGTTGGAAGAAGGCGGCTTTCCTGGCTCCAGAACATTCAGGAGTGGACCGGGATGAGAGGTGTGGAGGAGCTGTTTCGTGCTGTCCGAAACAGGAAGGATTTCTCCCGTGTGGTCGTCAACGTCGGGGGGACCCGACAAGATACGTAGAGAAGAAGAAGAAACTATGAACAATTTAACAGCACATTATTTAAAAAATAATTATAGGAAGAGGAAGGAAGGGAGTGTTTGTGAAACCTTACGTATAAGACAGGACAGAAAGGGCAATTTGCAAGCTGAGCTATAACATGCAGTTAGTTCGTTGGCTACTCTACTCGTGGGAAATGCCATGATGGTATGAATGAATGCATATCCCTCATAACGAGTCAAACACACATCCTTTAGAGGACAGCGGTATTCGAACCACGAACTTCCCGCCCAGTATTAGGGAAACCCAAGTACCTACTACCGTTATTTTAATCCTTATAGCGTATTGACCACCTCACACACAATTTGCCAACCTAATTAATAAAAAATAAAATATATTTCTTATAAAATAACTCAAGAAATACCTTTTCGCCACATCCTTTGGTTGGTTAAATTTCTTATCGATAACTTGAAACTATAACCAAGAAGTTGTAATAATGTAAATTTGTTTTTAAAGTACTTATTTATAAACTAATTAACCAATTAGTTCTATGTATGTATGTATAATTCCTACTTTTCCTTATTATTTATACTGTCAAGGTTAATTATTATTAATTCCTAAAAATAAAATACTTCAAAGTGTAGGTAAAACGCGTGCAATGTTACAATTTCCTGGATCGATTGGTTTCTTAAGGCTTTATTGATGTTAAAATGGTGAAAAAATGTAATATTTGTGAAACCACTAAAACAGAATAGGTCTTCAACTCTTTTACGCAATTTTCGTGTTTACTGCTAGGCAGAAATTAGTAAAACGAACATTTTAAACATCTTTAATTCAACCAACCATATGCACGCCATATATTCAAATGTCTCATTTTTTATGGTTCTGGAAGAAAAACTTATTGTATATTATAATATTGCATACAGTATATGGATTTAAGTTGGATGGCTGCAGTTTCAAGCGGAATCTGTTGAAGCACTCTTTATTTAACAGGGTGGTTAATCATTGGAATAGTTTGCCACCTGAGCTGGTTGAATCTTCAAATTTGAACAAATTCAAAAATTTGAAAGACTCATTATGGTTGTGATAATTTTGTTGGGCCTGATGGTTGGTACTGTGACAGTAGTGTTGAGATCAGACATATCAGCTTATTATAGCTGCCTAACTATAATAATAATATTGACAACAAGCAGTTGGTTTATTGGGTACTCAACTTGTAGAAGATGTCATGATGGCTTGGTTAAAAAAATATAGGTACAAAATAATCTGATTTGATATCTGTAAAACTAATCATCACTTCTAGTGTAGGCATAAAGATATTTTCACAGTAGAAAATTATTGCGAAACTTGCCAGATTTATTGAATTTTATTGTTGTAAAATATGCAAAAATCAAGTTTTCTGCGTCATAAGCATTGGGACATTGCAGATTGGTAATGTCCTTTACCGATTTATATGGTAATATTATTGACACAAACGCTTAATATTTTGTACATAGTTACAGAGATGTAGATAATTTAATTAACATATGGCCAATGGACTCATTGCAGTCATTGCAATATGTAATGAATCTCTGTGCCATGCAAATACAGTTTTAAGAAAATTCAAAGATTATTTATTAAGAAATACCATGACACCATTTTCACAAGGAGGGTGGTCAATCGACTGGTTGTAATATTACCTATATTATAACGGATTTCGATGCCATAAAAATAAAGGTTCCAGAATATTTACCATACATCACTTATCACCAATATATTATTGCCTCGGCCCGGACATCCCTCTTTCACAATACACCGTTCCTATGACAACAACATTAGAGTGCAGGGAATGTCGTAGGAAGAGGTGACGCGATTGGCACAGAGACGCTCTGAATGGAAGAGGCTGGTTTCCGCCCTGTGCTCCGAGAGTAGCGTTGAAGGCGATGATGATGATGATTGGTTTAATGAAGTAGGTAGTGAAATCAATATCCTGAATGCTATAATTATTATGTCACAGAGAGGATAACTTGTGAGTGCATTACATGTAGTAAGACCTCTGGCTTCACCATTTCTGAAGAATGTCGTGGCGGTATGGATGGATGTTCAAATAAATACGTAGAAATAAAAAAAAAATACTATCTATAGGTAGAATAGATATAAATATTTCAGGCATTCATCAAAAACTAACTGTGTTATGAATAAAATCACGAAAAAGTATATGGAAATTCAACCACGATTCAATCACATACCTACTTCTATTTTAAAATCTATAAAATCTGCTATTGTGGTCTATGATGCCTTAAATTAAGGAACAAAATCTAACCAAAAATAAATATATCAATATACAAAACCTGTTGTAATTCTTGAAATTATCAAATTTTGGAAGTGCTTTGCGGTTACTTAAAAGTAATTATTTCACCAACTACTTGGTCATATTATTGAGGCAAACCACCCATGTCGGTAGATTTATATTTGTTGATAAAGAATATATTATTAGATTTAAGTATGATACGTACATGTAAATGCTACCACTCACAAGTGAGGTAGCCAGCTGTATGTAATAACATGCAAACTGTCATCTCCGTACCAACAAAAAATTAAAGACATTTAAGATGGGTGGCAAACCTCATTGCTAAAATTTAGCATTTAATTTAATTAAAGATGTAATTTTTTTTTATTTTTTCGAACACCTGCCTTTTACAGGACACTCGAAAACTTACTGAAAAGAGTGGGAGACCAATTCTTTTCTGTGTGCGCCACGTAATATATAAATACACAACACAAAAAAATATTGTCTTGTTTACCAGGTTATAATATCTAAGAGGTAGTATTGCGGTTAATTTTCGGCATAATGTTGGAAATATTTTCCTTTCAAATTAGATCGAGTAAATACCTACTTCTATATTATGTGAATATCTATTTCTTTATGAAAAAATATTTTATTGTAAAATTCATGAGCAAATGTCTTAAACGGCTTGAAATTCAAACTAGGTAATCTTAATGATTCATTCATATTGATTTAACTTCACAAATCAAACAAAAATATTCTGCTCACACAAAATAAGAATTCAACCCACAACTTCTCGTTTTTGGGGCGAATGTATATAATATTATTATCCTCTGGTACACGACATGTAACATAGGAGTTGTGCTTCAAAAAACTCAAGACAATGACTTTTTTATGTACATATTTACCTGCATTCATGTATAATGACGATCTCCTTAGGTGTGTTTGGCTGGCTGGAAAATTTGCTTAAGCAATAAGCCTGCCTTTTGACATATATTTTCTTCAATCTTGTTTTCTATTTTGCACGAATGGTCAACAAAGTTTCATTTATTTATTGTTGTTTTTTTTTTCAGATAAAGGAATTAGCATTTGGGATCACCTGACTCATACTGATCCTGATGCTATTTTGGATCACACCACAGGAGACATAGCTTGCGACTCTTACCATCTATGGCGGAGGGACATTGAGATGATGCTCGAACTTGGAGTCGACTTCTACCGATTCTCCATCGCATGGACGAGACTTCTCCCGACTGGATTCAGTGACAAAATCAGTCAAGATGGATTAAATTATTACAACAATCTAATCAATGAATTGCTCGCTCACAATATAACTCCAATTGTAACATTGTATCATTGGGATTTGCCTCAAAGACTCCAAGATTTGGGTGGATGGCCAAACCCTTTGATGGTCAACTATTTTGAAGATTTTGCCAAAGTTGCTTTCCAAGCTTTTGGTGATAGAGTAAAGAACTGGATTACAATCAACGAACCTACGAACGTATGTTTGAATGGTTACGGACAGACTTGGGTTGAAGGAGGCTTGGCTCCAGGTATTGACTTCCATGGAGTGGCTGAATATCTATGCGCACATACTATTATCAAGGCTCATGCACGTGCTTACAGGCTGTACAATGATACATTCAGGGAGACACAACAAGGTAAGCAACAATCCAACTAAGTATATAATTTAGATCACTGGCTCCCAAAATTGATTAACCTTTTAACTGTCTTAGAGAAAAGATGGTATAAACATTGGTAATGCACAGATTCCCTAGTAGCGAGTCGTGGAACTACTTAATGCTCAAGGCCCACTAAATATTCGCTAATACATATTTGTGGGTCGCGACCCATAGTTTGGGAAATACTGTTTTAGATAAAAAAAAATATAATTCGCGGGGATTTACAGTATTGAAATACGTTGTTGATTGAACTAACATAATCCTGTCATAGATTTAAGACATGAAAGAAAATATAAGTCAAACCCCAGACGTTTTTATTATGCTTAGTAGTGCATGGTGCCAGTGTTTAAGGTGTTGGACATATGAAATAATAATTAAATACGTAAACTTTAAATATAGAGCATAGAAAGTATTAGTCAAAGATATTTTCTGTGAATTTGTTTCTAAATAAATTTTATAATTTCAGGTCGAGTTGGCATCAGTTTGACTGCCCCATGGGTAGAGGCAGAAACAGAATCAGCTAAGGACAGATATGCTTCAGAGACAATCATGCAATTCTTGGTGAGTTATGAATTCACGATGAAAACAATAATAATCGAGTTTGGTAAAGTTTATCAGACCCAAGCCAATTAATATTTTGCCCATATTTTTTCCCTTTATATATTAAGAAAAGAAATTGAGGTAGAAAATGAATATTCCTAATTCTTTGGTTTGACCTAGCTCCTAATGAAAAATGAAAATAGTACTCCATTTTAAATTTTTCATTATAATAAACACACATTTACCTAAATGAAAATCAATGTAGTAATATTTTATATTAGACTAATGGTGACTCCTTTACAGCTTGGATGGTTCGCCAACCCTATTTTCTCATCAGAAGGTGATTACCCAAGAGTAATGAAAGAAATGATTGCCAAGAGGAGCAAAGAACAAGGATACAGTTTCTCTCGTCTTCCATCATTTACTGAGGAGGAAGTAGAATATATCAGAGGCACATATGACTTCTTTGGTTTAAATCACTACACATCCTTCATCACCAGATATACGGAAGAGAGAGATGAGACTAAAAAAGTTCCTTCATTGGAAGACGATTACAAATATCCCAGATTCCAGAATGATTCTTGGCCAGTGTCTTCATTTGAGTGGCTTAAGGTAGGTTTTATATTACACATAATCAGCTGAAAATGTTTCTCTCACTCTCTTTTTTAAACATATTTCTATGGCCAATAAATATGTAAGTATTGAAAGTGGTTGATAGTCTGACGAGTCTTGGACTTAAAAAGACCATGCTTTGAGTCTCGCAATGATTTATTATTAAAACATTAGTGCATTAATTGATTATCTATTTAATTCAATATTGAATAGAATTGAGCTTTTCTTAGCAGCATCCCAATATTACATTATCTTTATTTTAATATATATTCTAGTTAAAATAAAAGCCAATTCAATTAATATAATCATTATTTCCAGTCTTACCCTGTTGGTCTCAGAAAACAGTTGAGCATGATCAAAAACGATTACAATGATCCAGAAATTATCATCACTGAAAATGGTGCCAGTACCCTTCCTGGTTTGAGAGACTTTTTCAGAGTAAACTATATGAATTCATATCTCGAAGCTGTACACCAGGCTGTTACTGAAGATGATGTTAACGTGAGCGCTTATGCTGCCTGGAGTCTTATGGACAATATGGAATGGACTGATGGATACACGTAAGCTATTTTTTTCTATTTGACAATTTTATGGTTTAGTGTGGACAACTTTTTGTTCTATACATGCAGTAAGCCTGCTTGTTACCCTACTTTTGGGATATGCTGTGAAAATAAAGATATAGAATTATATAAGAGATATGCATCACTGCATAATATGACTTATATTTGTATTCTCAAAAATCATCTTATTTGTACTTTAAAAAACAGTCATTCTAGATGAGTAACGAACTTCATCGCTGAACTTGCAAAATATACATTTTATAATTGTTGATATAAAGTTATTTAATATAAAAATTATACCTTTAATTTTACAGGCAAAGATTTGGTCTTTACGATGTAGACTTTGAAGATCCAAACAGAACAAGAACACCAAAAATGTCTGCTCTCGTTTACAAAGAAATAGTCAGGACTCATGTACTGGATCCACTTTATCTTCCAATGGTCTCCGAGAAACCTAAAGGACCTTGGTCAGGCCTTATTCCTGTAGTGGCTGTACTAGTTGTAGCAATATTCCTCATCAGCTTCCTGATTGTCTTGAAGAAGATTGGCAAAGAAAGGATACTCAGTGTAGTAAGATCAGTCAGACCATCAAAGGAAGTTGTACCATAAATCATAAACACACGAGGAGTTAATCAATAATTGATAATATCATTTTAAACTGCCTGAGAAGAAAAAATAAAAAAATGGGTTCACTAGACTATGCTGCAAAATAATGGGATAAATTGTAGATAGCATTATGGGTGTTCTGTTTATTTTGAAGAATAGCTGCGTTCACATTACAAGTAAACAATTTTCTCACTATATGAACTAACTTATTTCTCAATATAACTTATTACCAGGTTATATGGGTGTGGTCTGGCGGGCAGAAAATGTTCTTGTTTTTGCTCTTACAGAATAGAAAAATTAAAGTAAATAATGAGTTTAATTTGTCTATATTTACGACAGGAAAAAAGAGAGGAATATTTGCTTGCTTCTTTTTGTTATAGTATGAACGCAGCTATAGGGAAATATTATCATGGGAAAGTAAATTGTCATTTAATCCAGTTTTGTTAGAGTCTTATTCCATTTCATATAAAGCATTTGAAATATACAATATTTATTTAATTGTCGAAAGATTGTAATAGGTTATAATCGTCCAAATTTTAATGCATCACCAATAATAAAAAGTAAAAAAGACATTTTTTTTATTAGTTTTGTAATGGAAAAGAATCTCTATTGAAAGTTTTTTAAAGATATTATTACATATTATTGATGCTCCGAGAACAATTTTGAAAATGCATTTCTTGAATAATTTGGAAATAAGATTGTAGACATTCCATACATTTAGGGAATACTGTAAATAGATTCCTTAGCGTAGAAATTAAATGTCCAATTATTTAAATAACAATGGCTTATGAGAATGTTTGAATTCCGAAAGCAAATCAAAATAAGTATGGTTAAATCAACATAGGCAGAAAACGAATGTTAAAATATCAAATACTTCTATCAGTATTTTGATTTAGTTAAAAAAATGAGACTCTCGTTTCATTTTTTTTTATCAAACTAGATTTAGTGTTGTGTTCTTATAATGATTGTCTGTTGTGTTTGTGTGAACTAATTAAGATGACGATTTTTTAAAAATGATAGTAATATAATATATTCATTAGTGCCATGCACTCATTATTTTTCTAATATTATTTATGAATTCCACAATTTTTGCTTTCTGCAAAAATATTTACTTGAAACTATTATGGGTGAATCAAAGATAATTGATATTCATAACTTTGTCTTGAATATTCCATAATATCATCATCATGGCGCTACAACCCTTTGTGGGTCTTGGCCTTCTCAAGAAGACGCCTCCACTCCCTCCTATCCATCACCTCTCGTCGCCAATTGGTCACGCCCAAAGCTCGCAGGTCCTTCTCCACCCCGTCCATCCATCTCAACTTTGGCCTCCCGACGCTTCTTCTGCCACTGGGCTTTGTGGAGTATATTCTTTTGATTGTTGATGTGTCGTTCATCCTTTCCACATGCCCTAGCCATCGGAGTCGGCAGATTTTGATGTGCTTGGTGATATGCACATCTTGATACAACGTGTAGAGTTCGTAGTTGTATCTACTTTGCCAAACTCCGTTTTCGCATATGGGCCCATAGATGCGTCTTAAGATTTTTCTTTCGAATATGTCCAGTCTCATCTCATCCGTTTTAGTGAGTGTCCAATGTATTGAACATTCCATAATATAAAATGTTAAATTTGAAAGAGAAATAATTGCTTCAATTCTACATTTTTTTGACGACAAAAATTTTCTATTTTATTTGTGTTTTGAGAATTTAATAGCATGCTAATAATATGAAAATATTTCGTTTGTGAATATTCATTATCTTTAGCCATTGACTTCAATAGTAATTGCCTTCCATTCTTGCCAGTTGTTAAAATTGATTATTATAATTAGGTCAGCTGGTATTAGTAACTTAGAATTTAGTGTTATAGCAACATTTGTGTTATTCATAATGACTCAGTATTGTGATTAGTTTGTAAAATGAAATGACTTTTAATGATATATTATTTTTACTATAGGTTATTTTATATGTTTTAAATGTGATATGCATTATTAGTAGTTTATCATTCAATATAAGATTTTATTTTTGTTACCTGACAATGTACGTGCAAGGGAAAGAAATGTACTACACAAATAACGCGTTTTGCAGTACCGACACAAAACAATGCAGAATATTAATGTCAACGCCAGATAGTTGAATTACCGAGTAAACTTAATGCCAAAGCGGTTAGTTAAACATCGGCATTTAATAGAGCGCCACAGTGCCAAATAAAGAAACAATCAAGCTAGTTTCGAACAAACAGAATGTTCAATGTTTTGCACATCACTCTGATTCTGCAAAACGGTTAACCATTCAATTGTAATTTACTAACCGCCTAGCCATTTACTTAAGTGGCTAATATAACTATCAGGTGGCAACATTTATATTTTTTAAATAAGGACATTTTTCCTTAAATCCGGTGGTGAAAAGATATTATCTTCAGCAAATAATAAAATATTGTCTCTTTTTCTAAGAAATACAAACTTTCTTGATTGTTTTGTGTTGGTACTGCAAAATTAGACCTCTATCAAATATATTTCTTTCCCTTACATATACAGATAATAAATAGTTATTAAAAAAATTAAATGCTCATTTCTGTCAAAATTTATCAATATTGGATTTAAAAAATAAAACGATGCTTTCTTATTATCAGACTTTCAATATATTAAATCAATAATTAAAACTTTATTTATATGAAACGGATTGAACTGTGAGTTCAACTTATTATTTGCCTATATTAGGTCCAAGACCCGTATCAATATGTGTATTTTATAAATAAAATTTAGACTTTTATACAGATTGTACAAATTATTATCTTTCATGTTTCGATAAGGATTGCAACATAAAATATTTTATATAATTTTAAGTTATTACAACACATTATGTAAATAAGCAAATTATTTTTTACCCTTATTTATCTGTGCAGCTTTCAAAATTTTATACATTTATTAATTGTCCTTTTTGACTATAACTATTTAAACATATTATAATTTTATTTTGTGTTGGTTAAAATATTTTATAACTTTATTCTTTAATATGTAGTTATGTTAATTTATTACATATTTTTATGTTACTGTGCTGTCAATTTATGTTACTTTTATGTTACATTTTTAAATATTCTCTTATTCTATTTAATTTTTATTAAGAGAAGTCAACCAATAAACCTATAATTTTTTTAACAAATGGCTTATTATTTATTTACTTATGTTTTTTAACATCATTATTCAACTGAAATCACAAAGCAATATTAGAATACAAAATATTAAAATGTTATGCAGTGGCAGGGTTACTACTATCTAGTGATTCCTTCTATCCAACCACGCTTATCGTGTCTCGTTTGACATTTATAAGAGTAGGTTTTTTTAAAACTTTCGGAATTATATTTATGAATCATTGTTTTAAAATCAATCCAATCAAAACATTAAAAATAAAAAAAACGGGTGATACTTTATAAAAATGTTTCAAGTCACAAAATTGTAAAAAGAGTTCTGCTTTACATAAGCTACATTAATACCTTTATCTTTAATCATTGTATGTAAATATAAAAGCAATAATTTTCAAAGACATCACCATGCTTCCACACTTTGAAATTTTTTGCTGATGTATCAATAGTGGATGTCCTTTTCTTTTAGAGGACTTCAATAAATTGATGTGATATTCTGATTATATATTGACTAAATTCAGTGGAGTGAAAAATAAATAAAGTAAATAAAAAGCATCATTCCAGAAATGATAACAAGAGGTTTTTCTGTAATGTAAATAATGTAATACAAATCTCATAAAAAAATTAAGATAACAGAGAAGCATTAATATGAACTATTTGCAAATTATAATTTAGTATTATAAACAAGTGTAAACAAGTTGAGATGGTTTGGACATGTTGAGCGAATGCAAGATGAAAGGATGACGAAGAGGTTGTATTTATCTGAAAGAAGGGGTGTGAGGAAGCGCGGACGTCCAAGAACCACGTGGCTTGATCACGTGGACCAAATTCTTAAGGACGGACGCGTGCTGAGTAAGAGAAATCGGCGTGCATGTATGAGAAACTGGATGAATGTAGAGGAAGCGAAAGAAGTATGTAAGGATAGATCTATATGGCGTTCCGTTCTCTCTGCCTACCCCTCCTGGGACATGGCGTGAGGGTAAAGTATAGTATAATTTTATTTTTAATGTAATTCATTAAGAATTTTGTATTTCTAGTGATTAATAATACATAATAATATAATAAAGATAAAACACTTACCAATAAATATAATGAAAATCTAAATATTGTATTTAATTATTTCCTGAGCAGTTCTTAACAATGGAATAACATACTTCCAGAAAGGAGATGGCTGTTTGCTCATTAAACCTGGAAGTTTGTCTATATCAAAATATACCGCTAAACGATAATTATGTACATCAGCGAGAAACAACTTTTATAATTCACTCGATTGTGGGTGCTATGCTATGAAATCAAACAAGAAGAAGACAAAACTACACTGTCAAGAAATGATTTTTTCCAAAATGATAATTCGAAGACTTTCAACAAAATTATAATTAAATAACCAAGAAAGATGATTTTGAATAATTGCTGTTTGCTACATCTGTAACTTTTTTTAACTAAAAATATTTCAGTTGAATTAAGGTCCACCTTGACAAAAAATATACACAACTTTTGGATTTACAGGTGTCACAAAATATAATACATTTTAGTTGATTAGCGTGGATCAGAAACGGCATTTCATACATTTGTTTCTTGTGAAATAAAGCAGTCAATAAAGCTAACAATACACAGTTTATGGACCTAAAAAGACAGCCTATATTATCAAAATACAAAAAAAAATGAAGTAATTAAAATCAGACGTACATCAACAAAACTAAAGAAAGAAAAACAGAGTAAAATAACGACTACTACAGTTTTATGTTCGTTTGTCAATTTGGATGCAGATTATCAAAGTATAGTTTTCTTTCCAAAATACACATGTATCAAATAATTGGAGGAAAAATAACAGAGAATATCAATTGACAATATTTATTATAAAAAATAAATATCAAAACATTACACATACCTAGGTAGATAATATATCTAAATAAATGCAATCATGTTATGAAATAATACAACAGTTAAATTAACGAAAACATTACAAATGCAAATACAATATTCAATAGAAGCAGAGACAACAATTTGTAGGAGATTCACAAAAGAAATACTAAACATTGTACATTAGAGTTTGAAAAAGACATAACATGACGAAAAAACTTGGTCACTGAATAAAAGTACATAGTACTCTACAAAGTTTTTTGTTTTTAATTACATTAAGTTGTACATTACATTGTGTTACAAGTAACATTCTATAATAATTAACAAAAACCAACAGACTTCATTTTGTTAGACGAGCTTATTCTATTTTATTTATCAAAATTCCTTTTATTTTGTAATAATAAATACAGTTTTTTATGCTCTCCATCATTTGGTGCTTTATACGATTATTTAATTGCACAAACAAAAAATTTTAAAAATTTCGAGCCGTTGGTTCAACAAATTGGAACATTAATTAAACAAAATGACACAATATATTGAGAAACTAGAAATAAAATTAGATTTTTGATATTATAATGAGCTATATTTTGCGATAGCCATATTTAAAAAAACTACATGACAATTAACATTCTTAAAGCAATGAACTTCTTAACTTGGATTCTAAATGTTAAGTTAACATGTAGAGAGTATCTCCTTCAAGGGACATTAAGGTTTTTATAAATTTGGGGAGGATTATGTCAGAGGGGGCCCCTCTGGCAAACCCTGAGCTCTGCTCTTGAAACATCTAGGGAAAGTGGTAAGAAAATCTTTAACCGAAGCCCACTCATGAAGACAAGGATACTGCTTAAACAAGAAGATAAATAGAAGTCTTTCAACCTGAGATTTCTGGGTGTGGTAGAGAGCCTTCAATGTTTTATTGATTTCAGTAAGGAAAGGCTAAGTAAATAATATTTTTAACTACCTACTACTAATACTATATCTTAAAAAAATAAATAAAATTACAAATGGGGAAATGAAATATGCAATCACACTGCGAACTATAATAAAAAATAATTCACATTGTCAGTAACATTTAGTGATTCTATATTATGAAATTTTAGTTAAATGAAATCTGTATAAATTACAGTTCATAAATTACAATTCAGAGAACTCATACTTATCATCGATTAAACTTAGTGATAAAAATGGATTACAACATGCGAAAGATCAACCATAGATCGAAACGACATCTCCTGTGTTTTTTTTTATTTGATTAAAGTTCAATCTCTTACCCAATTTGATCTATGTTTATTTATATATGATTAAGCTTCAAATAGTATAAATCTGTATCGTTTAAATAATTTTTTAATTTCATATTGTAGAAGTTCATACTGCTCGAGTACGGCTATTTATGAGTTCACAATATTAATTAATTTCCCTGTTAAATCAATTTTTGGTAAAATGTTACTTGTGGGCACAGAAAGCACAAAATATTGATTAGATGCATCAGAGAGTATTTTGGTTTAATAGAAATAATTTTATACTCTGAATATTTTACTATGAATATATGTACATTCATTGTTATAATACTGTTAGTTTTCAACTTAAAATTTATCTAAGATTCAAACCCTTGGACAATTTATCTAAGATTCCCATCAAATAATTTATCTAAGATTCAAACCCTTGGGCTACACAAGTATACCAATTAAAGACATAACTGTACCTGGGAGCGAAACTAAACTACACCATGTCAAATTTCGGTCAGTGACTAATAAACATAGTATTGTAGTCCTTATTATGTTCTTTTAAATGACATTCATCTGTCTTGAAAACAAGTTATATTTTGAAATATCCATAAATAGAAAAATGACAAATTTTTGTTTGAGCAAAACAATGTCAATTAAATGCAATATTGTGAAATTTAAAAAAAAAAAGTGTGATGCGATTTATAGCAATCATTCACAATAATTTTTAACAGTAATATCATGTTAACTAACATGTGAAAAACAAATATAATTTTGTTGAAAAAACTTTGAACGGTCATACTGAAAAATGGCGTCCATTAAGATAGTGTAGTTCGGCTCTGATCCAATTTATAATAATAAGAATTTGAGAAAAAACTCCACATTTTAATAAAGTTGCAAACGCAAGACATGTGAGGAAATTTAGGCATTTTGCAAGGCTATTTTAATAGTTTACTGGAATGTGGAAAGATGCCTGCCATTGAGGAATGGTCCCACAGAATCCAGGACAGTTGACAGCCCTGTTCTTGGATATTAAAGTTCATATAAAAAAAATGTTTCATGAATTATTCATTCACTCGTGTCCTCAAATTTTATTTCTATTTATTAAATCGTACACAATAAACTTTTATTTAGAGTCAGACTTTTCATTTTCACTTTCTTCTTCACTTTGTTCCTCTTCCTCCTCTTCTTCCTCATCACTTTCACTATCCTCACTACTGGAATTATCTCCTTTCTCAGCTTTCTTGGCCATAAGTTCTCTAAACTCCCTGACAGTTATTTTCCTAGGCATTATCTCTCGAAGGAAGTCGAGTGTGTCGTCACTTTGCACAACATTTGCTATGTGTTTGTAGTCCAGTGAATTTGTCTTACATTCTCTAAATGCTTTCTTTGCAAGGTCAGCAATAAATAATTCCTGCAAGTGTAAACAATGTTATTATTGCTAGTATCACAGAACTATTTTATATTTCTTAAGTAATGGCTATTCTCAGCATAGACACATAAATCAAGCAATTATAATATAATTGCTACAATAATTATATTTGATACAATAAAAAATGTGATCTTTCTGGTTGACAGAAACCATTATTTTGTTCTTGATAAAATGAAAAAGAAGGGCATTACAAACACTGTACCTTAGAGCCTTGTCATCAGCTATGTTATGATTATAATATAGCAATAAATCACTGAAAATACTAAATATAGCAATAAATCACTGAAAATACTAATAGCCCAATATTATGATACGAAGAAGATGATTAATAATTCATATTGGAGGTTATTTTATAAAACCAAAAGAAACATTGATCGGGAATGGAAGGCGCGAAAATTATATCCGTCATAATACATTTTAAACTTATTTTTACACTCAATAAATTACTAATATCAAGAACTACATGAATTTTAATTTCAATCGAAAGAAGAAAACGTTTAACATCAACACTGCATTAAATATTTGTAATAAATTTGAGGTTCAAGTCACTCGATAACGGGTGGATAGCCAAAATAAAAATAAAAAATTGAGGTTATGTCTCACTTACCGTGACTTTCGTGACTAAAAACAATGGTTCTTGTCCTACAACATCCACGTCTGGTGAGCTTTTCATGATGGTTTTGACGCGAGATATCGGCAGATGAAGTTCTTTCACTCTTTGGGGTGAAACCACTTTCTCAGTTCCAGCCATGGTTGAAAAATAGAGTAATAAAATTTAATTATTTAACAAAGCAAAAACTTGTTTATACGCCGGACGCCCGCCTTTGCGCAAAATTTTGAATTTTGACAGTTCTTGAATTTCTTGATACGAATCGCGCATCGCGCATGTGCAACCAGTGTTGTCAACTCAGGTTTGGAAAGACGTAGCTCAAACTAAAAAAGGTATTATTTTTGGTCAATTTTCAAATATGAAAACTTTTTTTAGTTAAATATTTTCGAAAATTGAATGCTTTTTTCTGTCACTTAAAATTTCTTTCTTTCAGACAAGTATATAAATTGACCGAAAATTGACCTATATCCTCTTTGTCATTGTTATCTCGTTAATTTTTTCCTCGATTTTTCAAAAGTGTTACTTTTAGGTATCAAATTTACCGATTCCATACATTTGGCTGAGAATTTTTTTTGTCTTAATATCTTATCCGTATTTTATTATTTTACTTGCTCTTTTAATTTCTTTACCCTCTCCGGCGTTGCCAGATTTTCAATATACTTTAAGAATTTGAAATACTTTGTGATCCTTTCAGATTTGATAAAGAATATTCTCAGAAAAGTTGTGTAGGTACTAGAAAATTAAATTTCGTAAATTTCATAAAAAAAACGTTAAGGACGTAGATTTATAACAAAAGTTCGTAGATTACGAAATGGGACCAAAAGTAAGTTATAAAATCTACGCAAAAAATACGTAGACTTGGCAACACTGTGTACTTTGTCATCCATAGATATTTAAAAATTACGAGTTAGGAGATTACGACAATAAGCAATAAATTAATCGGAATAATGCAGTGAGATGCAGAGATGTGCAAAATACTTTCAAAAAAGTATTTAAATACAAAATACAAATACTTTTAATTTTTGTATTTCAAATACTAAATACTTTTTCAAAATGGTATTTAAATACAAAATACGTATTTTCAAAATACTTAAAATACCTTTTTAAAATACTTTTTACAAATAGTCGAACAAGGTGTAAGACAAAAGTATTTAATATTTAAACCATTGATGAATGAAAAAGAAATTAAAAACTGGACAAAAGTAGGTATACATAAATGGAGAAAGGGTTGACATGATTCGATATAGCATTGCTTGCAGACAATTGATGAATAATAATAATAATAATAAACTTTATTGCACAATAGTATTGGTAAATCCAGTTCTTTCTCAGGAATCGGTACTTGAGACATCGTTCTTCAAAACAATTCGTTCTTAACATTCGTTCTCGTTCGTGGAATTTGTCACGCGATTTTCACCTTAGTCTCTTTGAAAATAAAGTATTTTAAAGGCCTTTTTCCCAAAAGACGACACGAAGATTTAAATCCTTAAATCTCGTTTGTGATATATGTCACGCGATTTTAAACCTTAGTCTCTTTGAAAATAGAGTATTCTAATGGCATTTTTACCAAAACAACTTCACAAAGATTTAAATCTTTGAATCATGTTTGTTACATTTGACACGCGATATAAAACCTTAATTCCTTTGAAAATAGAATACTCCAATGGCGTTTTTTCCAAAATAATAACACGTAGATTTAAATCCAAGAATCTCGTTCTCAACGTTTGACACGCAATATGAAACCTTAGTATCTTTGAAAATAGAGTATCTTAAGGTTTTTTTCCAAAAAAAAACACACACGAAGATTTAAATCTCGTTCGTGTTTATTTGCCACGCGATGTTAAACCTTAGTTTCTTTGAAAATATAGTACTTTAATGTAATTTTTCCCAAAAGAACGAAAAAGACCGAACAGATTTGGCATTGAGGATTTAGTTCTTCGAGTTAAGTTGAAGAACGAATACATAAGAACGAATAGTCAGATTCTGAACAATACTATTGCACAAAATCAATATGTAAAGAAGAACAAAAAACATGGTATCACAACAATAGAATTAATAATTTTGTGCAATGGGCGAGTTTATTGCTGAATGCCATTGATGAATGAAAAACTGGACAAGAGTATACATAAATGGAGAAAGGGTTGACATGATTCGATATAGCATTGCTTGCAGACAATGAGGATGAGCCTTAGGAAGAACTGTCAAAATAGAAAAAAAACTAAATTAACTGGAATCGGGGGTCAAAAATGACCCCAACAGAGTTGTTAAATAGGTATCATATTCACACCATAAACATATTTTTAATTTTTCGTTTAATTTATTATTAAACAACTTATTAACTAAACTATTAACAATTTTTATTACACGTTTTACCATAAACTATATATAGTTTTTAGCAAAATCAACTTCTGTCTAATTATTTTGACAGTATCAACTACAGGAGCTTTTATTCATTAAAGAAATAAAAATAACATAAAAACATTTACTTTTAGCGCTTTCTTATATGAACATTTAACAAAAAAACAGGAACTTCTCTTGAGATCGACTCAAACAAAAAAAAAACAACCTAAAACAAAACTCCTCTTATAAGTCTAACATTTGGTAGGTACATGTGATATTTTTGGCACTATGTTTTTTATATATAAAAAGTAAGCACTTGCTACGCTTTAGGAAACCTTTCAGGTCCTTTTTACGATGACATAAATAACACCTTACTCTCTTGCGGTTGTTTGTTTGAGTGGCATTAGTAGCTACGTCTTCTTCTACTTGATGTTCTTAAAAAGAATACCATTCTTGTTTTTAGGTCTAACAAAAAAAAAATATGTTGTTTTGTACAAAAGGCATGACTAATTCGATGCCAATTTTTTTTTATATATATTTAGTTCTCTTTAGACGCTTTTCTGGCTTTCACGCCTTCCAAAAATTGTAACAAAAATACAACCATTCCCGGACTCGGGGGTCATTTTTGACCCCACATGTGTACATACCTCCACTTCTAGAAATATTAGAGCGACGCAAGTTCGTCACCAGCTGCACCGCATGACGTTATGAGATTACGTAAGCGCCCAAGATTGCAGGGCCTAAGTCTTCAAAGTTATTACTTAGAATTGTGTCGTTGAGGTCATTTTTGACCCCCGCTTCCAGCTAAGGGTTAATGTTGCCTCCGGATCATTTACAGAGAGAATAAGAGCTGCCACATAACATCACTACTAAGAAGTCTACACTAACTGAGAGTCCTAGAGATACTGGTGTTTAAACTGTGTCTCACTGTCCACAAGGCAGCACACCATCCACTGAGCTGTTCCGCTGACGAAAATGTGTGGCGAAGGCTGTGCTCACTGCTCAGCTTCTTAAACTCGTTGAACTCAAAAGGGCAAATACCTCTAAATTTGCAGAAAGAAGAAACAAAGTCGCAGCGTCATCTGCCTGGAATAGATTGCCTTTAGACAAAATTGAAAATGCTACCATTCAGGAGAAATCACAGCGCCCTTGAAATGATCATGGATCATTGAACGGCGTCATGTATAATTTGTTCAATCATCATTATTATGTGTGCAAATCTCAAATGTGGAGTACTCTAATGGAAACGTTGCATTTGTAATTCAACAAATTGGCAAAAAAAGCTTGCATACGCGCATATCAATTAATGGCAGAATTTTGTTTCAAACAATAAAAAGGTATTTTGTAAAAGTAGGTATTTTGTGTAAAATAAAAAATACTCAAAAAAAGTATTTCAAATAAAATACAAAATACTTTTTACAAAAAGGTATTTGAAATACAAAATACAAATACGTATTTTGTATTTGTATTTTAAATACTTTTATTTCAAATACGTCACATCTCTGGTGAGATGTTATGATAGATTTTCATTTCTCAATAAATTTGAAGGATTATTTTCCTTTGCAAAATGAGAAAATATGTTATTTTTACTTTATATATTATAAAAAGTAAAATTAAAAGTATACTAAACTTTTAAATAATAATTATATTCTTAGTTTGAATGAATGTTCATGAAACAGAAAGAAAGAATCTCTTTTTTTAACCTTGAACTTTTGAATTATTCTTAGGTCGAGTATTTCAATGGACCCATAGGATGACGTTTTTTCCGAGCTAGCCATTAATTTAGTTTACCTATATTTTTACATCCAATAAAATACAATATTTCCTGATAACAAAATGTAAGATACAGATGGAGTGATCCGCAATGACATGTAATAATTATATATAATAGTCTTTATGGCTAGGTATGTTTATATTTTTTTTATTATCTACATTTCACTGATAACAATATAATACTGCCTAGGAGTATGGGTAGATATTTCTGTCTGTGTATTTTGGTGTAAAATATTTCTGGAATATTGACGTTTATTGCATGTAAAAGTAAATTTAAACAAATTAAGGGACAGCTCGGGATAAACATTGGCTAAGGCTACATTCAAATATTGGATCTTAGTCTGTGAAGAAAGATTTTTTGATTTTTAATTACTATTTTTTCAAGCTTAGAATCTTTTCCATTTCTACTTTTTTATAATAGGTAGGCACCTTTGTACAAAATCGAATCAATTCTCTCATTGTTAGTCACGTTGTTTTGACCATTTGACCTTGTTGGCAAAGATCTAACAATGTTGCCTCCAAAGATCAACTAATGGTTGCCTCATATTTTAAAAACTAATTAGATTAGGTTATACAATAAAGATAATGATAAGAATATGTAATGAAATTCTGTCTTTCTCTACGATAATAGGACAATAATCTTTCATCAATAGCAAATTATGGAAATTTGAGCCCTATTTTTGAATACCTAGTTTTAATTCATTGCAATTTAAAAGTACATGCATCACTAATAATTATATCTAAATACTTTATCTTACAAGGGAAAAGGGGAGTAAATTGAAAAGAAAATATTTTATAGTAATGTCTTTATTTTTATTATTTTTTTTGTTCATTTACTGTAAATAGTACAACATTTTCAGATGGTCTGTGTTTCTCAACATTTGTGCTCTTCTCCTGCTGTGTCCTCACAGAAGACAATTAAAGACTAGTAAGCCCAATCCTCTAGCGAAATTAAATTTTGGATTCGGCACTACTGCCGAACATTCTCTAAGCGCGACAACTTAACATGAAAGCTATGTTAGGTAGGGTGAAAAAGTAGGATCAACCATACAAATAAAAACATGAAATAAAATTAAATAATAATTTACAAAATACTGATTCACGAATCTCAGCCAAAATGAGGATGCAACGTGAAGAGGATGAGATGAAAAAGGGAGATGGTATTTACAAGCTCCTCTCGATCTTAATGAGCTCAGCGATGCCATCGTGCATCTCCTTGACAGCGTCGTATTCTGTGAGACCCATACGCCTCTTGTTGGAAATGTCATAGACACCACCCTCAGCCTCGGTGTGCTCGCCACGGGTTCCGCGGACCTGGAGGTTGAACTTGCCGGCGATTTCCTCGAGCTTGGCCAGGTTAGCAGCCAATTTGGGCACCTTGATGTGCACGGACGCACGGACTGTTGTTCCCAAGTTGGTTGGGCAGAAGGTCAGGAATCCAAGTCTATCATTGTGGGAGAATGGAATGCGTTTCTCGATGTCATTGACAGCGGTTACCAATCTGCGGTAGACCATGCCAAGGTCACCACCCATCTGCATAGAAATAAGACGAAGGTGATCTTCTTCATTGCACCAGACGAGGAAAGTCTTGGCATCGTTGTGGTAGATACCGCGTCCAGATGGCCAGAAGCGGCAAGCGTTGGCAGCCTGGAGGAAACGATCTCCTTCCTTGAACAGGAAGTGATCATCGATCAGTTGCTGTTGGACTTCCTTGGACATTCCAGTCAAGGGGAAGAATTTGCCCTTAAGCTCTCCCTCGAGTCCAGATAGGGTGGATGAGACTTTCTCTTCCATCTCCTTGTACTGGGCCTCAGTCAGGCAGGGGTTGAAGGGGTATCCCTCCATGGAACGGCCGCAACGCACGCGGGTGGAGACAACGAATTCACCAGCTGGGTCAAGGTTTCCAAGTGTGTTGACATCTCCCCAGTTCTTGGCTGGGTGCTTGTCAGTCTTCTTGAATCCACCATGGTAATCTTCGATGATGGGGTCGAAGAGATCGGCGAACACTGTGTAGGATTCAGCATCAGGGGCGTAGATTCCAACTCCGGAGTCGTGGTTTTCCAAGCCTAAAACAAACAAAGAATAACCATTAGCTTAACATACAGGAGTTATACATTACTTCGATTGCCCTTCAATATCAGAGAGGGTATTAAATAAGAAATGTGGATTAATATTTGATGCGTAATTATGGAGTTTTTTTGGTCACGATAACACCATACCCTACATTTGAACAGGTGGTTGTACAAGTAGATATGTATAAATGTTTAGGTAGGCATAACAGTAGTTGTTAACACACAACATAACTATGAAGGCGTGAGTATAAAGGATTAATTTACGGAGGGTGCTTTTGTCAGGTGTTCAAGTGTGTTATTATGTCAAGTGGATGGATGGATATTAAAACCTCTTTTATCTCCCTCTATTACCCATATAACCACGTGGTATTGTATTAGGTCTTCATCCTACATAGCATAGCACAATAATACCATACTTATCCCTCGCGTGTCTTGAAACAATGAGAACTCACTTTTCCTTTACTACCTAATGTAATATGGATGTGGCTTTGTCATGATGTGTCCTAATAAAAAATGAAGATATCAATTTTCTGATCGTTAAATTATTCGGATATTTGTATTTTCACATAAAATATGGGAGGGACTAGGATTATTTATTTTTTTAATACATATCAAAATATTTTTATATTCTACGCATAATATTTGAAGAAATGCTAGTGCGTTATCAAAACCATATAACTACATACGTCCGGTTTACAACTACGGCATAAGAAACACCGACAATGTCATCGACCTACGCTTATAAATTAAATACAAAGGTATACACATTATTCTAAGCTCTGTCTTATTAGAAAATATCATTCTTACGAACACCGTATGTAATCAGACACTTGTAACATTATCACAGATAAAAAATGACAAATCAAATATCGTAATATGGCAACGGCAATCAACGATTACGATAAATTGATTAGACAGTATATGGCAAACAGGAAAATGTTGATATTTAAACATAATGTCATAAAACATATGACTTGTTATAATCTAATAAGAAAAATCAAGATATGCCACGTTGCCAATTATTACTTACCGGACTGGATGCAATCAAGGAGGGTTGAGCCGAAAGATGTCTTCTTATCCTTCAGTTTATCAAAGACCTCCTGGGTAAGGTACTTCTTCAGGAGAGATTTGGAGTTGGAAGCGGCGAGCTTCTTGAATCCTGCCTCCAATTTCTCTTGTACCTCAGCGTCAGTCATGGTGGTTTTTTTGTTTTTGACTCTGGAAGAGGAGAAATCATTGCTATGAAAAAATATATCTCTGATTAAACCATTTATAACGAGGATTACTACAATGCAACACAGTGTACGAAACAACCGCCTCCACGTCATGTTACAGCGGGCATTGTGCACAGAGTAACAAGTATGTTATAGACACCGGTAAACAAAATAAATAGTAACGGCTTATTACGATACGTAGGTATTTATAATATCTGAATATCTATCTCCTTCCATAGCGACCAAAGCCGGCTTGATAAAAATAAATAATCATAATTATTTTTATTCATTTTTCGCATACAGCGATAAATCAAGGCAGACTATTATTTACTCACGTCTTACTACTTGTCGCTTTGGAACTCATTATGTCAAATTGGGTTGGTCAGATAAGAATAATTAAAACTACAATTTTTACTCAAGTATGAGTTCGTTAATCTTTTCAAAATCAAGCGGAACAAACGGAAACTAACATGACACGTATAATATAACTGAAAAGTCTTTGAAAATTTACACATAAAATTTCCATAACACCTGTTATAAAATTGAAATTTTGATTTTTGTTTATTATTTACTGAACAAATGACAAAACTGTTTGTACACGTGGTTATAAATCAAAAATAGAATCTTATTTACACTTGAGCATTGTAAATATAAAAATTGCCATGCATCTATTATAATATAGTAGGTAGGTGCGTACTTATTTATTTTACGAAAATCAACAGCCGACTACCACCTACCTATACAATTAATTTCGCAATATTTCACGCCTGTTCTAAAATGTAATCTTTTTTATTGTTCGTAGCATAGTTTATTTATTGTTGGTTAACGATTATTCGCGACTATAAAAAAAACTACTCTAGTTCACTCGAGTACTTAAACAGTACAGATTCGGTACCTAGTGAATTTCATATATTTATACCTGGTAGGTATAAAGGTAGAATAATAATTATAATAAAGTATAATGATTATCACACTTCCGTCCACGGTTGTGATGTAAAGGTTTGACATATCAACAACAATGCTAGATACGTTTATAATAGTATTTAATTTTAATATCAATCATTTTGTCTATGGTATTCATGAATCATCATGGCTGAGGCGCATCACGTGCTTCGAAATTCAAACCGGTTATCTTGTAATGTAGGTGTATAGGTACCTACCTACGTAGCGACTTGCATAACTTGCAATATTCTAGAGAAAAATCATATAAAATACAATATCATCGCATTGCAATTGCAATATGATTACAGTATTAAATATCGGTATTATATTTCGCTAATATAATATGATGGAATAATATATTTAAATACTAAAAATACATACACCATTGAAGGTATGTGTAGATATGTCAAAAACACTCTGATGTCAAAAATATTAATTAAGCGATAAAATATCAAAGTAAAACTTCTACTTTATAAACTTAAATAAAGCATGCTTTGTAATCATAATAACATATTAAAAAATAAGCAACATTCGTCAATAATAATAATAATAATAACCTTTACACCGACAAAAATAAAGGATTTGTCACGAATTAGAGGAGTGTCAAATTTTTATAAGTATAAAATACAGATTATAATAATATACTTGGTAGGCGCTACATACGAATTTCTCTACTAAATACTATAAAGAAATATAATATATTAAGTATGTATAATACTGTTCTTTCGAATAATTTAATAATATATATTAATTGTGTATTATTATAGCTAAAGCGCGTAATATTTTTTTCATCTGTCAGATCTACTGAGATTATCACCCCTCAAAGATAGACAATAATATAAAAATAGTGTCAGTGAGATCAAATAGAAGAGAATGGCGGGCAAATGATAGATAAAATAATATTAGTAGTAATAAGGGGAGAGAAACGAGAAGCGTCCTTCAGGACTTGTATAATATTGTGCCGGTTTTGTGTAGTGCTTTCTAAATACAATAGAAATATAATAGGTATTAATTAATATAATATATTGATAATATTATAGATAATTAATGTATTGTAGAGTAAAGAGAACCGATAAGATGATCTGAATCTGATGGATGCCACGGGGCTCACCTAGCCAAGTATACCATGGAGTCAGATACACACCCTTCATCATTCGAATCTTCCACCGTCTTAACGTCAGTATCTTTGGACGCACAGCCACCCATTGTTAATATTTATAATAAAAAACTACACTATAATAAAAATGTTAGTAAAAAACACTACATGAACACTGTAAAATGTAAATTTTAATACAAAATTAGTAGTAAATACAAAACTTGCACTTTTACTTTCCGAACAAAACAGGGAAGAGTCGTGTGGTTATTTTAAGGGTAGTGGAGGATAGACCGGCGGCTGTAGACAGGTTGGGGGGCGGCAACCAGGATGGGCATGGGCGGGATGAGCACGCAACGCGATCGATGCCACGCACACCATCACCCTGCTTACTGCCTTCCTGCCTGCACCCATACACCACCATCACTACACTACCCTCGCTATAACGCTTCGCTCTCTCCTATTCTCTCCTCTACTATTCTGTTCTATTCCCTTTTGGCGGCATATTCAAAAACAACCCCAACTGTCAAACTAACTTTGCCAAGTATAAGTAATAACTTCACCCGGCCGGCACTTTTGACTTTACTCCTCTGCAATGCAACCGCTAACTAAATAGGAAATAATGAACTGTTTCAATAATGTTGCGCTATCTCGCATTTTGCTAATCCATTGTACAATATTATAACATTCACGTGACTGCATTTCATGTGAGATATCATCTCATATCTCCTATCATGACAGCTATGACATGACAACTATGTCTAAACATCTTATCAAGATAAGCTTTCATTTTATTATTGTCTCCGTGCAAAAATAATATTCAAACTGGTACAATAGTACCCAAGTTTTATAATCTCGAATAAATTAAATGTAAGTAGGTACTTGGTCTTGAAAAAAAATATCTACATGAATAATATTTTTATAAAGGTTTTTATCTTAAGTTACCTACTTGAGTTGTCAATGTCAAACTTTTTCACATGTCGAAACTGGAGTAATTTTAAAATAAAAACCTTAATAAAACTTTACTTTTTATTCATATATAAATGATAAGTATTGAGATTTAAAAAGTAAACACTAACAAAATAGTAAATTTATGTAGGTACCTACTTTTATAAATGTTTTCTATGGAAACCTTTCCCAACAAAAAAAAAAGGAAAAATAATACTCTCCATACAAAGGGAGGAAATTCTTATGCATATTCCTGGATACTAAATAATAATAACACGAGATTTTCTCTTTTTGAAGTTGAGTCATTGAAAAATAATGTTTTATTTATATGTATTTGTTAACTATGTAAATATGTTAAAAAAAATATAAATAAATAAATAAATAAAAAAAATAATAATAATAATAAGAGTCCTTATTGCACAAAAAAATCAACATCAGAAAATAAACATGGTAAAATTCAAACTATACAAATAAATTTTGTGCAATCGGCGAGTTTATCGCAGAATTTATCTTCCAACTAACACATAATAAATCATTCGTTGACAAATATTATACTTTGCGTGACTAATTTCTATTAAATTTTATATGGAAATTTTAGTAGTATAATTTTCATTGCTAATATCAGACACTTCCAGGGTAATTATGTAAGTTTTTAAGTAAGATTTTCGTTTTTGCTCGACTCAAATATAATTTTTTGATAGTAAGACGGTTGTCTCCTCAGCAAAGCCAAGAATACAGACTATTATTTGGTAATTATTATTAACCTGTGATTCACACCATCGATAAATTTTAATTACACATAATTATGTCCAACAATTATGACACTTTGACATATAAGTAATTGAATTAATTATCATTCGACAAAAAAAACCAACTATGATTGTGTTTATAAAGTACATACCGGCAAATATTAACGATTTGTTCTTAAATTTAAACTATTACCTACTAGTATACCATCACGGTACATCCCACACGTGGGGTAGTCAGCATAGCAGCTGCATGTAATAAACGTGCAGCCGTCCTCAAATTTCAACAAAAAATCAAGACATGCAGGGTGGGTAGCAAACCCCATCGCTGAATTTAAAATAATATTCCGAACACTTGCCTTTTACAGGACAATCGAAAACTTATAGAAAAGAGTAGGAGACCAATTCTTTGCCGGGTGCTCCACGGAATATATTATAATATACGGAACTTAAATTTAAACTAATTTATGATATTATATATAAGCAATAGTTGATAATAACAAAACAATTTGAATTAAGTGGTGAATTCTCGGCAAGTTCACAAACATTAACTGAGCATTCCACAGCGAAGGAATTTAATTGAACAAATTTAGTTCTTGGAAATACTAATTTATCAAGTTACATACAACAGGCGACCGTTCCCTTCTTATTATTTTATTATTATTTCGATGTCAGCACAGAACAGCTAGCAGTTCGGATTTGTGTCATGCCGGCAATATGATTATATTGTATTACGTAACAACGACACCACATAATAATTATTTTTGAAGAAACTCGGCAACTTTAATCGATTTTACACCAATAAAACAAATCCAGTACATTTTAAAACCAAAATCACACAACAATAAAACAACCGACAATCGAAGAACACAAAACGTCAAATTTGAAAAAGTTTCAACTTCACTTAAAAATTAGGAAAAAGTTCGAATTATGAAATAAGTTTTTTTCTCGATTGATTGATAAAATTAGTTCACATTTTCAAACCATTGAATATTTTTTTGTTATTTTCAAAAGTTATGGTAGGTATGTAAAGTTATTGTCATAAAAAATGCATGAGATGTTAAAAAAGTTTTTATTCTTACCCTGTGCAGCTAACAACTCTCCTCGAGAACACCGAAGTGTGGAATGGCGAATGAAACGAGAGATTTGGGGGCCTGCTTGTCGCGCATGCGCTCACTGCAAGTCCCCACCCGCGCACCGCATATACACACAGTCTCAACGAGATATTTCCCGCCATCTAAACTATGCCTGGACGGGAATCAAGGGATAAAATTGATATCAAACAATAAATTAACACACTTTACTACATATTCGATGCACAAACCCCCTGTTATAAAATGATACAACAAAAAGGAAATATTTTTTTTGTATCTATGCGTACCTGAGCCACTGATTTCATCTATTATGTACAACGAATTCAAATGGACTAGTCCGTAAACAGGATATGCGTCGCCGGCGGGTAATCGACAGAAGTATGTACCACATTACACCATTATCGCCCTACTTTCAAGTTCAAGGTTTTTGGGTAGATATTTCAAGGGCTGCTATAATTATTGAGTTGACACACAGTTCAACATTGATTACCAAAAATTATGTATCGTATAGTAAACATACCCGCACATAACTGTGCTACAAAAATAGCCGTGATAACAATTTATAAATATTACGTAAGCTTGTGTAAAGGGTCGTTCACATACGTTCACTTTCAGTGATCACTCCGGATGATCCTCCAAGATGAACAAGTGTGAACAGGCGTTTCATCGCTAGTGATCACTAGCGATGACGGATGAAAGCGATTACCACTCGTCATAATTTCGATGAAAGGACCTTTCACTGAAACGACCATAAACAAGTTTTATCTTATTATTTGTTTAATTCTCTATGAATTTGTATTGAATGTCATAATCATCTGCAAAATTATTATGCAGTCGAGAGCTATATTAATTTATTTTAAGTGTTATTTTTCATTTTTGAATTTGTTTAATTATTTTTATACGAAAATACGTCAAACTACATACAACATGAGTGAGAGTGTTGACATGGCAGTGAAAGCATAGGATGAACAAATGTGAACAGACGTGTTCACTTTCGATGAACAGCTTTGACCCTGACACTCTGGATGATCATCCAAAGTGAAGCAATGTGAATGCTACTTTAGTGGCTATAAAAATATTTAGAAAACAGCGGAAAAGTTTGTCATTATCATAGACAACAAAAATATTTTTTTCTGTTCTTTAGTTCTATGTATATTCGTTCGATTTTTCAAATATTCTCGGAACTTTCAATCTCAGGGATTCCCATTATCTAACTGTGACGGCGCATATTGCTAGTGTTTTAAATTTTAATAGATAATAATTATAAAATGGTAATTCAACCTGTGACATAACATGCAAATTGATTAATAGTCATGTTTGTTTTTATTTTGTTACATTTGAGTGACTATAAATGACCATTTTAGTTGTTGTTCTATTGATATCGTGCGATAGTGAAAATCTGAATATTTCATAACTGTGAAAACTATTATTGTGTAATCTAAAAAGTAAACAAATAATACATGGTTTTTCATTCATCATTTTTATAGTGTTGTTTTCAATTTGGTTTAACGACTATTTCAAACGCTTAATTATGAAAGCGTCTCGTATACGGGAAAATTTCTTGAATATGTTGCCAAAACTGCCGATTGACGTGGGGCTTAGGAAGTAGGTACCTATATCTAATGATGCTCTAATAAAAGTGGCAGTTAATGCCTCCAATACTGAAACAAATTAAATTAAAGCTATATATCTACATCATACGCTATTTAGGTACAGGACAAACAGTTAAATGTAAGGAAAACACATTCCATCCTGAAAATAATGAAAAGAGTAGATCTTTTTTTTCTTGAGAAAGTTCAAAATCAAACAATTTTTCAAGTAATATATCTATTGACTTTTACCTTGTTTAATTGTGAAAACTCGTATATACTATTTTATCTTACATAGTCTTTGAAAATACATCAAACAAAAACATATCCATAATCAAGTTTGAATCATTGGAATAGTTTTCCACCATATCTTTTGGAAGTGCTTTTCCAATTTGAATCA
Organism: Athripsodes cinereus; assembly: GCA_947579605.1. Lineage (NCBI taxonomy): Eukaryota > Metazoa > Arthropoda > Insecta > Trichoptera > Leptoceridae > Athripsodes > Athripsodes cinereus. The sequence goes on from OX388311.1 coordinate 5,599,777, forward strand.
CAGTTGAAAAAGAATAATATGTTCAATAAAAAGTTATTCATTGACTGTGCCTCTTCGTTCTGGTGCAATTGGTACGTTAACTATTCCTGTTCACGGTTATGGAATGATTTATCTCTACATTCAATTTCATACAATATCCCTAATCTAAAGTACCTACATTCAAACATCACTATCTTACACTTAATAATCTATCTTAAATCCATTACTTTCCTCCTACTTAAATTATTTTTGATTTTATTTTTATTAAATATGCTACTTCTTATAATAATTATATGTGTATAATACAAATGTGTGTATATTGTAAGTTCTTTTTTATTAATGAGTTATTTTCTTGTAGTTGTTATTATAGATTCTTATTTGTTCATGATTGCGATATGTTGTCCACTGTCCAGCAATTAGGTTTTACAACTGTCAAGCTGGCAGTGGTATATTTTATTCAAATAAAATAAAATAAATTAGTACTTAGCGTATAGCACATTTGAAGTTTTATATTACAATCTTAGAAAATTGGTCGGTTGTTAGAGATTACCGTAACCCTGCCTTTTGTACAACTATTTTGTGGTGCAAGAGCTTTTTTTTTATAATATTTGAATAACGACGTGGAATATATTAATATTTATCGATTGCTAATTTTATTTATCTCTTATCTCTGGTTTTAAAAATATCTAGCTACAAATTCGGATATCTACGCAAATGTCACACAATTTCAACATCAAATCTGCCCTTATCAACAGACTATCACCGATGATAATAATTGAAAATAAAAATCTTGTTTCATTATCGCCTGCCTAATATTTTGATTTCTTTTTGTGATAATTATTTTATGTGAACGTGATATTCTACGTAAGACTTTATACTAGTTCATTTATTTGATAAAATAAGTTCAAAGTAACATTTCGTTACGAAATCAGATTAAATCAATTATCATTTTTTGAAAGGGATAAAAGACAAGGATGGATGTGTGTTAGTGAATGATGAATGTGTGCTACAGAGATGGAAGGAATATTTCGAAGATCTGTTTGAATGTGATGGTACAAATGAATCGGTTAATTACCAAAGGGAATAAGTCAGCATTTTTCCGATACTCCATACTCCGTTTTTTTTGGCATGGAGAGGTCCATAACTTGTTTGTTTATTATATGCAAGAGGTCCATAACTTGTTTGTTTATTATATGCAATTATTGCATATAATAAACAAACAAGTTATGGACCTCTCCATGCCAAAAAAAACGGAGTATGGAGTATCGGAAAAATGCTGACTTATTCCCTTTGGTAATTAACCGATTCAAATGCAAATGAGTATGACGACAGTGAAAGCAGTGTGAATGAAAACGATATGATAGACATGAATGAGATTTTGAATGCATTAAAAAAAGCGAAGTGCGGTAAAGCTGTAGGGTATGATTGTGTTGCCGTTGAGCTCATCAAGTCTGGTGGACCGGGGGCTCTCGCGTGGTGTTTGGAGCTTTTCAACGATTGTTGGAGAGAAGGTGTTACACCAGAGGATTGGAAGAGGGCTATCATCTGCCCCCTGTACAAAGGGAAAGGCTCTAGGCTTGAATGCGGGAGTTATCGGGCTATTAGCTTGCTGAGCTCAATAGGAAAACTGTATGGTAGAATTTTGATTGAGAGAGTACGAAAGATAACTGAGTGTAAGATATGGGATGCGCAAGGAGCTTTTTTGAATGGCAGAGGGTGCACCGATCAGATCTTCTCCCTGCGAATGGTTATGGAGAAGTTTCTGGGTAAACACCAGAGGCTTTTTTGTGCGTTCGTGGATCTGGAGAAAGCATATGATCGAGTGGACCGGGAAAGGTTGTGGCGCGTGTTGTCGGAGTATGGGGTGAGCAGCTGGTTGATCCGCGCAATATCTTCACTTTAAGTGGGAAGCTCCGCTTGCGTGAGGGTAAATAACACTCTCTCGGAGTGGTTTGTCCTCACCAAAGGAGTGAAGCAAGGTTGTGTCATGTCTCCGTGGCTGTTCAACCTATTCTTCGACTACTGTATGCGACCTGTGAAAGAGATGGATGTTGGTGTCGAGCTGAATGGGTTTCGGGTGAATACATTGATGTACGCGGATGATTTGGTGTTAATGGCTGAGAGTGAAAGGGACTTACAAGAGATTGTTACGTGTGTGTATGATAGTTGCAATTTGAATGGTTTGAAAATGAACGTTATGAAGACGAAAGTTCTTGTTTTTGAAAGAGAGAATGAAAAAACGATTTGCGAGATTGATGTTGGTGACGAATGTTTGGAGCAAGTAAGTGAGTATGTATATTTGGGAAGTATGTTTACGAGGGATGGAAGATGCGATAGGGACATTGAAAGAAGGAAAGTGGCCGGTGCTAGAGTAAACGGTGCACTTCGACCCATTGTCAGCAATGACAATGTGTCGAACATGGCTAAAATGCTGGTGCACAATACCATTCTGGTACCGTCACTTACGTATGCAAGCGAGACATGGACGTGGTTGAAGAAGGACGAAAGTGGAATAAATGCAGTAGAGATGCGATCGTTGAGAAGAATGGTTGGTAAAACGCTGCGTGATAGAGTGAAGAATGAGGATATTAGAAGAATGAGCGGATGCAAGAAGACTGTTGTGGACAGAATGCGTGTCAATAAATTGAGATGGTTTGGTCATGTGGAACGAATGAAAGAGGAAAGAATGACAAAGAGGATATACTTATCTGAAAGAAAGGGTGTGAGGAAACGCGGGCGTCCGAGAACCACGTGGCTTGATCACGTGGATCAAATTCTCAAGGACGGCCGCGTGTTGAGTAAGAGGAACCGACGTGCGTGTATGAGGAACTGTATGAATGTGGAGGAAGCGAAGGAAGTGTGTAAAGATAGATCTGTTTGGCGTTCCGTTCTCTCTGCCTACCCCACTTGGGACACGGCGTGAGGGTATAGTATAGTAGTAGTATAGTATAGTATTTTTTGAAGGAAATAATCAACACGTCTACTATTATAATTGTAGTATTTCTTGGTGTATCTTTATTGTATCAAATTTTTTTAACCTTTTGGCAAAGATGCCTATTGCAAATATTAAATTTTCTGCATATTGGGATGATATTCAAATAGGAAAATCCTTTTTTCCAATTTCCTATTTTTCCTTATGACGACACATTAAATTCAATGAATACACAATGAATATGTACATTAGGGTGTCCCTTATTTTTCAAAGTTTTAATTATACAACGCATAGGCTCTTATTTTGTTCATTTGGTCCTAAAACACTCAAAGACCAATTTTTATCTTATTCGGAACAGTGCAACCCGTGCCGACTTGCACGGAAACATTTTCATACAAGTTACTTCCCAGGGACGGTGAGTGCCCACTGTTATTGTCACTCAGGCTCGGTTTTTCTGGTAAATACCGCGGATTTTTTTATATTTCAAAGATGTCAGTAGAACTAAGAAGTAATATAAAAAGTATTTTCTTGGTTGGTGAAGTTAATCAATAGATGACAGGTGCAAAGTAACCATCCAATCGTCAAGTTCTCGCAGTTCTGTCTTTCGTCATATGCGATATTACATTGAATGTTAGTGAAAGCAAAAATCTAGTCATTTGCGAATGCATTACATTCTGGGAAAAGGCTACAATACCAAATAGAGCTGTTAATAATCGTGTTAAGAGGTCGGGGAATTTTTATTAGGTCTGGAAAGAGCTGCCAAAAAATAGCAAGAAGATTCAGGATTTTCATCGGCACCGTGAAGAGAATTTCCACTTGAATTGGATAATTTATACGATATTGTATTCGCCGATGCTCTCAAAAGACTAAGAATCAAAGAAGAAAATAAATTATTGTAAAAGCAAAGACGTACAAGATGCAAAGCGGGTGTTAAATTGCAAAAAAATGGCTGAAATTGAAAAAAGCAAGGCTGAAAAAACTAGCAGAAGAGGAAAAGAGATTAAAGCGTATGGTTTCAGAGAGCTTGTTGGCACCTGCTGTTTTACACAGCTTTGATACACCTGAGAGAGTCTCTGGGATCCACATAAAATTAAAAATCAGATCTACTGGCGCAATGCATCAAGCACGATGGATGACAAGAGCTATTTACTCTTCAAAAATATGTTTATTGCAGTCTCAGTCTAAAATGGGCGCTACGGACAAGGAAACTTTACTAGATGTTTGTTTGTTAATTGTGGTAGTTCATGTAAACTCCTTGCTTGAATGCTGTTTGATGTTGAAAGCGCCGAATCAAGACTTGTGTTTTTTAAAAACATTGAATGGTAACGAAAGAATTGACAAGCTGATTTCCAAAGCGACTTAAAACAAGTTCAGTCAACAATTTAGTGATACATATTTGTCAAAAAAAATAGCCGTCCTTTTAATTTTTATGATAAAATTGATGAGCAGACCAAAGGGACCACTGTAGAAAATTCATAAAAAAGAAAACTTTGGTGATTCGGTAAGAGATATGAACAATCGAAGGAACAGATGCCTGGCTCTCTATATGTTAGGTAGTATAGCTCAATTTATTTAATATGTTATACCATGTTCTTTTTATGTATTCTACAAGTAGCCTTAATGTTTACATAGGATTTTTTTTTAGTTATTTTGTATCCGTCAAGAGCAAAGATTTAGTTTCACAACTAAAACTTGACAGCAATTTCCTTACTTAAAAAACTTATCTAGCTTAAAAGCAGTGAATGACACAGCTGAAAGAGCTGTTAAACTAATTCAAGGCTTTTATGGTTTGATAACCGCAGACGAAGAATAGAATCAGTTCTTATGACGTTGTGTGCATGAACATAGAAAAATGTACCTAGACTGTAAAAAAGAGACTTTTTAGAGGATATATATAAATTTTGAAACTTTTTTTGATAATTTTATGAAATGCTCCATATAAATTTGTGTTTTCATCAATATTTAGCTAACATAGTGATATTAAGTGATAACCTACAGCTAAATTTAAAAGACACTTTAAGTATCTTTTTTCTAAAACTTTGAGGCTCTGTCGGCACGGGTTCCAATCAACGTAGAAAGCTTAAATTCTGTATTAGGGTAAGTAGTAGGCTAATAAACACAATTAGAGGGTATGCGTTTCAAAAACTGAAAAAAAAATTTTTCGACCAAATAAGGGACACCCTAATGTACATCAATCTACATGTGCATGACACAAACAAAGACATTTATTACATTCAAGAGCAAACTAAAGACATCGCTCTTCCAACAGAGCTTCCCGCGCCCTTGAGATGGAGTTTCCATTAAAAGGCGCCGAAGAAATCATTAAAAAGATACTAATACTAAATTAAATAGTTGTGTGTTTATTTATAAATATGTGTTCCTTACACAGATCCACATCATTTAACTAATTTCATGAATACTTGGTACGTACACTTATAAAAGATCTTGTTCTCAAAATATCAAAAATAAGACATACAACTTAACATCAGCAATGAGGTATGCGACTTATCCTGATTGTCTTATTTTTTAAGGCACAGTGAGGGTGACCTGCATATTTGTTATATTGTGCAGTAAGTCCGCTGGCTACCCCTATCCCACTTGTGGGAGATCCCGTTATGATATTGATTAATAGATAAACTTACAGAACTTTAAAGAAGACTATTTAATAAATGAGAGGACAGAGCATTATAAGGAATATTATTAATTTAATCATAATATTTGTTTGACTTATCATTTCAATATAATTTTTTGTACCTACAAATCAAGTTCTGTTCAGGAATATGTAATTTTTCTTCATCAATATATGTGCATGATGCTACAAGCTGTATTTTTATCTTCGTCTGTCAAATTGTTACTGTTGTTTTTATTTCTTTTTAATTTAACATCTAAAAGGCTCTGCCACGTAAAAGTATTAATAATTAAATAATATGTATAAGAGGCCCAGAGGCTCTAAAATAAAAAATAAAAATTTATGCATACAGTAAATTTTGAAACATAAAAAGATCTGAAAACATAAAAAAGAAACGTCAAAAACAAAAATAAAGATACAGTGAACAACAATCATATGATAATAACATAATATGTATAAAAGCAGCTTATAAAACAGAGATTAAACATTAAGCTTCATTGTTGGCATCATCGCCCTCATAGACATCATATTCGTACTCGTACTCGTACGATGTAATCTCCAAAATTATTTGCACCTAGACCGAGAAAATAATTAAATCATTTGCCAAGTTTTATGTAATAACTACAAACAATACCTAGAACATATATTATAAATTATATAATATCAATGACAACAAAAGTTTCGTCCATTTATTCGTATGGTATAACTATTGTACCTACATACAATAATAATACATTTCTATATTTACTACATATACTATAATACCCTCATGCCGTATCCCAGGTGGGGTAGGCAGAGAGAACAAAACGCCATACAGTTACATACTTCTTTCGCTTCTTCTATATTCATACAGTTTCTCATACGTGCACGCCGATTTCTCTGACTCAATACGTCGCCGTCTTTTAAAACTTTATCCACGTGGTTCTTGGACGTCCGCGCTTCTTCAAATTCCTTTTTTCAGGTATATACATCCTCTTCGTCGTCCTTTCATCGTGCATTCGCTCAACATGTCCAAACCATCGTAACTTAATTATTTACACGCATTCTATCCACAACACTCTTTTTGCATTCGCTCATTCTCCTGATATCATCATTCTTCACTATACTTTCTTAATTATTATCAGAGAACATTATACTACTCACTGTTTCAGTAGTTTATTAGCTCAAATTGTCATTTATTGCTTACCATTAAAAAAAACCTATAATAAAATTGATTTCCACTTTTGTAATAGTTTTTTGATGTTCTATAAAAGTGAAGATGCTTCAGTCCGTATACAACATACCTACCTAGTTAATACCTATTCAAATAGGTTGACCATGGATGAGTGTGATCAATTGGAATGATTAATCTGGTGTGGTTCAAAATATGTTTTAAACTTGCTATACTTCAGTTACATATAATGGAATAGAGAAAGTTTTCAGTATGCATCTATTAAAAGTATTTGGGATTATATTTGAATTTATTGCATATTCAGATTAGATTTCATGGATTTCGCTGGTTTCGTCATTGTCTATAGAACACGTAATAAACGAATGTACGTCTTTGTCTATAGTATTAAAGTCTTGAAAATAACTTAAAAGCAACAAAATAAAGGAGTGATTTGTTTTATTGTTATGTATTACACATATTTCATAGCTTGCAATTATTATTCAAGTTTTCGAGTGTCCTGTAAAAGGCAGGTGTTCGAAAAAAATAAGACATTTTACATCTTAAATTCAGCGTTGAGGTTTGCCACCCATCCTGAATGTCTTGATTTTATACTGGCACAAAGAGGACAGTTTGTATGTTTCTTTGTTTGTTTGTAGGTTTGTATGTTTGTAGGTTTGCCACCCATCCTGAATGTCTTGATTTTATACTGGCACAAAGAGGACAGTTTGTATGTTTCTTACATACAGCTGATCTGCTGGCTACCCCACTTGTGGGATATGCCGTGATGGTATAGTAGTAGTAGTAGTAGTAGCAATTATTATTCCCACACAAATCATACAAGGCGTAATATATTATTTCTTCTGTAATACAAAACATAATAATATAATTATTACTACGTAGGTACATAGTGCATAATGCCTATAGTTTTTGCACATTAATCCTATTGGGTTAGGCGAGGTTAGGTTAGATTGCATTTGAAGTGTGTGATGCAACGACGTATTAAATCACAAAACCAAAAGGAATGAGCTAATACAGTGTTACGATCCAAACCTATAAATGATATTTTTGTTTAGTTAAAATAATTGGACGTAGCCTGATAGTAAAGTATCGGACTTTTAATCGAGAAATTAAGACTTCAATTCTTCCTGCTGCCGATCTCATCTACCTTCATGACACAGTCACATTGCTTACTGTTAGGGCGTTCGGAGTGTATTTGTGTTTATTTCGAACCCAGAATTTTCTTTTTAAGAATAGTTGAGTAATTAAAACTAACCAATCCTCTTTCATGCTTACCTCTACTTGTAAACTGACAATTTATATTTTACATAACTGTTCGTATTAACTCAATACAAAATATTGATTATCTCGGTGTGATGTTGGTGTTTCTTGAAACATTGTTGCATAATACAGACCATAACTACCAACAAACTTAATACTGTATGCAATTCTTAATACAATTATACCTCAATAACAGGAAATCAATGCGAGGGTGTTTAGACCAGGGATATGATATTTGGATTATGTAGCTGAGGCTTGAGTCAAAACACATTTTAGCTTTACGTTGGAATACAGACGACGTTGCGCCAAAGTGTCAATTTTGTAACTATTAATTGTGTATTTTAGCTACGAAAGTGACACCTGCTCGCAACGTCATCTATGTACATTCGAACGCTAACGGAACGAAAACGCAACGCTTAAATGTGTTTTGACTTAGGGCCCAGATCTGCTGGCCACCCTACGTGTTGGAAATGCCGTGATGGTATATGTACATATGTATTAATTTCCAACCAAAATACATCTTTATATAAAAAATCTAGTCTATATTTCGGCTTAAACATTTACGTCTAAAGGTTATCACAAAAATCAGTTCATTCATACTTTGAGTAACAATTAAGGTTTTGCTGAGCTTCGAGAATCTCACTCCATGCATTTAAAGTTTTAGAGATCTTCATGATTCTTACAGAGGTTTCTTGAATCTGGAAGGTCGTTTAAAGCATCCATTAATTAATGATTATTTTTTATGGAATTCTTCAGATTATCGAGATTTATTCATGACTCGAGAGATTTTTCTTAATCTAATCAGTAAATTTTCGAGTTATCGAGACTCTGCTGTGCACATGTTATTATTATCATCCATTCTTGTATACATATTAATATTATAAATACTAGCTGTTGATTCCTATTGTTCAACAGCGGTTCATGTGGGCATTATATTGGATTTACTGTAGCAAATACATGCGGTTCGTTCATACAGAAAGGCCTCATAAAAATATTCATTTCACAAGACGCAGAAAATTGATTTTATTTACATAAGTAAATTCATTCCGTAAAACCAATTCATCGTTATATTTTGCTTGATTACCATATTTTATGAAATAGAAAATATCTATAGCTTGATTATGAGATATCGTGGAGTACTCGGTAAAGAATGGGCTTATCATTATTTTCTGTTAGTTTTCGAGTGTCCTGTAAAAGGCAGATATTTCTAAAAAAGCACATTTTAAGACATTTGACATCTACACAGTTCAGCGGCGAGGTATGCCACCAAGCGTGAATGTCTTAATTTTTATTGATACGGAGATGACGACTTTCATATTTATACAAGCAGTTGGTCCGCTGGCTACCCCACTTGTGAGAGATTTTGTGGTGAGATGGAAATAGATTGATAGAAAAAGAAAGAAAGGAAAAAAAAAACTTTTTTATGATTATCTTGGTATTTTTGTTTTCTGGAACTCGATAATCAAGCAAATATAAAGAGTTATTTTTACAGAATCCAAAAGTGTTTATACCTAATGAAAGTCATCTGTGTTAATACGCGAATATTCAAATATATTTCATTTGAAACTATACATCTACTATTATGACAGTGTTATATATACTAATAATAATTATAAAAAAAATGCTTAGAAGTATTTACAGAATGAAATAAATTGTTAAAGGATAGGTAGGTACATTGAAAAATAAAATTAATTATTTCAAACAGTGAGAAAAATATTATTTTTTTCTGTATAAAACTGCCCACAACGGTGACATTGAGTAAATAATAATGTTTTCTAAAATAAAAATTAACGAACGCGTAGTTGCTATAATCTAAAGAAATTAAAATCAATTTCAAAATAAATAAATAGTAAACAAAACGAAGTAGCTATTCATAATTCTTGTTCTTCGATATATTTTCAGTTAATTTTCTAACTTGAAATATGCATTTTGGATTCAATCATTTCTTCTTAGGCTGAAATGATAAAAAAAAATATAAATTAATTTAATTCGTTTATTAAGATTATTCAATTCGTTTTTATTAACGATAGAAAAAGCTGATGCGGATTGATGAGAACAAGAAAATATCAATGCGTCAGTTTATTTGTTTTTTTTTTGCTGTTGATGGTTGAAATGTTTTTTTTTTATCATCTCTATAAAATTTGAATATTAAGAGTATTTAAACAAATTAAAAAAATAGTCATTGAAAATTTTCAGTTCAGCGATTTGGTTTGCTACCCATCCTGATTGTCTTAAGATTTATCGGCATTTTATGGGCACGGAGAGGACAGCTTGCATGTTTTTTACGAGAAATAAACATGCCAGCAGTCCTCTCATAGCAATATAAAAATAAGTGAAATGCTGATAATTTGATGTTAACAATAATATTTAAAAATAAATAAATCTGGGTTAAAAATATACCCCAGACACCCTGTAAGCAAGCTGCTGGGTGGAATCGAATAGGCAATCTGCCATCGAAGTCAGAGACAATGCCATCAGGTTACCGAACATTAATTAATAATCAAGAGATCACCGGTTTGATTCCATCAACAGTCGACCTAAACCACCTTTACAATAAAACCTTGTCACTTACTGTCAGGGTATCAGGGTTTCTTTAAATCCAAATTCATCTTCAAAATAATAATTGATTAAGTAAATAGGCATCACCATGTGAATGAACCTAATTACCACTCGGTAGTATAGTAGAATATTGTAGAAGTGACGCGATGATAAATAATAAAGAAGAACGTTCAGTATCCGGTCGCGCCCGCCATTATTACGACGGCATTAACAGGATGATTGGAACATGGAACCAATGCGGATTGCAAATTGCGTTATTTGCAAATCCATAATATACGTACATAATAAACTAAATTAACATAAATTAATGCAGAAAACAGCTAACCCACAAAGGATAATGTCATGGAAAAAATCTCTTATGTATTTAACTTGAAGGGCTACAATTCCCAATTAATTTCAAGGGTTGGTTACTCTCTGGATAACTAGCAATACACTCAGATTATGTACCTACCAGCAATACACTTCTACCAACTGTTGTCCACTCACGCCACGTCATTTTACCCAAGTACTCTCTATTAACTCGTATTCACGCATCAATAACTAAACAATCTCCTTTATTAAATGAATTTAGTGGGAGGGTGGTCTAAACACTACTAATTAAAAAGATCATTTCTGTGTTCGAAATAGGTAGGTACGTGTGGTCTAAAATTATACAAATCCTTCAAGAAAATAATTCTATCGGAATGAGTTGTCAAAATGGTATTATAACCAAGGGTGAAATCAATATACGCATCATTATGAAATTATGAAATCATTTTTGGAGGACGTGATTTTGAGAACTGCTTTTTCCACCTATTTTTGTCATCTTTGTCAAAGTCTCTATGCTTTTATCGAATAAAAATGAGATGTAATTTTTTTATTTCATTCAGGGCTCCAGCCCATTCAATATAATGAAGGATATGATATACTGAACACGATATAATAACATTATTTGTAAATATTAACTTAGAGACTAAACTCAATATAGTCATATTATTTGCAAATCTTACGCACATATTCAATAATAATATGTTGAGAAAACCATCTCAATCGGAGAACCATATTTGTACAATATCCAAAGTGTAATCGGTAGAAGTGAGAAAGCCCCAACGATTACAAATTGACTGTAGGCTCGTTGAAATGATAGCTTTCATGGACAACCTTCACCAATTTCGCAATTTCTACTGACATGTTTTTCATTCAAGAAAAAGAAAGCAATTAATTTATCTGGAATCATCTATTTCAGATCTCAAGAGGATCTAGATTTATCTACCTTCCTAATGGCGCCATGGAATGCTTAATTCTAAACTTCTTCAACTGCAAGTTCAACCAGTTAGTGTGAAAAATTTAAATATTATTAACAATACCTGCTAAATTGATTAAGTCTTTCAGTACCTACTTCTGAAAATTTATTGAATTTTAAAACCGCATGGCTTCAACAATACACAGTGTACTTATAGTAGCCACATGTAGTTTGATCCATGTCGCATTCTCTGCACTCTCTATAGACGTGGAATGCAGACGAGGGCAATGATCCATGTTCCTCTACCGTATAGCCACACTTCATATTATAATATATTGGTACAAGTACAGTCATATTATAGTGAGTGCAAACCAACATTGGATATATCTGTCATAGTATCCCACACTTATAGCATTTTACCCCACACATTATTTGAGTATTGCCATAAATAAAACGACTCCATCTTAAGCCAGTCTGCAAGTCTAGATTTGTTTTATTTTCTTAACATTAATAATAATTGCAACGCTTTAATTTATTCACTGCGGATTTACGAACACCCAGTTCTTCCCAATTAGCTTTCGCATGTCCTTATAAAGAAAGCGAAATGAAATATTTAGGTAAATCAATATACAGTATTGAAGTCTGTCCGCCTTTTTACGATTTTGTTCAAATTTCACTGCTGACTATTCGCATCTTTCAGTTTTTTTTTTGTAATTCCGTTTTTTGTGTAACATTTTTATAACTTTTACAAAAACTAAGATAATAGAGTAACCTTTCTTTTAAATTGAAACAAAATACACATTTTAGACACAAAATCAGTTATCTCGAATCTAGCGTTTCGATTAATTCGGAATTATTTAGATATGCTACAAGCCTAGATAGAAAGAGGCGATTTATGTTTTCACATGAAATGCATTTGCTGGACTTAGAAGATATGAATTGAGTGTGTAGGTTGATAGGCAAAAATCATCTCAATTTGCCATACATCAAAAGATTTGGGTCAAGTAACTGTAATATTACGAATTCAGTCTAATAGAAAAGATTATAACTATACTATAGTTAATTATAACAACGATGACTCATGATTCAACCGTGAACAGGTATTATTATTTTGCTGTAAAAATCAATCTAGTTTATAAAAAAGGAAAGCAAAGACTGTCTGAAATAAGATTATGATTGATGAGTAATACTTTAGTCATATAATTGTATCTGAGCCCGTAGACAATTTGTACTTAGCGATCGTCTACTGGCGAACTTTTCGACAATCTACCTACACGTACCGTATAATTATGCGTTATTGTTGCAGTTATTGACGAAAATTCGTTTGTAGGCGATCGCCAAGTACAAATTGTCTACGGGCTCTGATGTTTGGAAATAATTTAGATGGTGTTTGTAAGCAGTGTTCCCACTCTGTTTTTTAAAAAGACACATAGCTCAGTTTAAAAATAATACATATCTTTCTGAATTTAATATTATATTCAGTGGGTTCTTTGACTACTCCAAAGATAAGAAAAGATGATTTTAAAATTGTAGAAACTATCCAAAATAATGTCAAAAAAATCGAACCACATAAGACATTAATTATCATTAAAATAGCAAATTAATTAGTAGCAAAAGTACCTACATAATATAGGTAAAAAAAACAAATTTCCAAGTTCAATATCCAACGCGATCCATCTGAATAGTATTTATGTAGTATAATTATCTACATACAAAGTTTTTGTGTTCACTGGCGCATGTAATAACAACATTCTTCAAGCTCATCAAAAGAGTAATTACGATGTAAATAGATAAAAATGATAAACATTTTGCAAACAAACAATTAATTTTATGATCATCAAAAATGCAAAAGAAATGTCAAGCTAGGTTTTATTTCAGTTCAGAAAAATTATAAATGAAAGTTAAACATTGAAGAGACGATGGTCCTGATTGAATCGTGTTTTGAGAATTTCCAATGATAGCTGGCCAAAAGGAACGAGAAAGGGTTCCGACGGCCCGGACGTCCCTCTTTCACGGGACATAGTTCCTTTGACTACGACATCAAAGCGCTTAGAATGACGTGAGAAGAGGTGACTCAATCGGGCAGGAGCGATCTGAATGGAGAGGGCTGGTTTTTCGCCCTCTGCTCTAAAGAGCACGTTCAAGAGCGAAGTTAGTTAGTTATTATAGATATTAGTTTTGCCTCTGTTACACGTGTAATTTAAAAATGTCTTACTATCACGGCATCTTCCAAAGTTGAGTAGCCAGCGGACAAACTGCATGTCATAAATTTGGAGATCGTCCTCAGTATGCCATGAGAAAATATGGTCATCAGAATGAGCGGCCTGTAGATTTTACAATACTTCGATGTAACAGTAAAAATATTTCTCTTGAAAAGCAAGACGTTGCTGGTATTTTTTTCAATATTGTCTACGGTTCTAGTCATTTTAATTATACCTACATGATTATTTGGCAGACATCATAACAAACGAGTCAATAAAAAAAATACTTGCAAACAATTGGTTGTTTTGCACGGAATTATACTGGCATTGCGTGAGTTACTTATTATCTCATCGGGCGGCTGTGCGAACAATCCCTGAACTTGATTTTCAAACGTCGCTTGATCTTGAAAATACAAAACAAATATTATACAAGAGCGCGAATAATATTTATATTATTATGTACCCAACGTTATGATATTTACACATTCTCGCTAAATTTACCGATGTCAGATATAAAAATAAGACAGCTATTATAGTACAGTTTATACATATCGCGCTTGCTAAATAATTTAAGTTGTGTTTAGGTAAGTCGTCAAAATGGAATTTCACTGTGAGAATTATCATATTTAACTACTACTTGAATTCTTCAAAAATTAAACGAGTGTACACGTCATATTTGTAAGGTTGTAATCTCCTTTGACTCTTCGTATAAAAATTTGCTACATCAATCCAAAAATTAGAATTCTTCAATAGTTTGCGCCCTTTGATTTATCCATCTCGTCAATATACATCCTCTTGTGTTTTGTCTTAGTACATTGGTAATTGTTTACAATTTCTTCAAATTTACGTAACATTTTCGACCATCGTCTTCGAATATCTATGGCATAGAAATGTCTATGAAGAGAGATAAAAGTTATCATTCTCGTGGTCTCAGACTTACAGTTTTGTGTTATTTTCTTTTATTTTAATTGTTTATAATAATTGTAATTATTAACGATAATCTTACAAATTTACAGCCAGCAATGTTGTGCGCCTACACACGTCTTTTCACCAGGTTCTCATACCGTTTATGGTAAAATGACAGGTTGAAATAAACAGTCACATGAATATGGAAGTCGACATAAACTTAATTATGGCAACAGCAAGAAATATGCAGACAACAAAAATCAACATCAAGAAAAATATGTGAACAGACAAATCCAAGAAGTATTGTGATAACTAAGCATAACTCAGATTCAACTATTTCTTTATTTGTTTGTTTTCAATTTTGATGATGGACCCAAATTAAGTTGATTTCGGCCTGTTGCAAGTAAAAAATTATTAGTTCACTGTTTTTTTAAGTCAATATTTTATATCTATGTCAAAAAACAAATTCGAAATGAGTATTCTTTTTATTTTTAGTTTTTTTGAAAAAAAAATTGTCGATGCCCAAGAGATCAAATAAAGACTTTGATAATAAAGACTTTGATAACATAGATGAGAAATCCACAGGAAAAATCGGTAATGCGACCAACCAAATCGTGCGGCCAAAATATTCTAATTTCAATTAATCTAACATAAGCATTAGTTCTAAAAGTTTCCTTTTATCTTTGACAGGTTATATACGAGCTATAGATATGCATTTATAAGATATAATGAAGCGAGGGATTATTACCATTTGAATGTTATGGAGTGATACAGCAAACGTTTATTGTCTTATTGTTTAATTTGTAACTATTTAATAAGTGTACCTACTAGATAAGCGATCGTGTGAAAACATAAGCTACACACAACATCAAAAGATTAATTTATATGAACCTCAGAGATTCATTAAGTCTGTACCTATTATTTTTTTATTTATAAATTTCAATTTTCGGTTGAATTAAATGAATAATAATATTAAACATGTCACATGACAGGTGGCGCCATTCAATGTACCGACACAAATTTGGCAACATTGTAAATAACCCGAAAGAGGAATGGAATAATATTCATTTTAAAATTTATAGCTGCAACACGACACACGACTCTAATTAATAAAAATTTAATTGGGTACATAAGTATTTTAATAAATTTTTATAATAATGACACTCAAATAACTTCTCGTCGGACAAATTGAAAACAAAATTCCCGCTTTTTTCTTGTAGTTATGGAAATTCAAATTGATTGACTATGCGAATTAAGTGCATTACATGCAGTAAGTCAAATGGCTAACCAACTTATATAGGAGATGGAAATGGTATAGATAGATAGATAGCAAATGAATGACACAAGTAACTTAATCAAATTCAAATATGAACATGTTCTAAATGAATGAATGACACATGTAACTTAATCAAAGTCAAATATGAATATATATTATATTCTGCCTTTAAAATTAAAAAAAATATTGAGAATCAATTATATCTCATTGACAAATCTACGATTTTCAAACACAATATAAGTTTACGGTTTGTTTGGTGAGAATTGTGTCTGTCTTGAGAACAACGAAGCTTAATCCAGAATCTTATAAATGTCAAATTAATGTTGAATTTAATCTTAAAAATGAACAGCAGTCTTCACATAGTTGACAATCTAACTGAGGGTCTTTGAAATAAATAAACTACTCATTTTTGTATGATATTTGGTATTCTTGATGCTATACGGTTTATTTTGAGAATACCAAATTGACATATAAAAAGGAGTATTCACACTTGTTCACTCTGGATGATCCTTCAAATTGAAAAGGTGTGAATAGACGTTTCATCAATAGTGATCACTAGCGATGCCAGATGAAAGCGATTACAACCCGATATAACTTTGATGAAAGGTTCTTTCACTGAATCGACCACAAACAAGTTTATCCTATAATTTTCTATGAACTAGTATTGAATGTCAGAATCATATACCAAATGAAGATGCTGTTGTGTACTTTTTAGAATTTTATTATTTTGTTTTAATTTTCATTAACTATTATTTTTAACGTTTTTTTACGATAATAAGTCTAACTTCAGACAATATGATCGTGAATATTGATATGACAGTGAAAGCATAGGATGAATAAGTTCACTTTCAATGAACACTGACACACTGGATGATCATCCAAAGTTAAACAATTTGAATGTCTGAATGAAAATATTGAATAAGATTCTGAACTAAGACAACATCGAGAATAACTTCTTTGATTTATTTTAGGAAAAAGGATAAGGATAGAAGGATTATACTTACTGGAGGAGGAGGTGGCGGGGGTGGGAACAAGATCAGGCTGTTGAAACAAAAAATAAAAACAAAATTAGTACCATGCTAAAAATTCATAAAAAATACACCGATATACATTTTAAGAAATTCAATAGATTCTATATTTAAAATTTTCATCTGTTTGTAGCACCATGGTTTGAAAATTGAAAATATAGCATTTTTACTTCGCTGATTAAAATATATACATTATGAGTGGGAAAGAGACCTCCCTTAAAGGATATGCCATGATGGTATAGATGGGTGCATTACGATTTGGTTTCATAAGAATTGTGTCACCTATAGTAGCATCAACAATTCAGTAATATCGAAATAAATAAAACGAGCGTTTTATTCTACTATTGATTTATTCGATGAGAGAGACGTCTTTCGTCTTATAAGGACATTGTCGATCGATTGACAATGTCCTTATAAGACGAAAGACGTCTCTCTCATCGAATAAATCAATAGTAGAATAAAACGCTCATTTTATTTATTTCGATATGGAGTTCTACTACCTAAACACCGAAACAGTAATTAATTCAGTAATAAGCTCATCTTGAATAAAAGTTTAAATTAAATTCATTTATAATCCTCAAACATGCGCAATTCAAATACAATACAATTCATTTCAATTCATACATCTAGGTACCTACCACAAAATAATTTTTGCCACCTCACTAGGCTAGAGCATGTGTCGAGGTGGGAATTTCCTATCTTATACGACACAGAGGAAATTAATGCATGTTCTATACATGCAATTTGTCTACAAACTAACATACATACTCGTGAGAGATACTTTATTTATAGGTATAGATTGAAAGATACGATAGATTTTAAGAGTTCTAAAAAATCAAACAAAATGAACACAGGAATCTACACATATGGTTCGTTCGCAGGCTAGGAGAAAATAAACCTTTTCAAATTGTCCTGGGTCTGGTTATTATAATAAGTATATGCGTTTAGTGCATTATAAGTATGAATCGTCGCATTAGTATCCATAATACAAAATTCATAATATTTTAGTTTGGAACTAGCTCGATCTGTTATGTTATTGTATTTGTTAGGTAATGTTACATCTATGGTCCTTATTATTTATTAACATGTTGTATATAGTTATTTGGCATAGTTCGTTTTGTAAATAGGTAAACAAGTTGTATAACCTTGAAAACGATAAAATATACCTACTGTATATAATAATGATGATTATATATATAATATAAGTAGGTTTGTCTGTTTATTTGTCTGGTCCTACTTAGGAAAGCTATGGTAATTAAATAATACACACAATAAAATAACATGGGGTGTGTTATGCAAAATGTATCAAGCCACTTCTAATTCGAGTCGAATAAAATGAGGTGGTGTCACAATATTCACAAAAATTGGGTACAGGGTAAAACCTCTATCTACCGTTTTTGAAGGGACAGAATAAAAAAAACTATCTATGCGCGAATACGAAATGTTAAGAAACTCAGTTTAAATATTTGACGTGTACATAATATATGTTTTGGTATCAGTTATCGAATTTGCATAAAAAACGTTTTCAACCCTTCTAACATCGTGCTACTATACTACTATACTATACCATCACGGCATATCCCACAAGTGGGGTAGCCAGCAGATCAGCTGCACGTAAGAAACATGCAAACTGTCCTCTTCGTGCCAATATAAAATCAAGACATTCAGGATGGGTGGCAAGCCTCATCGCTGAATTTAAGATGTAAAATGTCTTATTTTTTTCGAACACCTGCCTTTTACAGGACACTCGAAAACTTAGGCAGAAGAGTGGGAGACCAATTCTTTACCGGGTGCTCCACGGGATTTAACATCGTGCACGCTTCTGAAAACGAAGGGACTGGCAACGGATCCTCTTCATCAATATCATATTCTTCTTCAGTCTCCTTCAAGTTTGCGTCACATAAATTTTGCATTGTTTCTATCCACATGTCGGGAAATAAGTGTTGTAACAAGATATTTGAAAACTTATAGGAAAGAGTAGGAGACCTATTCACTACAAAGTAAAAAAAAGTATTGATACTAATAATTATATTTTACTTTGGTCAAATAATTGAGCAACAATAAGTTGTGTAAAATATAATGTCTACATTTTTAACTCACAACCCATAAAACTGTTAAGATTATCTCTGTACAAAACATCAATAATTATCTCTGTTTGAGGATAGTGTGGCTTTAAACATTGTTGTTTAACACGATTCAATCATAATGTGAAATACAATTTTGATGTTAGGTAGACAAATAGTAGATACTCAATACATTAACAAATATAGCGTGCGTGGGTTGAACGCTGGTAACCCTAGTAATTAGCTGTTTCACACGACCTATCCATTCAGGTGCTTATTGTATACCTACCCCTAAAGCCTTCAAAAGACTTTTCACGTAACAAATGAAAACAGAAATAATATCTAAGTATCCAAATACGTACAACAAGAAGTTCATTTTTCACTTGAATGTTCATTTTCAAATGTTGAATTCGAACGAATTCGCGGTGTTACCAGAATCGTGATATTTGCTCAATGTTAGCGAAAACGCATGCTGTCATTTTATAATACAATTGACGGATTGAAAAGAAAAAATCTAATGAACACCTTATTCTAAAATTAGATTTAAATTTTTGAAAACAAACGATTTTTGAACAAATACATACAACAAATCAAGCGGCTGTTAGAAACATCACGCTAGGTATTCAGCCAATTGCCACGTAGGTACCTCTATCATAGAACGCTATAAACAAAAACGTCATATTAATATTTGGTTATGGTAGAACTGAACATTACAATATTTGAGTAATACATACATGTGTATTGTTATGTAATATAACATTGTGTATAAAATAGCTTTACTATATAGGTATACATGTATTCATACAATAATATTAAAACTTCGCGTGATCTCGCGATGTTTGTGGCGAGCTATTTATACCTACAAAGACCACAATACTTCGTTCAAAACATCTAATACATGCAACAACAAAAATAAAATATTTTAATATAAATTATGTTCTTTTTCTTCCTGTTTGTTGTCAAAAGTTATATGAAATAATATATTATACCCTTTCGATTACTTTTTTTTTTATAAAAGATATATTTGGGTTTTGTTATAAACCCAAATACAACCTTATACACCTTTCACACTAAGCCAAAAGCTTGTGCCGTGAAAGGGGAGTTTGCCGGCACCTGGAATCGAACCACAGACCCCTTGTTCTGAAGGCCGAGACTCTACCTCCAGGCTACCGACGAACTCTGTACCTACTATTCGTTTTATACCCTTTAAGGAGGTTACCACTGATCTATTTATCTATACCATCACGACATGTCCCAATAGTGGGGTGGGCAGTACACTAACTATCAAAAAATATGTATCTCGATTTGAAATTAATCCAATTACACCCCCAGGTACTCTCACAGCAATTGAAAGTTAGGGTCTCTATCAACAGGTTATACCAACCACCTCTACTACATGTAATAAACTTTCAGGATAAATATGGCATTCAGCATGGGTGGTATACCTCATGATAAAATTGAAGATGTTAAAATGTCTTTCGTGATGTTTTGCGAATGCCTGCCATTCACAGGATCCTCAAAAACTTGTAGAAAAAGGTGACAGACCTCTTCTATACTGAGGACTCAATGAAACATATAGATGTGTTACCACCGACTTGAAAATAGGCTGTCTAGCCTCAAGAGTGTGAAACACAAAGTAGACTTTTGAACAATCCGAAAACATTAAGAATTAATAATCTTTGTATTTTCGGATGTCTTCCGTGAATTATTATCGATGTCTTACTTCCTTCGAACTTTCAAAATAAATACCGACGTAGGAAGCTCGAAGCAGAGAAAACATCGAACATCCACGAAGCACGCCCGAAAATATAAATATTTCCAGACGCTGCGAATGTTTAAACGATTAGTGAGAAATTATTGTTAAAACATGTAAGTGCCACCTTAATAATTGGCTATGATAGAATTTTTTGTTTATTTATTTTTATCCACAACAATTATATTATATTTATTCCATAATAAAAATGTTTGAATTTGAATATTTGCTAATCAGATTTTAATTAATTAATTAATTCACACACAAAGTACGGAAAAACACGCCAGAATAAATAAAGATGTGGTTTTATTTAGTAAAATAATTCATACCAGATAATTACTTATTTCTATTCTGGTTATTAAACTATACAAATATAAAGGATAATGTTTCGAATAAACTATGCAAGTATAATAAAATGATAATGAATAATTAACATTCTAGTTTAATTTTTTAAACACTTGAAGTTTTATTCATATACACATATCCTTGAACCAATGAAGTAAACAGTCCAATAAAAAATAGGCCCAGTGTCCAAAAACGTGTTCCTAATAAATACCACTACTGTGTACAATTACGGTGTATCCCATTCCTTAGTAAATCAACTCAATTTTTATTATTATAAAAATAGATTCAATTATCCATTCATACCATTACGGCATTATCCAATTAATAAATATTAGAGTTTCCCTCTCTATGTAAATAAGTGTTAGACATTCATAATGGGTGACATACTTCATCGCTAAATTGAAGATGTTACGAGTCTTACACGCGACATTTTACGAATATCTGCCTAGTAGAAAACTTACCCTATTCCTTGCCGAGAAATAAGATAAAAATGTACTAAATTATATGTAATTCCTCGAATATAAGACATTTCCAAAATAGGATTGTTAAATTATGGAACTGGAAAGTCGATATATGTTAAATTATTAACCTAATGCGTTTTTAAGGCAGGTGAATATGGCATCAAAAACAGCATAACGAATAGTTCAAAGATACTTGATGTCGTTAACCAAAATTTGACATAGAGTACTATCGCTCCCATATACAGCTATGTCAAATGACGTATCGTGGACGAAAAAATATAGACATCTACTTGATATTAATTTTACGTTCATGCTTAGAAACTCATCAAATCACATCATAGCAAAAATAGGTGCCTACTTTGTAGACTGTTATATAATGATAATATTAATAAAATAATAATGGGTATCTATCTAGTCCGTATTATCACACTGCTCAAGTAGAAGTAGTAAAAAGTGTTCGATAACAAGGTAGAATCACTGGCATATATCCAAACTTTCCCCATATCAAACACACCTAGTTATAGATACACATCAACAACATCCAAAATATCCGCTCAAATATTTATCATACGTACATCCCCATACATAAATATAACAGAAATATTGTTATAAAGTATATTTATTAACATGAGCTTTCAAAAGCTTATACTAGTACATCTACTACATTGCATGGTTATCGTGATCTAATTTTTAAATTGCATATTATCTTCTATTGAAGAATATAGTTTTTACTAAAGACAATGGACTTACTATGGGGAAAAAATGATCACCACTAATTGTAAATCGCAATTCTGAAACACACCAAAAATATGTAACTAAGCAATGTCAATTTGTTTACATTGAAAAAAGAATATTTTTTACTACGACTTACAAGCAATTTCATCCACACAACCAGTGTTTACTAGTTATAATAATATTTATTATTGACGTGAAATTCAATAAATTGTGATGAAAACAACTTTTGAATAGCCATTCAAATCGTCGGTAGCCTGAATGTAGAGTCTCGGCTTCATGAACAAGGGATCCGGGGTTCGATCCCAGGTACCGGCAAACTCCCCTTTCACGACACAAGCTTTTATTAGGTGTGTATTTAAAGGTGTATAAGGTTGTATTTGGGTTTATAACAAAACCCAGATATATCTTTTTTTTTTTTTTTAAATCGTATGCGCAATGACAGCCTCTCGTATCGTCAACATTTGATGACCCTGACCTTATGCCTACTAAAAAAGATGAAAATATTAGAGTATATATTCAGAATCATAACCGCTTGCGACCCGATAGATATGTGATCCATAGGAAAATATTTGTATCTCATAGGAGAATCATGAAGACGTGTGATATGATTATAAAAACACCAAAAACATGAGTATGATGTAAAAATTGTAAATAAAAATACCTACACCTGTTATGGTATGAACTAACGTCGCATTTAGTTTTTTTCCCAACCATCGGTGTCGGCTCCAAGGTCTTGGTCATTAATATTGATGTTTTTATCCGCTGCTTGCAAAATTAATCAATAACTATTGACTGTATGTTTACATGTTAAAACAGTGACAGATTTACTGGGTACATACTATGAACGTACACAAATAAAGAAAATGTACAATGAAGACAGAGTAGTATGTAGTTTGAGATACACACGAAGGCGGTTTTGACCGGTTGGCCTTTCTGACCTGCAGAATAGCTCGCCCGTGAGGACAATAATTTTGGTTTGAATGAGCGGATAAATAAAAGCCTAAGACTTCTAAGATATCCGTGCGTCAGGTGATTCTCTCTTCAATGTGCAACATTCGATTGAATTAAAAATGGAATGTAATTGAACAAATGAAGATTTATTTGAATTCGGAATGTCACTCAGAAATACAATCAATTAGTTTGAAATCCTAGGAACTTAAAACATATTTCCTTTAAAATAATCCAAGTTGGCTGAAAGATATGCTTACTCTGTGCATTACATAACTATGCTTTTTGATATTATGAACTCAGAAATGATAACTTTAATTATAACCCATGCGTAGAATGATGAATAAGATAAAAAAATAAAAATAGTATTCGTAGATATAATTAAGACAACACAAAATAATATAATATTTAATAATGATAACAAATTTAATAATCATAGATTTTATAGATAGATAAGGGAAATATTTGAAAACAAACATGTTAGATGGGCCCAGTTAACCACAGGAAAAAACAAATAGAAACCACAAAAATAATATTTTACTCGTGTATTGTAACCGAACGTCGGTTCCCTTATCTATGAAAGTTATCAAGTGTATTTTTACCAAAATAAACATGAAATAATTCCCAAAATAAACAACACTATCAAAAAAGTTCATTAAAAGACATATTTAGTATGTCTTAAGTACATCGCTTATCAGATAAAAATTTAATATACTCAAAATGTTATTTATAAAATAACTAAAATTAAATCAATAATATAAAATGAACATGAGGTCCGGGGTTCGATCCCAGGTGCCGGCAAACTCCCCTTTCACGACACAAGCTTTTAGCTTACTGTGAAAGGTGTATAAGGTTGTATTTGAGTTTATAACAAAACCCAGATATATCTTTTTTAAAAAAAAAAAAAAAAAAATTAAAATGCAATTACTAGTTCACAACAATTATTTTGAAGAAATGTGGTTTAAAGTATTTCATCGTTTTCAAAAACTGTTTTCACAGGCTCTAGAAGGAAATTTAACACAAATCTCTGAAATTGTACGAATGTTTTTCTCATTCTTAAATAGAGAAACAGTGTTTTCAATATCATATCAAAATCTTTGATACAAAAATGAGGAGTATCTATATTTCTTTATACCCACCCGCTGTGTCCCAAGTAGGGTGAGCAGAGAGAACTCAACGTCATATTGCTCTATCCTTACATACTTCTTTCGCTTCCTCCATATTCATCTAGTTTCTCATACATACATGCACGCTTGAGGAGGATCACCAATCATTAATGTCTTATTTATTTAGTACAAAGTTGACAACATGTATGATCATTACATAAAGTTATTTCGCTTGCTACCTCACATAGGGAGATATAGTAATGGGATAGATATAATTAAAATAGACGCAGTTCGTGATCCCGTTTTCGTGTCAACACATTTTATGTAATGGAATATATAATATTGAGTTATGTCGAAACTGTTTACAGATCAACTAGTCTACATGAAAACACAAACTTTTAGTTATGTCTCCAATTGGAAAATAACATTAATTGATATAATGTATATATAATAATACCTTAACAGACACACAGAACGTCCTTCATGGTTCACAGGTTCCATAATATCTACCATTGTGTGAACATAGTATCGGTGCCGGGTAAGGCCGGGTAAGTTACATAAGCTGACAATATATTCGTTTCTGAACAGGACTTAATTATAATTTTTATGTAATGCTTTATGATATGAGCAGAAAAGAGGAAGCTAAATTGGCTTGACCATGTTTGCATCCCTGTTAAACCATTTCGTCATAGCATTTCTCACATAGTCAGTGGAATAACCTGATGCAATAAGCACGCAAGTCGATCTCTCTGCGCCGATAAAAGTTAAAACCATTCAGGGTGTATGACAAAGTTAAAATGTTACTGTCTTGTACGTGATGTTTCGAGAATAACTGCCTTTTATAGGACACTTGAAAACTTTGGATGGGAGACATATTCTTTGGATGGGAGACATATTCTTTGGATGGGAGACATATTCTTTGAAGAGGACTCCACAAAACTATTGATATTAACACAGAAAAACAGTCGATAGACAACAAATTCTCCTTGGAATTATCAACACTGAAGGCAATTATTACGATCTCAGAAGGTGAACAGAATACAAATAATAAAAAGACAATCAAGATTCACAAAATCGCAGGAATTTTAACGTGAGCGATAATTAACAATTAACAAGTAGCGTGACGTAGTATGGGTGGCTCTGATTGGGTAGTGGCTCTGTGCTCGGTCTGAAAAATAACATGGTGATTGTGTTTTTTATCTATTGATTTTTTTGAGATAACTTTATTTATTGTTTTTTTAAATGGTGCTTGAAATATTGTGTGGTGTTTTTACAGAATATTGTAAGTTATTTTTTTTATTAATAGGTTATATTCGTATGGTTGTTGTTTTAGATTCTTGGATTCATATTTGTTTGTGATTGTTATATGTATGTTGTCCACTGTCCAGCAATTAGGTTTCACAACTGTCAAGCTGGCAGTGGTATATTTTATTCAAATAAAATAAAATAAAAAAAAATTAAATCACTTGATTCAAGTTCGAATGTTGGAAAAAAAAATTCGGAACTGCTTTTATTTCACTAAAACTGGCATTTTTTATTTTCTTCGTATCATAACTCCCAAACACTGCGATGTCTCATTCATTACTTAACGAAAGCTTAATTTATACCTATATATTAAACAAAAAACAATACTTTATTTTTCATTACAGTATTTATTCATAGATATTTCAAAACTTGATATCATTCAGTCATATTTTTTCAAAACAATTCATTGCCAACATGAACACAAATATAATTTTTCACAAAATGTAAAAAAAATTAATGGTCACGCTAGGGAAACTCATCATCGGTAATTCAGTACACAATAATGTTTACAGATAACTTAGCAAACCTACAATACAAACAATGCCGTTTTGTAATAACTGTCCTACATTTTTGTGTTGGTTCGATAGCATTACAATTAGTTCTAATTATTCATTATGTGTCCCTAAATACTAATACACACCAGCATATTGGAAAACCCTATATAATGAAATAACTTTAACTAACATCTAAGTATAATAAAATGTAAAAAAAAGAGTTTAACAACCGATAGATGTTAATTACCAACGATGTGAAAAACGTACAACGAATACAGATCACGTAGCCGTTAGAAATCGTGTTCCTACGACAAGGACATCATAACGCTAGGAATGTAGTGGAAACAGGTGACAAAATTTGCGCAAAGACAATGCTCCGAGTGGAGGAGGTTGGTATCTGTCACCCGGGAGGAGAGTTGAAGGTCAAGTGAGTTCAGTTAATAAGAAATTATCTATTTACACCATCACAGCATTTCACACAGGTGGAATAGTTAGTAGACTGACTGCATGTAGTAAACATGCGAGCTGTCCTCTCTGTGCCAACAAAGAAATAAGACTTTCAGGATGGATGGAGAACCTCATCACTGAGTTAAATATTTGAAATGTTATTATATTTTCGAACAACTGCCTTTAAAAGGACACTCGAAAACTTACGGAAAAGGGTGGGAGACTAACTCTTTGCCAGGTGCTCCACGGAAAACTCTGTAATAAACATATTAAAGAGATTAACATACTTAATTCAGCGAAAAGACAAAAGACCCGTCTTGAATATCTTATGTTTTGTGATAAATCCAAATACACTCTTAACACTAATAGCTTGCATCTTGAAGATGAAGATGATCGGCAGCTGATTTGATCCATGAACCATCCGCTTACAATGCTGATATTCTAAGCTACATCAGCTTTTGACGCGCGGTAAAAACGATCTGTATATTCATAGCATACAGTGAATTATCAACCGCACTCGAGTAAAATGTCGTAACGATATCGATATGAATAGATCAAGAGGTATTATTGGTCGGCTGATATTTCAAAATATTACGAAAAAAAATGTTTCATTCATGTAACATAATAATATTTCAGACTAATGGTTTCACATTGTTATTATTTACTGAAAAGTTACATTTAATATTCAGGGAATATTCCCTTAGCATTAAGTCTAAGCTTCCGCTCGACATGACGGATCCCTTCAATGCTTGGGAGTAATAAATTAATATGAATTTAAATTAATAGCCCATCTTACTTTCTTCCTACTCAATATATCAAAGGATGGATTATCGTACAGAAAAAATAAGAATTTTTACTATTATCTACTATTCTTATTAATTCTGTCGGTACACACGAAGTAGAACTCCATAATAAAGTAAATTGAAGTAAGTGTTTCTTTCTACTACAGATCAATAATGACCTGAAAAGTCGAAAGACGTCTCGTGATTTATAATCTATAAGAAACATTTGTTTACCTTATCTACTACTCTATCATCACTGCGTATTCAACTAGTAGGGTAGCCAGCGGAATAACTGCACGCAAAAAAACACTCAAATTGTACTCTCTGTGCCAATAGAAGTTAAGGCATTCAGAATGGGTGACATACCTCATCGCTGAACTGAATATGTAAATTTGTATTATTGTAAACAATGTACAGTGAAGAATAAAATAAATAAATAAATATCTTATAATATGATGTTTTACGAATACCTGCCATTTACAGGGCATACGAAAACTTACAAAAAAGAGGTGGAAGCCTATTCCTTACAGAAGATTCCTCGGAATAAGAAATTTGAATAAAATTGTAATGAGGATTGCACCTTATGTCAACAGACGATGAATAGAATGAGGTATAATGTCTGACATTTTTTTGCAAATTTCAGTAGATTGTTAGATAGTATTAAAAAAATATTCTCGTAAAGTATCCAATTTATAAACAAAGTTATGTATTTGTTTAGCTCACTCTAACTCTTCCACGAAACAAAAAACTGAAAAACGCAAATTTTATAAACTTTATGCTGAATCTAAAATAACATTTTTCCCTGATCACTCGTAAACGAGTGGATGGCCTTTGAAAATAGAATAGAATAGAAATAACATTTTCAAAAGTTTTTCTAAGACCACGTTAAACTAAAAATAAACTTTTGAAAAAATTAACATGACTTATTGTAAAAAAAGTTAAAAATGTAAATATATTAGTTCGCATCGGATATGTTTTGCCGCATAAAAATACTAATAACTTGGAAGAAACAACATCATAAGAAACCTCAACCAATAAATAATTGAAAATAAATATACGATAAACCCGTCGATATAGTTCGATCATAATAACATACTAGTATACAATTCAACGTAATAAATATTTCAGAAAACGTAAAAGCTTCTCTTTTACCGATACTTTAGAAATATTACTTATTATTTACGTAATAAAATAATAATATTTACTTATAGTTAAATATAGTAATACACGTTTATTGATTTTACTTCAACATTATTTTCAACGAGCCGTAACTCAGCAATGTTCTGATTGATTTTAGTATTAAACTACTCGATAGCATGAACGAAAATATTTCTACGTGACTATATTTTGTCTTTGCATTCTTTCAACTGAAATTCACACGCGGATGAAGATAAAACTGAAATCCAGCCTAAAGTACAGCAGTTAGATCCTTGAGAAAGATGCAGCGAAAGCTCAAGAGATATGATGGGAACTCAAGTAAGATAATAACGAATGAATGTGGAATGAAGGGCAGTTTTCAGATCGATATAACAGTCTTTGTAAATTGCTGAAATAGTGTAACATTAATCCTGAAATATGGATCTGTAGGCCTAATCAAAACACATTTCGTTTCGCTAAAATATGTTTTGACTACGGACCCTGTTGAATAGAGAAAAGTAACAAATGAATGTGTACTACAGAAGCGCTAAGGAGGAATAAGAATGTAGTATTTAGTAGGTGGGACAATTCGTCCCTCTTCAGACTAACAGTCGTATCTGCCTAAATGTAAATTGTTCAAGAGAGCGTTTTTTGTGTTTTGCCATGCATATTTTCGTCTCTACTAGTTATATGATACAGTGTAAATATATTACATTATTTTATTTTAACCTATTTTTATATATCTCAGAATCATTTTGAAGATAAAATTTTGAGGAATTAGTAGATAAAACACATTTTATTTAGAATAATTCGTAAATACGACAACAAATCAGAAAGCTATTCCAGAATAACGGTAACAGTTACAGGTGTGATCTTCAGTGAGAACATGCAGGGCACATATAAATACACATTGGTGATCATAACTCGATTTCGCCAAAAATGTCAGATACGACAGTTAGTCAGAAGAGGGACGAATTTGATTCAAAAGATAATAGAGGATATTTCGAAGGCTCTACGCATGTCTCAAGTCAGACACAAGCAAAGGAAGACTACCTAGGAGGTAACCTATTGCCTACTGCTGCTAACTTTCTCAGACATCAGGAATTAATTAATTAACAAAAGGTTAAAAAAAATGACATTTTTTCGATACAATCTATATAAAATTTAATTATTTTTTAGACCTACTTAACTGAAAATAAACTATCCTCTACTAACTCTCAAAGTACGAAAGATAAACCGCTACTTTGCTATATAGCCAAAGAAATAATTTGACAATCTAAGTTAGCAAGATGTGAGAATATGGTACACAAAACGTAATATTTTCAACTACATGATATTTATTATAGGTAATTATTACACACATAGTAATGTTCGTATCTTATGTCTTACGTGTATAATAATATATTGACATCATTATGTCTGTCGGTCTTCGGCTGAACTTGACATTGCAAAATAGTCTATTTTGAAACAGCCTACTACATAACATACAACATTGTACTTAGTCTCATTTAATAGTAATAGTAGATGAGCTATGTATGTAATGCGTAAATTTATACATGCCACGTTATGAAGTTGTACTATGTACATATTATTGGCAACGTCCGACCTAGCATACTTATCTAACGTACGTACAATAAACATATGTATTATAAATAACGTGATTTATTTGACAGAAACATGTCCGATTTCGGTCATTGGTCATATAAATTAATAAACAATGATCGAAAACCAAACATACTTCAGGCTTTTGATATAGTATTACATACATTCACTGTGTCGGTGTTTAGGTAGTAAAATTCCATAATTTATTTATTTTATTTATTTATTTATTTACATATATTCACGGCGTAAGCCTTTGACATGTTAACAATCAAATTAAAATAGAGAACAACAACATAAAACAAAATTAATAATGAAATTAAAAACATTTTTTTTCCACTTTATTGATTTTTATTAAAGGAGACGTCTTTCGTCTTTTAAGGGTGAGTAATGTCATAATATGTCATTTTAGTATTTTGTATCAAGGGTATTGTCAATGAGAAGAAAATTGAGACTGTCAGAAGAAGATTGAGAATTTGTGGAATTAAAAATAGGTACATTTTTTTTCCATAATTAAATATTTAATTTATAAAGAGAACAGCAATTGTTTGTTTGTAGAATTGAAAGAGTTGCGTTGATTGTGTGTATTCCCAATTAAATCGAAGTTTTCGTTTTTTTTTTTGGGACTGGACAGTCGATATAATGGTCCAAATTCGATCTTAATTCAAGTGCTTAGACAAGCAGTTACCACAATAGCGTATACGAAATTCTAAATAACAAATTGAGCCGCTCTAGTAGAGTATGTATGTATGTATGCATCACCTGATATTTTGCCAAGATAAGGCAGATGTTACGAACATCCACCAAAACGACAATAATTATATTAGAATTGAAAACACAAACAATTTACAAAACAAATAATAAAGTCTATATTTCAATGCCAGAAATAACGAGGTTGTGTTATTATTATCTTATTACAGTTATGACATAATAAATCATTTTGGAATTTGAAATAACTGAAAAAAAAAACAGTTGGTATTACAACTTAATAATATTATGCTTGTTATGAATAACGAATGAGCCATCCCAAACGAGACTATTTTTCATGAGAGATTATGTTGTATAATCGGAATAACATATTATTCAATCTTTATATATCCGAAAGTAACATTTTGCACAATGTTACTTTGTGTAAACATGAGAGATTATGTTGTATAATCGGAATAACATATTATTCAATCTTCACATATCCGAAAGTAACATTTTGCACAATGTTACTTTGTGTAAACATGAGAGATTATGTTGTATAATCGGAATAACATATTATTCAATCTTTACATATCCGAAAGTAACATTTTGCACAATGTTACTTTGTGCAAACATGAGAGATTATGTTGTATAATCGGAATAACATATTATTCAATCTTTACATATCACATTTTGCACAATGTTACTTTGTGCAAACATGGTTTTCCAATCGAGATATCTGATTGGTTTTGGCAGTCGCACTTAATTTTAATTCAATAACAGACTGTCACACAGATAAACATAAATTTGTTTAATTTAAAGTGCATAACTGAAGTCCCAGTAATTCCACTGAAAATTTTTTCAACGAAGAAATTTTAAAGAATTCACTTTTAAAGTTCTTGGCTAAAATAGGTATTCCACCCTTTTCCGTTAATTTCAAAGGCAGATATACGTAAAACTTCACGTTTGAGACATTTGAAATCTTCAGTTCAGCGATGAGGTATGCCATCCGTCCTGAATGCCTTAACTTTATTGGCACAGAAAAAACGGCTCGCGAGTTTGTTGCGTGCAGCAAGTTTCATTTGTGGGAAATGCCGTGATGGTTTAAATGAAAAGTTAATAAATTTACGAGGAAAATACACCTTTGAAACCTAGGAAAAAGTAATATCAAACAGTATGGGCGCATGGAATTGTCTGAAAATAATAAAATTAAACATGTATTCAATAGTTGGAACCAATTTGTACCCTTATTGAGCATGAAAATAAGTTAAGTGCGAGTATAAAAATTGCTATTGCAATTCTAATGCTGAAAAACTTTGAAGACAACTGAATTTTGAACAGCCCACTGTCGATCAAGAGAGAAAAGTATGAAAAAATAAAACTAAACAAAGCCATAAAACTGGACGAAATGATTAAGCTATGTTCAATTGTTCAATACTCAACATAAAAAAGACAAAACACAAAATTTCGATTAAACGATTATCATGCCCGAAATGGCAAGCACTCGGGATAGAAATGTTCAAAACAGTTGTCAATAACTCAAAACATAACATTGCTCAAAATATAGATGACCAAGGTAGTCCTATTATTCATTTTATTGTTTGAAAACAAATGGTTGATACTAACTAAAACACGATTCGATATAATACAATTATAATTATAAATAATATTATTGGCTCGTCACCCAATAGTCTAGAATTTTCCCTCACGCATCATCTATAAAGAGTGACCGCTTTGATACGACAATAAACAGAACGCACAGAGGCTCAGAGTGTTACAAGAGCCAAATCAACTTCAATACCGTTTAATTAATTTATTTATTTCTGTTGTTAGATGCCAAAGCGTTCAGTGGCATTGACTGCCAATGATGAAAATGCTTACTCAAACGCAACAAACACAATATAGAAACAATATTGATTAAACTAAGATAGACTGAAACTATGATAGAACTGGCGATTTCTAAAACGGTGCGGTAATATTCAAAGGCGTCTCATGGTCCACAAAGCCTTAATTGACATGGCATCTATATATCTGGCTAATCTCTGTCCATTGATGAGACTCTGGGGCAACCACTGCGCTCAGCTTCCATTGCTGTCAACTAACTTGTAGAACCCAATAGGGCAAAGGATCCCAAGAGCTTTAGAGTCGTGCTGTCAACTGTCTGGAACAGATTGCCTGCATACATGAGAGATCAAGTTGCTACCACATTCAGAAGCAAGTTGATAACGCTACTGCTCAGAAAAAGTCACGGTGCTCTTAAGGTGGTCACGTATCATTAAACGGCGCCATATATACAGTAATATAAAATTATTAAATCATGGATATTGAAATATCAAAATAGACTAATTCACTAACAAATCTACGGGAGGGGGGGGGGGAATAAATACATCAGTCAATTTTATAATTTTTTTTATTTGTCCATAGTGTAGTATGTGTCCAAGTAACTTTATTACGGATGCCGTTCTCATCGGTCCTAGTCGCACGAAATTATAATGGGTTCTTTGAAAATAAAAATTAAACAGAAAAAAACTGTCTCCTGAAAAGAAAACTATGTATTTTGATTAATGTAATTATTCCCCCCTCTCATAGAAATTTTACTGAAATCATGATGAGGTATATTCCATAAAAATAAGTTTTTATTTGTCTGATTTTCTTTATTCCAAAAAGTTTTTGATATTGGCATGTGATAAATGGAAATCGTTTCAGGAAAATGAAAATTAAATCAATTGAAAGATAAGCAATAAAATAATTATACTTCTCCAACAGCTGATTCGCTAAAAATATTAAGTTTCTTCTAAACTGCAATATGCATCAATTTTATTGACAGTACCAGATGAGAACTACAGAAGTGCAATCAATTCAAGGCATTAGAAATGCACAAAGCCGTTGAATTATTTATCAGTCCAATGTTATAGATACAGACAATAATATTTAATTAACGATGCCAAAAGAGAGTAGATAATATTGTGCAAGAAAATTTATTGTCAATAGTGATAGCTATGAATCGTTCGAATAGCACACTTTTAAATTGAATTCTTTTTAAAATGCCAACTGTCCGATTATATCAATAGATAATCAAATTCGCAATGTCGATTAAAAGAAATAAACATTTCACACATTCAAAAGTTTCAGATGTTATTGAGGCATAAACTATGAAACGGTTTTGGAACATACTGAAAAATTTACGGTCACTTTATTTTAGAAAATATGCACTGAGAAAAATACTAACGAAATTTCACAACGAATCATTGGTATGTGGTGTTCTCACTTTGGCGAATATCGCTAGGGCACCAAAATATCGCCAGCCATTTGAACCGTGTGAACAAAATGACAGCTAGTCTGAAACGATAAAAACCAGTAGAAACGATATCGTCTCGAGTTGACCACCTTCCAACTTTCTCGGCCGATTGAACGATTTGCACATGCGCAGATATGCGCGGCGTTTGTATCTATGGTAAAAGCTTTATAACCTATAAATTTTATAATGTTTCCCGCTTCGTGACAGCTGTTATCTTTTTTGTTGGTTTGTGGCGTTTGTTTTCTTAAGTAAAAGGCGCCTTATAACCTCTACTATAACATTTTCGACTAAAAATAAACACTTCGCGATCTCCATCTCGACGCCATTTTGAAAACAGTGTCAAAATCAAAGCGCATCTGACAGATCGTTTCTATATCGGTGGACTTGTGTGTGGACAGGTGTGACGATCAATGGGCGTACGGCGAATTTTGTTTTTTCGCCTGGCGTTATATTTTGAAATTCGGCTGGCGATATTCGCCAAATGTGAACACCCCAGTACGTACTACGTACTATCAGATTTGTACCAGAGATAGTACAAACGATTCGTTAGTACGAATCTATAATATTAATTTTTTGCAAACAAATCATTGGTAAATTTACCAACAATTTGTTTGCGAAAATTTAATATCATAGATTCGTACTAACGAATCGTTTGTACTATCTCTGGTCCAAATCTGATAGTACGTAGGTACCAATGATACGTTGTGAGTATTTTTCTCAGTGTGGTAGGTATCACGATTTCGTTGCAAAAAAATAGTGGTGAATTTCAAACCTTTCGCTAGTCTTCGTCAATAGTGTAAGGGTATCGAAATTATGATTGCGTATTTTCTAAAACAATGTGACATAAAATACTCGTAATGATTCAAGACTTTTATAATCTCTAAATTAATATTCTGTGTCTGCATCTGTGAGTACTCAAACATTCGCTTCAATTCCAATGTTTTAAGTCTAATCTCAAATCCTTCTTGGTAGGTATTACCAAATACCTTTTCCATGTTGGTATCACCAAATTAGAGAAAAATAATCGCAAAGCCGCCTGATAACTCTCGCATCTAAATGATCGGCTAGTTTGGCTTCACGGACGAGTCATTTTTTCTATTTAATCCGGAGACCGTAGCCAATTCATTAAGACAATAAAACACTAGAAATATTTACATAATAACAATATGTAATGTAGTAGCATTATTGTGAATAACAAGGACAACCTTGATGGTCGATTTGAGACGAGGCGATTACATTTAATGTTGTTATTGTGAAACACTTGGACCATGATAAACCAAGGGATAGATAAATATGTAAAACGTAAACTTAATCAAAGAAAACGACCTTTAAAAATGAAAATACGGAGTTATATTTATAAAGTTTTTCCTAGGTCAGTTGCGATCAATGTTGAAATATTGGTAATGGATTTATTTCTGGGGAATAAAAGACACGACATTGAGAGAGAACATTGAACTAAAAGATATATGAAATGATATTTGACAACAACAAATAAAAATCAAAGCATCTTGAAATTTAATAATATTGAAATAGATCTATCGTATGATAGATCTATTTCTAGAAAATAAATTAAAGAATTATAGATCCCACAAAACAAAGATAATCCAAGAGAAATAACTAAAAGTAGGATCAACAAACTGGATAAAAATATCTCTATAGGTAGGTATCTATATTTCAAACTGCAGTGGCTAATTCTCTTAGCTGCACCTATCAAGACGTGTGCAAGTTAGCTATTATTAGTATTCATGACGCTAAATTTAAAGTGAAAGGGTTTTGGAAACAGAGCCCAACGCTATTATTTTATTTCCTCCAGAAATAACTTCTGGAAGAAATAAGATTCTGGACATGTCTATGCCCTGTTTGACTTATTCTCAAAGTGCAATATTATTCCTGCAGCATAAATTGTGACTACGAAAGAGTACACTATTCATCATTGCCTTTTGAGACGTTCTAAAAACGGGGATAAAACGAAATCATCAGAATTAAATTAATTCAGTGATCCAAGATTTGAAACCGTTCCGCAGTACTTTTTGCCTATATTCATTTCTTTCAAACCAAGATTATCTATCACTAGCCATTTCTTTATACAATTTATCATCCATTACAATCACAATGAGATAGTCAGCATTTTTTTACAAGTCTTTCCAAAAAGAATGTTCTTTTGTGTGCAAATTTTGTGAATGTATTTTCTTAACATCGCTTTGCTCTCTATCTTATGTGGTGTTCTCACTTTGGCGAATATCGCCAGGGCACCAAAATATCGCCAGCCATTTGAACCGTGTGAACAAAATGACAGCTAGTCTGAAACGATAAAAACCAGTAGAAACGATATCGTCTCGAGTTGACCACCTTCCAACTTTCTCGGCCGATTGAACGATTTGCGCATGCGCAGATATGCGCGGCGTTCGTATCTATGGTAAAAGCTTTATAACCTATAAATTTTATAATGTTTCCCGCTTCGTGACAGCTGTTATCTTTTTTGTTGGTTTGTGGCGTTTGTTTCCTTAATTAAAAGGCGCCTTATAACCTCTACTATAACATTTTCGACTAAAAATAAACACTTCGCGATCTCCATCTCGACGTCCGCCATTTTGAAAACAATGTCAAAATCAAAGCGCATCTGACAGATCGTTTCTAAATCGGTGGACTGTGTGAACAGGTGTGACGATCAATGGGCGTACGGCGAATTTTGTTTTTTCGCCTGGCGTTATATTTTGAAATTCGCCTGGCGATATTCGCCAAATGTGAACACCCCATTCAAATCGCGGAGAAGTCGTGATGGATTTAAAAAATAAAAAGTATCAAATCTTTTTGCGTTAACGGTTCAGATTATATCGTTGCAGTTTATGAGTAATATCTCCATGAGTCATCAAATTGTTATTTATGTTGTAAGAAGTCATTCGATTCTTTCCAAAAATGCTTTTAGTCTGTAGATTATAACTGTAAAGTTTGTAAATCTCTGTACATTGCTAGACGTTCAGTCCAGAGCTTGCTCTGAAGTCTGAACCATGCGGAGTATTTTGATTGGACATTAGTTAAGAAGTCGTTCGTTACGGATGTGACCATCGCATCGCATGGTAGACAGCGGATGAGTCTATATCCTGCTTAAGATTCAACTCTCTTTATCCAAATTGACTTCAAAGAGTTCGTTTCAAAATTGGTACGACTTTTATTAATCATTTTCATCAAGAATTCAATGCAACGTATCTTTTACATGATTATAGTTGGAAAAGATTACTTACTATGGAGTGATTATATCGCCACTAACATCGTCATAAAATATCTAATATAATTTGTAACTTTTTTTGTATCATTGATGATGATCTAATAGAATATTTAATTAAGTAAACGAAAATAAAATTCGCAAAAAAAATAATGCGAAATTTTAACTAGAGTCAAAAAGATTAGGACAAGCTAATTCTGTGGAGTCCCCGATAAAAGAATGGGTCTTCCACTTTTTTCTGTACGTTTTTGAGTTTCCTCTCTAAGGCAGGTAGGTGTTCGTAAAACCTCACTTATAGGACAACTAACATCTACAATTCAGCGATTAGGCAAGCTGCTCATCCTGAAAGTAGGTATTTTATTTATTGGCAAGGGGAGGACAGTCTGCATGTTTATTACATACGCTGGATACCCCACTTGTGGAGTGTCCCGTGATGGTAGAGTAGAAAAGACAACGCTAAATTAAGTTTACAATTTTTCTTGAAAATATGGACCAATGCATTAGAACAGCGATCACATAATATGTAGGTAACTGCATTTCGCATGAACACGAGATGTTTGCATATCGTGTATTGCAACCATATGCTGCATACCTATTACAAACAATTACTGGCAATACATAACTATTTCATTATACATATAACAAAGAGAGACATCTACTGAACAAATTATTGAATTATCCAATGGAGATATGAAGCAATTTTCGGATTAGAGAACCTAACGTGTAATAGAGTGTAACAGTATATTTTAACCTTTCTTAGGAAGAAGAAGAAGAATAACTGATGCCTGTGTCCTGTAAAATTTGTAAAATAAAATAATTGTGACCTTTCATTCATCATCATCGCCTTCTATCGGGAGCAAGGGCAGAAATCCAGCCTCTTCCATTCAGGGCGATTCTGCGCCAATTGCGTCACCTTTTTCCAGCGCTCTGATGTCGTTATTATACGGTGTAACGGTGTATTGTGAAGGAGGGAGCCATTTTATTTTCATTCGTGGTCTACTACAAATCTATCTGATTGGGGGTGTTATCTGTCCAAGTTTTTTATTGTAAAATATTACTACTAATACAATGTAATTATTGGTTTATGGAATAATAAATAATATTAATATATGGAATAAAAGCTGGTGTGATGACCGACATGAATGTAAATAAGCTAAGATAGATTGGGTATGTGGAGTGAATGACAGAGGACAGAATAACAAAAAAACTATTTACATCATCTACTGCAGGGGTTACCAACTTTTTTGTCACGCAAGCAAAATCGGGAGTATATAAAATAATGGAGGGAACAAGTCTGAATGTGTTGAGCATTTTTTTACAATGAAGATATGGAGCCTTTTTAAGATCTTAATTTTCACAATTTGGTGATTTCAATTGCTCCCAAACTTATTAAACCCTCCCCCTGTCACCATATTACCAATCTGGTATAGAAATTTTAGTGTTTCACAATTTCCGCAGTTTCACAAAAGAATATTTTCCAAAAGTATTAACTTTTTTAGGTTTCAGTTTTCACAATTTTGTGGTATTTTGACTTCCACGCAAAATTTCTATCCCCCGTTGCTAAATTGAAAAGAAAAACAGTGGTATCGTGTTGCTCGAGATAGGAAAGTGTGGATAAGTTTTGAAATGGCCTATATCCAGCAGTTGAGAGAAGAAGGTTAGCAGTAGGTAAGTAAAGTTGCTAGATTTTCGATTAGGTGTAGGAACATAAAATATTTCACTGTCTCTATTTCATTTGATTTTGAAGGCTTCTTTTTTCTTAAGATTACACTTTTAAAATCCATTTTTTATTTGGTGATTCTAATGTTTGTACATTCACAGAGTGGAAATTCATGATTACAATTATCAATATTGAAAAATTAACTGTACTTATTATTTGAACTGGACACAGCGTTGGGAAATCCTGATCTATTGCACAGATATATCTAGTATGTTATATATTATATAATTAAACAATATATCGGCTGTCTTATTAGAAGTTAGCGGAGTTATAATACAATAATAGTTAGCGGAGACTTGGAGACTGCGATATATTTAGCAGATGTTCAACAATATTCATAATCATAAAATTATACACTGCATAGTATTAGGTACTAACTGCCAACAACAGAAACATCAAATAATATACAATCATCATTATGTACATATGAACTGAATGCAGATATTGAAGAATACTGATAGTAACACAATCGTATATTATATCTATCGTAATAAACAATCGTATCTCGCTTGTTTATGATCTGAATTAATCTACAAATCATGTTTGGACCTTCCATCCACTGATCCACAACTACAATCATTATTATTATCAATCAGTAGATTAGTTGCATCATCATCAGATCCGAGTGCAAAATACACATAAGGGGAAAAAAACTATTAGTTGTAAGAACCAAAGGCTTCCGGATAACATCGACTTGGATTTGGAGGAGCTGAAAGATAAACAGTGTAGGAAGGTTTGTATTTTGTAAATCGATTGTTTCAGAGGTGGTACATATTATTATCACGAAAACTTTCACAAGTTGGTAGCCGGTGAATTCACTGTATGTGATGAACGTACAGGCCATTCTCTATGTGTCATCAATGTGAAGACATCTTTTAGGAGTGGTATATCTTAGCACGGAATTGAAAATATTCATTGCCTAAAACATGAAATTGATGGCGAAATATTAAGAACAAGAGTAGGACACCCATCCTTTTCTAAGGATAATATAAAATAAATTCCATACACAAATAAATAAATAAGTGCTTTACATTCACTGATATTAAAGGTCGTACTTTTCTAAGATTGATATACAGAAGAATATTAGGTAAGAACTATATCGGTGATACTGTACTGTCGCTATGCGAAAATAACAAGGGTATTTTACTGCCTAAAATGAGTGTACGTGTTTTTTTGCAAGTAGGTACTTCATACACTCGTACATGCATGCTATATATACCTATACATAAATCATTACTCATATAAATGTATGGACTTCTAAATGCAATGATGTTCATAGTGTCGATATGACGATTCATATACATAATCACTTGTACGAATTTACATAATAATTTGTGAACAAACTAACCTACATAGTACATACATACTAAAATAATCATATTACATACATATTTGTTCAACTTCTTAACGATTTTTAGTATTTTTTACATAAATATTATTATTATATGTTAGTGCACGTATTGGCAGAATGACACCGTGACACATCTAGAATTTAAAAGATATATTAACTAACAAAATGAGATGAAATTTATTATTCAATAATGATGTGTGACGAGTTTTTATCTCATATTTTTGTTGACTACCTCTCTTTTGAGATGCGCTATAATAGTATAAATGTAGAACTTTATACAATAGAAGGCATTAATGATAAATATTTATAAGTTAATAATGTGTATAATGTGGGTGTGTCTCTGATACTGTAATCAAAACATAATTATTTAATCATTAGCCGTTATTTACGTTACGAATGATTATGGATGAATATTACAGAAAGAAACAAAAATAAAACATCGTATAATCAACGAGTGATGAGCGGAGAACGATTTTCTCAAGTTGATGACAATCAAACATAGCGTAACACGCATAGACAATTCAAACAGATCGAGCTAGTCCAAAACTCCGATATGAATCTTGTATTATGGGTAACGCGACGATACACATATCTACAATATTATTAACTAAATACATATACGTGTAATACCCAGATCCAGAACAATTTGAAAAGGTCGTTCTTTTTTTTGCCCTGGATGGAGATCGAAGCTGTGATCTTGTGACTCAAAGGCAGGAACGTTACCT
Source organism: Athripsodes cinereus (assembly GCA_947579605.1). Lineage (NCBI taxonomy): Eukaryota > Metazoa > Arthropoda > Insecta > Trichoptera > Leptoceridae > Athripsodes > Athripsodes cinereus. The sequence goes on from OX388311.1 coordinate 5,641,116, forward strand.
CCGCGACAAACTGGCCGCCTAGTTTCGTTACATTATTTGAATAAATTATGATTCGACTCAAAGTAAACAAGCAAGATAATGCGAAATTTTCCAAAGATCCAGAATATAAAGTTAATAGGTACAGATACTAATAAAACTTCAAAGCCTCAATCAAATAAGATATCTCATCTACGAGTATATCGTTAAGGAAAGAGTTCACTGTTGGTTCCATAGACCAAGCACATTATTACTTGGTTTTTGCTTGGATTGGTAAATAAAAAAGTGCACAGTGCACGGCTCTGGGTAAGGCTATTTTGGTGTTTTCGAGATCTTGTCTTCTTGAACTAATGTCTTCCAAAAAATAAATAATATATAATCACTAACTTTTAACATTGTACTGACCTTTTTTTAATATTTTGTGTATTTTTAATGCAATTAATAAAAAACTGTTATCTGATAATATTATCCATAATACCATACCAATATTTTTAGATTCAGTGAAACATGTGTAAAATGACAATTCGCAATTGTAAATCTTTTTAAGAATTTTTACTTTTTGGTAGTTTGACATATAGTGCATTGTGTGAATGTGTTCTAAATATTTTACCATCTTTATATTGACAACAACTTTCAATTTTAAAAAATATATGTAACACACTGTGGTTTCGGTATTCCTTTCAGAATGACATCTTTTTTGAAATGACGTTATGTTGACATTGATTTTGTAAATATATTTAAGCAAATAATGTATGTTTAACGTTTTGTTTTTGCAATACGTGATTCCAATCACATGACACTCATGCGATGCTCGTATTAAGAAAATAACACGATAAGATAATAACATTTTTATAAACTGCAGACTGCAAATTAATTAAATTAACGGATAAATATTTGTGTCTGTTTTTAAATATGTACATAATATTGTTTGTTTGTTTTTACATCCACCACGAACGCTTTAATTTGTCAAGAAAGAGTAAAATTTAAAGCGTGTTCTTGGGTGAAATAAATACATCCATCTTTATTATTAGCAAACATATTTAAAATTTTGTGGTACTATGTTTTCATTTTACATCTTAAATTAAGCGACAAGATTTGCCACCCATCCTGAATGTTTTTTTTGTTGACACAGAGAGGATAGTTTGCATGTGTATTAATTACATGCACTGGCTACTAACTACTGGCTACCCCACAAATGGGATAAGCCGTGATGGTATAGTAGTAGTACCTAATAGTTCTAAGATTCAAAATCAAGATCGGGTCGAGGATGTCCCCCAAGACATATTATACCTATATATATATATATATAATACTTATCTACATTTTATTTATTTATTTTATTGTTTTTCAAATCTTTTCAAATCAGTTTACATAAGAAAAAATGTGATGATGTGCAGTGGCGAGATTATCAATTAAATCAATTTATGAAAAAAAAAAATACAATCCACACACCTAACACTCCAAGGGGACCGGGAACTATAGGAAGGGGTTAGGGGACGGATGCTGAGTTAGAAGACAATAAATACTTCTTGACTGCGTATTTAAATCCATAAAAAAAATGATATATTCTATGAGAAGAAGGGAGATTTTACTAGGCCACTAGAAAATATATTTTGTATTAAATAATATATTTGAAATATGAAACACTATTTAATATTCTATCTCAGCTACTGAATCATATGTAATTGATCAATATATTATTAAGTATAGGTTATATATTATTTGGATATGAAAATCGCACGATATCAGCAAAGTATAATTTATTGTTTGATATTATTATTGAATCAGACCAAAATAAATTTCTCACATGATTTCATGTTGTAGTAGTAGAAGCAATAACTACAAAGTTGTAAAATAAAATATGTTTCCTAGTTATAAGTGATATGAACTCGTATTATATTATATCCAGTACATTATGTTAGAGTATAGAAGTATTTGGGGTGCATATAATATGAGATTATGCGGCCAATGTTGGCACGGCCGTTGTAAACTTCCGACAAAAAAAAACTTATAACATCACAAGAATATCATAAAACATAATGAATTAGATTGTGAAGTTACTAACATAAAGATAATCTCGCCGCTGCATATCATAATTTTTTTAGACTTAAAATTATTTCATGATTTTGTCACATAACTGGTGATGTAAGAAATTAATTAAACAAATAAATTAATAATTCTAGAGTCTGAACGTTCACAGAGTGAAAATTCATACAGATAATAGTATTTATTTTTATTACAGAAGACAGTAAATTTTTCACTTTAATTTATTTGAAACCTCGAGTACTTACGTCACAATAATTATACCGATTGACTTTTCAAGAGAACTCTCTTGTCAAGAGTTCTCGAGGTAAAGTAATCGAGGTTTCAAATAAACTAAAGTGAAAAATTAACTGTGTTTTGTAATAAAAATAAATATTATCACAAAAATGTATACCTACTTCCTTAGACCTGACATACTAATCATTTGCAGTATGACAAAAATATTAATACAATATTCATTGTAAAGCGAAAATTTTACTATAGTGCATATTATATTATTCAATGTTTTATTCGGAAATTTTAAAATATTCTCCAATTATAAATTTTGTTCCATTTTCTAATTTTTCAAATAGCAACTGTCGCTGTTCTATGGTTAGGAAGTGTCCAAAACAATTGACAGCCGGGAATAATTTTAGCAATCAGAACAAAACTAATCTCTGTTTGTAAGTGACGTGTTACTAAGCCATATGTTATGAATACGGATATTATAATAATATAATAAGTATGTAGGTATAGACAAAATATTTCAGAAAATGAAAAGGCTTTCGTAGTCAATGCGTGGGTTTAACTTTCTTTGCGTGTTTTCAAATAATTTATGATATTACGCGGCTAACTTTTTGCGTTTTAAATCCAAACAAGCTACTCTTGAAGTAGAAATTATTACAAAAGTGTACAAAGTTGTATTTGCATATGGGTATCTAAAAATAAATGTGTATTTACATCTTTATAAAAATTAGAATCGAAAGTAGGTACACGTATTTTCTAAATTATTCTAATTAAATGAATAAAAACTTGAAGTTTTAGACGAACTTCCAAAATAACAATATCTGTGTATAACCTAAAATTTTGATATTCCTTAACGTTCTGATGATGTACTTATCATAGAAACGGTGAGAGGTAGTCGTTATGCTGTCGAAAACTGAAAAAACGGTGCTTATTTTGGTCAACTAATATTGAAAATTCTCGCTTTTGAACTGATATTACTCAAATATTTGACCATCTTCGTAAGTTATCAAAAAAACTTAATCACAATTTTCAGCACTCCCTTGAAATATGAACTATTTAGATACAACTGTATTATGAAAATCTCCGTTTTATCACTTACATAAATCATATTGAAGACAGCATGCGAACGAGTGGGATTGTCTGATGGTCTTTGATGGGAGAGTTTGTGTGATGCATACATAATGGAATAAACTAATAATAGAAACTGCAGCAGTAGAAAATAATGAACGCTGCTCTCGAGTATCTCGGTAAACTTCGATAAACTGAAATAACAATGCACATAATACATCTTATAGGTAGTTTTCTATATCATATTTTCTAACGCACTTCTGTACTTGTATTAGTTGAGAGATATTGAATAAAATCTAGGATAAAAAAGTCTATTTATCCAGCTTACACATGTACAAAAAAATAGTTCATTATTGTTATATGTCAATTAAATAAATTTTATGGCCACTCTAAAATATGCAAATATCATGAAAAATGGCAAAATTTAAAAGCATGCGAAGTCGGAAAGTAGGTACGTATTTACAAGTCTTCTTATTTTCTTAAGGAAAGGCACCCGAAATTGAGCAAATTATGGAATCCACATATAAAAAAAATTAAAACTAAAATAGCAATTGTAGAACGTTTAATATATATAAATTATATTTTAATCTTGGAAAATAATTACATGATATCTTTGGTATCGATGTGTATTTAATCTACTTGAATGTTGTGAGAAAAAACTATGAATAATATGAGATACACTAAAACTAGGTTCATTCCGAAACTTTCTTCGGTTATTTTCAACAAGATATCGAGCGTATCTTCTAATTGAGATACGGTACAAAGAAATTGTATCAAACGAACGTAATTTTTTCTCAGTATTGTATTTAACTATTTACCACTGTATAAAATAGTAAGTATAACACAGAAAATACTCCAAATTGTATCGAAATTCTGTGGAAGTTTGCCAATTATTGTATTTCAAAGCGGAGATACTCGAAAAATAATGTGGATTATAATATTATTACGTACTGTCGGTAGAAATACTTGAAAGTATCTTAACATTTACTTAAAGACTCGTGCTATACCAAACTTCCTGAAGAGTAAATGACATTAGCTACTGAGTTGCTATTTATAAGTGAAAATTAGAAATCGTTTCCACTTTAGTACCTATTCAGAAAAAATATAGATATTAATAGAGGTAATCAGTAGCTTGATGATACCAAGTCTCAGACCTTCTAAAATTGGGAGATCCTTGGATTAAATCCCAAAAAAGCATATTTTTACTTGGCTTCATAGATAAAGATAGCCCTAATTAAATGAAAAATCTCGTCTGATTCGTAAGCATCGGAACACCTTTACTATTTTCTACTAGAAAGAGTTTTTACAATCTATTGGTTGTGCACATGAGGGGGCCTAAAATGGCCACATTGAGCGATTCAATTAAAATTCATATTTGGTGAAATGTTGCCGTTAAATCGTTTTACAATTCCTAATATGATTCATATAAAGTGGCCTTTTTAGCCCCCGAGGTATCTGTTGAGTTCTTAATACGTATAAAGTTGGAACAATGCTAAATATGTTTGTAAGAAAATTGTTTCTTAGTCGGAATACCACTTATTCCCTGTTTGTGAGAGCGATTAATAGAGAGATAAACTAAAAGATATATTATTGACTGAGATAAGCGGTCGTTCGAGAAAATATCTATTTGAATTTTACGATTGTCATAAACGTCAAAGATTGCATTTTCACAACGTGCATATAATATTATCATTACCACAGTACAAATCTATTTTTAATTTAAATACTTCGCGGATATGTTTTGTAATATAACAGCTTTATCGTCGAAGCACCCAAATGATGTGTGAAATGAGAAATTATTTCAATGCATTGTTCTATTTGTCTGCACTTGACTGAAAAAAAAACAACTAAAAACTCGTTAAGAAAAAACAAATGTATTAAAGCTGATTTTCAGTCGTTTTATCAGGGGAAATTTGTTTTCATTTTTGCATAAAACTATTGTCTAAAGAAACGTTTAAACAGGCACTTATTTTTAAATTGCATAAGTAAGTATGTATACAAATCACTCGTTACGGGTGGATTGCCGGTAATAATAATAAAAAAAGTAAGTATGTAAGTACATAACGGATCAATATGACATCACAACGAAATTCAAATTTGGAAATTGGTAACGAAATTTAAATTTGGAAATTGGTAACGAAATTCAAATTTGGAAATTGGTAAACTTGATGTTTCATATGATTAAAAATAAAGTAGGCACTAACGAATATAAAGAAATACGTAGAACCATACAGCTTTATCTTTATAATTTATTGTACCCTAAAAATGATTTTATTTTATCGTCTCCAACAATCAATACTGTATAACGAATTAAAACAATATGATAAAATGGGGTATGTGCATATTTACCCTTCTGACCATAATTTATTTCTTTCTACGACTTTCGTTATATTGAGATTTGACCTGCATTAGTTACTATTATTACTTTGTATGTAGCTATTTCCATTTGACGGCATGTTATTCCGTTGGTTATTGATTTTACGTTACGTTACGGCTTTACCCTGAAGGCCGCGGCGCCAGTTTATACATAATACCCATACCTCATAATCAGGGTCAGGGATAGAAGTTTATACCTATATAAGTAAAAGCTATAATTGTATTCAATGTTTGTTATTAAAATCGTATCACATTAAGTCGAAGGACAACTATTATATAACTACATTATTTATACATATTTTGTTGTTGATTTTCGTAAAAGAGAATCTACAATACTTCGAGCCTATGCGAAATTCTCCTTCTATCGGTATATTGATTCGTAATATTGCTATTAATGAATATATACCTAGTAAAGAATGAATAAATAAATTGAATGAAACACAATCAGGTGTTGAATACTGAATTTTCACTCGCTCTGAAATGTGGATATTAATCACATTCAACTTGCAAGCGAGTACCGCGAGATTATCCTGGTGTGAGCAAAAAAATGTTGTCAGTTTTCAGAAATAATTAATGTGAATGAATTTCCTATAACAGTTGTTAAAACTTCAGATGATAAAAAATATTAAACTATCATTTATAGACTTAGAAAAATTATCGCCACCTGATTTAGTGGTTTTCTGAGATGAAACATGAACATTATTATTATTATTATTGGAGAACATTAAAGTGTCGTTTGCGTGCCAAAGAACCTCAAGGACACTGTACAATCATCAATTCTAGGACATTACATCCACATCATATTATAAATATAGATAAATAAATAGATTAAATTTAATGAGAATCTCGGATACATAAAGGCATCCACGTAAGAAGTTACCTACATATTATATTACATTGAATATTTTGGATACAATATATATACACGTCAAGAATTTGAGCATTAAGTTTATCCAAATAAACAAATGGGCAATAAATAAAAAAATAAGGCTTCGGACTACCCTCTTGTACACAACAATGACATTTTCATACTGGTAGGTATTGCTAAAACAACATACCTCCACCGAATTTTTATCAACAACTGACTTTTTATTCACATCTTGTATCACACAGCTGATCATCCTAGATCATTACGACATAAATCAGACATTGAGGTACGTAATCACTGATGCATTAACTAGATCAATTAGGCGTCACTGATTGACATCATGTTCTATCTGCAAAACTATATAAATAATTACACAATTGCAATTTAAACTGAACAGATGGGATCGATGCGATGTTATGAAATATCATCAATTATTTGTTTTAATGTTTGCTCTATTTGTAAACATCATTGCTGGGAATTAAATCCATGATATACCTACCTACATCAATCGATTTGATCTATACAATAATGAGATATGGAACATTTTTATATCTATTATTTTATTTGTGTAAAAGATTTACCTACCATTCGTATTTTATGAAATTTAGCCAAATTAAATTGTTATTGTTATCCTATTGATATAATGTAATTAGTAAAGTATTCAGTTCTGGAATGGTTGAATAAATGCAATGCAACCTCTGAATTACTTATATTATTTTGTTTTGGCGTGTTAGGCCTTCAATTTATTTTGTGTACAATGTACCTGTACAGACTTATCGCAAAAAATCTAACAGTTTACAAACGGAATACAATATCCTACATACAACGTTTGTATCTAGTGGAGGTTTAGAGAAACTCCTGTATCAGGAAAATGATAGAATTTTAGGATATTGGGAATTTAAATATTTTATTGTCTTAGCTAATTTTACGATAATCAGAGCCTTTCACAAAACTGAGTAGAGATCATTTTAGAATCTAATTCAAAGAATACCCAATAGAAGTACCTATGTACCAAAATGTATAAAACAATACAAAATTACACTGTGAGATATCTACTTTAATTGCCGTTTGGTTTTTACATAGTAATAGTACGAATAATAAATAATTGTTAATGTCTATGCTCAAAGGAAAAATATGCAAATGTATGCAATAGCATTTGTAAGAAAAATCTAAAAATAGCTATACAAAGAATATGCAACAGACAGACTCGGTAAAACATCGTCAATAAAATAGTAATTAAAAACTTAAAGTTACCGAACAACACATTACCGACTCTCGTTGTTAAGAATAATAATAACTGGTCATTTTTTTAAGATACTTCCGTCATTTTTTTGGAAAAATCACCGCAAGGGCCCAATCAAGAATCGTAGCACCTCCTGAACAATAGAGTCTTTAACCCTGCCTTGAACAACTTTGTTAGTTTTCATCTTTCCAATTTATTTAATAAATTCTAAATTAAAAAATCATGTACCAATATAAAAGAAAACTTTTAAATACTAATTTGTTCACTGAAATAAGACAAAATATTATCAATCTATATCCTCACACCCCAGGTAAGGTAGGAAATACTATTATTTTAAAAATTACAACCTACACTGAGAGCAAAAAAGATTTTGGTCATGGCGATTTGAGCAGGATTAAAAATGCCATCGAAACGAAGACCCATGAAAACACAGCTAAAATGATTGTAAATTGTTTTTTGATTGGATAGGGCAGGTGATATATTTATTTACTTTGGTAATCTATAAAAAGAAACATAATATTATTTATATAATACAGTATTGCCATGAGTTTTACCTACTGCTCGAGCTGATACTTACAGTCCGTTTAATATAAGGTTTCTTCAAAGTGTTTCAACCGTAAAACTTACTCACCAGTAAATTCAATTATTACAGTAATCTAAATGATAACCAAACTACACTTCTTTTCAAACCAGACAACTTTGAGAGACAGCTAAAGACTATAGTGCACGGAAGACGGAGAATTATGTAGTTAAATATCTATTAAAAGGAGTGACCAGTGGTGAAAGACGCCACTAAGAGTACTCTTTACGCAGCCATGCACATGGCAGAGAGTTGAACAGGTGGAGGAAAATCGTAGACGTCATTATGCATGTTCGGAATTAAGGGATCGACTGTAAAAAAAGAAGACAGTAAAATAATATAATAAATTACTACTTATTAAGAATCCTAAGATTGACATAAAGACAAGGAAAAGAAGAGCTATTCATTAAACATTCTAGAAAGAATCTTCAAGCTCTAGATTGGAATCTTTTCCTAGCATTAACAATTAATTATAATAAATCTTAAAAAAAAAAGTTCACCAGCTACATAATTATTTTTGTTGAACATTTTCTACACAGAAGTTTACTATGCTGTGTTTGAGTGTGAGAGGTAATTTTATTCGAGGACTTCAGACGAAAAGGGTTACCTCCCTACAGGTTTGGCGACTCTTTGGTGTAACCCGAATGCTGAGATGACTAGAATTATGAATGGATTTTTGAATAAATGTTGTGCGTTTGAGAGTTTATATGTTTGCTGGGGAGAATAAGAGTTATGGATTTAAGTGACAATTCCTGAATACCTACATACTTTAATGAAGGTCAAATAAAAATCAAAACAAAAAAGCTAACTGTAACATCACGACATATATCTATGTACATACATAACATAAGTACAGGTTAGGTACTATATTATATGTAGCAAACCCGTATCATTGTATTATGTGCCTTGAACCCGTTCAACATTAGGTATGAAGATTAGAAGCTATTTGCCCAGCTGAGCGACATGACCTAAACCAAGTCTCAATCCAAAATAATGTGGGGTAGGTCTGGAATAGTCATACCTATCATACGACCTAGTTATTACAGCACCTGAGTAATTGGGAACTATCTGAATTATTACGGTGTGAATAATGTCATGTACATAGTTGGTAAACTTCAAATACGTCACGGAAACTATTAATTTTGTTATGCATAACCATGAATCTGATACTAAATTGTAATAATTATTTCCTACTATCTACTTACTATCTGTCTACATTACCACGGTATCTCTTCCAAAGACTTTATCGTCAGGATAGAGACTCTCTTTTGAGTTTGTTTGTCTTTTTGATGATGTGACTTTTGTGTGAGTGTATTTTTATTGTTTACATAATATTTACTTTTTTTTCCTGCTGGGATCACCTTGGTCAAAAACTGTTATGGTCTCAGTGCTGGGTGATTTTTTTAAGATTTTAATTATAATAATTTTTAACCAAAGGGCTAACAACAACCAAAGTTGTAACCAATGTACAGTAAATAATTGAAATAAAATTAATAAAAATAAAATTCAATGAACGTAGAAGTTTTCTACCTCTTCTAGATGTCACAAAAATGTTACATTTAAAATGGGCGGCACACTTCGTAGCTGCTAAATTACTACTACTACTACAACATCACGGCATACCCCACTAGCCAGCAGACCAGCCGAATGTAATACACATGCAAACTATCGTCTCTGTGCCAAAAAAAAAAAAGGATGGACATCCACTTAGTACCGTCGATTGACCATATTAACTAATTAAATAAATTGATATTTATTCGTTATTCATATACTTACCTATCTATTTTACTCGATCGTGATTTGACTTCTACAGTGTATTCTTTGACATTGCGCCTATTATAACAATTGCTAGGTATGACAATGTATAGTGTGATTATATTTACCTATCGCAGAATCAATATTATTTATTTATATATCTATTAAACAGTCTCTACGCGAATGCAGCAAATAAGCAAGCAGCGTAATCTATAATATTGTGAAAATTGCTTTTGTAAACTATTAGCGAAAAATGCAAAAGTCAATATATCTATCTATAGTCTATACCATCACGGCACATCCCACAAATGGGGTGGCCAGCCGACCAGCTGCATGATCAAAAACATGCAAGCTGTCCTTTTCGTGTCAAAAAATAAACATTCGAATTTGTGGTAAACGTCATCGCCGAATTGAAGATATAAAATGTCTTTATTTTTTCAAACACCTGTCTTTAACAGAAGACTCGAAAACTTACGGAAAAGAGTGAGAGATCAATTATTACTGGGTGCCTCCACAGTCAATATTAGTGATGTAACGAATGTGTGATTTTGGATATTCGCGAATGCGAATGCGAATATTTGCTGCTGACATTCGCGAATGCGAATGCGAATAGCGAATATTGGCTTGCTTAAATTTCGACAATATTACTCAATCATGAAAATTTCTACCCCCCCGTCGCCGAATTTGGAAAATGGTATAGGAATTTAAAATATTTCAAAACTCCTCGGTTTTCTTAAAGAATATTTTCTTGTAGTACCTTTTTCTTCAATGTACCGGGTAAGTATCTGGTACTTTTGCCGAATATCCGATACTTTATTACCGAAATAATATTCGCATATTTTTATGCGAATACGAATGCGAATACTTTGAAACATGCGAATATTTATTTATTTATTTATTCATTCTTTACTGTACATTGATAAAAAAATATTCGCGAATGCGAATGCGAATACGAATATTCGTTACATCACTAGTCAATATAATACATTATTATATGCAGTTAGTCTGCCGGCTACCCCAAATTACAAATTTGCTATGAATATGCAGATAAATCGAAGCTTTCGACTCCAGGTATACGGGTGTGACTTGAGTCTCTCTTCAATGCTGGTTACTCCACTAGTGGGATGTGTCGTGATGGTAAAGATAAATAGATAATTTAAATAACCAACTTGGCAAACTATGATCTTACTATATATAGGTTATTAGTACGATGTCACTATAGGTAACTTAATTCTTCACTAATGGAAAATCAATATGAATGTGAACTAATAAGGGTTGAATATATATAATTTCCATTTATCCATGTCACCGCAGATGGGAAACTCATTATTTCCGATGGAAATTCGATTTCCTCATTCCCTTGTGCGATTGTGAAGCAAGCAAATAAGTTAAATTATAGGTAACGGCTGTTTTCAATCAACACAAATCACTAAAAAACTTTGAAAAATTACTTCAATAAAGACATTTTCAGTCATAACCTTTTCAATGAATAAAAATTAAACTAACGGTACTATTATATAACAACATTAGCCTGAAACTTATTTCGTGTATGACATTTGCAGTTCGTCTTCTCTGTGCCAATAAGATACTTATACATTTAAGATGGGTGGCATACTTCATCGCTAGATTGAAGACGTTAAATCTCTTAGTTATTCATTCTTTACTGCACATTGATCACAATACATATAATTTTATTCACAATTCATTCAAATCAAATACAATCAAATACAATCAATATACAGAGGGCGAGTAAGGCGCAATCTTTTCATCATGATTTAGATACATGTATTTTACAGGAAACTCTAAAATTTACGGAGAAGAGTGGGAGACCTGTGAGAACTATACGGATCTAAATTAAAGTTAATTTTCTAACCTATTACATAAGAAAATATTATCCTCAAGTTATCTCAGTAAATTTATAGGTACCTAAAAGTCCTCTTTCAAATTTAAATATGTCACTTGTGTCATACGAAGGCAAGATCAAAGAATGACAAAGAGGATATACTTGTCTGAAAGAAAGGGCATGAGGAAGCGCGGACGTCCGAGAACCACGTGGCTTGATCACGTGGATCAAATCCTAAAGGACGGCCGCGTGTTCAGTGAAAGAAATCAGCGAGCATGCGTATGAGAAACTGGATGAATGTGGAGGAAGCGAAAGAAGTTTACAAGAATAGATCTATATTGCGTTCCGTTCCCTCTGCCCACCCCTCCTGGGACACGGCGTGAGGGTATAGATAGACTTATGTCATGAATGCAAAATATAAGTTTTACTTTAATCGTGTGTTTTCATGTATTAGAAAGTATGTGGAAATATAAAAAGTACCATAGACAAAAACTTTAATATAAAAGGTAAATCGATCTCTATTTTACTACTCCAAGTTTCTATCGAAAATTATGTAATAGAAAATAGTGTCGATCACATTTCAACTATTATTATTATACGTCACCACTCTTTACTTACTATATTCATCGTTCGCCTTTCATAATAATGAAGTAGTATTACTTCTCGCATCTCATCTCAAGAGCAAGCATCCCCTACTGCAACTCACCCTCCCGTAAAGTGCACCTCCGTCCTTGGTTCCACTGGCCTTCATTACAGCAAGGCCGATGGCGTGCGCAATACTGGTCGGCTATCGAGCGGCTCATTCGAGTTACATAAGACCTGTAATGCTCCGGTTCTTTGACATATTAATACATAACACATCAACATCGTATTAGTTGTGTCGTAAGTTTTCCATTATAATAAATACCTACACGTATGTCATTTTATACAAATGCCATTCCTACATTGAAAGAAAAGTTCAAGGAGCTTTCTTATATAATTTGAATAATGGTAAACACTTTTCGTATATATTTTGTCAATGTTGAAATCATAATGTTTAATCAACTTTAAAAATATATTATGACAAAACATAACGATTCTAGAAAATCATCCAATGTTATCATTCAAAATCTTGTTGGTGACTTATTAGGTACAGATTATTAAAAAGTTTTTGACAAAACTGTACAAATTACATATCGCGGACTACGAAAGGATCTTAGTACATAATTAACGTATTTTTATTGACATTTTGGAACCTCGCCGCTTAATTAGCTATCCTTTACTGTCTTTTTAATGTTTTTGTTTTAAATACTAGAAAACTATTAGATATTTTTTTATATAATATCAATAGTATTCAGTAAAATACCGATAGTGAAATATTCAATTACTTCATCGTAAGTAACTTTTATTCAGAGGTGAAATAGTGTATTCAAAAAAGGGGTGATACTTAAATTTTCACGTGATAAATATAATTATATGTTTCTATATTTCTAGCAGCTACAACACTCACTTTAACATAATACATAACTTTAAGACAATATAAATTTAAATGCACTGCATTTGCTTGTTATTCACAATCATTCAACATCCCATTCCTTCACACTTTTCATTCTCAAACGCTATTTCATAACACACAACAAAACATTAGCAACACTTTTCACGATTTTATAAATAATAATAACTACGTTAAATTTAGGAAAGTACTTTTGTGTAATGTAATTGTTTTTTGCTTTGTTTTATTATAGTACGTAAACTCAGCATCACATGACTAAATATAATAATTATATTGTAATTATTATGTATTGCTCTGGTAACGAATTAAGCCCGCTTATCTTCCATTTTGGTCTTTTTTTTAAATGTCAACTAATGTCTAACTCGATTGATTTGATATTTTCTATTCTTTTGCATTCGATTGATATTATTTCGTGTTGGTATAACTGGACTGCAATTCATTATGAGGGGAGTGAGTCCGTATCTTTTTCATGTCAATGGTTTTTTCCTTTACGAATTCTTCCTACAAAATGATAATAATAATGAATAAGTGTAAGTATGCCGTATTTAAAAGCGAAATGACACGAGTTTTGGCACTGTCACATAAATGTCTCGCTTTTCATTTCAAAATTCACGTAATAATAATATACATCTTCACTCCAAGGACGGGACAAACGTCAATGTACCACCGTCATTCATACAGTAAAATAATATACACCTACTATTTTTTAGATGACAATAGCGTTAGATAGAAAAATACTAATACCCGGCGTACATTGACAAACGCGGAATAACTACAATTCCGTCTGTTAAGTCTGGCTAAGATCAGTATTCAAAAATACAAATTAGCATAGTTTCAGCTTTATCTCTTCCTAAGATGATTCCTGTTGTCAAATGTTTTAGTCACATTCTGACTATAGAGCAATAGCGATCGTTTAAACCCTTACATAATAAAACAAAATTTACGTTTATAATTTTACAGAAGAAGAAAAAGAAAAGAAGAAAATGGACGATATTATGACAAATTGTTTTTGGAGTAAAGTGTTTATTTAAGTATAACTTTATTTTCATATTAGGCATCGATAGTTAGTGAGGACTAAACGTCCTTTTTTGTGAGTACAAATGTGAGAAAGTGAAAATTCATTGATGATGATAATACGAGAAATATTCGTGCCGCATATCCGGTACAACATTATGCTCAAAATTAATTGTTTTTGTCATAACTATTCACTAAAATACGTAATCCATCTATCAAGTGAGGTAGCTAGCGGACCGGCTACCTACGTGTATTCATGATAGGGCCTTGCGGTGACTTTCTCAAAACGGCGCAAAATAACTTATCTAGAATATTACTATTACCTCGTATAAGTTACCCATTCTATGTCCGAAAATAAATAGAACACTTAGGATACCTCATACACTGTTGTCAATCATCAAGTTCGGAAGGTTTCACATCTGGGTGATGTTCTGCGTGGAGAAAAATACCACCTTCTCCAACTGATATTGAAGGGGAAAATTGAGGGACGCCGAGGTCCCGGTAGGAGACAGATGTCCTGGCTACGAAACATAAGGGAGTGGACCGGCAACCGTAGTGTGGAAGAGCTGTTCCGAGCAGCACAGGACAGGGACAAGTTCGCCGAGGTGATCACCAACTTTGGGGGGACCCGACAAGGCACTCGAAGAAGAAGGATACCTCATAGCAGAATCTTAGATGTAAAATGTTTTACCAATACTTATTTATCCGCCTTTCCGCCGCAAAGTTTGTGAGTGCGAAACCTATTCTGTTTTCTAGGACCCCATGTACAAAATATTACGAATTTCACCTAATAATAAAATTGTTGTGCACTATTGAATTTCAATTCAAAACCGCCTAGTTACTTCTGAAAGCGAAACGTAATATTAGAAAACCTAGAAAATAG
Organism: Athripsodes cinereus; assembly: GCA_947579605.1. Lineage (NCBI taxonomy): Eukaryota > Metazoa > Arthropoda > Insecta > Trichoptera > Leptoceridae > Athripsodes > Athripsodes cinereus. The sequence continues at coordinate 5,656,482 of OX388311.1, forward strand.
AAGCAATTATTTGTTACCTTAGTTAGTTAGGTAAGCAGAATAGAACGTTTCATTAGAAAGTTTAATAGGAACATTAGGGAAATCCATGAGGAGACATTGAGAGAATTGAAATTGGCATATGACTAGATAACCTGTAAGCAAAGTTGTAGATAGTTCTTAAATATTACATTATATAGCGATGGCTTGCTTGTTGATTGATGTTGCTTGTAGAGAGAATTAGTCGTTTCGAATAAACAAGAAAGACGGCAGAATTGAGACACAGTGTAAACATAACATTCTGTATTTGATCATAAGATACATGAATTTATATCCCCGTGAGGACAATTTTGGTTTAAATGTGCGGAAAAATAAGAGTCATGAGATATCCAGGTGTGATGTGGGTCTCTCTTGAATGATCAAAAAATATAAAATAGAAAACGGATGTGGAGTAGGAAGAAGGAAATGTTAGAGGACAAACGGACTACCAGAGAGTAGAGGAACTGTTTGAACTAGCACATTATAGATCATTATCATTATCCTTCCACTGAGACCATAACAGCTTTTGGTCAAGGTGATATCAGCAGGAAAAATGACAAAAAAACAAAGCAAATCCAAAACAAAAAAACAACGAGACAGAGAATAAAAACAACAAAAGGGAGATCATTAAAAAGAAACAACAGAATCAAAGGAGAGTCTCTATCCTGGCGATAAAGTCATTGTATGTATTGTTGAAAATGTCGACATGAACATTCAAATCATTAAATAATTGTATAAATAATTGAAAAATTGCCGATAGGAGAATTTTGTATTATGTTTGTTCATGATATGAGCATACATCAGAATGATGATCAACGTTGGGGTGATCTGACATGACACTCAACGAAGAAGAGAAAGATGTTAAAAATAAATAAGTGGACCGCATCTAAATTTCCAATCAAAATTATTTTACAATCATAGGAATTCCTAATGCCATAATAAATTAATATTACTGTCACTGTCATTTTCAATATATTTATCATTGCTCACTCGCATATGTCGCTTCTCAACGGCTTCGCAATGATAACAATATGTACCATGTATTAGTATACCACATTTCCCACAAGCTCGGCCGCAGCAGTTTCGTCTTACGTAAGACAATGGAATATTAATAATATATTATTTACCATCGCTTATATATTTAATACGTACACAATACTGTATACTTCATTTAAACTAAAATAATATTATGACATCGCTAAGGATACATCCCTAGAACACGGTCATTGGCAATTCTGTACTGGCATTGGACAAAAACCGAAATAAGTTCTGTTTAATGAATTCTTTTTTTACGACACAAGCTTTTAGTAGCTTCTTGTGAAAGGTGTAGGTATAAGGTTTTATTTGGGTTTTTAAAAACAACAAAAAAACAGACATATCTTTAAAAAAAAAACTTCAATCGACTTATAAATTGACAAATCAATATAAAATGAAAATTAAAGAAACACTTTCGAAAACAACAACAAAAGAAAATTTTCGAACATTGTTTGCTTCGTATTACTTGCAGACAACTTAAGTACATTTTATAAAAAAATATCTAATAGGTAAGTATATAATATCCTATAAATATATTGTTCAGACATGACACGACATGGTAATGTAAGACAATATTGCTAACACTCATAACATAACAATGTAATTGGTAAAAACTACATACAATATATTATTATAGACAGATAAGTATTCAACCAAACATCAGCTGACTGTGCTCAACACTGCACCACAACATAGATAATTATTATTGTGTATGTTCTTTACCATTGTATGGACATTCAAGTCGTACAAAAATGATGTACGTGAAAATATTAATATTTATAGAAACACATCACGTATAATTACTTTTATAAATCTAAAACATCCAATAACGTGTTAACACACCTTTACACGGGACTTGTCTTAAGTTTTTTATCAAATAGTCTATGTATTTCTTTTTATGGTCAATAAATAAATAAAATAAATCTAATCTGCAGTTGATAATAAAGGGCAAGATTGAAGGGTGTCGTGGAGTGGGAAGGAGGCAAATATCGTGGATGTATAATATACGGCATTTTACCGGAATAACCCAGGTGGGACAGGAAGTATTCTCCAGAGAGATCGCCAACGTCGTAGGGACCTGATACGGCATTGATAGAAGAAGAAGAATCCAAAAAAGCCTATAAAATATATTCGTTTACCATCGGAATCAAGTAAGAGCATATTATATTACCTATATAGTATATATATAATATTATATATAATATTATTATGTGAGTTTAGTCAATTTTATTTTGGCTAGTCAACTTTTTCTATAGATGGAACATCTCAATGGTTTGTAGCTGTCAATACATTAACTCTTTTAGAAACTTCTTCATTTTGTGATAATGCAAATTTTAACACATAAAATAAATGATATAATTATATTAACGAAAACACAACAAAGATTATGTGAATTTTCGTACGTTGAAATATGAGCACTTGCAAGAATAATATTATCTATCGACTTATAGTGTGAAGTCGATGCGGCTCAAAATTAATAAAACAATGTACAAAGGTTGATAACAAATCTCTTAAGACAATATTCCGATAACACAGATTTATTAGTAATTGATTAGGTGTGTATAAATTAACAAATCAGTATAATTAAGGCGAATTGATCAAAATAAAAAGAAATGCAAATAAAATTTAAATTAGGTTTTTTTTTTCACACAGCAATCACATTATATAATGAACTCCCTAAAGAGGTAAAGGAATCGAAATCACAGTTTATTAAAAAACAAATTGAGGAAACATATAATCAAGAAAAAAAAATTTAAATGAAGAACACCAATGAATCTCCTCTAATACCAATGCTAGATTTGTATCGTCTAAAACAGTGATTCCCAAAGTGGTCCAGGTGGACCCCCAGGGGTCCACGAGAGACTCGACGGGGGTCCACGATGGCGTGATTGAAAAATGGGGGTCCACGAATCCATAGTTAAAGTATCGGATATTTGGTAAAACCACCAGATATTGACATAAACAATAGTCGGTACAAATACCCGGTACACTGTAGAAAAAGGTACTGGGAGAAAATATTCTTTAAGAAAATCGAGGAGTTTGAAATATTTCAAATTCCTATACCATTTTGAAAATTTGGTGACGGGAGGGTAGAAATTTAAACGCGTAATATTTTTAAAGTAAACTATAGTCGGTACAAATACCCGTTACATTGTAGAAAAAGGTACTGTGAGAAAATATTCTGTAAGAAGAAAATCGAGGTGTTTTTGAAATATTTCAAATTCCTATAGGTACCTACCATTTCGAAAATTAAGCGACGGGGGGTAGAAATACAGGGGTCCACCGGAACCAGCAAATTTTTTAAACTGGTCCACGAGTAAAATAGTTTGGGAACCTCTGGTCTAAAATGATAATGTGTTCATACAATAATAATTATACAATCAATATTTGTAAAGTAGGTACTTGAAGCCTCTACGAACTGCCTATAGTGACAAAATATTGCAGAAGGACTTCTATATTTAGAGAAGAAACATTAGAATTATTATAATTAAGCCATTAAGTAATGTTATATTACATTCCAGTTATCCTTATTTGTTATATTCAATCCATTAATTAACATTTTATCTACGTAGTAGTGCATATATATATATATATATATATATAACATGTTCATTTGATGAATTAAATTTTATTCTATGACGTCAAATTGGTGAATATGTTAATTTGATAATATTTGTGGTAGACTTGGATAAAAATTAATACGCCTGTTGATAGTGTACATAGTTAAAACTTGTAAACTTTGTGTTAGTTGGAAAAGATTGCGCTTTTGCGATAAACTCGCCCTCTTTATATTAATAAATTGTATTTAATTTCAATGCATTTTTCAATTAAATTCTTTGTATTGTGATCGATGCACAGTAATTTCAATGCATTTTTCAATTAAATTCTTTGTATTGTGATCGATGCACAGTAATTTCAATGCATTTTTCAATTAAATTCTTTGTATTGTGATCGATGTACAGTAAAGAATGAATAAATAAACTGTATAAGAAGTTATTTAACAAAACGCATGTTTCCGTTAATCCAATTATGGAATTCTACCATTTGTGCACAAATGCAATAAATATTCAAGAAGTGCCTACATAAAGTCTAATTAATTTATCTAAGTGACCATTAGAGATGCAGGTACCCGGGAAATTCTCAATTTATAGGACAAGATAAGGAAAAGTTTGTAGGGTTTATAACATTACCTACTTAAAATTGTGCGATAGGGAAAATTGTCCGGTAGTAGATAACGGTAAAGATTCAGCGCTATTTTGAGATAAATAATATAATATCTCAAATAGGTCTGGATTCCAACATTAGAAGTAATTAAATAACGTTATTTCGTTGAACCAAAATAATACGAAGACATATCTATGTTGGTATGTATTATGTTATTCAGTTGCATATTGTTATCAGTGTTTATTATAAACACGACAGAAATCACCTGCATTTTTTGCAATGGTACAATTCACGTGATATTTTTTACGTTACGTAATATACAACTCATTCAAACATTGATATATAAGACATTTAACCAAAACTGCGCAGTCGAAATATGTAAGCAAAGTTAGAAAAGCAAAATACACTCTTTATAATTTTATAATTGATAATTTTTTTGAGTTTTGTCGCATTTTATCTTCCGGCTGGATAAAAGAAATGGTTTCATGTTCAAGTTTTACAAGTTTGACTAGAACTTTTCGAGTGTCTTGTAAAAAGCAGATATTTATAAAACAAATAAGATGTTAAACAACTTCAATTCAGTGATTAGGTATGCCACCCACCCTGATTGTCATATTCTTTATAGCACGGATAGGATGTCCTGTATGTTGATTACGTGTAGTTATTCTGCTGGCTACCCCACTTAAAGAGATTTCGTGATGATATAATGTATACACGAATAAAAATAGGTGACTTTAAATATAAATGAAATTTTCTATCAAAAGCAATTAGTCCTCTACACATAGTAAGAAGTAACTGTAAAGAAATGAATAACAATAAAATAAGATCTACTTGGCGTATAAAGTAAAAGAAACTAATGAAATATTTATACAAACATAGTAGAAAGAATATCGATTATTATTTTCATGTTCCCTCTTCATTTCAATAAGCATTGAAAGCTTCGAGCAATAAGAGTAATAACAAATAAGCTTTTCATGAATATGCGAGTGGGGACGCGCTATTGGAACAAATAATACCACATTCATACAAGTTTAATACAATATTTTCATAATGGCTAAGTAGGTGCTGACACCACTTAGTATAGACTCGGTATGTAAACAATTTATATATGAATGAATCGATATTTTATGGAAAACACATCTGCAACAATTTTTTAGCCAAGCTTTGCGATTATGCGAACAATCTTTAATCAATTTTGAAGATGCGATTATTGTAGGGTTCGTTTTGCTTTAAGTCTATAGTTGTGGGGAGGAAATTCACTTTTAAGCGACCTGAGATACATTTTTGGTGTCCCGAAACTTGTTTTTGTTTGTTGTGTATACTTTAGTTGAAAAAGATGTGGAATCTAAGAAACAATCATTACAATAATGTCTAGTCATAAAGGCATGGTCCTGTCACCGTGGGTCACTCTATCTATTACTTACATTTTGTAAAATAGTTGAGAAATATTAAAGTTAATTGGATGCAAAATCCAATTTAACCAAATTAAGGGTTAGCTCAGGATAAACGTCACTCTAGGGGCACATTGAAATATTGAACCTACTTCTCTTATGACATAAAGAGCACGATCTGTTTGCTTATTGCACGCAGCAAGACTACTGATTACCCCCATTTGTAGGAGATGTCGTGATAAGAGCTGATAGACATAGAATAAATTTAATTTATTAATTGTGTCAGTGCACACGTTGTAGAATTCCATAATAATGCAATTTGAAACAAGTGTTCCTTTCTACTATTGTTTGTTAATTCGCAGAGAGACGTCTTTCGACTTATAAGGTCATTATCAATCTGAATTGTTTACAACTATTCATCTGTTTATATAGTGTTTACTACAAAAGAAATTCATTATAAAGTCATTATCTGACCTATTATGAACAATGTAACTAACTGGAGTTACTAACTAATAAATTTAATATTTTTCCGGGACAATTACACTACTGTTGTCCACCAATCCGATCCTTGAGAGATCTGACTCATATTGAAATAAAAAATTAAATAAATATAGGCGTTATTAATTCCTGTACATTTTATAGGATCATTTATAAATTATTAATACAATGCGCATATAAATAACTAACTCTTGCACAAATAAAAAAGAGAACAAAGAGCGTTTACAGAAGTGTAAAAATGTAGCTCTATTAAAGTAATTTAAATGTAATTACTACCAAAGTAGGTACCTACCTACATAGGAAATCACTCACATGGTTAGTACATGAATCATCAGGTATTAAGCATATATAATTATACCTACTTACCATAATTTTACCTAATAGAATTAGAATCAGCTATTGTTTATAACATAAGAAAGAGTACCGCAAGGTAGGTACTAGCCTCTAGCCTCGTTTCAGGAATTTAATGTCTAATTTCTGCAAAGACGATTTACCACATTTGCAAGATATAAAAATTTATATATTCAAGATATAAAGAAACAGTTTATAATTATATTTTAAACAACTGTACAAATTATGGCCATTTATAATAAATAAATAAATAAGACAATTTTATCAATATAATACTTAAGCGTGTTAAATTATTATTATTTATAAGGGCAGCGCCCGCCACATACCTCGTGCCGTACCTGGAGATATGTTTCTCCGTAACGACACACACACATGCACAAACAGGATGCTAAAATGCTTAAATGCACAGCGTGTTAAATGCTTTCAAAAAATATTTTCTTTCAGTCATTCCAAGAAAAACAATAAAACAAGTTAATATTTGTAAAAAGTGAACTTAATAATCTCGCCACTGCATATCATCACATTATTTTTTTATGTAAACTGCTTTGCTGATTTTGTTATGTGAATGATGATGTGCAAGAAGAATAAAATAAATAAACTTTCAGAATAGGCAACAAAATTGTGCTATCGCATTTATCAATCAAATCAACACATTTTTATTTTAAGATGAATCTGATTAGATTTAACAACCCGGACAACGTACCTAAGAAAATATATCAATTTGATTTAGTTAAGATCATGAGATATTGTTTTTTTTCGAATTTCTTGCCAAAATAAATTCGTACGTTACCGCTCTCTCGTGAAGAATACAAAAAGTATTCGGAAGAGTACAGACGAGATTCCAACCATCACCGATATTTCCTGCGACATTAGCGCCCGTAACGGTGGAAACTTGAACCATTAGGGAAAATTGGCGGGAAACAGCTGATAATGTAGGAGTGAGATCAATATACTTGGCGTAGATTAAACACCTCTTGCCGCTCACGAGATGTTATCGGTTCATTTCAATACCAAGTGCAATGTAATACATTCGTTATATTAAACTTGAATTATTGTTGACCTTACATAACTATTCTTGTAAGATTTTATTATATTAGTACCTATTATGTTTATTTAATATGGGTCACTATTATAATAATAATCAACCGAATTTAAAAATTTATTTTGAATTTGAATCTCGAATGAACTTACGAATTTGAAATGGCGATAATGCCGCTTTTGCAATGAAAGTATAAGATAGAATTAATGTTTTTCTACGGTATATTACGATTATTTTAATGCTAAAATACAGAACTAATTAAATCAAAACTGGAGTATAGCAACACACTGAAATAAAAACATCGGAGGATTTACAAAAAAGTCACTTACATGAGCTCCTGAAGGAACATGGCAGCGTACCAAAGGATGAACATGGCTAGGAGAGTGAAGATAACACTCCAGAATATAACAGACTTCCTGCTGCGAGCTAAATCGTTTTCAACAGAACGCTGCTTTCTCTTCCTCCTGTCGTCAGCCGAGATGGATTTGGTGTCGGCTAATCTGAACTGTGCCCTTCGTGTTGCTATTGTGGCGTTTTAAAAGACCACGTGATGGGACCACGTGGAATGTTGTTATCCAAGTTGTAGCGTTACAGACAGCGGCCTGTCTAATAGCGGACTATTACAGCAGGTGGCTCTGGAAAAAAACAGATAATTAGCATTAAAGTGTAAATAACTAACTACTCACGGACGCGACTTGAACTGAAAACTAGGGCATATTAACAAGTTAATTTTTTGAAATTCGAACGTTTTCGCTTATACCCTTAGGGATCTTCAGGCATACTGACTGATAAAAGTCGATCAAAATAATATCCCTTATATAAATATCCACTTGTTAATAGTATCTATCTATACCATTACGATATCATTCAAAAACAGTGAATCGTTAAATATAATATTCATATACAAATTGGTTATAATTTATAATATTATTCTCTTAGATTAAGAACGTTGGAGTGCTTGATTGAAAAATACTGATAAAATTTAGTGATTATGGGCGTAAAGGTTTTACTACTTATCAACCTAAAAGAATAATATTATTTGATTAATTGCAGGCTATTAAAGTTAAAAAGATATCATGTTGTTGCTAGCGGAAAATGAAGGTTGTTCCTATAAAAATAATAGATACAATACGCTATGTAACTATTCAAATCTCATTGCACATTTCTTAAAATGTGGATTTTTCTAAATCGAATAAATTCTTGTACCTACAACATACTCTCTCCGTATCTATCATGGGTAAGTTGGAAGATAATAATATCATGCTTCTACGATAAACTCCCCCATTGCACAAAATTATTCGTTCCTTACAAAATTGTTGTCTGCTTTCTTCACTGTACCGGTATATTATTTTGTGCAATAAAGATTATTATTATTATTTACGAGTACATTAACTGTATTATTACTTGTACATGTATATTTATTGAATTTAATTATGATAATGTGATGTCTAGAAAATAATTATGCTGCATTTATATCACTTAAACGGAAAAAAACTGTAATGCGTCATTACACCACTTATTTCGTATGAGAAAGAAATCGGTTTAGCTTAAAAAGGGTTTATAATTACCCTGTAATGAGGAAAACCTGTTTGTCCTGCTTTAATTGCCTTAACACTTTCTTTCTTTCGAATGAAGATTTCAATGTTTTCTTATATAATGTACCTACCTAGGATCTGTTGGATTTTAGACCTTTGAGACTAAAACATTTTTATATCAATCCATGACGCGTGGTCCTATAATGTCCCTACCACTTAACTTTAATAGAAAAAGCTCATAGGAGTTTATATAGTACTATTTGTATTATTATATTATTATGCATAATAGCATACTACAGTATCACTTAACGCAGTGAGAACTTAATTATACCAACAATAATACATATTAATATTACGTCAAACGATATTTACATTCTCGTTGAAATGTCGGGAATATTTATAGAATCAGCAAAACTATACATAATATTGTTGTCATTTTAGATATATACATATTATGTGAATACTGAATGACAAATGGCACGATTCAACCAAGAATATTGAAATCCTTGTCGGACAGATGTGTTTTAATAAGTGCTAAAAAGAATAAAATAAATGAATGAATAAATAAAATCAGAACTCCAACGTTAATTTAGCAATATTTAAGTCAGTACAGATAATAAAAATTGCACTATAAAAAAATCCATCCATTAACATACTATGTTATTTGATTACTGTTTATAGATTCACATGACTATAAAAGAAAAATAACTGTGTTATACCTCAATTAAATTTCGTTGATAAAAGTTGTTTAGAAATTATTATAAAAAATGATTCATTCTGAAATTAATAAGGGGTAGTTATACCTATAATAAAATAATATGTCGTATTCATGCGGGTAGGGAGACTTTGTAACAATAATTACGTGTATTTTAATAATAAAAAAAACAAGTAAAGTGTAATAGTTATATTGTCGGATGAGACGGTAGACATTGTTTCAGACCAAAAATAACTGCAAATATTTATATCTTAGACACTCGTCACATTAATCATCAACTTAAAGTTATTACACGCGATTTAAAGATATTCTATGCTTAAAAATGTTAGTAAAGGGAGTTGAGCGTCGATAGGCATATCGTGTATTTAAAATTTGATAGTGTAAAATCATTATTAGTGTTTAATATGTGAAAATAATTGAAAAAGAAACGATTCTCGTCAATTCCACGAGTCATTAAAAATAACGCAGTATCTAGGGCATTGCAAAGTCAGAACGAAATTGAGGTTTATGTTAACATCATATTGAAAGAAAATTTCAGTACAAGGTTCAAACGTATTCAACTGAAGAAGTAATGGTTCAACAAGGTGTAAAAATAATTTGATTGAAAATCGATGTCCGCAATGAAAATTAATTAGTTTGTCGCAACAATTGAAACATATTGTTTTGTGGGATCTTGATGATTTTGTCAATGAAATACTTATTTATTCAGAGACACAATAAGTCAATGTGTAATTTAACACAATACAATGCTGTATATTATTATTATTATTAAAATGTATTGAGGTTAAGTTAGGTCAACCATGCCTTCAATAAGTTGATCATAATAATATTATGTCTGTATTCTCCCTACAGTTACGCAACAAATGACAGCACGCGATAAGATACTGTATTGATATAGGAACAAACGCTTTTATTATTAAACTCATCTCTCAAAATACGACATAAAATACTCACAAAAAACAGACTATTTTTATGTGAATACTTAAGTAAATATTGTCAACAAAATATAAGTTCGAAATAACACAGTAATTAAGTGAAAACAAACAGAAATGTCACATAAGAGCGGACACGAACAATTTTTTGTAGTTTAATATAGATATTTTAAAAACATTAATTATAAATGTTACGCTTAATTCACATAAGACAATAATATTATGATGCTAAGTGTTGAAATGTGGTGAATTCTTTAGATTATTTGACGTTTTATTTGATAAAATAAGGCGAAAAAGAGTAACTTACTTGCATAGGACTGTTGTCAGATTGAAATACAACCGGCACACCGCGACAGACAGTCTCCACGCAAATATCGATCGTGGAAATACTGGAAACTTTCGCTCCCATACTCTACAGTAGAGCCACAGACACCACACCAACTCACTACTGGCAGAAGGCTGGGCACGGGGTGTGGGGCTGTGGAGTATGGCCAATAATAATGTGGGTTTATAGGTCGGGAGTGTTCGCTTGCTCAGGGATGGCGGATTATCCCTTACAAAGGTTTTGGCGGGAAAGGGGATATCATTTGAAATTCAAAACTGTTCTCGAATACCGCCTACCGGTGAAAATTCAAAATTTTAATTTGACATTCAACCTTGAGTTTCTTTGCACGTGTTTAATCGTTAGTGGATGATGTCTGCGTGTAAAGTTAAACAAATAAATAAGTACAGGGTAGGCGAGTAACTAAAATGGTACAATGCGAACAGTATGGGTTGCTTGCTGAATAAATAACACACAACCTACAAAAATGTTCTTTTCGTGATAAAATATTAAATAAACTACATTTAACACATTGACTTATGTGATATAGACTAGTAACCCAATACTAATTTTCTCTGAAAACATTTTCCAAAATTAATAATAATAAAAATAATATTATGGTATTTTACTCCATAACATTATTAAGTTATCACTTAAGTTCCTACATCTGACACAGCCATAAAAGGACCCCACAATAAAAGAAAACGATCAATTTCCTTCAAACCTTGCAACACCAATGTGTTTGGTCGCATTACCAATTTTACCTTTGAATTTCTAGTCCATAAAATATAGGTTAATGGTTTAACATTATTTTCAAGATGTTTTTCACACCTTTATAAATTGAAAACTCAAAATGTCTCACATTGCAAGAAAATTGAGTTTTTGAGTACACACACAATTATATTTTTTTGTACCTATTTATTTTAAAATAGGTATAACAATACATATACAACACATTTACTAATTATATAAGTTCCTATCCCATTTAAAAAGTTTTACTTGTGTATGGGATAGAACACGCATATTTCTAATCACACATATGAAAAATAGTAAATTCTACCAAATTCCAAAAAACAAAGATTCTACTTTCAACCAATACCACATTTTTTACAGCTCAATTTTTTTTCTCAATGAACACAGTTTATTTATAAATGATCATTGATACATTTGAGTTCTATAGGCAATTTATCAAAATACTTTGTTCCCTGATAAATATAATGGCACATATTGGCCTGTAATGACATACAGGCACAGATAAAATATCTGACACACTTCTTCTTCTAAGTCAGTCCCTCAATGCTGAGGATCGTGACCACCATGACCCCAACCAAGCGACAAGCTTCTCCACCGTGCCCTGTCCTCCGCCTGCCTAAACGCCTCACACATAGTACCCCCTGCAGCATCTCTCACGTGATCTGACCATCTTGTCGGTATTCGACAAGATGGTCAGATATTATTATATTTTACCATCCTGTATCTGACATACAGGCACGGTAAAAATAATTTCTTTAAATATTATTTCTACTTACCTCGTAAGCACTTGGAGATGTGAGTTGTTGGGACAAAAACAAACTGAAACGTTGTACAGATAAGAAAATTACTATCTGTCTTCGTACATATATAGTTACCTATCTAATTCAATCTTGCCAATCTTAAAAAATAACAGATTACGTCCCTAGATAGTGTTTTGATAACACCGCAACATTGTCAAGAAGTTGTATATAGGAATGGTAAGTGATAAAATGATAACTGGATTTGTAATAAAACTGGATTTTAATAGTCCTTTTCATTTTTAAAGGATGAATCGAGATTTTTAATAAACTCAAGTATAGAACCCCTCTAAACATTCTTGAGTTTCATTCATAAAGTAGAGTAGGTCGCTGGCGGTAGGAAACAAACTCATGATCTTTCAATTGAAAGTCCAAGTTTCTATTATCAGGCTACCTTGCTATGTTGTATCCTTTAAAAATCTTAATAGGAATAAAGGAAGATAACAAGTCTCTATCATTCAGAGTGATTATGATGATTTTTTTCAGTACCATTTATTATGTGTCATATTTACATATATTATTTATTTATTTATTTATTTATTTAAAAGAAACCCTCAAACAGCAGGTAGAATCTGCTGGTTTCAGAAGGCCATTATGTTACAAATTACATTAAATTTAAGAACACTATATCACACTATAACTATATTGTATATATTCACTTCACCATCACCGCATTGTAGGTATCAATATCATTAAACATTATTTAACATCACACTGGTATATACATATATTATATACTACCGACCACCCAGATAGTGCGGAAGCCTAAGGATTTCCGTTAATCCGATTCTTATTTCTACACTAACAAACAAAAAACATTTTCAAAGGCAGCAAAATAAAATTAAAACCAACATAATATATACAAAATAATTAACTTAGTTCAAAATGCCAAATTGAGGTATCCGGGAACTTTCTTTGGGTATTTAGGACGGTAAACCTGAGGATCACCGATACCAGAGCCCCTGGAGAAACACTTTCCTCCCCAGGAAGACATTCCAACCAGACGTGAGAAACTCCACCAAGGGAGACAGGTCAACACAATGACAATAAAATAAGTTTACTCAAGACAGCCACGATTATGCAAGCCAAGATCAATCTTCCAGCTCGCCTAGATAGGCAAAGCTTAATGAATATTATAGTAAGCAAGCATATCACTGTAAAATGATCTAAGACTCACTAGTTGTTTGTAAAAAAAACGAAAGTCAATAAATTGTAAGTTGCATGCTAATTTCAAGACCCTCCACTCTCGTCATTAATATTATGGAGTTATGAAATATAATTTGTTTGGTGGAGTACCTTTTCCGTAAGTTTTCGAGTGTCTTGTAAAAGGCAGGTATTCAAAAAATTTGACATTTTACATATTAAGTTCAGCGATGAGATTTGTCACCCATCCAGATTGTCTCAATTTAATGTAGTTACGGAGAGGGTAGGCTGGTCTGCTGGCCACCCCACTTGTGTGATATGCTGTAGTATTAAATATCAGTGTTTCTTCGTTTTTATAAATTACAGCATATAGAAATTAAAATAATAAGTTTTGTAGTTAACCAACCATTTTAATTATAGTGAATAACAATTCTCCGCATCAAATGCTATGTATCTACATCAAAAAAATAAGAAATTTCCATGAATTCAAGATGAAGCAAAGGGGTTAACAAAATACCGACCAAAAATCTTTCAATGAATTCCAGATGACAGAATGTTTGAATATAAAATCTGTAAAATAATCTTTATAAACTATATTGTGATGTAAAAGCTTATATTTACCAAATAACAATATTACCTTATAAATGACAGCTCCAATCAAACTTCCATTTGATTATAAACAGAACTGACATAAAGCTGAGTTTGAAATTCTTATTTTCAAATTTATAACAAAAAAACTGAAATCTTTAAAAGTAGCTTCTTTATATTTTTCTAGGTCTTTAATTTTTCTATATCCTCATTTTTGCTAAACATGCAAGTATTTCTGACTCATTCACATACAAATATGATTAATCCCATTTGTCAAACTCTAAAAATCTCAATCTTGTATTTGTAAAATAGATTTATTTTAATGATGTGGTTGTTCATCTGTGAGTCTTGGCACTTAACCGAGGCTCAAGAGCGGAAGATACTAAACTTTGAAAACAAGTGTCTTAGGTGGATTTTAGATGTCAAATGGTATGAACATGATGCTGTGCACCGATGTACCCGACAGAGATCTGTAATTTCCGTGATACAGGAGAGACGATGGTCCTGGCTGGGTCACGTTCTGAGGATGCCCAATGATAGTTGACCAAAAAGAGCGCCATTCTTTCACCCGCAAGAGTTCCATCCGTTGAAGATCAACAACATGTGTATAAACACTATCTCAATTTCATTTTGAATACATGCAGTGCATGGTTTGATCTTATCCTTGGGTGGCAATTCATCTCTGATTCAAATCTTCCAATTATAAAAAGATCCTTACTTAGAAATAAAAATAAGAGTATTAGGAGGTATTAGAACACAAAATAAACATTAAGTTTTATAAAATCTTGAGTATTAAAATTTCTTTCACTTTTAGTCAATAACTTACATTATGTACGATTCACATTTATTAACATTCTATCATTTTAAACTTTTTCAGTATAAATATTGCACAAAGTAAAATGATTTACTGGAGAATATTAGGCAACTTTAGTAGCAAATCCCTGTTTTAGTTTCTCAACATATTCTTTCCTACAATCCATATTTTCTGCAGGACGATTATATGGTACCCATACTGGCTCTCCAACAAAGAATCTCTTAGCAATGATGAAGTTCTAAAACAAACATAAAATGTTACAGAAACTCTTCAAGGATATAAAGATAATGTATTATAATAAGTAGAATACATGTATGAATAGTTGGACATTATTATTACAGATGATAAACCATCATAAAAAAATCATCTAATCAAATGTAGGAGGAAGAAGTCATACGGGAGTGAAAATTTCTCAGCACTCGTAATAAGCATGTTAGAAGACACTACACTGTATGTATAGAAGTTCTCAAAGTATTTATAAAATACTGATCATAATATTCCGTTTCTACCACATGAGTCTCAGAAATGTCACGGGGAGTGGTGATTTAATCAAATGGAGGAACCCGATTTCTGCACTGTACAAACTAGGTAATAAATATGCATGTTGTCCTCTGCGTGCCAACAGTAAATTATGACAACACTTGAAAACTTACAGATAAGAATGGGAAGCCTATTCTTTGCCAGTAACTCCTCAGATTCATTAGATTAGATACAACTGTTTTATTACAACTGTGAACTATGAATACTCCAAGTAAGTGAACAAAATGCTATCAAATTATTACCTTGACATCCAAAGTAAATCTGTGATAAATTCCTTTTGGTATGATGATCATGTCTCCAGAAGTGACTTCTATCCTAATCCATTCATCATTACCATCTCTAACATCAAAATATCCAGAACCTTCCAACACAAAGCGAATCTCTTCATCAGTGTGTAAGTGCTCCTCAAAGAAAGACTTGAGTTTTTCCTCATAATTGGGTAAGCACTCTCTGGAGCATGTTATCTGATCCTCGTACGTGTAACCTCTGTCTTTTTTGATCTTCTCCAGCAATCCATCTGATTGATATGTTTCACAATTTAACTGGAATAAAAACAATCATTTGGTTTTTATGCCTTTTAATAAAAGATACTTTACAAAGTTTGGATTTCAACTTTAAGAATAAATGATAACAAATGCTTTATCGTTGACAAAAGAAAGAGATCAAACTAATTGCTTCCTTCCTCTTTTTTCTTACCAGCAAAGAGAATAAAAGACAGGTTGATTTTGGCATTACTCCTTGCCAAAGTGTACGCACATCTTATAACATAGGTAACCACTGAAGGGAGCATTAAGTCTGTTCAATAACCAATTTTTATATGATAGCAAAACATCTCTAAATCAAACTTGCTCACCATTTTTATTACTAAAGAAATAAATGACAATATCTAACACCAAGTAACTTGCCTTGAAATATTCTACTCCCGTTTTGTTGAACAAATCTTCCAAAGAAACAAATTCTGGAGGTATTCTATGATGCTCCAGCTGTTGAGACTCTTGAGAATTATCCATGTACCAAGCACGAACCATTTTCAATACAATTGCGTTACAATATTAGAAATATAAAACTGACATAAAGGTTAACACCAACACAATAATTATTAGTTCAATGACGTGGAACTATTGGCATATAAGTGTATCAACAAATTTACACTTTTCTAAATGACCCTATCACCAACACTGGTCAAACTACTCAGCCCACTTGTTATCAATTTTATAATAATAATTTATTCCATTTATTTCTGTCCTTATCAAAACTATTCAAAACAAATTTTGACATTATACTTTTAAAACCACAGACAATAAATTTAATTTTTATCTAAAGATACTTTATTTCTTTGTGTTATATAAAATGAAATATAAAATACATTTCTGCAAAAAATATTAAATTTATCAATACATTGTTATATTGAAATTATAATTGAAACAATATTATACAATATAATAGATAGAAATATTAATAATATAATCGTGATTATATTATTCTACTGGCTGAAACTGAAGAACTTTAAGCTACAAAGAAAATATTGACAGGTTTCGTTTTCGCGCCAATAATTACGTCAAAACGAATACGACTTCCGTCAAGTGAATTTTTCCGATACGCATTTTGATTCGTGCGATTCCTCTCGATTGATTTTTAAAGCTTTTTATTTTGGTCTCAAATTTTATTTTAAGTTTATATTTATTGTATTGTTGTTTTGAACGAGATGGACCGTCGTCCTATGCGTTACGCCCACGCTGAGGGTCACACAGAAGTTGCTTATACTGGAAAAGAAGAGTGAGTAAATTGAATCTAGCACATCCTTATTACTGGATTAATTATCATTTATTACTTGTTTTTTTTTGTAAGTAAGGTAGCCAGCAGAGTTACTGCATATTATAAGACGACGAAATAGGCAGACTAAACCTCCAGTAAAGATTCCATATGTAAAATGGGTGAAATTTTTCTCATACTCATCTTTTTGTAAGATTTTGTTCATACAAGCTAATAAATTTTCAGTGAATTAGTGACATGTGGAAGTGATGGAGACGTCCGCATCTGGTCTGGCCTAGAAGATGATGATCCTCGTAGTGTTTGTGTTGGAGAGTGGGCCTTGGCTCTTGCTGTCACTTCCACACATCTTCTTGTCTCCACGGACTCTCACAGTGTACAAAAATACTTGTTACCAGACTTTGACAAGGATGGTATTCTGACGAGATTCACAGCACCCGTCACACAGCTTGCTCTTTGTAAAAAAACATCTGTAAGTAAAATCTCATTTCAAAATCATTAAAAAAAATCATTAAAAAAAATCTCTCAATAAATCTTCAAATAAACAATAACATTTCTTTATGTAGGTTAACTAAGTGTAATATTATCTTTTTTTTTACAGAAAGTGGGATGCTGCTCCGAGAATATGGAAGCTAAATTCTGTTCATTGGATGACAAAACAACATCGGAGGTGATGTCCCATGATGGTCCAGTTTTGAGCATATCTGTGTGTCCTACAGGACGATACTGTGCCACTAGTTGTGGAGATGGAGTGTGCCGGGTTTGGAACCTGGAGGATAATTCTATTGTCAAGCAAATGGCCACCATACCCAAAATCAATACTTTCTATTCTGCTAAAGTTTTAGGTAAAACTGAATATTCATTACAGAATATATTCTATCATAACTGGTTTACATTTGAGACTTATACATTGAAATCACCCTCCCATCCCCGCATATTTCAAGAATCCACTAACTTCTACATTAATAAATATATCAAACTTTATTCATTAAAATAGTCTTAACATGCGTGTACAGATTCCAGAAAAATTCCAAAAGGTGGATTTTTTGCTGATCATATTTCTTCCAACCTACTTCTATAATTTATCTTCTTGTCTGAGAAAAACTTTTGTCCTCACAGGCAGACTCCAGTGGGGGACATATCCTGGCTTTTGATATTAAAACAATAATATCAAAAATTTTGGAAAGTAACTTAAAACTTAAGAATGTGGGTGCAAAATCAGAGGATGCAAAATTGGTCAGAATGTAGGAGGCTTGTTTTCACCCTGTACTCCTGAGAGAAATAGTGAAGGATCAATGGAACAGAATATTACAATACATTTCAAACGGTTGTCTTTAAAAACAAACTCACTTGTGGTTCTTTAACAAATTTGATTTCACATATTTTTTCAGGTCGTACAAACTTTGAACCCAATTCCGGTAAATATTTTGCTTACCCAAACAACAGAGAAGTCACAATCTTAGAAACTAAAGGTTGGCAACAGAAGTTTACACTTTCACATCCAAAGGTAGGTAGGTCGTAATTTTATGGCTTTTTTATTGATCCATTGTGCCATTTAATACTGATTTCATATCTGAGAATTATAATCGTATTACAATTATAAGATGAAGGAGTCAAATGTTGGGTCTATGAAAGGAGGTGGCTGGTGGGTTGGGTTAGTGGGAGTGCCATGTATTCACAAGCTAATTTCAAAACATAAGACGGCGGACGCTCCATACTCGATCCTTTATTTTTATGGAACATTTATGATTTGTCCAAGTTTGATTGTAACATATTAAGATGTATTTGTCCATTTTTGAAACTAACCTGGATTTTTTCCATGATTTTTGCTAAATAAAATTTGATTGTAAATAAAGTCAAAATAGAGAATATTTCCACATAGGTACTTATTTAGTAAGGAGAATATGATATTGGATTTGTCAACTTTTGATCCCAAACAATTCTGTACCTGAGAGCCATTAGGACTTAAGTGCATTTTTGACAAAAATGTCAAAGTTACGAAAAAAGCGAAAATAACACATAAGTCGTGAGTCTTAAGTACAGAAATGCTTAGGGTCTATACTATAGGGTCTATGTAATAAGCTGTATATTTTTTTTTTTTTTTTTTTTTTTATTTATTTATTTTAAAAAATGGGCAACATACAATAAAATTTTACAAAATATAACATAATAACCATTAAACATATTTCTTGTACTTGACCAGCCCATCTTTGAGTTCATTATTATTATTGCCAGTACAGTACAAACACAGAAAGAAAAAAAGAAAAGAAAAACTAAACAAATATTTCATTCCTGTCTAATGTGGCTCCTAAAAAGGCTTCTGGACATACAGAATATGTCCACGGACCTCACCTTCTCCAAATTGTTATATGTGGTAACGCATCGATGTAGTGGCGAGTTCTGAGCAGCATTAGTACTTTTTTTACTTAAAAAGAAAGTCGAGGTGTGTCTCGTTCGTCTATTTGGTATGTTAAAAGTAATTTTTGCTAAAAGGTCTGTACAGTCAATATTTGAGTTTATTAAATCGTAAAGGTACAAAAGGTCTGAATTTCTACGTCTTGTATGTAATGTCTGTAATTCGTTTTTGTAGTTGTTGCCAAATTTGTAGTTCATATGTTTCCAAAATATACGTTGAATCCGTTCTAAACTGTCAATGTAAATGTTATATTGTGGATTCCAAATGACAGACGCATGTTCCAATTGACTTCTAACAATTGTGTTGTAACGTCTAACAACTAGTGATAAGATGTATATAATATATACATCTTATCACTAGTAAAATGTTGAGATTTTTTCAATTAAAAAATTGAATTTGAAAATGGCATTTTAGTACTTAAGACTAAATGGCTCTCAGGTACAGAATTAATTTATTGAATTTATAAAAGGACTGCATTGCATCAATACTCTAAAAAGAGGAACCACCACTGTTTATGAGTACTAGTAATCAAACCCTACTCGTCTTGCAAAATTTCTCTTTTCTCTAAACTTTTTCATTGAATTTCTATGCGTGAGTGTTAATTGTTCTCATACAATGATTTAAATTTGTTTGCAGATTAAATGTGCTATTTCCCAATGCCTGTTCTCACCATGTGGTAACTACTTGGCAGCCAGTACTGTAGCAGGACAGATAGTCATATGGGACGTCAATACTACCACAGCACTCGGTATTACAGAACATACCACATCACATAATGTATGCTCTATGGCTTGGAATCCATCTGGTAAGTCAGGATAATAAAACAACTGGAATCATCTATCTATTAATACTAAAAAGGCCTTTCCCGAAATACTAACTGCATGTTGAACACATAGTCATCCTCTCTGTACTAATAGAAATAAGGCATTTGGAATGGATGTTAAAACTTTCACGTAATTAAAGATGTCAAATGGCTTATTTTATTATTATTATTACTGACAATGAGATGATTCTTTCAAGGATCATTACAGCTGAAGGCCAATGCGATCCCAGAAGAAAACTTTAAACGATATCTAGACAACAACACAACTATAATATACTTTCAATTTTCTTTATATATTTTGCATATGTCACTTTAAAGACATTGATATCTCTAGCCAGACTTTTAAATATTTAAATATCTCTTCCTATTGGGGACTTTGCCAATATGCTTGTTGTACGTTAAGAATGCTAAAAAAATTGTGATGCCGGGAACGTCCATATGCATTGGGAACATATATATTGATATTTTCCAGTATTATTGGATTATATATTATGTGATATGCGATGTTTTATGAATACCTGACTTATATGGGGCACTAGAAAACTTATGTAGAGTTGTGGGAGATCTATTCTTAGTTGAAGACTCTGCAAAACAAAGAAAACAGGAATCAGTTTTTAAAAATAAAATATTATTCGTAATTATTTATTAACATCACATATATATTTTTTTATGAAACCTTCAATTCAATAATGAGGTATGCCACTGATTCTAAATGTCATATTTTTATGACTCGAAAAGACTGATGTGCATGATTAATACTCACAGTTAGTCTACCGGTTACCTCATTTGTGAGACAGTATAGATAAAAAAGATAGTTAGGTAAAGTTTTATTATAATGATATTTCCTTTCAGCTGAAAATGGAGAGTTAGCTTTCTGTGACGTATCTGGACAGCTGGGAACCGTAGTGAACTGCTTCGGAGGTCAAAAGGAAGAAGAGGAAGAGGATGTAGATAACATGGATCTTATGGAGATTATAGAAAGAGAAACTCGTGAGTTCAATTGTTATTGTTACTTTTCCTTATTTATAATTTGCCCAATAAATTGTCTATGTACTGCTCTTTTTTAAAATAAGAAATGAAAGAAATTTGTCAATGTCCTTTGAAATATTTTTACCAGCAGATCTTATTTATAAGTATCTTTTGGTATCTTATCCTTGATATTAATTAGATGCTTAATTGTTTAATAATTTTTCAGAGGATCCAGACCGAGAGAATGATTTAGTAAATAATGCACCCGATGAAGACGAAGATAATGAAAATGCCATTTCATTAAATAGGCTGAAGAATGAGACCTTAAAGCCAGGAGATGGTGACGAGGTGTCCAGCATAGCCGACTCTAAGAGATCTGGCAGGAGGTCCAGATCCAGGTCTAGGTCTGTCAGTAGAGAGAGGAGGAGGATGGCGCAACCTCCATTCCAACCATCTGCAACTCCCATTAATTTGGAGCACAGGTACAGAGATGGGCCGACTAATCTGCATTTAATGAGTTACAGAAATCAAGGAATAATATAAATCGCCAGAACTTTTAAGTTTTTTTTAAATCAAATCTGTCTTACAAGGAGTGTGAGGTACAAAAAAATTAAATTTAACTTGTCAACACCAGAGCTAGTGACAAATGGTTGACAAATGAAACACTACAAAGGTTATTTCAACTTATTCAAAACCAATTGAAAACCAGCAAACTTTCCTTTTTGGTCCTCTTTTTTGTGATGGTGTTCTGTTTGCAGCAATGTTTTTCTTTTATTCCTTGTATTGATTCATGGTGTTATATTTGCAGGTACATGTGTTGGAATGATGTAGGCATTGTGAGATGCCATGCCAATGATTCTGGTAGCAGCATAGAAGTAGAGTTCCATGATTCCAGCACCCACCATAGCATCCATCTTAATAATCACCTCAACCACACAATGGCCAGTCTCTCTAAGAGTGTACTCGTCTTAGCTTGTGAGCCACCTAGGTTATTATTTCATTCAAAACTAATCATACTATTTTGCTAAATAAAATGAACATGAGGTGGACTTTCAGTTGAGGGATCCCGGGTTCAATTCCACTTGCTACCAAACTACTAATTAGTGACTGCCTCAAATTAGATATTTATTTTCATATTCTTTCTGTTTGTGTTCAAACCACTACAGTCTATTTTTACTGCAGCTAAATTCTAGAACATATTTATTTATTTATTACGGCTAATTAGCCTTTTACACAATATTTTTTTACATAGGTACAATATCATAACAAAACAAAACATAGGTACCAAACACAATATTAATAAATCAATATGACAAGCATGGGAAATGTTACCCGGATTTAAAGAGCAATCTTAACCAGCCTGTGTTGATTTGTAAGCATCGAGACTATATTATTTATTGTGATTAACAGACTCGCCTTACAAGCGAGGGGTTGTGATTTGATCCTCAGTTCCTTTTTTAATTGTTAATTAGTGTTGATAATTTTTCATAAGTAATTTATTTTACATAACTTGTAGCAAACTGGTGTGCATTGCTCTAGTGGGTGGTAGTAAGGAGTGGAATGTCTCTCTGCCTGACTTGGAGGAGGTGTTATGTGTGGCAGCAACAGATAATCTAGTAGCTGCGGCTACTTCTTCACGTTATCTCAGGCTTTATACTCCATTAGGAACACAGTTACAAGTAAGAGACACATTCAAATGTATACTTCAGTTTATGTAGGTGCATTCATTACGTAGATAGACAAAGCTTATATTCATTCATCTTGAAAATTTACAGTAAAGATTAAGAAACCTTTTCTTTTTAGGGGACTCCATGGTATAGGGGACATCATACTTTTCCATTTATTATTTTAATTCTTCAGATGCCTGTATGATCTGTCCCCCCCCCCCCCACCCCTTCCCGGGTACACCTTTTATATATTACAGTTGACATACGGTGACTTTAACTGAATTTTTACCTGTATATTGTTTTATGAAACACGTAGAAGACAAAGGAGCTTTAAATGTTAAAGAGCCATTAACTAAAGATCATTTGTCGTTTTACAACATATTGTAAAAACAAAAAAGGGCCACTGGCTACCCCACTTGTGGGAGATGCTGTGATGGTATAGCATAGTATATTGTAACTTTTATGCAACTTGGTGTAAGATCGAAATCATTGTTGTATTTTTCTACACAGGTATTATCTATGCTAGGAGACCCACTATGCCTTACTGGACGAGGCCACATACTCCACATTTTCTATCATGCCACGGAACCTGGAGTATCAGATCAGAACATTCACATGGACACTATACAACTCAATGGTAAGTAAATATTATCTATATATCACTCCATTGGCAAAGAGTTTTGTTCTTACAAATCTCTCACAACAATTTGCTTGTGTGATTAAAATTGACAACTAGATCCTAACCCAGTATCTCCCGATTGAAAATCTCAAACCGCCATCAAAGTATCGACCATTTTATTTATTTATTTATTCTTTACTGTACATTGATTACAAACAATTACATAAAAGGTATACATTCAAATTAAATACAATCAATATACAGAGGGCGAGTTTATCGCAAAGGCTCGATCTCTTCCAACTAACCCAATTTTTATACATCTTTTATGATCACTGTCCTCATACATATTTGAGATCCCAATTAAAAATAAAGAAGATATCTTTGTGCGATTTCACGTGAAATATTTTCCAGGTATGCATCCTCGTGTCTTAAACATGAGTGTTCGTGTCGCCATGACTGCGGGTTCCACTCTCCGTTGGGCTGGTTCCAGTGAGTTGGGCTCTGCCAGTACTATGGATTCTTCTGGAATAGTAAGATTATACCATCACACCTCACGAACGTGGCTTCCAGTCTGTGAAACTCAAAATCATACAAGAGGGGCTTCTGATACACATTATATTGTTTCTGTGAGTATGCAAAATTTTGCAATTTAATTAAAAACCCATAAAGATAATATTTGAAGCTGTTAACAAAGTGGATACAAATGTAATAGATCAATTGGAAGATATAAAAATGCAACAAATAACTTACCCTCTGTGTGTTTACTTAGAATTTAGTAAAATCATCAATCAACCTTCAATGCTCTTCCATGGAGCACAAAGTAACAACCAGCCCCCTCAATTCTCAGCGTCTTTGTGCAATTGAGTCACCTCTTCCCACAACACTCTCAGTACTGTGATGTTGTCATTGGAACGGTATATTGTGAATGAGGGGCATAACAAAATAACGTACATATATAAATAGTCAACTTTTATCAATGTATATTAGGACTGATTTGTAGGGGAAGGCAGTCACCCGATTCAATGCCATTTTTCCATAATTTAATGCTATTAATGCCATTTTTTAGATCCCAGAACCTCAACAGTAGTGCGCCCCCTGTGCATATTCATGTATAATGAGATATATCTGTTTCAGATTTCAGAAGAGAGTGAATGCATACGAGCTGTACTATGTAGAGGATCATCATATCCACTTACAGCTCCAAGACCAACAGTCTCACAACTACCTCTTCAGGTATGATCAAATGATTTCATATTTTTGTACACCATTTTGATCAAGGAATAAGCCTTTTATTAGATAAATAAGTATATTGTTAACAAATTTATTTTATTAGAAAAAGTAACAAATATAAATATTTAACATAACTTATTTGCAGTTTTGAATTAATATTTTTCTCTTTGTCTAAATTCTTATATTTTCTCGCCGTTAATTGAGGATTAATCTAATTTCATTTATTTATGGTAACAAAATACACAATTGTACGTAGTCATACCCACTGTATAATATGTCATGTTTACTACACACAGGATCGCTTTCAATTTATCATAAATTTTTAAAATCT
Organism: Athripsodes cinereus; assembly: GCA_947579605.1. Lineage (NCBI taxonomy): Eukaryota > Metazoa > Arthropoda > Insecta > Trichoptera > Leptoceridae > Athripsodes > Athripsodes cinereus. The sequence goes on from OX388311.1 coordinate 5,681,940, forward strand.
GCAAAATTTTATTAAATTATAGTATAGTGTTTGTTTTCTCTCTCTTGCTTGTTATAAATATCTCCCGCAATTGAATTTGATGAAAACTCAGTAATAATAAGTATGTACATCATAAATATAATTAACTAATTATTTTATATATATTATTTTAGTATACATACACACATATGTAATACAATAAATATTTTACTATTATACATAATTTTTTTTTTTATTTATTATAAATATCTACTTAAACAATATACATACATAAATTTACATTACAATTGTACAATAATAATCACATATTTACGTAAGATTTTTTCAATCCAATAAAGACCGAAGTCTTGTGTATGGACAGAGGGTAGACAATTATGATATTATATTTTACACATACGTATTATACTTACTACGGGATAATACATTTTTATAGTAAATAAGAAATAAAAATAAATAAATAATACGAAAATGTATTAAAACACCTAAAAATAATAAAATTAAAACTCAAAATATGCAACGCAAAAGTTAATACATAAGTACATCTTCTTCCCTTTGTTCTAGTTGAGTCGAGAGTTACATCACCTAGCTACTTCTTTCTAGGAAATAAATAGTAAAACAATGATTTTATTATTATTATAAATCATTCTTTTTGATCTTGCCCCCTTTTTTAATAATCATGGGACCCATAATGAACATGCAATGAAGATGTTGTTTTTGTATATTTATCATTTTGTTCATTCTCCCAGTTGCCGTTCTGTGACATAGACAAGGAGAAGGGACAGTATGAAGAACAACTTAGAAGGCTGACTGTCATAGGAGCAGAGGAAGCCTTCAAACCTAAACTGGAAATAGTCCTCAAACTATTTGCTGTAAGATTGCATTATTTTACCCACAAAAAAAATCTCTTATTAGTTCATCTCATTTATTTCATCACATTTCTAAGATATCATAAATTTTTTAAATTTGTTTACATATTATGGAATTGCACTGATTGCACGCTGCAACTGTGAAACGCAGAATAACTATACAGACACCTACGCTGCAACAGTATATCGTTCATACAACACATGTCATTTACACATTGTATGCATTTACACTCGTGATCATGACACCTGCAAGAGCGCTGAAACTTCGTGAACCTTAAAGACGACATGGCATACCCGAAAGCTCATTACCTATTGAAGATTGCCATGAAAACTTTCAATCAACTTTTTTTTATGAAATTGTTCATATTTCTATATGGCACTCTTATTGCTTACAAAATGATTTCACCAGATTAACCTATAAATTTTTGAATTATACATATTATAATAATATCCATTTCTTAAATTATCCTCACCTTACAAATTTCTCATGAGAGCGTAGTAAGAAAACAAGCCTTTTTTACTTATAGCAATGCCGTGCCACTTTAGTTATCACTACCCATGTTATTTATAATTCTATGGTTTTTATTTGATTCAATACTCTGAACTTACGTTATCGGTTGGAGGGTAATTAACCCGTAAGTTTAATTCGCATTCGTTAAATTATGGCACCTCTACCGTAGTTGTAGTTACGATTCTTATGAGGTATAATTCAGATACATCTTTTATGAAAGCGCTAAGTATTTACTCATACTTCCTAATTTATTTTTCGTTACAGTTAGCATCCAAAAGTGGAATCGAGCAACGTGCAATAGAATTAATGGAGATATTACAAGAGCCAAAAGCATTACGTCCTGCAGCTCTCTACGCTAACCGTGTGGGAAAATTACATTTATCAGACAGATTGACAACTTTGTTTAGCGACTGGGAGACTTCACCTCCCGATACACAACCAATAGATACATCCACACAACTGCAAGCTGTGGACAGTGTTGAGACACAAGATTTGGACTGCAGTCTCATCTTACCAGCTAAAGATAAGAAAGAAGAAATTGTCCCTTTAAAACCAGCGGTTTGTAAAATGTTTATTTTAATATTTCCAATGTATTCTTGTTTATTCATCATATATTTGAGTAGAAACTAACTTTTTATACATAACTAACACCAAATGTATTAAATTACTAGAGGTATGCTAAAAATGTATTAATTTTATAATTTGTTAAAAAAAAGTTGGTTGTTATGATCTCATATGTTAATTCTATGATCATTTTCTATCTTTTAATGATAAATCTAAAAAATTATAATATCATAAGATAAATTCTTAATTCACAAAATATCACAAAACTCGTCAGCACACAAATGTTTGACAAATGAAGCAAAATTAAGGTTTCCAAATATAACTGAACTAAACCAATTCCAACGATCATCATTATAGTCAACAAGACTAATCAGTCATTAAAAATACTCTTTTTTTTAACAACTTTACGCTTAAATATTTACAGCCACTAAGAACATTTTCTGGAAGGAACCCATTCCGAAAGTCTTCGTCAGTTGATTTGGATAGTAATAGCACACCTGATAAACCTCGGCCACTATCATTAACTGATAGACAGCTGGTTAATCCAGATACTCCTAGACCTCCGCCCAATTCAACAGTAAGTGGAATCAATAAGTAATATTTTATTTTCAAATTGTTATGAACAGAATAAAGGTTATAAGATAAGACAAAATTACATCCTTAGCAATGATATTTGAAACGTTTGTCGATTTTTATAAAAAAATCTCATTAATTTTGTATCCGTTATGTAAAATATGATTTTTGACAATTTTTTCCTTTGTATGTAGAGAATCAGTGTCAGCTAAAATTTTAAATATGTTTTATTAAGAACCCAAATTTTTTCAGGGTGAAAGGCCTCTACCTGCAGAAACATTCATGCAATGGTTTGCTCGAAACAAAGAGAATCTGGAATCAGAACATGCCGAGCTAACACCAGGTGAATTGATCAAAGTCGGAATGAAAATCTTCAAGAGTAAACAGCAGACAAATGTTACCGAAAACCTTAACACAACACCTAAGAGAAAACTCTCTCCAAGCAAAGATACTTCTAGCGAGCAAGAAAAGGTAGCACCAAAACAATCTAAACTAAGTGCTTTTGCATTTCAGAAACGTGCTGCGTAATAAATGAAAGATGTCATTGTATAAAAATGTAATTAAATTTTATATAATTGTTTGACAATTAAAATGTAATTTAAGACCATATTTATCCATCACTCAGTTCTGTAGGCTAACATTTTGAAAACTTTTAAAATCAAATTTTTAAAGTTATCATATGGAAGCTAAATTTTTTCCATTCCACAAACATTTTTTTTTTATTTAATATCAATTTTTCTCAACCATCATAGTACCTTGGAATATTAGAATTTCATTGATTTGTTGGCTTATGGAATCAGTATGAAAAGATGTACCCGATGAGTGGAATGAATGTACCCTGAGTTCGTCGGTAGCCTGGAGATAGAGTCTTGGCCTCGTGAACAGGGGGTCCGTGGTTCGATCCCAGGTACCGGCAAATTCCCTTTTCACGACAAAAGCTTTTAGCTTACTGTGAAAGGTGTATAAGGTTGTATTTGGGTTTAAAACAAAAACCCAGATATGTCTTTTTTTTAAGTTGTATTTCACCTAGAACGATACCTACTTAAATTTTCCATAAATTTTTATCATAATTGTAATTATAGATTCCATATTAAATATTAAATCTATAACTACAACTACGATAGGACCAAGATCCTCTAAAATTAATATGTATAACTGATGTTACAAGGAGAATTTAGTGTACATAGGTCATTATTCATCGCGCACTGAGGACCTTGTTGTCAAAGATTTTGTTTTACGTACTATGGAGACTGAAAAGAGAGGAAGTGTACAAGACTATCTGTTTAATATAATATTTTATTTTAAATATACTATACATTTTTAATATAAGTGTTGTTTGACTTTCTCATTCCTGAATATTAAGTGTATATATAGATACGAAGGATTTACGAGATCATTCACCACTTTCTACTGAACAAAGAGAGTATAGTACTCTTGGTCAATGTCAATACTGAGTTGGTGGTGTAAATATTCCCTCCTTAAACATTCTCTGCCACTCTGTGCCATGGGGATATGCAAACTTCTTTAGGGAGTCTTGTTTCAGCTCTACACCATATCCTGGCTCCTGGAAAAATAGGTTTCTCATCATATTTACTATTTAGTAATTTTTTTTTTTGTATGAATTCATTAGAACATTGGGATTTAATCATTTTATATAAAAAAGTTTGAATTTATAAATAATTATAAATGTAAATTGTGTGTTGCATGCACAAAGAGCAAAGAGTAGGTCTCCCATTATTTTCTGTTAGTTTTCAAGTATCCTGTAAAAGGCAGGTATTTATAAAACACTAATAAGGAACAAGGAACTAATAAGGAACATTTACAATTCAGCAATGAGGTATTCCACCCATCCTAAATATTTTAACTTGGTATTGTCAAAGACAACTTGCATATCTACCCTACCTACGGTTGACAGAAAGAGATTTTCTCCTGAATATGCCCATAAAATAGGATCTGATCTATGTAATCCACATACATCAGATGGATTCATTTCTAGACTCAGTCTTTTTTAATCAAATATATTTTCTATATTAGTTGTGTAATTCACTATTTCCATGATATATAGATTGTGTTAGTTACCTGTGGTGGCATATATCTAGCTTTCTGCACATTGGTTGGAGTTACAAAGTGTTCATGTTGTTGGTCTACATACTCTACTAATCTCCCTTCCATGGTGCAGGATACACTCACATAGTCCCACATCTGTAAATGCTGTACCATCTCACAAAGACCAACACCTCCAGCGTGAGGACACACTTTAACTACGGAAATATAATATTCATCATTACAATCCGACGGTGACGTTTTAGCTGTATTTGTTAAATCACTATGAATTTTCTGGTAGTGAGTGGCCATGGTTTTCAGGCTAATTTGTAACCCAATATTTCATCCACATCTGTGGCAGGCACCTTCATGGGTGAGGGTGTACATATTGTGTCCTACATCCACGTTGATGGAAGTGAGCGACCGGCAACTCTATGTGCCAGCAAATGCAGTTTTTTTTTTATCACATAATATGATACAGACGCATGCTTAAGATCCATTGGTCGGAGCACGTCGAAAACGAAGAAGTATTAACCAGGGTAGGTGAAAAAAGGCAACTCCTTAAGAGAATCAGCCAACAACGAGCTAACTGGATTGGCCACAACATTAGGCACCCAGGACTACTCATAGCCATCGCGGAGGGTAAGACCGAGGGGACAAATAGCAGAGGCCAACCAAGAGACGCATATATGGACCAACTGAAGAGGGACATGAACTGTGGCTCATACGTAGAGCTGAAAAGACTGGCTGAGTTCCTGCTGGTGCCTGCCACCCATCCTGAATATTTCTGATGTTGCAGAGAATGAACGTATAATTATTTAATTACCATTAAGTTTCTTTGCCATCAAGTATACAGCAAGCACTTCATTGATACCACCAATCCTAGCAGAGTCTACCTGACAGAACTGCATGGCTTCTGCTTGAAGGAACTGTTTAAACATAACTCGATTGGCACACATCTCTCCTGTAGCTACTCCAATACCGTATGGCCTGGAAAATACAAAAAGAAAAAAAAGGTAAATAAAACTAAAAGAATATGAAAACAGCCTTAAATATCTGTCTGGATTTTTATATTTCATCCATTCTGAATGACTTGTTTTTGTGGCAGCTAGAAGAAAACTTGATGTATGTTTATTGCATGAAATGAGTCTACTGATAACTCAACTTATGATGGAATAGATAAATTTGTTGAATTTACAAACAACTAGAATTTACCTACTTCAGTGCTTTGGATATAGCCGCATGTCCTAGAATATCATCTGGAGACGTTGGTTCTTCTATCCACATTGGTTTGAAGTCTGCCAATTTGATCATCCATGATATTGCTGTGTTCACATCCCAAGCTTGATTAGCATCAACCATCTGTAATAATAAAGCAGGAATATTTCAATAAAAAAAATTAAAACATATTCTAGCATTCACAACTATATATCACATTTTAAAAGCATTGAATATGTTATTGCTTCTGCTTCTTCTTGTTGACTTTCAAAGCATGAATGAAAGAAAAATTATTGGAGACAGAGCGACTGAAAAATATAATACATGAGAGAAAGGATGTTTGAAGATGCGACTCTCAACGTTCAAATGACTTAATCATGCAGACCAACTCCTAAAGAATAGACTGCTATTCTTTACTTTTATACTCCATGTCACAAGTGGGGTACGCAGAGAGAATGGAACGCCATTTTGATCCATCTTTACATATTTCTTTTAGTTCCTTCACATTCATGTATTCTAATCATAACTTAATCCACATGGTTAAGCCACACATAATTCTCGATGCCTGCACATAACTACATTCTCTTCATTTGGTCCACATGTCCAAAGAATAGACATTTGCTAAGTATTTTGAACTAGAGAGCAGTGTGCATAAGGAACTGTATGAGTGTTATGGAAGAAAAAAATATTACAGTAGTTAGTATGTATGTATGGATCTTAAAGGTTTTCTTACTAAATTATTTTTGTCTCCAATAGCCTTCCTCACAGCCTTGCACCTTCTGTAATCATCTTCGAAATTGACTCCCACTTTAACTTTGAAGCTGTCAAAACCTAAATCCAGATACTTCCTTGTCAGCTCATTCACTAGTTCATCAGAGTAACCCAACCAACCTGCAATAAAAGTCAATAATAAAATTATTTTAGTTACAAGAGCCGAAGACCTTATCTTTGATGACGACTCCAAAGATGAAATAATAAATTCCAATAAAAATATTTCAAATAGCCAAAACTTTTTGCGTAGCAACCTTTTTCAAACAATTTTGTGGATAAATAAGAATTACTAAATAACTTTTGTCATTATAATTTCTTATTACGATAAACTTCCACCAAGGATAAGTTATAAACTCACCAACTTGTGTAGTGTATGCAGGATATCCACTCTTCTTCAATTGTTCCTCTCTCAACTGCTTCCCTTTCCTTCCTTGTTTGAGAATTTCAATAGCTTCCTCTTTACTCACAACATCCGTTATGTAACGGAAGTCTATGGTGGAAACTAATTCCTACAAGAAAATTAAGAAATTTTATCGCTAGCTTTATTGATATATACTCTTGCCAGAATGCACTGATACGGAGCTGTTCATATATACATAACATGTTAAACATATATCAAATAGAGTGTTAATTTATTTTAAAAAAAATACATCATGTACATTATATCTGTCAAACTAAAGAAAACTTTCATCCAACATTTTTGAGTGTCTTCTTCAACTCTTGTGCAGTATTCATAAAGTTAGTTTTGTCTTTAGACTTCTATCTGAGTATTTTGGAAATAAACATAACATTAAGATCTCCCTTCTATTCATTAAGTTGTTTAAATTATTTCCAAAACATCAGCGTATAGATTACAAAATAATATATCCTTCTGAGAGTGAATTTTGCTTTAAAATACTTTTCTTCCCTTGGTGATAAAGTTTATGATGACTAGTTTCTTACATATTTAGAAGTTTACCTCTGGTTCCAAATCTACTAAGAGTTTCCACACAGGTTTTTTCTCTATTCTTGCCCACAGGTCCCATAGAGCATTCACTATAGCACAAACTGCTAAATGCATCACACCTTTTTCTGGACCAATCTAAAAACAACAACAAAAAATTGAATAACATTCCACAAAGCATTCAATATCAAAATATTGTTTAATTATTTTATTATAAAAAGTATTTTTGAGAGGTTTGTCACAAGTGGGGTAACCAACATACATACTGCATCTACTGAACATACAGATCATCCCCTTTGTGCCCGTAAGAATAAGACATTCAAGATTGGTGGCATATCTCATTGGTGGATTAAATATATGTCAAATGTTCTATATTTGATGTTTTACGAATAACTTCCTTTTACAGGGTTTATCAAAAATTACAGAAGAGAGTGTGAGACTTATTCTTTGTGTAAGATTCCACGGAGTGTTTCTCCGTTAATTATCAAAATATGTTTTACCCATCTCAGTTGTGATTCACTGGTGATTTGTCTCCAGAACCCAGCAAAGTCATTGATGATGTCTGCGGCATTTTTGTTTATTAATAACTGCTTCAGTATCTTGCAAGCTAAAACAACTATCTCAGTTCCTCTACCCAAAGTAAAAGTCATCCCATATCCGATATGACCTCCATTCGTTTTGATGGTTACATATGCACAGGAATAATCTGGATCTGTGTGCTGAAATTGGTAATGAAAAATAAATTAAATCCTTGCGACATTGTTCAACATTTGAAAAATGTCATTAACTTGAAAGATGACAACTTTTGGATTTTCAGAAATAAGATTCCGGTTTGAATCCTACTACTGGCTTATTTTGCTTTTTGTGAAAAAAAATATATATATTTTTAAAACCTGACATTTGATTTGAAAATGGTTTCAATAAGGATGTCTGTATGTTAATAGAATGTTTACGAAATTTATAAGTGTGTTAATTTTATGTTTTCGGTTCTTCAATAGGTGTATTCAGACTATGGAAACAACTGTGTAAATGAATGTTCTGTTTGAATGAGAAGGAAAATAACAAAGCAACAAATAAGTCAGTTACAAATACCTGAACAAACAATTTAAAATGACTTACTAAAGAATCTGATCCATGATGACCGAGTGATGTTGGAAATCTCACATCTTCCACATCCAAAGAGGTTATAACTAAACCAGTTTTATCTTTTAAAATTAACATATTTACAAATAAAATATTAACAACTATTCAGTTCAAAGATGTTATATGAGCAACTGAATGATAAAATACAAAGGTGACCTGAGAAACTGCTGTCTGTATCTGAGACAAGATAATTATTTTTATATTTGTGTTACAAACAATGGTAAGATAATAATAATATCGTTGTGTTGATTTTGTAAACCAAGACCTGGGAACAATTAATAAAATTAACTTTATTATTCATTCATCTGTTAAAAATTAATTTCATTCATTTACTTGACACAACACCAGCCAAATGACTATCATAGCAGGTGAAATTAATTTTGTTTTTAATTTGTCCTCAGCATGAACAACTTGAGGAGCTGTGAATTTGTCTGATTTTTTAAAATTATATTAATAATATAATTTTTTCGAACACCTGCCTTTTACAGGACACTCGAAAACTTAAGGAGAAGAGTGGGAGACCAATTCATTACCGGGTGCTCCACGGGATTCGAAAAAATTAAGACATTGTACATCTTAAATTCAGCGATGAAGTTTGCCACTCATCCTGAATGTCTTGATTTTATATTGGCACAAAGAAGACAGCTTGCATGTTTCTTACATGCAGCTGGTCTGCTGGCTACCCCACTTGTGGGATATGCCGTGATGGTATAGTAGTAGTAGTAGTAGTAATAATATAATTTTTTGTGGTGCTATGTTAATGGGGTAACATTGTTTATTTTTTTTTTAATTATTGTTTCTATGTAACAAATTATGTGCATTTATTATAATTGAATAAAACTATTATTGTTTTACTAATTTTCTGAAAATTACAGAGTTAATACAAATACACCGTTAATTACAGTTAATAGACCATTAAAGGTCACGTGGTCTTGTCTATGGATTTGCTTTTGCTTGGGGGGCAAACAGTCAGATTGCGCAAATCATCCTTGTAGAATGTTATGCCATAAGAGAAAAAAAAGAAAGTTTTTTTGATTATTTAGGTATTCTTTAGGCGTTCCACCTAATATTACACCGTAATCGTCTGTTGTGTTGGGATGCCTGATGCCCCTCAATGATTTTTCTGTGACGTCATCCTTTAATGGTCTATTACATTACTAGTAGGTATATCCTCAAAAAACTTTTGACAGAAGGAAAAAAATTTAAAATCTCATTTTATCCAGTGGAAGACATTTTGCATCTTAAATTCAGCGATAAAGTTTGGCACCCATCCTGAATGTAATTTTTTTGTTGGACAGCTTGCATGTTTATTGCATGCGGTTGGTCTACTAGCTACCCCACTAGTGGGATATGCCGTGATGGTATAGTAATAGTAGTACTAGTAGCATTTTTGATCCAAAATTTTTGTGACAGGAAATAGATTTTTTTGTGACTGATGAGATTAATTTTAAAGAGTTTTTGAAGCTGAAGTTATTAAAATCAGTTAACAATTTGAAGGTTAACTTAAAAATAAAGTGTCAATCACTTTTAGTTTTGTTAATTGACAATTAAACAAGTTCATACCTAGAGCTGTTTTAATAAGATAAAATAACAACAATATGTTGATACTAGCCTTATCAGTGACAAGCATACACTCCCAGAGTTTTTATAAATACAACTTATCTAAAGATATTTACTTAAAACATGTGGATAGTTTATAAATATGTTACACTTTTTTTAATATTTTTGTGGTAAAATTAATTAATCTAAAACTTTTTTATTAAACTTTAGAAACTTGGTAACTTCTGATGACAATCCCTACATGAATAGCATGTTCTTTGGGAGTGTGGATTATGATTATTTTAATTATTAAAGCAATAAAAAATATTAGTAACAAATTATACCACTAGATGTCCCTGGCAGTATCAATGGAAAAAAATACATGGAAATTTTTATTCAAACTTTGTATGTTATGTTAAATTTATGGTACTCACAGATAAGATAATTTATTGGTTTTTTGCAATCACACAAGCCTTCTTTCACAATACACTGTTCCCATGATGGCGAAATAAAAGTGTTGGTTTTTCAAGGGAAGAGAATTAACACTTTGAATGGATGAGGTTTGCTTTTATACTGTGCTTTCTGGACGAACATTAAAGGGCAAGTAATAATGACGAGATGACAAAGGCATAAAACCCAGTTTTTTTGTTATATTTCTGTTATGAGGTTAGCTATGTCTTCACTGCTAGCGTAAAGCTGCGTATAAAGGTTTCTATCTCTTTTCTTCTCTGTGTTGATATAGGAAAGAAAAGAAACGACAATAATTTTGTAACCCAAATAGATGAAGCGAAAAAAAGAGAGACAGAATCCTTAATCACTGCGTTCACCAAGCAGTGAGGACATTTACAGTTGGCAGAATGTGGCTAACTTGCTTCAGCACACCATGAGTGAAACAATAATAATGATAACATCTCTACCATCTTACTTGCTCTTCGGATGTAAATAAAACAAAAAATATTATATTCAAAATATATATATTTGAATTATAAACAATTTTTGGAATAGACATTTAACGATGTACATACAGCGACTTCAGACTTGGAGTTTTATTTTTTTCATAATTTAATGAGTAAAACAATAATTAATTTAATATAAAACATGGTACAATACACCTAGTTTCTGATTGCCTTATAAGAAATTGCAGTCTATATAGATTATGATAATAATTATTGTATTCAATACATTATGTAGATGAATGTTGATCATAATACTTCTGCATTCATCAATTTATTTTTATTGTACGTTGATTGTGAGATATAAAGATGTACAAATAAGGTATGATAACTCTGTGGAGTCTCAGACAAAGAATAGGTCTCCCAATATTTTCTGTAAATTTTAAAAAGTCCTATAAAGAGAGGTATTTAAAAATTCAGAGATGAGGCATGCTTCCAATCCTAAATATCTTGTTTTTTATTGGCACGAAGAATACAAAATGCGTGTTTATTAAATGCAGTTTTTCCAGTGTCTGCTCTACTTATAGATGCCGTTATGGTATAGATAAAAAAATAAAGAAAAAATATAATAAATTCACAAGTATGTGTGATTCTCAACAAAACCTTAATAATCATTATTTGAAATGATGTTGAAAACTGACAATATAAAAATATATTTAAGTATTTAGATATGTAATATAATCACAAATTATTTTAATGACATAATGGCTACATAAGATAGATTTTATATCATTCGACTAGGCACATATTATCACGCGCAAAATGGAATGTCGGATCTGCACAATTGACATTTTACGGGAGAGTCAAATAAAAGGAAATAGATGCATAATTTTACTATTCAAATCTTTGTTTAGAAGAGTAACTAAACTTTTTACTCTGTTACATTATAATATATAGAATGAAATGGTGTTTTTATGAAACAAGTGATGTATTACAAAACATGACTAAATATGCAAAAAAGTGATTTTTATAAAATCTATAGATCCGACGTTACATTTAGGGCATGAAAATATTATCTCAAAAGCATTATAAATGGTTAAAACTTAAAAAGTACAATTTGTCCATATTATATTTGTCCATTACTGGCACAGAAAGGACGACATGTGTGTTTATTATATACAATTATTTCACTGGCTACCCCGTTTGTGAGAGATGTGATAGTTTCTATCCCCATTTTTCTTAATCTCCATTTGTTTGTTGTCTATTTATATTGATATTTTAACAATTCAAAGCGATAAACATATAACCTTAATCAGAGTAATTTAAAAAATGTATAAGTACTATCTACCTTTTGAGGAATATATTAAGAGAAAATGAAACAATCTATGTAATGTGTTTTTGAATTATAGGTAGTATAATATAAGAAAGTTGGTCAATATACGAGAGTTGCATATAAGTTAATATAATCATAAGGTCGGGCCTGGACATCCCCTCTAACACAATATATCATTCCTATGATAGCAATAATGGAGCACTAGGAAGAGGTGATTCAATTGCAGGAAAGATGCTCCAATGTAGGAGGCTGAGTTCTAACCTGTGCTACCAGCAGGAGCTTTTTAAAGAGTGATTTACTCTTTATTTTCTGCTAAAATAATGTGGTCGTGACGGACACATTTTGTCTGGGATTATTATTTAATATTCATTATATTGAAATTAGGTATACATTATCACAAATGTAATTACAGATCATCATTTTTCTTGTTCTGTTTATACAGTTTAGCAACTTCCGATACAGCCAGTCTTTTTCCTTCCTTCCATGTGGCCGTACACAGCTCTCCTAGAGTTCGCTGTCCTGTTCTAACCCAGTCTAATAATATTTGATAAATGACCTGAAAGAAAAAAAATCATATACCTATACAGGATGTCAGCTTGATTGTGGATCAGGGTGATAGTGGCTTCAATAAGCATTGAAACAATCCCCCAACATTTGGCTCACATTGCATAATTTCTGAGTTGTTCACATCTTTTGATTATTTTTTTGAATGAATCCGTTTTGTCATATTAAAATTGCTAAAACTTAGAAATCGCAAAAATTAGATAAATAGGAGATTTTTGTTTTTAATCATATCCAGATTATCGTTATAGTTAATATAATATTTAGAAGAAAATAAAAAATTAGAAGCCCAAGTCAGAAATTCAAGTCAAAAAATGATTAAGTATGTGCAAAACTCTTCTGGTGACTAAAAGCTAATATCTTAAAAAATATTTATTAAGTAAAATGTGGCAGTATTGTAACACAGACTGCACGGTTAATTATCTGATAAAGATTATAAACATAAAGGAAAATGTGTCAACATAATTTAAGTTCATGCCCTCCCTTGTTATGACTGTACTTCCTGTCTGTCTGGTATATCATCGTTGAATATTTAAAATGGCATATGTGCGAAAAAAATTATTTAGGTGTTATCTTAAAAAACCGTTCATTAGGGCATTAAAAGTGTTGTTTGGTATAACTTTTTATTGGCAGGTGATATTATTCTCAAAATATTAAATATTAATTATTGATACTAGGAATCACTTTAAGAAATGGTTTTAATGTCATAATAAGCAGTTTATTCTAGAAATGTCAAAAAATTATTGAATTTACATTAGCCATTTTAAATATGGAATGATAATATGATGCAACACAATGATGTCATTTATCAACCATTGTCCAAAATGCCATCATTGCATTAACAAATAAATTTTTCTATAATTCTGATCCACTTTTTAGCAATATGACAACTATCCTATGACATGACATGACATGAATCCTATGACAACGATATCAGAGCGCAAGGAATGTCGTGGGAAGAGGTGACGCAATTGGCACAGAGACGCTCTGAATGGAGGAGGCTGGTTTCTGCCCTGTGCTCCCGAGAGGAGCGTTGAGGGCGATGATGATGATGATGATTTTAGCAATATAAAACTTATTTTGGATATAGATAAATCATATCAGATATAGCTGATATTATCGACAGACGGTTCTTGGTGGATGTTTAATTAATTATAAATAAAACATTTCTTTAGTAGAGTGAGTACAATTATAGATCTTATAGGTCACGGTGCATACTATACCCCAAAAAATAAAATAAAATTTTAGTAATTCTACTGTGACTTACGGTACTCTATTTCAATTGTTTGTCACCTCTGTCTTAATCACCACTATTGTATTGCTATCCAATAACATATTTTATATGTTCGTCACCAACTTGTAATTTCTTTACTCTGCGCTAGCTTGATGATGAGAGCGGAAGCTCTTGAAAGCCGATTTGCGACCAATAAAGTCACAGTGGAAGTACTAAAGAAGTGTTTTAATTTATAATTAACATATCAGATATTTTTTTTTGTTTATTTATTTCAACATTATACAGGACGGCTATACATAAAACATCACAAAATAAGATATTATTTAACAAGTTCAATTCAGTGATGAGGTATGCAGTCTATCCTGAATATTTTTATTAGGGCTAAGGAGGGTAAAACAGTAAAATACATGTACACTATTATTTAATATTGTAATAAGATTATGTTTTGGGTTATTATATTTTTATGCTTAATAAATAAATAAATAAAAAAAAAAAAAAAAATATGCATGGAAAAGATGACTAGTGTGTTTATTACATCTTATATTGTTAAAATAGTTTTATAATACAGTCACTAGTAAAATATACAAACGGTTCGCCATCCGTTTGCAAAGTGTCGATATTTTTTTTTTTTTTTTTAAAAAGATATATCTGGGTTTTGTTATAAACCCAAATACAACCTTATACACCTTTCACACTAAGCTAAAAGCTTAGTGTGAAAGGTGGTGCCGTGAAAGGGGAGTTTGCCGGGTATATACTTAAGGATATTAGGTTCCTCGTTTATAATATCGGTCCTTAAGAATATTTTATCACCGGTGAAGTTTAATAGTATGTATATTAAGTGTAATATTTGAGTGTTTACCTCAGGTAATCCCTTGTGGTGATGTGATTCATAGTAAGTGTCCAGTGCAGGGTCTGTATAACCCAATCGACGAAACACTCGTCTCCAGCCAATGCCTATATTCCTACTCAAGATATCCATATACTCAAAAGAAACCTGAAAAACAAAGTAATTATTGTTAGAAAATACTCGAACATCATAATAACATAACATAAATATGAACAATACATACAAATCGAGCTATTTTATGTAATTTGAAACAAGTGTTTCTTTCTACTATAGATTATTGATTCCAAGAGAGACGTCTTTCAACTTTTCAGGTCATTATCAATTGTCGATAATGACCTGATAAGTCGAAAGACATCTCTCTCGGAATCAATAATCTATAGTAGAAAGAAACAGTTTTCCACTATGTGTGCACCTACACTATTGTAACGTAAATCGTTTTTCTATAACTTGTGTCAGGGAAAATAAAGTCTGAATTCAATTAAAAAAATGACATCTTGAAAATTAACAATTTATTCAAACGTTTTTATTTATTTACAATTATTATTTATTTAAAATACATATTACAACAACTATTATTTATATATACGTCACATATTATTACAGTTCACACAGATTTCTTATATACCCATTATATAACATCTTTCTTCCCGCCTATCTAGATCTTTCTTTTCATCAAAACCAAAACAACCACCTCTCATTATTTTCCAAACATTCCATAACCAAAAATAATATAAAAATTCAAATTCATTAAACTTCCAAACTTAAGTACCCTCCTAATGGTGATTACGTAACATTGCCTCCCTCTTAATTTAGTTCGTCCCGAACGAATTCTCTGGATGAAGATAGGAGCATCCTGAATCCTCTCTGCAATGTGAAGTCTTGAAGAAATAACAAGGTACAGACTTCTTGATGTTCTCACTATACCCTGGATTAAAACAACAAACTAAAACATTAATTCCAGTATTACAGAAGATCTCTTCTATCATATTTCGAACAACTTTCCAATCCATATTGCCACTTATCCTTGGTATGCCGAGCTTCGTAAGATTCATTTGTAACATTTGATCCCGCAAACTTTGTAAACAGTGCCACATCTGAACATACTCTGTTTGTTCTTCAGGGATTGCTTTATTTACCATGTAAAATATATGTCGTTCCCCATGCTGTAGATGGACCGCTTCTCCAATTTTCAAACTCTTGGCCTTAATCTCTTCCAATATCCCGTACTTCTTCTTGAAAACTTTGGCTATGCCATTAGTAAATTTTGCATTCTGAGCCAAGCAATGAGCCAAAACATAATCCTCTGGAGTGTCAAAAAGATCTTGCTCAACTTCGATAGTGACACCATGATGAATTCTTCGTTGAGGCGTCTTCATAAATTCTTCAAAACTCTTCTCTTCACTTAGGACTTTACAGACTTGAACAATCGGGTTGTTTCCTTCACTTTTATTGTCTCCTAAAAACGGTGCTAAGCGATTGAAATGTACCACCCTCGGCTTGCCATTTGATTTTCGTCGTATTCGATAAATAACGTCATTTATTCTTTTAATCACCTCGTACGGTCCTTCCCAGGATTTTTGAAGCTTCGGTGAATAGCCTCGTCTCCGTTGAGGATTGAACAACCAAACTAAATCTCCAGCTTGATACCCTCCTTCCACAGCTTTGACATCATATCTTTCCTTCATCCTGTCACTAGCGACTTGAATATTAGCCCGCACACGTTCATGGATGTCGTTCATCTTTCTTCGAAGTTCCGATACATAATCTTCTCCAACAAGATCCTCTCCAGGCTTAGATCCATACTGCAAGTCGCAAGGTAACCGTAGTTCACGGCCAAAAATCACACTCGCTGGTGTTTGTCCCGTTGTCTCATGAATTGCCGAACGATAGGCCAATAAGAACAAGTGGATGTATTCGTCCCAATCCTTCTGATGATCAGACACCGCCTTCGACAGATATTTTCCACATGTTCGATTCATTCGCTCCACCATTCCATCCGACTGTGGATGCAAAGCAGTTGTTCTCGTTTTTCGAATTCCCAATATCTCACATACTTGCTGAAATACGGCTGACTCAAAATTTCTTCCTTGATCCGAATGAAGCTCCAACGGTACTCCAAAACGACTTATCAGCTCTCTTACCAAGATTTCAGCAACAGTGGTAGCCTCTTGATTTGGTATTGCATAGGCTTCTGTCCATTTACTAAAATAGTCCATTGCTACTAAAATATACTTGTTCCCTCTTTCAGTTGTGGGAAACGGTCCTGCTATGTCGATGGCTATTCTTTCAAATGGACTACCTACATTGTACTGTCTCATTGGCGCACGCCTCTGTTTTTGAGGTCCGTTCGAAGTAGCACAAGTCACACATCTTCTACACCAATCTTTTACATCTTCAGTGTAACGGACCCAATAAAATCTCTGACGAATCTTTTCTGTAGTCTTTTTAACTCCCAAGTGTCCACCAGACACATCATCGTGAAGCAGCTTAAGGACATCAGGAACTCTCTTCCTTGGAACCAATAGCTGTTGTTTCTGCTGTGTTCCATCTTCACTTTCCAGAATACGTTTCAACAACCCGTTTTCCACAACTATGGATTGCCATTGTGCCCAATATGATTTAACATTTGGTGAACATGAAGCTATTTCTTCCCATGAAGGTTTTCGATCATTTTCTTTCCACTGCATCAAAAGTCCAAGGTCAGGATCTTCCAACTGGTGCGCTCGAATTTCATCATCTTGCCAAAAATTATCGATGACTGTAGTTCTACGGATCATGACGAACCTTTCCTCCGCTTTATTACAATGCTGGCAATCCTCTGGACATGGACGCCTTGACAGTGCATCAGCATTTTTATGACGAAGTCCAGCTCGATGCTCAGAATCATAGTCATATTCTTGCAATCTTTCTATCCATCTTGCAACCTGACCTTCAGGATTCTTGAATCGTAACAGCCATACAAGCACCGAATGATCTGTCCTTAAAAGAAATTTCCGTCCATATAGGTATTTGCGGAAGTGCTCAACTGACTTGATTACAGCAAGTAACTCTCTTCGCGTTACGCAATAGTTGCGTTCCGGCCTTGACAAAACTTTACTGAAGTACGCAATTACGCGTTCTTGACCATCCTGAACCTGAGATAGTACACTTCCAATGCCGACGTTGCTTGCATCCGTATCCAGAATAAAATTCCCTTCGGCTCGAGGATAACTTAGAATCGGGGAATTAATCAATACCTTCTTCAATTCTTCAAACGCGCATTGGCATTTTGAATCCCATATAAATTCATTACTTTCTTCTGTGAGTTTTGTCAATGGTTTAGCGATATCAGCGAAGCCCAAAACAAATCGCCGATAGTAAGTGCTTAAGCCTAAAAAGCTTCTTACTTCATGCTTGTCTTTAGGTGTAGGCCAGTCTTGAACAGCTCTAATCTTCTCAGGATCCACCGCCACTCCTTCCTCAGAGACAACATGACCCAGATAGTTGACTTGTCTTCGGAACAATGTACATTTCTTAACATTGAGTTTCAAGTTGGCCGCTCTCAATCGTGAAAACACTTGTTCCAAATTTCGTAAGTGCTCCTCAAAACATTTTCCAAGCACGATGATGTCATCCAGGTACACTAAACAGGTCTCCCACGACAATCCTCTCAGCACGCTTTCCATTAAACGCTCAAAAGTAGCCGGAGCGTTACAAAGTCCAAACGGCATAACAATGAACTGCCATAATCCACTTCCAATAGAGAATGCTGTTTTCTCTCTATCCTTAGGTTCCAGTCCAACCTGCCAATATCCACTCTTCAAATCCAACGTTGAAAAGATTTTACAGCCAGCCAATGTGTCCAACGTATCATCAATACGAGGCAAAGGGTAACTGTCCTTCTTAGTAACATTATTAAGTTGGCGAAAATCAACACAGAACCGAGTTGAGCCATCCTTCTTCTTAACCAGCACTACAGGTGAACACCATGGACTGCTTGACGGTTCTATTACCTTGTCCCGTTCCATATCTTGAATAATTTGATCTGCTTCCGCCCGTTTTGCTAAAGGTAATCTTCTGGGTACTTGACGAATGGGTCTTGCATCACCTGTGTCTATTCGATGACTAACAACACTTGTTCTTCCTTTGGGTTGACTTGGGTTCTCGAAGACATCCTGATTTCTAGCGATGAAGGATCTAATCTGTTTGCTCTGTTCCTTGGTAAGTTCCTTACAAGCCTCCTTCACTAAGTCGTCAAGGTGTTTTGGTACCTCCTCTGAAGAAACTTGGCCACCGCTCACTCTACATGTTACTGACGAAACCGATGAACACATACTTAAATAAACTCCTTCTTTGATAGTCACTGGATAGTCATTGATATTCATTAGCCTGACCAAAATATCCTTTTTAGCTTGAATCAGGACTCTCGCAATCAACACTCCTTTTCCAGCTTCAGTATTAGCGTTGGACTCCACTACTAAAACATGTCCATTTGGAATGTCACAATCTAAGTAGGCTCGTACTAACATTTCACTTTGTTTTGGAATAGTAACAACTTCTGCCGCAAGCACACGTGTAGCGAATTCTTCATGCTCTTGTATAAGAATATCTTCATCCCCAATTTTCAGAGTTCGCCTCTTCAGATCCAGTTTGAATCCATACTTCGCCATTACATCCATTCCAAGAATAACTTCCTCCTCTATCTCAGCCACCAACACCTGATGATCGAAGATGGTGCTTCCAATGTGAAAGTTGGCAACTGTCTCACCGCATACAGACGCCGACACTCCAGTTGCCGTCCGTAATGTCCATTTAGTTGATTTTATTTGTTTTTTTTCGCAAACTAAATCAGGTCTCATGATTGTCTTTGTTGCTCCAGTGTCCAACAAAAGTTTCAAATTCTTTCCATTTACTTTGCCATTTATAAACATGCTGCTGACTTGTCCGCTGAACGACGCAACATCTGCATATCTCTTCGAGGCATTGGCAATGCGGGTCGACAGTTGCACCTTTCCATCAACCCTTTTTAGATTTCCTGGACACCGATTACGCAGGTGTCCAATTTGTCCACAGTCCCAGCAACGTAGTTGTCTCTTCTTTCCTTTCAAGGCCTCCAAAACCTTCTTAACTACGTCTTCTATTGAAAGTGGTTGATTTTCTTGTACAGCTTCCATCACGAAGGATTGAGCGTGACCTCGTACGGATTGTCTTACAGCTTCAAATTCGAGTGCTTGGGTTAAAGCATCCCTAAGAGTTTGTGGTCTAGCCAGTTTTATAGCTTGTTGTGTCTCACTTGCTCGTAGTCCATCCAAAAACTTGTCTACTGCAAGACTTTCACATACATCATCAGAAACTGTAGGGTATGCACATCTCACTAGACGCGCTACATCCGCCTCGAATTCCTGTAGAGTTTCATTGGGCCTCTGCACACGATTCTTCAACTGTGACCTATAAACTTGTTCCATATGCTTTTGTCCAAATCGCATCTCCAGTCTCTCAACCAAAGATTTAAAGTTTTGTCTGTCCGCAAGCGGAATCATTTGAAGGACTCTTAAAGCATCTCCTCGTAAAGATATACTCAATACTGATGCTTTTCTTGTCATCGACCAGCCATTTATCATAGCTACTGTTTCGAACAAAGTTAAGTACTCTTCCCAAGAGTTCTTTCCATCAAAAGTTGGCATATCACTACGCACATGCTCCACCATTGAAGTTGCACCACTCTCTACACACTTGAACTCTGTGTCCACCGTTGTGTTCTGCTCAAAATCCGTTCTTGCTGTTGAAGAAAGCGCCTGATTCTCCAAAACTTTCACCTGCTTTGTTAACTCGCTAATCCTTTCATCAAAGGACACAGAATATTCTTGAAACTTCCTTTCAATTTCTTCTTTCGTTCCTCTAGAATCTTCTCGAAGCCTTTCTATTTCTTCTTTCATAGCTGTAGCATTTTCTTGAAGCTTCTTTTCGATTTCTTTATAAAGCTCACTGGTGGTTATAGGCAACTCGAAGATATATGTTTCCGGATCTTCACCTGCTTCTTCCATCACCTTTCTTAGTCGAAGTTGGAGCACACCCTTCGTTCCAGATGTATCCGCGTCTCTTTCTTCTAGTTCGCGCTTCAGATCCACCACTTTCAAGTCAAGTAGAGTTAATTTTTTTGATGACATATTTTACACAGTCTTTATTTCCACTAAGCACTTAAATATCTGATTCACAACCCCACACCTGACACCAATGTAACGTAAATCGTTTTTCTATAACTTGTGTCAGGGAAAATAAAGTCTGAATTCAATTAAAAAAATGACATCTTGAAAATTAACAATTTATTTAAACGTTTTTATTTATTTACAATTATTATTTATTTAAAATACATATTACAACAACTATTATTTATATATACGTCACATATTATTACAGTTCACACAGATTTCTTATATACCCATTATATAACATCTTTCTTCCCGCCTATCTAGATCTTTCTTTTCATCAAAACCAAAACAACCACCTCTCATTATTTTCCAAACATTCCATAACCAAAAATAATATAAAAATTCAAATTCATTAAACTTCCAAACTTAAGTACCCTCCTAATGGTGATTACGTAACACTATTAATAATCTTAAATTTATTTATTCATTCTCTACTCTACATTGATTGCAATATGTATAATTTTATAGAGAAATGCATTCAAATTAAATACAATCAATATACAAAGGGTGAGTTTATCGCAAAGGCGCGATCTCCTTCAACAAAATAACTTTTAGAAAGACAATGAATCATATAATGTACTACTACACGTAACACTAAGACACAGGACAATTTTTAAGAAAGATTATTTTTCCTTTTGTTAAGGATAAGAATTGAACCTGGAACCTTGTGACTCATATGCATAAGCGTTATCTCTGTGTCATAATAACCCGTCTATAATAAACTCAATCTATAAAAAACATGCATTATATACCTTTTCATCTGACTTCATCACAGCATCTACACTTTTTGTTTTTGGCACATGAGCCTCAGGGTCATCATCTGAAGCATCAGCACCATTTTTACTGGGACTGCCGAGGTGATATGTATTAGTAGCGCCCACATGCACACCAGTGGAGTTGACTATATTTATCACACTACCAGATGCTGAAAATGGTTTATTTATTTGTTAAGTATATATTTTTTTTATTTATTTATTCTTTACTGTACATTGATTACAAGAAAATTCACACAAAAATACATTTAAAACAAAGACAATTATACAATCAATATACAGAGGGCGAGTTTATCGCAGAGGCGCAATTTTTTCCAACTAACCCAAGTATATAGCAAATGTATTTTTATTTCTCCATCTAATAGCCCTCTGACAGTCTTCCCAGGAGCACGATTTTTTCCACTCAGACATCTTTGCGTCAATTGAGTCACTTTTTGTAAAAGTTATTATAACATAACATAACATGCATAGACAATTCACACAGATCAAGCTAGTCACAAACTAATATTGAATCTTGTATTATGGATACTAACATGACGATACACATATACAATGCTCTAAACACATATAATAATAATCTTTATTACATAAAATTAGTATATAAAGAAGAAAAAACATGGTATCATAACAACAGAACACATAATTTTGTGCAATGGGCGAGTTTATCGCTTAAGCGCAATATCTTCCAACTAACTTATGTACATATAACACCCAGACCCTGGACAATTTGAAAAAGGTCAATCTTCAATCTGTCATGGCCGGGAATCGAACTTGGGATCTCGTGACTCAAAGGCAAGAGCGTTACCTCTAAGCCACACCGGCCGATGGATTATTATAGAAACAGAGTATTATTAAAGATGTCATTTAATATAATACAATAGTCCTAGATTCGATTCCCAGCCTGGACGAAATGAAGTATGGCCCTTTTCAAATTGTCCTGGGTTTGGGTATTTATATGTTTGGTGCATTGTATATTTATATGTATTGTCACGTTATTTAACCATATTATAATATTTATATCTTAGTTCGGGACTAGCTTGATGTGTTTATTGGTCATATGTATGTAGGTATGTATTTACAAGACATTTATACATTTACAGAATAAATTAGGAGATTTATTTTATTCCAGCAATTCTACGAGGAGTGAGAGACTAACTGGAACTACAAGAACATCCAACTAACTAAATAATAATTCAACGTAAAACTAATTCTAACTTCAAAAGAATATAATAATGTACATGTTTAAAAGAAGTAGTTCTGGGAAAACCTCTTATCAATATACTGGATCGTAGATAAACGCAAAACTAATAACAAATATCCAATCTAAGAATGTAATAAATGACAATTCGAGTGACAAAATATATTTGATTGAATGAAATGAGTCAACCTAAGGAACAAATATGTGAATCATTTAGACCAAATTTCACTGAATGTCATATTCATTTATGGGAAGAAAATACATCTTTTTTCTCTCTAGATCATCACAGCGCATCTCCCACAAATAAGGTCGCTAGTGGACTTACTGGATGGAATAAATATACAAGTCACCCCCTCTGTGATCATGGGTAGTATACCACATTTTTGAATTGAAGACATGTTAAACTGTCTTACAAATGATGTTGTACGAATACCTGCTTTTTACAGAACACTCAAAAACTTATAAAGAGTAAAAATATAGATATAATTGATAAATTAATTTTCATAAAGTTACCTCAACTTGGCTATCCCACTTGTGGGGAATGACATAATGGTAAGTTGGCGTTGCATATTCAAAAAGAGACACGTGCGCAGATATTTATTTTAAAAGAGACATGGGCATACTCTTTTAAAACTGTTCATTAAGGCATTAAAATTGTAGTTTGGATTTTTTATTGCCATGTGATATTTAAGACTCCTGAGGTATCCGGGTGTGTGGTGGATCTTTCTTCAATGCCATGTGATATTACTCTTAAAGTATTGAATTGTAATATTTGATACAAAGAATCACATTATAAAATGGTTATGATGTCATTATAAGCAGTTTATTCTAGAAATGTCAAAACATTTATGAATTCACAGTCCCTTTCTGAATATGCAACGACGAAGTATAGAGATAGCTAAACCTTACCTTGAGTATTGATTGGAGGAGTTTGCGGAATCTCTTTGTCATCTGGATCCGAATCTTTGCTGCAAGATGGTTGAGGCTTCGCTTTGGATTTTTTACGCCTCGGGGGAACTGGTGGAGCATCATCTGAGGGCTCAGTAACTATTGGAATGGACTCTCGGCGATTAGAACTGAGATCTTCATGGTTGGAATTTGAATTTTCGTGATTAGTACTGCTTTCTTCTTCAGATACTTCTTCTATGTTAACAGGAGGAATGCGACTTTCAGGAACATCTCCATTTCTATCTGGATAACTTGGTACAGCGTCAGTTACAATAGTTGATTTGGTTTTTAATTTTTTTGTGACTTTATTCAATAACTCCATTTAATGTACTAAAAAGTAACGTAAATAATTAAAAGGAAATCAAACTTAAACTACACAAAGAAAATGTGCTGGCTGTGCAACCAATAATTATGAAGCAAGACAGTAAAATTGTATTTTTAACACACAAAAAATTCCTTTTTATCTAGCGATAATCAAAGAGAATAATATAATCATCAACGATTACACATCATTCCTGTTAACTACTTGTGTTAAAGCAATCAACCCTAAATTATCTATTTCTGGAATTAGAACAAATAATAATCTTATCTGTAAATCTATTGGGTTATATCCATAAACATTGTCATTAAAACTATATTGTGTACTACACAGTAACAAAATATTATTTATTACGTTATTAGCACCGAAAAAGCTCAGCAACTAACCGACCTTCAATTGCACAATTTAAAATACGTAAGACAATATTATTTTACTGCCTGTGATCTGGAGATATCAAACTTCCCCGAAACTCTCCAACTCCAACTCTTTATCAACTTTTCGCAGGCTCGTATAGGTACCTAATTATACTGTATGTGGGAGCGAAACTACGCTATGTCCAAAGTGACATAAGAACCTAAAGAGCTACAACCATAGAGTACATTAAAAACTACTTTATTATGTTCATAAAAAGCTGATGATTTATTCTTCTGTCTTGAATGCGCGATACACCTATTTTGTGATATCCGTCAATAAAGATACCTATATGTATTTTATTTATACAATGCTATTTTAAAATGATTTCATTAAGTTTTTTTTTTTAATGGGAGATATGATTAATAGCATTTGAAGGAGACTCACCGACCACCCGGATAGCGCAGAAGTCTGGGGACTTCCATTTATCCGACTTCGATTAATAGCATACATTGAAGGACCCACCGACCACCCGGATAGCGCAGAAGTCTGAGGACTTCCATTTATCCGAAATTCTACACTTAACAAATCTTGTCCACAACGGAGGCGCCATAGTGGGCAGCCTGAAGGGCTGGCCGGTCCAAACCTCCGTGTGAAATCTTTTGACTAAACTCCTTCGATGTACCTCTATACGAGAGAAGCAAACAACATATATGAAACAAAACAAAATAAAAGTATACAAAAACATTCTAAAGTAGCATTCACATTACTTCACTTTGGATGATCATCCAGAGTGTCAGGGTCAAACCTGTTCATCGAAAGTGAACACGTCTGTTCACATTTGTTCATCCTATGCTTTCACTGCCATGTCAACACTCTCACTCATGTTGTATGTAGTTTGACGTATTTTCGTATAAAAATAATTAAACAAATTCAAAAATGAAAAATAACACTTAAAATAAATTAATATAGCTCTCGACTGCATATAATTTCGTACATGATTCTGAAATTCAATACAAAATCATAGAGAATAAAACAAATAATAAGATGAAACTTGTTTATGGTCGTTTCAGTGAAAGGACCTTTCATCAAAATTATGACGAGTGGTAATCTCTTTCCTCCGTCATCGCTAGTGATCACTATTGATGAAACGCCTGTTCACACCTGTTCATCTTGGAGGATCATCCGGAGTGATCACTGAAAGTGAACGTATGTGAACGACCCTTTAGCCAATTTTACAAACCATACAATAACAATTAAACAGAAATAAAATAAAATAAGAAAAACAAATTTATATACATATTTGAGCACAAGGCTGAATTGAGGTGTCCAGAAACTTTTCCAGGTTTTTAGGTCGGCGAGCACGCGAGTCGCCGATACCATCAACGCTGCAGAGACGCTTCCCTCCCTAGGGGACATCCCACCCAGACCTAAGACTCTCCACCAAGGGAGACAGGACAGCACAAAAACAAATAAACGAGTTCGCTCGCGACAACCATGATCACACTAGACCAAATCAACCATGTAGCTCTCCAGGTGAGCCCGGCTCACGTAAGAGATCCCATCGAGTTACCCAGACATCTGCAAACTTCAAGAAGGCCCTGAAGTTCCCTGGACAAATCATCAGTTCTCCAGACCAAATGGGTCTGGGGGTGTCATCACTCATACTATCAATCATTACGTCTCTAGCATCCGTCATCATTGGGCACTCCCACAGGATATGCCTAGCAGACTGAGTTCCCGTCCCACAAGCACACCACGGATCATTCACCAGTCCAAGCTCAAAGAGCTTGGCTTTAAATTCCCCATGGCCTGTTACCAACTGAACGGCAAAGTGATTGAAGGACAGGAAGCCCCTTTTAATCCTCTCTCTTACATCCGGGAGAAAACTGTAGACAAGTCTAGCAGTTCTCCCCCGGTCCCATCTTTCTTGCCACACTTCAAATGTTCTGTCTCTGATTCGGCTGAATGCCCTACTAATCCCCCCATTCCCGGGTTCCGCTTGAACAGAAATTCCGAGATGTTCAACTCTACCGTCCGCCTTGATCTTACGCCAGGCTACACTATCTAGGACTTCCAAATCGGCAGGCAACACTCCAGCGATGACAGGAAGACCATCGCTGGCGGCAGTACGATACGCACCTGTGACAGCGAGCAGCGGGAGTCTTTGTCCCCTCAAGACTGCCGCGGACACAGAGCCGACCGAGAGTCTGTTCGATTAATAGCAATCATTCACAATAATTTTTGACACTGATTTCGAGTTAACAAACATGTGAGAATCAAATATAATTTTGTTGTTAGAACTTTGAACAGCCATAATGAAAAATGGCGCCTTTTGACATAATATAGTTTTGCTCTGATATTCAGTATAGCTAAAAATGTGTGTTGTAGAATGTTAGTATTTTGTGGAATGTGTCATCTCAACGGGGAAAATCCTAGTGTGGCTATATAATAAAAATAATGTTTTTTCATAGTTCATACTAAATTTGCTTAATTTAATGATATTCAATCATCTTAAGTATTTTTCAAATACTTAACAGGACTTCACAGCCAGAATTTAATTTGAAATCGTTCGACTATATGCAAAAAATTGCCTAAAAACAGGTGTTTACTCCAAATTTTAACTTTTAAACTACGTACGAACCAATAAACTACGAAGCATTAAAAAAATACTGTCTCTCTTTTTGCGGTAAGTGAAAAGGGAGATAAAGAAATGAAGTATATTTCACTCATTATCTATACACCACTTGGTCACTAACACACGTAAATATAGTTAATATTATGTCCGAAAAACTACGAACATTAAAAAATCACTGTCTCTCTTTTTGCGGTAAGTGAAAAAGGAGATAAAAAATGCGACGTACGTGATGTATATTTCACTCATTATCTATGACACCAAATGACACAAAAATCATTGCGTACAAAGACATAATTTTTAACAAGATTGTGCACTCCATTGAAAAAACGGCATGTATAATGCAATTGATGCACCAGAGGTCAACAAGGCCCACCTGCGAGAGAGCATTCATGCCCCAAGAGTTATAAATAGGCCTACATATACCTATACATGAATATAGCAAACACGTAGGTAGGTAGACTATTATTATTTTTGCTGGATAGTGGTAGGTGTTTACTTAATTGGCGTTCCCTTCTCTCTGCTTACTCCACATGGGATGTGGCGTGAGGGTATAGATAGATTCATCAAATCATTGGTCATAAAAAAGCTTATTAGCTTTACATGTCTACCTTGTTGTATGTACATATATGTGGGCGTATAAGTGGGTATATTTCCAATAAAGTACTCAAATACTTTTTTTTTAATAATACTCAGTTTTATTCTGCAACAATTATATAATTTATATTATACACCTTAAAAAGTACACGTAAAGTAGGTATATTTGAGTTTATCCATAATTTGTTGCACCATTCTGCATTGAGTTGACCATAATTTATTCTTTCTTCTGGGACGTCAAATTAAGTGACAATGATGGCTGCCTTAAGAAACGGCGACTGTGGCACCAGTGCTGCAAAAGTATAAAAGAATATTTAATATGTTTTTCCCTTGTTTATTATTTTTGACTCCTCCATTAAATTGCAAACAACAAAAAGGCCGGGATTTGGAGAGAATGATTCATGCATCTTTAGTATCACAAAAAAAGATTTGAGTCATCATAATCCAAGGATAAATTTACAATCTGTCCATATATTTGCAGAGTATTTTTTCATCATCGAAATAAAACAAAATTATAGCAATAAAGTGATTTAATGTGTAATCGTGTCTTATGGCCGGTTTCAATAACCTATCTATCCGTGACTATCGATTGAAATGTATGATTCAAAATATAGAACACAATAGATTTCAATCGACAGGAGCGGATAGATAGATTATTGAAACCGGCCAATAATGCACAGTCTTATTAAAGTACAATGTCTTTGTGCTAAAATTTCACGTGGAAATGGAATGTCAAAATATAAATATTATATGTTTCCATAGTAACCATACATGCAAAGTGGTTTCTGCAAATATGTAAATATAAAATATGCATATTTAGAAAACTTCGAATACTCATAATAATCTAAAAATCAAATGCATGCTGAGATATATTTTTACATTAAACCATTTTCTCACTATTGATTCACAAACTAATTTTATATTATTACTTATTACATTTATGGAATACTTAAATCATTCGCAAACTAGTGAATAGCATCATGAATAAATACATAAAATAAAATAATAATAATTGTACCAAAGCTTGTTTTAAAACATACATATGTATCCGAGATTCAAACATGTTGCGTGTACTCATATATCAGCTTATTTGAAATAGTAACATGAAAATAAGATAATACGTGCTGATTTTACTATATACCTAAATATCAGGATATCAGTTAAGAACTATGTACTTACATTTGCAAATGATAATTCAAGTCTTAGTAATTCTCCATCACCGTTTTAATGTCACTAATCATCTAATCATCTGATAATCTGGAAAGTATAAAACATAAAGAATTTATTAATTTATTCTATCAGAAACATTGTTTGCTTACTCTCTCTCTCTCTCTCTCTCTTTTTGGCATTGCACCCAATATATGAGTGATGCTGCATTGTTTGCTTACTCACGCGTATTAAAATATTTTATTTTTAATAATTACTTTAGGAAAGGTTACGTTACAAAAAAAAAAATATGTCAAAAACGATATAATATAAATCAACCATTATAATATACTCACTCATTTTGATCATGTGAATAATATGTAGCTAATTTATTTTTTCTTAACATTCGTAATGACTCTTTCGTCATTTTAAATAATGAAAAAATTAAAATAAAACTATAAATCAGTGTAATTAGTATATTTCTGATTTAATACTAATACTCACAAAAATAACAAAATGTTGCTATGACAACAATATTGACATCGGTGAATGTCATTCTGAGGAGTTCATACACAAAGTTACCTACATCAACTCTAGAACATTGAAACTAAGAAAACAGCATACCTAAATAAATTTGGTGAATTCTTTGCAGAGTAGGTACCGGCAGCAATTTAGATCCCTGATACCGGATATATTTCTATGTATTTGTATTATTTTATCATAGTCTTTGTAAGGTATACGAACTGTAATTTAGTGTTAAGAGCATATTTTCTGTATTCATCTTTTAATAATTGGATATTAGCTGGCACTTTGCGTTTATCATTAGAAAAGAAATATGTTGCAACTAGGGAATCCAATCCCGCAAAAGCGGGATCCCGTAAATGCGGGATCCCGCACCTTTTTTGCGGGATCAGAAATGCGGGATTACTCATGCGGGATCCCGCACTCTTGCGGGACTGAAAAAATGTTTAAGAACGGGCTCAGACGACGTTCTGATTATTTATTAAACCCAGCATAGCCTCAGTGATAAGTAAGTTAACTACTTTGCCTTTGGAACTAGTGACTTTTCTGTAGAATTTGTATGGAAAATAATTTGAGTTTCCAAAATCTAGATGTGATCGCAGCAACAACCGAGGGTGCAGCAGTCATGAAGAAAGTTAGGAGATTATTATCAGCGCACCACCAGTTATGCTTTGCACATGGGTTCCAACTCGCTGTTCTTGAAGTTCTATGCAATCAGAGACAAGAAGAAGATATACAGTCAAGTTGAAGTACTCGAAAAAAGACCGGATGGTGGGAGTGATAATGAAAATGTAGATGATGATGACGAGAAAGGTGATTTTTCGGTAGAGGAAGACATTCAAGAAGGAGATTTGCTACCACAATACAGGTAGATAAGTATTGTCAGACCAATAAATTTTTCAATGAAAATCATTATAACTTATTCCATTTGTTATTTAAGAGGACTGATTCAAAAAGTCAGGAAAATTATTAAGCTTTTTAGTTCGAAATCTCCAGTAATAAATGATCTTCTGCAAACATATATCAAAGAAGAAATTCTGCAAAGAATTACAGCTGATCCTAGATTGCCGAACGCGCTGGAGCAATGTTATCGAGGTTTAACCAAGTCAAACAGTGCATATTTAAAGCAGTTATTGATCTTAAACTGACATTATCTTCATTTTCATTCACTGATGAAGAATTTATAACATTGAGTAAAATTGAACGAGCTTTAGAGCCAGTGAAGCTTGCTGTAAATGTCTTATGCTGCGAGGACGCAACATTATTTACTGCAAAAACTACATTATGTTTCATGATAAGCAAACTGGATCGACAAAATACCAGGTAAAGCCAGGAACTTGTAGTGTCGCTATCTTGCTAAAATTAGTTAGTTAACTACTTTTCCTGTCTATAAAATAACGCCGCACATCAATGACTGTCGTGTCGCTGTGCTTAGAAGGTCCTAACAAATATCTAGAAAAAGATTCAGGATCTACAAATGTGGTGGACGATCCATTCTTTTATCCAAGCAAAGTTACACTTAGAACTGAAATGAAGTGTTTAATCGAGAGACTGTCACTGCTGTCAGACTCGCAGGTACAACCTGAAACTCATAACCAACAAGTTGATGACAATGGCGATGAAGAAGACACGCCTTTATCGAATCTATTGAATGATTAGCCTTCGCCTATACTAGAAGATGAATAAGAGCACAGTCTCCGTACAGAATGGGTAGCCGAGTAATATAAAGTCAATTCCACCAACAAGTGTGGAAGCTGAGCGTGCTTTTTCCGCCGCCGGTTATTTATGCAACAAGATAAGATCAAATCTAAAAGATGAAATGTTACATACTTTATTATTTCTTAGAAGGTATTATCAGAAAAAAACTATTTTTTTATGCCTCTAAACTTATAAATATGTTCAATTGTCAATACAAATTACAGATCTATAAGGAGAACTGTTAAATAATGTATAATATCGTTCCTTATAAGAAGCTGATTATTTATAGATACCTCTAAAACATCATTATTTCCACTTGTTAATTAGTAAAATGAGTAATAAATCTGCATAATAATAAAAAAAAGTATTAAAATTTACTCGTCTTTATTTAATATATTTTTTAAATTACTGAGTACCTACTTGAAACAATTTTTTTATTAAAAAATCTCAATCCCGCAAATCCCGCGGGATCCGCGGGACTGACGACCCCAATCCCGCAGGCTTGCGGGATCGCGATTTTGATGCGGGATTGGATTCCCTAGTTGCAACTAATAAGCAAAAAGAGAAATAGGCGGATATGCTGAGGTCAATCTACAGTTTTATTAAGTACACAAACAAGTTCACCAACATTAAATTAAAAATAAAAAAATACTAATTTATTTGAATTAATTATATAAAACACTTATTTGTAGTGTTTAAACTGTGACTTTTTATTGATTAAAAGTCACAGTGGATATAATATAAATAAGTGATTTATTTGTAAGTAATTCAACATGAATTTCCACCGAGAACCGTCGGTTGAAAATATCAACTTCACTGATTTATTTTACTTCATTCATAGTTAAATATTTGTGAAAAATGGATCGGTGTGCCTTTACTTGTGAACTCCTCATCTATAGTACTGAACACTCATTCTCGTATTCGTCGATTCGCATTTTGACAGACATGGAAATAAATATTATTTAGGTATATTAAGTTATAATGTTTTTTTTTATGAAAAAAAAACATTTATATAGGGATTACTTGATGACACATATAAAAATATGTTTCCTTGGTAAAAATCAAGTAATCTAGTGCTGTAATTATGTAGTTTCAAGCATAAAACCATCTCTATTTTTTAATAATTTTAAATAAATAATCAGACGCAGATTCAACAGCGTGCCGACTCTTTGGCTCGGCTGGCCGAACTAACCCGATTTTTGAGTTCTACGGAAATTTTCATAAAAACTTTCCCGCAAGCGGAAAATTTAAAATGAAAATTTCAAAATATAAATAACACATCACGCTATTATAATCATATGACAAATTATTCAATTAAAATTGTTTTAAATATGTTTTCCTTATTCGAACTTGACGAACTAAAAATTATATTTTCTTATGTGCACGTCACAAATCCCATTTTTTTCGCATATTAAAAAAAATACGGCTAAATATTACCCAAATTTAAGAAAAATAGGTTTTTTCTAAAGCATCCTTGGAGCAAAATTTACTTCATCATTTATGTAACCTCTAAGATGATTGTCTTAAAATACCTCTGCTAGTCGTGATGAAATTTCGGAAGGTGTTTTTCAATCGATAATTTCTACATGAATCTCTCGGTTATTTTTTTTATTATTATTAAAAATACATTAAAATATGTTCAAATTTTGATATTATCAAAAACAAACAGTAAAAATATCATCTCGATCACGAAAATATTGCAATTAATTAATAATCAATGTTGAAAAATGGTTGCGTAAAATCATGTGACAATTTCGAGTTCCCTACCTATCAAGGGCTCTTAAATGAAAAACCACGTCATCAAATAAATTGGCTGAGAAATCGCTCTGACAAAAATCTGTTGTTTTTGAGTTAAATCAATAACTATTCGGAATATTTTCATTGTGTGTATGTGCATTGGATGTATCAAGAAACAAGTAATGAACAACTTTTTTCTAAATATATCCACACAACGTACACACCTCTAATTAAAAATCTTACTTTTATTTCAAAAAGTCATTTTGGCGACTCAACTAAAAAGTTCTTAATGTGATTACCTTGGTACCTATCTGACATTTTATTATTATTTTATGAATGAGCTTTTTCTTAGTAAAGGCAACACAAAATGTAAATGTCAAATATACTATTTGACAGATACGTCGGGACGCCTGTCAAAATCTCTTCTGTTCGAATAAATTTCAAGTTTTGAATAAATAAACATTGTAAATATGAAGTAAACAATAACAATAAACATTGTCTACGAAAGAAATGTGTAAACGTAATGTTATGTTTATATATTTATAAAATATTGAAGAAGTGTGTAGTGCAGTAGGCAATAATATATTAGATGGTCGTGTTGTATGGAGAGAATGTTTTTGAAACAGGGAGTTCGAACAGCAATCAAGGCGACCCCCGCCTACAGCCTCCCATACACCTACTACGCCCTCGTATTACTGAGGTTGGGTCTCACGTGCATTCCTCAGAATGGCTACATACATCCTGATGAATTCTTTCAAACAATGGAGCCTGTTACTGGTAGGTACATACATTTAACTTGAAAATTAACTTATTCAAAGATTTTAATCTGTTTAGGATTATTAACAACTTCTGTACATTTATAAGTATATTATCTTGACATCTGCCGCAAGTGGAAAGTCAATGAACAAAACTTATATAATAAACAAACGGGTTGTCTTTCTGCGCCATAAAAAAATATGACATTCAAAATAAGTGCTGAATTGTAAATATTACATTAGTAAAAATTTATTCAATGCGGTATTATGTTTTATACATGTTTCATGAATATTGCCTTTCATTAAGATCTATTCTAATGGATTCTTCAAATACACTTAATGATACCCATACAACCAAATACGGTCGCCGTGACTAAAATATGAGCCACAAAATAATCCATACACATATTGTACATACAATGTTCACCCGCCGTGTTCTAAACGCTATAGTGTAAGGTTATATGACAAAATGTACACTCAATATCCATGCACTGCAACTAATTTGAGAATGCGTGATGTTAAGAACACAATGTAAAGGAATAATGTCTACGCGTCGTACCCAAATTGCCACTGAATGATGTTTAGTACACTTAGTGTACCCAAAGAAGTAGCCGTTATAGAAAAAGTTATCTCAAGGTCTTGGTCGTATAATAAGTTGACAGTTGTCAAAACAATACCAGTGTTGCTCAACATTGCACAGAAGGGGTATGAACAAGATTAAATTAAAATGTTCGATCTTGACAGAGTTAAGTGTTAACTCATTTCTATGAGTGATAAAAATTATATAATATTCATACCTGTTTTATCTACAATGTGAATTATGTATATTTTTTTTTAAATATTTACCATCTTTTTTACTCTTACTCCAACATCGGTATGGAATGGAAAGTATATTAAAAAAAACACACACATACATATGTAAAACAATTTAATGTATATAAACAAAAATGATTTTGAAATAAATTATGTAATTTCTGTTGCAAATTCCTGCAGGTAGACTGGTTTAATTAGATGCAAGATATTGTAAAAATTGGTCAAATTTCACTTCATGATCTAATGGTGTCTTCAAAAAATGGTTTTAATTAAATCAATTGGTCATTTCCATTTCAATTTGCATATCTTCTTATTGTCCCAATTTTCTTATATGTTTTAATCTGAAATAATTTGCTTTGCAAATAATTTTATTTATTTATTTGTTTTATTCTTCTTGCACATCATCATTCATATAACAAATTAAATAAAGCAGTACACACAAGAAAAAACACAAGAACTTCAATTTCTTATAGGTATATGTGTAATGAATAATACTTACGCCTTTATTTTCAACCTTTGTTATGGTTAATAACACTATTTTGGATAAAAGTGTCTACTTCCTTCACAGTGCATGTCTTGTCTGCAAGATCGCATATATCTAAAAACATCAAAATACCAAATATTAAAAAATATTTTTACTCAAAGAAAATTAATTTACGTACATAATTATATCAGATACTGACGCACAGTTTGACAACCATTTAAGGTCCATTAAAGGAGTGTGGCCATATTGGAACAATGATACTAAATGGCAAGCCATTTCAAAAATGCAATTTATCTGATTATTACAACAAATTTGGCATAGATTCGTCAATATTTTATCCTAATTTTACCAAAATCATTTGCCAGCTACCTGGTGGTGTCAATTTCTTTAATTTTTGTAGTTACATAAATATTATAATTATAAAACAATATCTCCTACCTTCAGAATTCAAATGGCGTTCTTGTTTCTAGTGAATATTTTTATAAACTGCACAGTCAATCAACATCTCGCACTCAAAATGACGATGATCTCCGAAATACTTTATCACTTATTAGATCGCTTCCGCAATCAACGCCATTAATAATTTTACGACAAAACAACGATGCACCACACAGATAGAACGCAGCTACAACGAAACATGTCATCTATTATTTTCGTTTGTCGTTCGGATTTCTCCGTGTTCATGTTCGTGTTTTCTGTTGAGATGCGCGCGCACGCTATAGAATATAGAATGTAGCTGTGACTAACCTTCCCCATTTTTAGGAACCGTTTAACAAAAAGTGCGCGCCCTGATACCAATTTGATCCCGGTGTAGGAAAACGAGTGTAGTGAATGTTCTCTAACTGATACCAAAATGGTTATATGGGTATATATATCTAATAAAATGTGTTTTCTAATTTCTCAGGTGATGTTCTGGAATTGGATGTACGCAGATGCTGGGAATTTAATGTGACCTTCCCCATCAGGAGTATAGCTTTGCCATTCATCACCATCAACATTCCACTTCAAATATTACTAATAATTAATCAAATCTTTTCTCAAATTTATAATGTTGCTATAATCACACCTTATACAGTTCTACTCATTCCCAGATTAGTTTTCTTTGCTCTGTCTTTGATTAACGATTATTGTTTATTTAAGATATGTAAACTCTACGGTCAGAACTGTAAAAACAGGTTACTCGCTTTGGCTAGTTCTCATATAATGTTAGTGTACTCTACTCGCACATTCACTAATACTTTAGAGATGACATTAGTTTCATTATTGATATACTTAGTCGCTGATTGTATGTTGATGTCTGACTGTATCATTCATCACGATGAGTTTCTGAGTGAGAAATATCAGCAATCTAAAAATATGGTGGAGAAAGTGAATATATACAAGTTGAGAACGACTCTCCCAGCTCACTCGCTTAGTAAATGTTTTCAGATAGCTTGTATAACTGCAGTGGGCATATTCAATAGACCTACATTTTTAGGTTTTGCTTTCCCTCCAGTGTTCTTCTGGTTAGTGAGAGGTTTGGGTACAAAGTATATTGGATTTAAAGATTTCCATTATAGAATAGCTATATTTGTATTGTCCATGATTCCGGCCATAGTTCTGTTAATTATAATAGACAGTTTCTATTTTTATTACCTTACATCTGGTGAGATTGTCAATTTTAAGATCTCCATAAATAATTTTGTAGTGACTCCTGTAAACTTTATGAAATATAATCTCCTGAATGAGAACTTATCTCAACACGGCTTGCATCCTAGATGGCTCCATATACTTATAAACCTTCCCATTCTCTTCAATGTCTTGGGTGTTGCTGGAATCATCACAGTTCTTCACATTTTGTACAGGTAACATATCATATCATTAATTAAATTAAAAAGATGGAAACAAACTATTTTATATTCACATTATGCTGTTTTCACATTGATATTGTATTATTTCAGGTTATGCAAAGGATACTACAGTTCTATGCCTAAAGTAAAAAGTATTGCGGGTCTCATGATATTCTCATTTGTCACCCCAGTAGTGGCATTATCATTCTTTCCTCACCAAGAGCCCAGATTTCTAATACCAGTCATCCTTCCGGTTGTATTTTTGTTTACGCACATTTTACAAAAAACAGAAAATGACAGTAGATTTATGATGAAAGTCAAACGCCACACTTTATTGATATGGTGCATTTGCAATATTCTGTTGACAATTGTCTTTGGTTTTATACACCAGGGTGGAGTATATAATGTGGCTAAACATTTTCAAAGTGAAATAAAAGCAAAACCAAGAGCAACAGTTATTCACTTAGCAACCAGCCACATGTACGATATTCCACATTCCTTACTTTTACTTCCAA
Organism: Athripsodes cinereus; assembly: GCA_947579605.1. Lineage (NCBI taxonomy): Eukaryota > Metazoa > Arthropoda > Insecta > Trichoptera > Leptoceridae > Athripsodes > Athripsodes cinereus. The sequence goes on from OX388311.1 coordinate 5,719,466, forward strand.
GCACAACTAAAATTAGAAAAAACAGAGTCACAGGACAAAAATATCATTTATCCAAACAATTCTTTCTTTATGAATATGGCTCAAAATCTCTGGACGATGTGGTGTCACAAATGAAAGTAATTTGGAAAGTAAATGAAGCAAAGCAGAACCATAATTTCAGACTTTATATTGCTCTGCCTTCATCACTCAAAGCGGAGCTGAATAATGCTTGGTTTAAAACAAATACTTCAGGTTTGATGTTGATAGAAGAAGCCAAATTTTTTCCACATTTAAGTACTGAAGCTTTTCCATATTTTCCTAGACGTGATGACCAGTCATGTGCTCCCAATGAGAGAATGACTGGTGAGTCTTACAAACTGGATTTAACATTTACTGACAAATTCAAATGCTTTTTATCTCAATTTTCTTTGGTTGTTTTTAAAGTTAATAGTATGGTGTCATACTACACTGAAAGTTTGGGTTCAGAGTTTGATATATAAAGAGTACAATGCACAATTACGCAGACAATCCATAGTGTAGAATTTCTTTACAAATAATTACGTTTATTGCTCAGATGTTGGTATACCATAAATCTTTTACATCATACTCGCATTGCAACAACAAAGATAGATTGTAAATAAATATTGCTCTGTACTTTTTGCCAGAATATCATTACACATTTATGCTTCCTTATTGAAAACACTTTTTAAAATAGGAAAACACTTTTTTAAAGCGCTTTCCTACTTTTCATCACATATTTGTGTCATTAAAATTTTTTCATTAACTATACATGACTTCAGTAGTATCTAGAAATAAAAGTCTTTTTATAGGTGTAGAAGATTTATATTAAAAACTAATTAAATAAGTGTGACAGACACAGAAAAAGATAATTCACTCTCATTTTAAGTTCAGCAATGAGGCATGCTACCCATCCTAAATGCCTTAATTTTTTGACGGCACAGAGGACAGCTTGCATGTCTATTGCATTCGACTGGTCTGCTGGCTACCCCACTTGTGGGATATGCTTTCATATATATTTAAAGTTTAGCAGTACTGTAAAAAAGTGTGACTTTCAAAATATTGATAGTACTCAATTGCTTAATCCGAAAAGGGACATTGAAGAGAGAGTTTAAAAGATACTGATAATGGCAGTTTTGGCCATTCGACCCTTCAGGCCTGCTGCCCAATGGCCCAACCGTGAGGACAACCTTGGTTTGAACGTGTGAATAAATAAGAGTTTACGATTCCTGAGATATCCGGGTGGAGGTGGGTCTCTCTTAAATGTACCCAATCACTTCAAGATCTAGTCATTAGAATGATGTAATTTTTTCCTATTTCTTGTACATATGCTATAGTGATAATTAATATAATCATGTAACTAGTCATAAGATAGGTTTAAGATTAAAACCTTTTTACTTTTTTGCAAAAATGGTACCTAAATAAATATTCACCTGTGAGCCTTTTTAGCATTTATAATATTGTATTGCAAGATATTTATAAATACAAAGCGTTGAAATATTTCAGTGTTTCATATACTTACTTGACCTTTTCCTTTATACTTGTGATAATAATACATAAAAATTCCAAACGTAAATAAAATTGTCATCCGAGAATCTGTTACAACGACTATTGCAAGTTTTTTTTTAACAAAATCACTATGAATGCATGAATTATGTATCTTGAAAATAATATTGTGAGATGTCTTTATTCTTATTTTTTTTAAGGCAGATTTAGATAGATTTAGGGCATTTGGATTGTTAGGTATTTTGAATAAAGGTTTTGTATATAGTGGTATACATGTTTTCTTTTGTATATTATTAGTGGCATACATGTTGCAAAATGAAATAAATAAACTACAGAATTAGGAAATAATTAGTAAAAATACACTTATATCAATGTTTTATTTTTTTCAACTTTGTTATTTAGGTATTTTTGGTGGTTCGTTCAATGTGAGACCACGACTTTTATCTGGGGTTGGTAATATTCTCTCCTTTGGTATAGCCACTTGGAAGGCAAGATTCTTCCAATATTCTTTTTGTATTGCAATGACATCATTGATGGATTCCACTGCACTGGAATGTGGAGACTTCTTAGGCTCATGATGATGTGTGAGTGGGTCTCCTAGAAGTGCCTTGGAACACATTACCATAACATGAGATATGGCTGTGACATTGTAATCTCCCTCTAAACAAAGCACCACTTTGCCATTTGCCAATCCTGCCAGCCAATGAGTCAATCTTCCATAGCACTCTGGAGATACTTTACAACCTGAGGATGGAAATGAAACTTCTAAATTGGAGAACCAATATAAAAATAGAAAAATTATTTTTAAATATAGTGACACTTACCACCCAGAGGATCCCCGACACATACATCAAATCCAGCTGAGATCAGAACCAGTTCAGGGTTAAATTCATAAGCAATGGGGAGAACCACTTGTGTGAAAGCTGCCAAATACTCAACATCACCCATGCCTCTCTAAACAAACGGTTAAGAATCAATCATTAATATTAACAATACAATCTTCAACACAAAATACGTGATTACCAGAATTTGTTGTGAATCTGATTAATTAATGACAAGATTCAGTATGTTGCTTACCTTATTCCAGGGAATATTAACATTGAATCCTTTAGCTGCCCCACTACCAACTTTTGTGTGATCCCCATCTTTAGTGTAAGGGAAAAATGTGCCGTGATCATAGCGATGGATGGAGATGTATAGTACTCGAGGATCATCCAGGAAGATACTCTGTGTGCTACTGCCATGGTGGACATTCAAGTCCACTATCAAAATTCTGGAAAAAGACAACAGAAGTGAAAATAGATTAGTAAGGGAAATTGGAAGAAGTATCATAAATAAATTATAATTCTTATATAATATAAAGTAAATGGAGACACTAGTGCTACAGATTAAATTAATTATTACCTTTTAAGTGCATGAGTTGAGATGGCATACTTGGCTGCTATTGCCACATTATTGAAAATAGAGAAGCCAAAGTGCATATCCTTAGAAGTATGATGTCTTGAGGAATGTACAGCACATACTCCAGACCTGGATTCTCCATTCAATACTCTGTCAACAACCTGGAAATTGAGAAGGAAATAGTTTTTGACTGCAATTTTTCCAAGCACCTCGTTTCAGATACCACGTGGATACCTAATTTTTCTTATCCACATTGATTTTTTATCCATATTTATATGTGATATTGTGTTTTATGGGATTTACAATAAAAAAGGCTTTTATTCCCAAAATAATTACCTGTAGAACACACCCTACCGCTGTGCAAGCACTGAGATATGTATCGGGATGTAAATATGAGGAATCAAACTGTTGTTTTTCCAGTAGACTCCTGGGAGGGGATGTGGCAGTAGTTTTAGCAGATGACACCAGGGATTGAGTGTGAGCCAACAGAAGCTCCGACTCAGAAGCAGTTCTGGATGGAAGACGTTTCATGCGAGTCTCCAATCCCCACTCATTTATCCTAGATTGGATTTGGTCTTTTCCCTCCAGCAATTCAACTTGATCACTAAAATAAATAAATAAATGGAAAAATGTAATTATACATTGCATTTTGATTACTTATATAAGAGAAATACAGAGGACCTTGAGTTTGTTCATAGTTTCAGTGGGTACGCTAGGTAATTAGGCAATCTATGTATGTATAATAAAGTTTATTAAATGTACATACGTTTCTTCACATGTGTCTTTGTGTTTGAACAAAGCATCATCAAACACATAGCATACTCTGTTGGGCGGAGAGGACAGATTTGTATCTGAAACAAATTATGTATTGACAAACATCAACATGAATAAAAATCTAAGGATTTCGTCGGTCTGATAGAATGTTCTGACTGTTGAAATTTTTTTGTTAACAATATGTCGTGTCTTCTTACTTATTCTCATACTGGCCAGCTTTTCCAATGCATCCTCCATAACCTCTTTAGGATATGTCGGACAACAGTTCCTGGTGGGGTACTTGTCTGGCACCTCCTCACTCCCCTCCCACCTCACCTCCACCTTGTGCTTCTGCTTGCCCACATCTGATATGTTGGGGATAGTGGTGTCCACACAGTAAGTTGGCTGATAGTTGAAGCATTGCCAGTAAGGTTTGTGGGCGTATATACAGTTTAATATTGTCTCTTTTATACTGAAAATAAAGTTAATATAAATATTGTTTATGTTGAAAATATTACAACAAAATATATTACAAAGGTAGAGTATTGATTAGAACTGGTTTTTCACCTACCTACCTGATTCCATAGGTTTTTTATTTTAGAAATGTGCTCAGTGAATTTGTGGTTAAATGGTTCATATACTGGGTGGAATGCCAAAAATAATTTATAAATAATTCATGGGCGGAATCAGAATTTTCTTTAGGAAAGTTTTTTTAATAAAATAAAATAAAAGAGAGAGAGTAATTTTCTCTTTAAAGAGTATAAATACAAATTTTTATTGTTATATCTATAAAAAAAATATTTCCTGTACAATCAAATTTCTACCACCCACCATCAAGTTTTCAATTTGGTATAGGAATGTGAAATGTTTCGAATCTCCTCGTTTTTGTTTAAGAATTTTAGAAACATCTTATATTTAGTCTGTAATATGTCAAAGACGTATATTAAGCTTTTTCGGACATATTATAAGACGTGAGCCAGACAATCAGGAAAAAATTATTTTGTCTGATGGAGTCGAAGGAAGAAGAAGCAGGTACCGAATACCAACAAGATGGTCAGATCATGTGAGAGATACTGCAGGAGGTCAGGGCGCGGTGGAGGAACTTGTCGCTTGCTTGGGATCATGGTGATCATGATCCTCAGTATTGAGGGACCGACTTGGAAGAAAAGATATTTAGTCTGACTTGTAGGAGGTAGTTGATGAGCACATGAGTTTATTTTACTTACGATTCTGAAGGTTCAGTGAGTTTTAATAGACTGGGTGCTGGGTCCCGTAGTAACTCTCTGAGTGTCAGGGCAGCCCCTTCAGACAGTGAGGCAGGACAGTAGCCTCCTTCCAATACCACAGCCATTGATGAGCAGACTCCCAACAGCAAGTGTGTTAGGTGGGCGTAGCACATTGGACTCACCTCCATTTCACCCTGGTTTTATAATGTCAATGCAACCTTTGATATATTGCTTGTCTACGTTTAAGCTCAAAATAAATATTTAACATCTGTTGGGTAACAGTCATGTACTCCAACTAGGGGATTCGATCCCGGCCCTTTTTTCTAATCCCGGGATTATCTAAAGTTGATCCCGGGATCCCGGGACTAGTCCCGGGATTGTATTGATAATGTAAAATGGTAACAAAAACTCAGTAAATCATGTCAAAATCAGTTTTTTTTAATTTATCTACTACTACTACTATACCATCACGGCATATCCCTTAAGTGGGGTAGCCAGCAGACCAGCTGAATATAAAACATGCAAGCTGTCTTCTCCGTGCCAATATAAAATTAAGACATTCAGGATGGGTGGCCAACCTCATCGCCGAATTTAAGATGTAAAATGTCTTATTTTTTCGAACACCTGCCTTTTACAGGACACTCGAAAACTTATGGAGAAGAGTGGGAGACCAATTCTTTACCGGGTGGTCCACGGGATTTTTTACTTATCTGGCAATGAATTTAAGTTTTGAATCTGCAAACAGTCGGTTAAACAAAATTATACTTCAAATTTCTTTTAAAATAAACAAACAAGACACTTATGATTTATAAAACTAACCATTTAATTTTTTTTTATATTTCTTAAATTGTATTCTTGCATTTGTATTTATTTCATAGTTTTATGTTTTCTAGGCTAGAGTGCAGTTCATAGTTTTCTAGGCTAGAGTGCAGTACAAAGTGTGTATGTTAGTTTATAAGGCACTGAATGAAGATGCCCCAGTTTATATTGCTGAATTGTGCAGGTTGAAAAATCTAGGTACGAGGCAGCGTGCCTTGAGATCTGCTCAGAGTGTGTCCTTGGAGTTGGTAGCTCCGCAGAGGAAAAAATTAACAAATTACGGGGATAGAGCCTTTTCTGTGGCGGGACCCAACCTCTGGAATGGATTACCTCTTGAGCTTAGGAAAGCTGCAGATCTTAAGACATTCAGAAGGGACCTAAAAACTTTTTACTTTACTAATTACTTTTAAATATTGCATTCTGTTTTACGTTCTTGACTTTAAATATTATATTCTGTTTTACATAATTGACGTGGATACATATTGTATCTAAAATATTTGTAACTCAATGTAGTATGGAACTTCTGACGTGGATACCTTTATGTATCCAAGATTTCTCATTAATCTATGTATTTATCTATATTTATAATATGACGTGGATGTAATGTCCTAGAATTTATGAATTGTTCAGAGTCCTTGAGGTGCTTCGGCACGTAACCGACACTTTTATATTGTCCAATAATAATAATTTAACCCAGAACAGTTTAAGTTTTGTGGGGCAATATTATATTCTATAATAATTTATAAATTAGAAAACGTTAGAGTTTAAATAAATATAGTGAAAATATAACAGTGTTTTGATTATTTATAAATTATTGAATATGAATTTTCACAGTGTGAACACAGACACCCTTCAACAATATTCTATAATGTTGTCTAATATTTAGGTTTGCTTGTATGTACTATTTTGGAATATTCTTTTTAAATCAACTAAGTTAGACTTACTTATTTAGCTTAACCCATAATAAAAATATACATACTACAGGGATCAATGCTTAAACTCGTATTTTTAAATTAAATTTCCCAGAGACTTCATGAATTATTTATTTGAATTAGGTCGGTGAGTGACTTTTAGATGCTATTTTTTAAAATATCAAATCGCTAGCGTATTGCTAACAAACTATTCTAACGCGATTTGTAGTTAAACAAAAAATTAAGCTTTCTTCCATGTTCCTTCTCAATATAGTTTTGAAGCGTAGCATTATTCCTCAAAGATGCTTTTTTGAAAATAAGAACCACTACGAACTTTCTTTACGACTTCATTAATATTCCGGTCATTGGTCAAACTCACCATTACCGTTTTGTAGACTAATCCTGAGTCCTGTTCTTCATTATCATCATCCAAATCATCAATAAAAGGCTATAGCCGTTTATGTATTAAATAATTAAAATAATAAAATATCATCACTGAAAAGTTCATTTGCAGGTATTTTTCTATACAATTAATCACAAACGGCTGAGTGAATATCGTGTGCAAAACAAACTAGGTGCTTTGCATTAACAAGTTTTCCAACAGTAATTTGGATTATCAGTAACTATTGCCACAATATCGTATCTAGTGAGATATCGAACTCAGAATAGCGCTCTTTTAAGATACTAACACAAGCTTCGGCTGTCAGTGATGCGAATAAGTCCCAAATTCTTGACTTATTGTATAATTGTATTAATCCCGAAAATCCCGGGATTTCTTAAATTTAATCCCGAAAATTTCGGGACTAAAATACGACCGGGATCCCGGGATTCGGGATCCCGGGATCGAATCCCCTAACTCCAACCATCCTGAATATCTATTGAACATATAGAAAGGATATTCTGTGTTTTTGCAAATGAATCTGTAAATCTACAAATATTTCTTACCTCAGGACATCCCAGGGCTGCATCATAACCTGCTGAGACTATTATCAGTTGGGGCTGAAACTGCCATAAGAAAATGTTAAATTTTATACTGGCTTACATTACATTTTATGCTGCATTCAATGCTTAGACAAATTTATGCAAAATTTAGCTTACTTCTAGTGCCATTGGTAATAAGAGCTGATGCCATATAGCCAAGTAATCTGCATCCTGCATTTTGTCTTTGTTGAGTGGCACATTGCAGTTGTATCCTGTGCCAGCTCCACACCCAATATAGTTGAAGTTGGACTGTTTCAGATTGGGCCAGAAGGCGCCGTGATCGTAGCGATGAATTGAGAAATATAATACCCTGCAAAAAATAATTTCTAGAGATGATACACAGTACAATTAAATAGAAGTTATTGGTAAACTGATCATATGTCTCCGATTTGAAGCTACTATTTATTTTATTATGAGGGCTGGCTACCCTTTCATTGACAATTTCAGAGAGAATGTTTTATGTGTGAATTCTTAAATAGACGGACATAGATCATTAATTCAGTGGGTCGATCTTACCTAGGATCATCATAAAACATCTGTTGTGTAGCCTGTCCATGATGAACATCCCAATCTACAATGAGCACCCTGGAGAGTCCACATTTAGTGACAGCGTGCTTGGCAGCCAGTGCCACATTGTTGTAGATACAGTAGCCACATGGCTCTGCTACCATAGCGTGGTGGCCTGGAGGTCTCACTAGGGCCATTCCACAATCTATCTCTTTCTTCACAACAGCTGAGACCAGATCAATTGCACTGCCAGCTGCTATCAGAGCTAGTTCATGTGTGGACTGAAACAAACAGTGTAGCTAGGTCAAGAATAATTCAATATTATGGTATTGTTTTTTTTTTTTTTAAAAAAAGATATATCTGGGTTTGTTATAAACCCAAATACAACCTTATACACCTTTCACAGTAAGCTCAAAGCTTGTGTCGTGAAAGGGGAATTTGCCGGCACCTGGAATCGAACCCCGGACCCCTTGTTCACAAGGCCGAGACTCCACCTCCAGGCTACCGACGAACTCTTTCATTAAGTATACACCAATAAGTAGTAATTATCTGAAATATGACACAATAATCCAAACCATAACACTTACTGGATGAATATATATGAAATCAAACTTTGAGGAAAGTTCCTCGAGAAACTTCTCATCTTTGGATTGGTGTGTGGTGAGCATCATCTCATAGACACTGGGGGAGTGCAGGTCAAATATTTCCTCTTTACTGGCTGACCTCGATGGAATATTTTTACACTTATTAAACAGATCCAATTCTTCACATCTACAAAAGAGCATAAAAAAATATGCGTGATTTGCAGATAAGAATGACAACAATTTGAGTGTGAACAAAAATGAAAGGTGCAATGACAGCAGTTTGAATGGGAGATAGGGTATTTAGTTATTTTAATAATGGCTGAATGAAAAGCAGTCATTATTCAGGCATGGATGTTATCGGTTGTAATTGTTTTTAATTGATATAATAATAAAACTCTTTATTGCACAAAAATAGTATTCAATAGAAAAAATACATGACATTACTACTGACCACATAATTTTGTGCAATGGGCGAGTTTCTCGCAGAAGTGCGATATCTTATAGTAGAGTTATTCGTGTTTTATTTAAAGGTTGAATAAAATTTAATTTTTAAAGCAGTCTTATTTTATAATGATCCCTTTGCTCTTAAAAATAGGTCATTTAACAGAATAACTATTTATATTAAAGCATTTCTTATTTTTATCAATATGAACACAATACCTACCTTTTAATAATAGAAGCTAATCGTTTTGGGTTCTCTGAATAGTTTGGATCCCATAGGCACTCATGTTCCAGCATTCTAGGTTCCACCACCAAGCCCACATTACCTCGTACAATATTCTTTGAATCCATCGCTTAGAGATTGCAAAAATATACTCACAAATAGAACTCACAAATTTATTAATTTAATAATCTGACCAATTATTTAATGCAAACTGCTAAGTTACTACCATGGTACAGCAGTTAAAATATTTTTTTACTGGCTGTAGTTTAACTATACCAACAATCACTAATCTAAATATCTGCTGATATGACTCCACTTAATGATAGTTTATAATCTACATGTACTAAATAAGTATGTGTAACATACATATATTCTGTTGTTAACTAACAAATAAATAGATTATACAAACACAGATAACTAAGGTGACCAACTTTTATTCACTGAAAAGAAGAACATACGGTTGGCAGGCATTATTTTGAAATGTGTGTGTATAAGACATTTAAACCACTCGGTTTTGTCACCCATCTCATCTTTATGATACAGAGAAGATGACTATATTTTCATTATGTGCAGATAGGTGAACTATGTGTGGCTTCCTTAATTTGGTCGCTCCATCTTGCTGGTATTCGGCTTCTTCCACGCCTCACTTCTACAGCCCCAGATATAATTACTCTTTCCAGGTTCTCAGGCTGTCCGCCCGAAATATCGAATATGTACAAGATTGAAATTTTACCTTCAGACAATTTCATCAATCAGTAGATTTCCTGTCAGTAGAAGTGACATCTACATAATATAATATGGACATGTTGTCTATTACTTACTGTATAACAACATATCTTCTGGACAACGCCAGACTTGAATATCTATCTGTACCATCACGGCACCTCCCACAAATGTGATAACCACTAGACATCATGGTTGACATGTAGGTTGTCCTCTTGTTACTAACAAAAAGAAGACATCCAGTACGGGTATATTTTATTATATTTTACTGATAAATTAAATTCATTGAAGCATGTTGTTCAGTGTTTTAATTCAAGTACTCAAGGTCTGTGTGTGACCTCAATGGGAAAGAACAATGAATTGATACCATATGTGGTACATCAGCGCCTACATGCCTATAAACTACCAGAGCTGATTAAGTACCTATATGACCATACCGTAGAACACTCCCATCCACTCCTGGATGAAGGCCTTCTCCATTTCCTTCCACGCCATTCGATTTTAATGCATCTACTACACAATAATTATATAAGGATACCTCAATGAGGTATAGATATCACAAGACACAGCATCTTAACTACCACACCGCGAAACACCACCGCAACTTCAGCATCCAGGTGATTCACCACTTCACCTTCTTAATCTTGTAATTACTAGAAAAGAATTCATCATCCTTACCCACATGTTTAAGATTGTCCACACACATTGTAGATGCACGCATCTATTATACACAAAAGATTTTGTTACGGAAGTTGTGCACCTTACAGATAACAAGAATAATAATTGCCAAACAAATAGAATAGAGGGTGCTTGTATTATATTTAAATAGATTTTTATTGAAATGTACACGGTATGTGATATTAATTAAATGCCTGTTGACATACATTTTATTATTAATTCACTTCTTTACCAATATACAATGTAATGCAACAATGATAATGGATTCATATTATATCCGGAATATTTAATTTAATTCAGTACATCGACATTGCATATTCAAAATGGTGTATATAAATATTTTGACATTTCTAGAATAAACTGCTTAGTATGTCATGAAAACTGATTGATATGTACTAAGAAAAATGATTCTTAGTATCAACTATTAAAATTTAATATTTTAAGAATAATACTGGATGCCAATATAAAATTAAAACTATTTTAATGCCTTAATAAAATATATTATACATAATTTAAGAGCATGCCTAAATAAAAATGTTCCCAAATATGCCATTTCAAATATGCAACGAGGATATGTAACTTACTATACTATACTATACCCTCACGCCATGTCCCAAGTGGGGTAGGCAGAGAGAACGGAACGCCAAACAGATCTATCTTTACACACTTCCTTCGCTTCCTCCACATTCATACAGTTCCTCATACACGCACGTCGGTTCCTCTTACTCAACACGCGGCCGTCCTTGAGAATTTGATCCACGTGATCAAGCCACGTGGTTCTCGGACGCCCGCGTTTCCTCACACCCTTTCTTTCAGATAAGTATATCCTCTTTGTCATTCTTACCTCGTTCATTCGTTCAACATGCCCAAACCACCGTAGTTTATTCACGCGCATTCTGTCCACAACACTCTTCTTGCATCCGCTCATTCTTCTAATATCCTCATTCTTCACTCTATCACGCAGCGTTTTACCAACCATTCTTCTCAACGATCGCATCTCTACTGCATTTATTCCACTTTCGTCCTTCTTCAACCACGTCCATGTCTCGCTTGCATACGTAAGTGACGGTACCAGAATGGTATTGTGCACCAGCATTTTAGCCATGTTCGACACATTGTCATTGCTGACAATGGGTCGAAGTGCACCGTTTACTCTAGCACCGGCCACTTTCCTTCTTTCAATGTCCCCATCGCATCTTCCATCCCTCGTAAACATACTTCCCAAATATACATACTCACTTACTTGCTCCAAACATTCGTCACCAACTTTAATCTCGCAAATCGTTTTTTCATTCTCTCTTTCAAAAACAAGAACTTTCGTCTTCATAACATTCATTTTCAAACCATTCAAATTGCAACTATCATACACACACGTAACAATCTCTTGTAAGTCCCTTTCACTCTCAGCCATTAACACCAAATCGTCTGCGTACATCAATGCATTCACCCGAAACCCATTCAGCTCGACACCAACATCCATCTCTTTCACAGGTCGCATACAGTAGTCGAAGAATAGGTTGAACAGCCACGGAGACATGACACAACCTTGCTTCACTCCTTTGGTGAGGACAAACCACTCCGAGAGAGTGTTATTTACCCTCACGCAAGCGGAGCTTCCCACGTAAAGTGAAGATATTGCGCGGATCAACCGGCTGCTCACCCCATACTCCGACAACACGCGCCACAACCTTTCACGGTCCACTCGATCATATGCTTTCTCCAGATCCACGAACGCACAAAAAAGCCTCTGGTGTTTACCCAGAAACTTCTCTATAACCATTCGCAGGGAGAAGATCTGATCGGTGCACCCTCTGCCATTCAAAAAAGCTCCTTGCGCATCCCATATCTTACACTCAGTTATCTTTCGTACTCTCTCAATCAAAATTCTACCATACAGTTTCCCTATTGAGCTCAGCAAGCTAATAGCCCGATAACTCCCGCACTCAAGTCTAGAGCCTTTCCCTTTGTACAGGGGGCAGATGATAGCCCTCCTCCAATCCTCTGGAGTAACACCTTCTCTCCAACAATCGTTGAAAAGCTCCAAACACCACGCGAGAACCCCCGGTCCACCAGACTTGATGAGCTCAACGGCAACACAATCATACCCTACAGCTTTACCGCACTTCGTTCTTTTTAATGCATTCATGTAACTTCTGACGCATATATATCCAAGGTTCTCAAATACTCCATTTATATTCTTCATAATATTATGACATGGATCGTCCTTGGGGTGCTTTGGCACGTAAACGATATTCTATATAATGTAGTCCAGAAATTATAAAATGTTCCTTGATCCCTTCCTACTGCTATACTTATTATGCTATCACGACATATCTCAAAAGTGCCAGCGGACCAGCCGCATGTAATAAACTGTCTTCTCTGTGCCAACAAAAAATTAAGATGGGTGGCATACCTCATCGCTAAACTTACAATGTTAAATGTCTTAAATATGACGTTTTACGAATATCTGCCTTTTACAGGACACTCGAAAACTGACAAATAAGGGTGGGAGACCTATTTTTTACTGGACACTCTGTGGAGTAGTCAACAAATTCAGCAACATTATTGCTTTGTTTACGTATGACTTTTATTATTACTTACCTAGATGCTGGGAGATTTAAGGCTGAAACACATTATTAACACGCGACGTGTCGACACCCGAAGTTTACTATGCACATGGCGTCGCGTCGGATGTTCGTAGTGTGATTCTGGTCATAGAAAACAATACAATTTGATTCCACTCAACACGCATCACGTTTCGTCGGGTCACGTCGCGTGTTAATAGTGTGTTTTGACCTTTAGGGTCTTTATAAACCAGAACATGTGATGATATCTTGTGGTCATAGCATAATAGTGATTCTGGTGTTTTGCATATTTGATTTAGTCTCATAGTTATACAAACTGGAAATTGCTAACATCCTGTATAATGTCAATGAAAGACACCAGTGGGTTAAGATATTATGTTACATTATTTCAAATATTTACTTTAATATTTGAATATAAGAAATATTTGAATGAAGGTGTTACGTATGAAGCTATATTTTAGATAAACTATACTGACGTAAAAAAAGTGTCAGAAATTCAAGTTACGGTGAAGGAAAGAGTTATGTTACAACATCTTACATTGCAGTTTAAGTATGAAAGATGCTTTGAAAGAGAGACAAAATGCTTTGTTGTTTTGAAATGGCTAAATGAATGCAGTCGTAATCTACTGTAGCTGTTATTGTTTATTTATGAGAAAGGGTTTTAAGATTATACTTTATGAAATTAACAAATATAAGACATTATTGAACATAAAACCGTTGTCTGTTTTTGTTGCACTTTTACTCACTCCCAAAAGTCAACTAAAATGTCACATAACACCTTCATCCACCAGTTGCTCCAATTATCATTTTAAGAAATGACCCAAATATGATTTTCAATTCAAATGATCTAGGGTTTGTGTGTTCACATTGTGAAACATTTTTAATATTAACACAAAACACCGTTTAACTTTTTACTATTAATTTTATTCACTTCGAGTACTTTCGTCAAGTAAGCTAAGAGAACTCTCTTTTAAATTTCAAATTAACTTGACGAAAGTACTCTAGTTTAATAAAATTAATAGTGAAAAGATAAACAGTGTTTTGTGTTAATACCAAATATGATATTCCATTGTTGAAGAGTACTTGAGTGCACACAATTAAAATTCATTTTAAGTAATACATTAAAATATTCAGTATATTGAAACTCTTAACCTTTTTGCCCACATTTGTGGACATTTTCAAGAGTACTCAGTTTTCAGTTTAATAACATAAATAGTGAAAATTTAAACAGTGTATTTTCTTGCTATTTAAAATCGCCTAAAATGGTTCTCTATTCTTGTTTATCTCGTAACAAATAAATTATCTACTAATCTGAAAATACTACTTTATATCACATTCAATTACAAAACACTTCTAACATTAATACCACAGTAAACAGAGAAACACTTAACGTGTGTACCCGGCGAACAGTATCATAAAATTTATTTGTTTACACACATAAACCGCCATGTGTAAATATTTTGATACCTGGAGTCCATGCGGTAATAGAAGACAGATAAATGTGACTCTGGTTAGGTCATATGTCAAAATAAAGTTGGACAAAAATGTGATATCCTTTCATAGGAACCGTGCATTGTGAACGAGTCTTTTAAAATAAAAATACAATGACTTCAAAAGATTATGGGAAGAGGTAGCAATCCAAGAATCTAAAGTTCTACAGTGATAAACTAACTCTCTGTACACTGTATGATATAATAATTGATAATTTTTACATTGTTTAATCAACTCTATAACCACTCTCTCTCTCTCTGGTTTCAATCCTGGGATTGGTTTGCAGCAAATATCTCTTTAATTCTTCTCCTCCACTCCTCCCTGTCTTGTGCGGTTCTTTTAAATTCTGCATATGATGAGCAGCGCATGTCCACCAACAGGTCCTCCAGGTACTCTCGGCGTGGGCGTCCCCTAGAGTTTGTCCCCTCGGTCATACCCTCCATTACGGCATGCAAGAGGCCTTCTTGTCGTATTACATGGCCGATCCACCTTGCACGCCTTTCTGACAAGATCTTGAGCAGGTGCCTTCCTCCTTCGATTCTTTGAAGGACTTCTTCGTTTGTGATGTGGTCTCTCCAGGAAATTCCTAATAGTCTTCTATAGGTCCACATCTCAAACGCCTCTAGTCTTCGTTTATCTCTTTCAGATAGGCACCATGTCTCGCAGCCGTACATCAGGATACTCCATACATAGGTCTTGATGAGGAGTATTCTCAGTCTCAGTACTCTATAGTGAAGTAAATTAATCTATAAAGGCATGCAGATGATTATTTAAATACACGAACATATTTCAGTAATCCAAATTAATAAATATGTATAAGTTTGTACGATACAAACCTAAAAAACATGTAGAACTAAACATGCAACACTACTTTATATATTAAGACTGCTACTAATGGATAGATATTAGGGTGCTTCTTATTTGGCCGAAAAAAATTTTTTTTTGAATTTTTCAAGGGACACCCCATTTTTTTGTTCTATGCTATAAATAAGCGCTGCCGATTTTTTTTCAGAATTTTTCAACAAAAATTAGGGGTCGCTACCACGAGAAAAAAATTTAATAAGTATAAAAAAAAAACAAATTAATTTCAATAAATTTTTTATGTATTTTTTTTATAATCAAATACTACAGCCATTTCAAGATTAACAAAATATTGAAAACATAAATTAAAACAATAAAAGTGATGATTTTTTCGTGTTTGGACACTTTTTCCGATATTCTTTTACTATCAATAACAGGTACTGTTTCTGATTTTCATCGGTGGTATGTAATTTGTTGTACTCTTCCATAAGTGCAACTCCTCTTTCTGCAATGTCATTAACAACTTGCATGCCGTATACTATAGCCTTATTGGCTCGGTAAATGTTATCCTTACTCCAAGTTTCCACGTCAGTCTTCAAAAATTCAGATGACATTCCAGTTAACTCGAAAAATCGGTATGTATTGCTTGTCACGAAATCTTCAAGGTTTTTGTTGATAATCAAATCGCTTTCTAAGGTTTTTCGTTTAGGACAATCCTCTAATCCTTCATTGCTTAACGCTTTTACCATTTTCTTTTTAGTTTGTAATGTCACTTCGTCGTCGAAAAAGGCTAAGCCCACAAGTTCTTCTGATAAGTACCACAACTGACCCATTAATTTTTTCAAGCTCGCTTTTGATATTTGTTCATCGATTTCCTTGTACAGTTTGAGATCTTTTAAAAGCTGCAAATCATTTCGCGGCGCAGACGGTCCAGAAGGTGCTACAAACCAATATTTAACATAGACGCGAACTGTGAATACGCAAATATCGAATATTCCCTTTTGTTCTCTTTTGGACATCTGGAATTGATCTCTGAATAAGAATATTTTCAAAGAATAAATTGCTTTGGCCATCCACCGAGCCCGGTGTAAGCCTGCGGGAGCTTTAAATGATGTAGGCTTCTCTAACCTTCCTCCCAAAAATAAAATGACAAGCTGTAAAAGTTCTTTGTAGTCGTCTCTAGGTTGATACACCGTCAGTTGTTCTTTGGCAAAAGTAATTATCTTATTTGAAATACTTTTGAAATCTTTAGATAACGATTTATCAGTGAAAACTGATTTGTATTCGTCTTGATTTATATTGCTTCTAAATCGCTTAAAAATCAAAATATCAGGTCCACTGGAAGGGCTCAATGCTAAGAGCACGACTGCTTCGAGATCTATTTCAAGTATATGATGACGACAAGCAAGCCAGAGTAGATCTTTTTCAATTTTTTGCTCCAACAGAACGCAAGCCCCATTTCTGTGACCTGTGTTGGACGCCGTTGTATCAAAACACATGCACTTAATCTTTTCAATCAAATCCCAAGATAATATTGTTTCGAAAACAGCTGCTGCAGTTGCTTCTCCTGTTCCTCGGCTTAATTTCGGCACGGCAAGAAGTTGATTAACGCTCTGACCCGAAACTAAAATAGGCAATCTGTCTACAACTTCATGACCAGAAATGTCTTCAATCATTTTCCCATCCCAGTGAACGGTGAGGGGAACTTCCGGCCTAAATTCCGTCTTCAAACATTGCGCTATTTTCTTTCTATGGTGAATTCGTTGGCGACGAATAGACGATGAGTTTATGCTGTATTTGGATGGGTCACAGCCGGCACTTTTAAGCGCAGATGTTAAAACAACAGCTGCTTTCCTATCACTCAACTTAGCGACGTCAAGGCTAACAGCTAATCGGTCGTCTATAATTTTTTTTCTGGCGCGTTTTAATGGTGGAGATACACGAGAAGAAGGTCCCGGTTGTGGCGAAATTGTAGAGCCCTCCTCACTGCTACTGCCCATTAAAGACGAAGAAGAAGATTCAAGAATGCATTTTTCAGTTAAAATTTTCACACTTGCCTCCTCACGCATTTTTAAAATTTTTAGGCGCTCTTCCTTTTCTTGTGCTTCAGATATTTTTTTTGCGTATTTCTTATCTAAATTTCCGATTTTCCCTGATCTATTCTTTCTTTGCGCTAACAGAAAATTCTTGTCTTCTTCGATTTTAATGATTTCCAAAGCCCTAGCATGAGCTATGTCGAAAAGTTCTTCTATTTCAATTTGCCATCTTGTCTCTTTTAGTTGTAATGTTACAGTCCGCTTTGCTGTATTTTCTTTGTTCTTTTTTAAATATTGCCAATGCTTGAAATATTTAAGTATTTTCTCCTTTACGTGTTGTTTCTTCGTAGTGGGTATGCTCGCTTTTTCCCATACAATCATAACATCTCTGGTAGTATAATCCGCTGAAACACTATTGTTTTGTTTTCCTTCTATTTTATAATAAAAAAATAATTTCAAGACTTCTTTAATTGATGGAAGCTTCGTTTCTACTAGGACTGGAGATATCTGTCCAATTAACCACACGTCTGTTTTACTTCTAGTAAATGTTACACGACTACTTGTAGATGCCATTATGGTATGTATAAAAATAACAAAAAAATATGCGAACTCTAAAAATCGTGCGTGCGGTCGACTTGCAAGTGTTTTTGACACTGAATGTGAATTTCAGTGTTGATCCAGGGTTGATGTTACGGGTAGCGGGTGGTGAGGGAGGGCTGTTAGCCCCCCTTCTTCACTATATTATACGACAGCAGGTACGCAGAGATATAGTTTTCACTTTACCTTTGTGGTGATTTGAAGTATATGTATTTTTTATAAAATTATTATACCTACCTATACGAAATACCAAATTATTAAATATTCAACATCCGGTAGCGACCCCTAAACCATGCTTAAAAAATCTGAAAAAAATTGTAAATTATTTTTTTATATAGGAGAACAAAATAACAGGGTGTCCCGTTAATATTTCGAAACTTCAATTTTAAGAAGCACCCTAATAGATATATTATTGAAACTATTAAAGAGTGCTACACTGTGAATTTACAGGCTCAAATTCTCATACACCTATTCAACTAATCAAAAATAATTCTGGTTTTCAAGCATTAGCAACGATTGAGTTAAATAAATCTTATTTTTTGTCGTAAATCATAACACCATCTTAATTTAATGTTGTGTTATGTTAGCTTATCTTAAATTAAGCATGTTACCTTTTTTAAGAAGGGATCCCTCTATCTAACTTTCTTTAATTTTTTAGCTACTTTAGCGATTAACTATAACTTGTATACCATTTCCGAAAAAATTAACAATTTAACAAATAACAAAGATAGCTATTTACAAATTTACGGCATTTGCATTAAATCATGTCCACTATGTGCTTGCATGATAGTAAAAAAGGATATCTCAAAATTGATTAACAAATTTGTGTTATTTGGTGACATATTTTTACTTTCATAATATATTCGGTTCAGATTTGTATCGGACTCTATTTACTCTGATAAAAAATAAAACAATACAATGCCATTATATTCACGGTCTGCACAAATTCATTTAACATACCTGCTATAATGGCTTGTGTTTATTTATATATTTCAAGTTGATTTAAAATAACACATACACAATTGATTGTATATTTTAGAATATTTCTTAATTTTACATTTTACTTGGATTGAGCACAACATGCAGACGACAAAATCAATCAGACATTTCGATTGAAAGAAAAAACATATTTACACAATGGAACATTGCGCCAAATCCAATCGGAAGATATCAGAAAGAAATTCCAACGCTTATGAATTTGCTCTAAGTTGGCTTAGGTGATCTCTTTCAGTGTCAATGGACAATACTCACCAATTCTAAAGTCCACCAATCGAAAAAATATTTATTACAAACCAACGGAAGCAATATTTTTTCTGGCATATCCTATTAAATGGTTAAATTTCACTTGTCCAAATAATGTCACGCATTGTGTAGAAAGTGTGAGCGTCCGAGAACCACGTGATTTGATTAAGTAGAAGAAATTCTAATGAACTGCCGTGTGTTGAGAATTTGATGTGCATGTATGAGAAATCATATAAACGTAGAAGCAAAAGAAGTATGTATAGATAAATCTATATGGTGTTCCATTCTCTCTGCCTATTCCACTTAGGATATGCTTACGCGTAAATAAGTTACAATAAATAACTTATTTACTGTTTTCTTGTATAATGTAACACAACACTTCTAGATGATTTTTTCCAAATGTTTGTGCATACATTCCCTTTAAACACATGCAAGAAAATAAAAATAGAATTAGGTATGTCTCATACCAAGTTCTACATTTGATCCTTTTACTAATGATTACACTTATTTATGGGATTTATTTTATATCTCTTTGGAACTGGCTGTGAATAGACTTACCGAGTCCAACAGAGCCGGTAAGTCTAACTTCTATGAGGGCCTTTGGTGTTGTTGGACCGGTTACGTGGAATCGCCTACCGGTGCCATTGAGAGATAGTCAGACTGTCACCAGCTTTAGAACCAAAATGAAAACTGAACTCTTCACCGGCGTCCTTGAGACGGTCTAGGGACTGTTAAACGGCGTCAAAATAAAATCATCCAAAATTATCATCATCATCATCTCAATAATTTCTTTGTAAAATGAAACATATGTGTAGTATACATCAGTATGTTATTATCATAATTATATAATTAGTGGTTGGTATACATGTTTCAAAATGGAATGAATAAGGTACACAATTAGTAGTAGTAGTCATTTTAACAAAAATAATAATTGTAAATAAATAATAAATTAATAAAAATACACTAAGGTGTAAAAGTAGTAGTACACATCAATTATATAGTATACATAAATTAGACAGTTATTAATATTTGTTACAAAAATAATTTTATAAATTAACCTATTAATAACAAAACCAGCAATAAAAAAAAACTGAAAAATGCCTAATTACCGCAAAATTATTACTAGGTTAATGCAATACAAGAATTCAAATTATCTCTTTTGAGAAAATCAATGCCAAAGTTTTATGTTGGCTATCACACTAATAATCTATGTAAAAAAGAAGTCCAATTTTCACTCTTTTCAAATTTATATTAAAATATAAAAGTTTTTTTGATATATTTTACTATATCAATACCATCCTTTTTTCCCATCTTTCAAGCAAAATTTTTGTCCACACAAAAAAATAAATTTGAACCACTTAGTTATTTATAAAAAAAGTAGGTCAATCTTTTTTTTTTATTTTTCATGACTACTTTATTCTTGTCAACTAAACGAATTAAAAAGCGAGTATAACTAAAAATGTGCAAATTATGATATTGCATTAATGTAGCAATATGTTTGTGATATGTATGTAATCTTCAGTTTTTATTTATGTTTTGTTTTCTAATAAAACAAAGATTTTTGCCACTTTTATTATCAATAGATCAAAATAAATCCAACATATAACAATCTAATCCAAAGTCAGTATGGGAGATTCCCCATAAGACCATGGTAATACTTCGTCAAATTTAACTTTGTGAGCAAGGTTCCTATGATAGTATAACTTGGGATTGTCCACGTACGCCTCACAGCCTGAACACCATACTGATAAATCCACTAGAGATAACACCAACGCATGCTCCGTCTCTTGACAATGTTCCAGCATATGTCCAGATATATAACGACCGCAAGCTCTCTGCAAATTAAAAAATCAAATTATCATATTTTGAAATAGAACATTAGAGAAAGTTTCACTTAAAGAATAATCAGATGACTGTCTAAAACTCTATTGACAATATAAGTAATTCTTTTTGAATGCAAATATGTACTTAGGTTGTGCAGGAATTGTTCTCTGGGCAAATTCTATGCTGTTTATTGATATAGTAGGTAGATATACTCACAGTGTAGCAATGCAAACAGACCCAGTTCTCTTCATTATGATCACATTTGATACATTTCTGTCCCTGCACAAAGTGTTCCATGGTGGAAGAGTCTGTTATGCTCTCTAGATGAGGACACCATTTGAGTGGAATTATGGCAAACATCTCTTCATTCATAATGGCCTAAAACATATATTATTAATTATAGGTAATGCATAATAACCAGTGGCAGGTTGAGACATTCTTATTCTGGCTATGAGTTTATAAGAAATTTATGAGAAAAAGGGTGTGTTTATATCTGAGAATGAATTTGGACAATAAATACGAGAGAATGTTTTTATTTGTAAATTCGCACTATTTAAATACGAGTGAGTGAAAAGACATTATCTCAATCAAAAAATAAACAAATTATGTTTTATTTACAGCGAGAGACAGTTTATTGTTCCTACTCACCGTCATATTTTCAGCTAAATAATCGGCCAAACTTTGTTTCTTCTTCTCGCCACTACTACTACTCGAGCCAGAGGCCCCCGCTCCGTCAGATTGGCTGCCTCCAGGTATAGAGTTGTCTTTTGAGTCTTGTGTCTTTTTATTGTCATCGTTTGTATCAGGTACTTGTCTAACACTATCTACATTACAATTCCTAACATCTACTGTATTGTCACAAGGTACATTGTCTTCACATTGAATATTATTGGAATCTAGTAAGTCTAATGAATTTATCTTTTCTGTCACAGCTTCTATACTTCTATCTTGACTGGAATTATTACTGTCATATGAAGTATTTGTCTGTTCAGAACTGCTATTCAATGTATCATCTTTTTCAACTCTGTTATTTAAGCACAATTCACTTGTTGGTTGTTCTTTCAAAATGAGCCCACGACTTTCATCCGGGATTGGTAATATTCTCTCCTTTGGTATAGCCACTTGGAAGGTGAGGGTCTTCCAATATTCTTTTTGTGTTGTAATAACATCATTGATGGATTCCACTGCACTGGGATGCGGAGACTTCCTAGTCTCGTAGTGATATATAAGTGGGTCACCCAGCAGCGCCTTGGAACACATTGCCATGGCATAGGATATGGCTGTGACATTGTAACCTCCCTCTAAACATAGCACCACTTTGCCATTTGCCAGTCCTGCCAGCCAATGAGTCAATCTTCCATAGCACTCTGGAGATACTTTACAACCTGAGGATGGGAATGAAATTTCTAAATTCAAGAACCAATATAGAAATGGTAACATAATTTTTAAATATAGTGACACTTACCACCCAGAGGATCCCCGACACATGCATCAAATCCAGCTGAGATCAGAACCAGTTCAGGGTTAAATTCATAAGCAATGGGGAGAACCACTTGTGTGAAAGCTGCCAAGTACTCAACATCACCCATGCCTCTCTAAACAAACAGTTTAAAATCAATCATTAATATTAACAATACAATCTCCAACACAAAATACGTGATTACCAGAATTTGTTGTGAGCTGATTAATTAATGACAAGATTCAGTATGTTGCTTACCTTATTCCAGGGAATATTAACATTGAATCCTTTAGCTGCCCCACTACCAACTTTTGTGTGATCTCCATCTTTAGTGTGAGGGAAAAATGTGCCGTGATCATAGCGATGGATGGAGATGTATAGTACTCGAGGATCATCCAGAAAGATGCTCTGTGTTCCATTGCCGTGGTGGACATCCCAGTCCAATATTAAAATTCTGGAAAAAAACAGAAATAAAGAACAGATCTGTGAAAAAATTAGGAGAATATTGATATCAAATAATTTTTTATCTTATATGGATATGGTAAATGGATTATGTATTATGATAATACAGCAAATGTCAAAGATATAAGGAGCTAGTTAGCAGTTATTGGTCTGAATTGTGATTACCTTTTAAGAGCGTGAGCAGAGATGGCATACTTGGCTGCAATAGCTACATTATTGAAAATACAGAAACCACAGTGTACATCTTCAGAAGCATGATGTCCCGGAGGACGTACTGCGCACACTCCAGATCTGGATTCTCCATTTAACACACTGTCAACAACCTGGAAATTAAAGAAATTAACTAATAAGCTGGATTGCATCAAACTAATGAACAAATGTTTTTTTCAAATTTACTCCATATTTTATAGAAAATATCTTATTTTTCAGTCAATTAATAAACCCAATGATTCAAGAATTTAGAGGGGCATTGTCATATAAATTTATGAAAAGTTGAGGGATTATTAAGGAATGAAGTGGGTTTTCTTCACAATTTTGCATAACTAATCCTAAATTTCCAGAGATGTGTGGTAAAAAAAATCTAAAATAATTACCTGCAGAACACACCCTGCTGCTGTGCAAGCACTAAGATATGTATCAGGATGTAGATATAAGGAATCAAACTGTTGTTGTTGTGCCAGAAGACTCCTGGGAGGGGATGTGGCAGTAGCTTTAGCAGAGGACACCAGGGACTGGGTGTGAGCCAACAGAAGCTCTGCCTCGGAAGCAGTTCTGGATGGAAGACGTCTCATACGAGTACCTAATCTCCACTCAGTGATCCTGGAATGGACACGAGCTATTCTCTCTGGCCTTTCAACATGACCACTAAAAAAAAGAGAATAACTTAAATTAGTAAGTTCCATCTTATTTATTTATTTCACATCAATAGTACACTACAGACAATATATATGCATAAAAACAAACAATGCAGACAAAAAATGGTATCAATATATCGCCCTAAAATCTTGATCATTTACACAAAAGTAATATGTACATTGTGTTATTTAGACAGGATCTTTGGTATATTCAGTAGAGACTAGTTAACTAGGCCATGGTGAAATGGCCAATTAGCCAGCTGAATAGTAGCAATGCTGATTATCAATTTTGGTTTAGTCTGGGTATGTTTGGAAACCTTAGTTTTGGTTCATTTGTCACACCACTTTTGACACATATGTGTTTTGACAAGTTTTGTCAATTTGTTTGTACTTGGGAGTAGGTATATTTGAGAGTAAAAATTAAAAAAAAAACTTATAATAATTACTGGCCACTTATTTCTTTTATTCCCTGTTTTAATGTAATTTATTAAGAACAGATAGTTAGTATCTTTTGTAGACTTATCACCCACTATGAATTTGATTGACTTTCTTTTCTAATGTTCATAGATTCAGTGAGTAAACTGGCTGAACTTGTATTAGAATTGGTATTGGGATGATTGAATAACAAAATATTTATACATACGGTTCACAGATGTTCTTGTGCTTGAGCATAGCATCATCATATACATAGCACACCCTGTCCGGAGGGGAAGACAAATTTGTAGCTGAAACAAATATATTTATATCAGTAAGGAGCAATAGCTATGGAATATATCCTGAGTATATTATTAATGTATTTTTATTTACTGTAAAATCGATGAACTTTTCTAAAGTAGTATTAATTGACTTTTTAGTTGTAAAATTGATGGGACTGTTTCAACTGTGGAAATGGTAGACTTTTTCAACTGTAAATTTGGTACTTTTTAAACTATGGAAATGTTGAAATGTTGTGAATATGTTTGGTATGAAATATATTATAAAATATTCTTACTCATTCTCATATTCATTAGTCTCCGTAATACATCCTCCACAAAAGCCTTATCTTGTACCGGATAACAGTTCCTGGTGGGGTACTTGTCTGGCACCTCCTCACTCCCCTCCCACCTCACCTCCACCTTGTGCTTCTGTTTGCCCACATCTGATATGTTAGGAATAGTGGTGTCCACACAGTAAGTTGGCTGATAGTTCAAGCATTGCCAGTAAGGTTTGTGAGCATAGATACAGTTCAGTATCGTCTCTTTTATGCTGAAAATAAAGATAATGTATACGTTAGGATAGACAGGAATGCTTTTTGAAAATAATGTAAGAGAGATTATTCAACTTAACATATTGATTTTTAAAAGACATCATCATACTTAAAAATCGGAATATATATACATATTTACAATTTGACTGACAGAGAGTGAGTTTGTTGCTGTATTGTAATTTACAATTTATTTTCCACCCAAATTAATTTTTATTTTATTACAAAAGATCTTATCATTTTATTTGATATTTTATTAAAATATAGGTCTTCCAAAGAGCCAGAGCAAAAAATAAACTAATTTCAAATACTGAAACCCGGAAAGTGTCCTATTTAGGCAATGTGCTTAGAGAAGAAAAGTGCCAGTTGCTGCAACTGAGCATCAAGGGCAAGATCGAGGGACAAACAGGAGTTGGAAGAAGGCAGATCTCCTGGGTCCATAATATACACGAGTAGACAGAAATACGGGATGTCGAGGAGCTGTTTTGGTTTGCACAGAATAGGGATGCATTCTCGCAAGTGTTAATCAACGTCGGGGGGACTCAACACCACACTTAAAGAAGAACAGATGAACCTGGGTTTTGAATATATTAAAATACTCCAAGAATATTCATATACTAAGAATTATCTTGCATTGTGAAGCTGGAACACATTAGAACAAACTAGACTATTCACTAGGGAGTTCAAGAATCTAGAAACATCTATGGACCACCTCTTAGGTTAATAATACCTAAAATATTGAGGTTCTAAATACATTAAGTAAATACTATTTTACTTACGATTCTGAAGGTTCAGTGAGTTTTAACAGACTGGGTGCTGGGTCCTTGAGTAGCTCTCTTAGTGTCAGGGCAGCCCCTTCAGACAGTGAGGCAGGACAGTAGCCTCCTTCCAATACCACAGCCATTGATGAGCAGACTCCCAACAGTAAGTGTGTTAGGTGAGCGTAGCACATTGGACTCACCTCCATTTCACCCTGAATTAACATTAAAAGAACTTTTACTCAAAAACACAATGTTTGGAATTTCAAAATGTACAGATTTTTTTTCAGCAATGAGGCATGTCAAACATCTCAAATGAAATGATGTCACATGTATACTATTAAGCTGGGGAATCAAGAAATATATCCACAACAGTCAGAAACCAACAGAAATGCACCTAGATTCTTCGCAATAAAATAAATAATAATATGCTTGTGTATTAAACGCAGTGGGTTCAATAAGAATTTTGTAAATTTATATTTCCACATTTTTAGTGTTTTTTTTATTATTATTATTGGAACATAAATTTGTACTAAGGGCATACATATTACCTTGAAGTAATATTTTTTTTTTCCTTCATTTATGGCATAGCATCCTACGAGGATGATTTGTGCCAAAAACAGTCTCCAAGTATAGTTAAATAGTCAAGAAGATAGTCATCACAGAATAATAAAATTGGCCTTCATTGATTTGAGAAGGGACAAATGGATTGATTCGGATGTCATACTCAGCAATGATTCAATACTCAAAGGAAATTGGCAATCGTTCTGAAGAGCATCAACGAAAATATCATACGCATCCCTGATAGGGCACCCCAGGAAAACATGGTCAAGCGTCTCCTCGTCTTAAAAAAACTTCCATTATAAAACAACATTTATTGATAATATTTAACAACATGGATAAACTAAATGAAACGTTGGAAAAACTGTTAACAAAATTAGTTGAAGATAAGCAAACAAAATATGAAAATCCAAATTTGGGAAAAATTGCAGAGAAATTCATGATTGAAAAATTTACAGGCAGAAATACAAATGCATGCCAGTGGATGAAAGATTTTAATTTAGAATGTAAACGATTTCAAATCGAGGATGATATAAAAAAAATTGAAATATTAAAAGCCTTTTTGGAATACTCCAGTCAAGATTGGTACAGCTGTATGTTGATTAAACATACAGTGGAATCGAGATGGGAAGACTGGGAAAAAAGTTTTTGCGTGACTTTTGAAAACAAAGGATGGTCACCTATTAGATACGCTCTCGCTTTTAAATATCAAACAGGCCCGTTAATTGAGTATGCTTTAAAAAAAGAAAAATTATTGCTGAGAGTGAGAAAATCAATTGATACTGGAACACTTGTAGACCTCATAGCATTTGGCCTACCAAATTATGTGGCTGATAAAATTGATAGAGAAGCTTTACAAGGAACGGAAGATCTATACAATGCATTAGGAAAATTAGAATATCTTGTTGGGAAGAATAAATATGTTAAAAAATGTGTTTCATATCCTGACACTCAATTAAATAAAAATGAATACAAAAAACCATGCAAAATCTGTGCTAATGAGAAAAAAGGAAAACGTTACCATTCTGAAGAAAATTGCTGGTTTAAAAGTCAAAATTCTATTGTAACTGTAAATAACTCAGAATTGGAAATAGAATTGAATGAAAAGAATCCAAAAAACTAGATATGCCACCATTAATAAAAGTAAAGTTAATAATAAATGATGCTTTAAATGTTTCTGGAATTTATGATTCGGGTTCAAATGTATCATTAATTAATGCTAAATTATTAAAAATACAACAAAAACCAGATACAAGAGATATACAAATGGTTAACTTGAAAACTATTAATGGTGAGAAGAAAACTAAAGGTATGGTAACACTTAAAATAAAGATTTTCAATATTGAAAAGATTATGGATATTTTCATAATAGATAATGAAAATTTTAATTATGATTTTCTAATTGGATTGGATTGCATCAAAAACTTCAGATTAATACAAAATGAAGAATTAAAGATAATGCAATGTAATGATAAAAAAGAAAATTACATATTAAGTTTAAATGAAAGAGAAACTTCAAATATTCAAAATGTCGATATTCCTGATGTACTAGGAGACAAGAATAAAGAAGATGTTTTTCTACCCACTGAGGTATTACAACGAGAAAACAAACAATCAAAACAATGTGAAATAAATTTCAATGAACATATTAACTCAGATGGTTTTGAAATGTTTGTAAACCATCTAGATTTATATGAAAAATCACAAATCGATAAGTTGATAGAAAAATACAAATCAGTCTTTGCAAAAGATAAATATGACATAGGTACTGTGCGAGATTATGAGGCTCATATTGATTTAATGGTGGATAAATACTGTTACAAACGTCCATATAGATGCACAGCTGAAGATAGAAAAGAAATAGAAGATCAAATATCACAACTATTAAAGAAGAATCTGATTGAGGAATCTTATAGCCCATTTGCTGCTCCAGTAACTCTGGCTTATAAAAAAGAAGATAACAAGAAAACAAGATTATGTATAGATTTCAGAGAATTGAATAAAATTGTCGTACCTCAATCACAACCATTTCCATTAATTGATGATTTGATGGTGAAAACTGTAAACTGCAAATATTTTTCTACTTTTGATGTAAATTCAGCATTTTGGTCGATACCTTTGAAGATTGAAGATAGACACAAAACTGCATTTGTTACACAAGAAGGCCATTATCAATGGACGTGTCTTCCGTTTGGATTAAAGACTGCTCCAGCTATCTTCCAAAGAATATTGAGTAACATCATAAGGAAATACAAACTCTCTGATTTTGCAGTAAATTTTATAGACGATATTTTAATTTTTTCGAAAACTTTTCAAGAACATATACTACATCTAACAAGACTACTGGAGGCAATAATAACAGAAGGTTTTAGACTAAAATTTTCCAAATGTACTTTTGCAAATAATTATGCCAAATATTTAGGTCACATAATACAAAATAATTCAGTAAGACCTCTGAAAGATTATTTAACCGCTGTGAAAAATTTTCCAATACCAGAAACAAGAAAAAATATACGTCAATTCTTAGGAAAAATAAATTTTCATCATAAATTTTTACCAAACAGCGCAATTATTCTGGACCCGTTACATAATTTATTACGAAAAGATGTGAAATTCATATGGTCCGACAAATGCCAGAAATCATTTGAAAAAATAAAAGAATTGCTGTGTTCAGAGCCAATCCTGAATATTTTTGACCCTGAATTACCAATATACATTTACACGGATGCTAGTATCAAAGGAGTGGGAGCAGTGTTGAAACAAGAAGATAAAAACGAAAACAGTAAGCCGGTTGCTTATTTTTCAAAAAAATTAACTGAAGCACAAAAAAAGAAGAAGGCAATTTATCTAGAATGTCTGGCAATAAAAGAAGCTGTGAAATATTGGCAACACTGGCTAATGGGAAAAGAATTTATAGTGTACTCAGATCATAAACCATTAGAAAATATGAACATCAAGGCCAGAACTGATGAGGAATTAGGGGATTTGATGTATTATTTATCTCAATATAATTTTAAGATAAAATATAACCCAGGAAGATTAAATCAAGAAGCAGACTGTTTAAGCAGAAATCCAGTTCTAGAACCAAATGAAAATAATGACGATTTTATAAAAGTAGTAAATTTAGTAAACCTGCAAGATATAAAAAATGACCAACACATGAATATGGAACTACAAAATAGCAAATTTATATTGGAGAATGATATTTACTACAAAATGTATAAAAAAAGGAAAAAAATCATACTATCAGAAGAATATAGTAAAACACTAATAAAAGATGTCCATGATACCTACTGCCACATTGGAAGAACACAAATGATAAATAAAATAACACCATGCTATACTGCAAAGAATATCATCACAAACATTAAACAAATTTGCGATGAGTGTGAAATTTGTATAAAAAACAAATCAAGGAGGAAATCAAAATATGGTTTAATGTCACATTTAGGACCAGCTACACGCCCATTTGAAATTATATCTATTGATACCATAGGAGGGTTTGGAGGATCACGATCAACAAAAAAATATTTACATCTGCTGGTAGATCATTTCACGAGATATGCTTACATTCTCACATCGAAAAACCAAACCGCAAGTGATTTTATTAAACTGATAAAAAATGTGACACAAAACTACAATATTGATATGGTACTAACAGACCAATATCCTGGCATAAATTCAAAAGAATTTAAAGAATTTCTAAAAATGGAAAACATAAGAATAGTTTTCACTGCTGTGGATTCACCTTTTTCGAATGGGATCAATGAAAGGTTAAATCAAACCTTAGTAAATAAAATAAGATGTAAAATAAATGAAAGTGATAGGAAAACAGCATGGACTACTGTTGCACAGAAATGTGTAGAAAAATATAATGAAACAGAACACACAGTCACTAAGTTTGCTCCAAAATACCTTTTGGAAGGCGAAAATGTTAATATTTTACCACTAGAATTAAAATCAAAATTTACAAAAGAAGATTTGAATAGAGACAGAAAACTAGCCCTTGAAAATACAATAAAATCTCACAATTATAATAAGAATATATTCGACTTGCATAGGGAAGAATATAAATTGGAAGTGGGAGACAGAGTTTACGTAGAAAATGGAAATCGACTAAATAGGAAGAAAATGGATGAATTAAAGATTGGACCATACAAAATTTTAAAGAAAATTTCAAACTCAATCTATGAAGTTGATACCGGACACAAGAAAACAGAGTCAAATTTCTACCACATTACGAAACTTTTTCCAGTATTTGTTATTAAGTGAACAATTACGTACGTTGTCACTTGTAATTGTTTTTTTCTTGGAGGGGAGGTGTAAAGAAAACCACCTACCTACTCATAGGAGTGATTTCCTTTAGTTTATTTATTTGAATTTAGAATTTTTGTTTTGACAGTTGGTAAAATAATTTTGTTTGTAATTTTGTGTTAGTTTTGAAAGATCTGAAGTAAAGACTTTAAATGTTGTTTTTTTGATATTATTTCAGGTAATTGTTTTATTATTGTTTATTTTATTTTTAGTAATATTTAGTTTCTTTAGTTTAAATAATGTTTTTAATAAATTTTTGATATTATTTCAGAAAAACACTGATTGCTTTATTTCAAGTATAAACTTCCATTATATACTTATGAAAATTCTTCTGAAAAGTTGTGGAATATCATGTCCAGTAGTGAACTAACCTTTTCATCACCAAGCGCGGAATCATACCCGGCGGATACAATCACCAGTTCAGGGGAGAACTAGGGGAAGAAGAGAAAATAACAAATAAATAAATTGTTATTAATTTTGAGTGCATCTTACCTCTAGACATCCCAGGGCTGCATCGTATCCTGCTGAGACTATTATCAGTTGGGGTTGAAACTGCCATAGGAAAATATTCAAGTATTAGTAAAGACGGGTAATTGAATATGTATGAAGTAATATTTCTTGTGTTTATTAGAAAACAAAGTGTTTATTACAAAAAATGTACTTTACATTATTCTCCTACCATATCCCAAGTGGTGTAGGCAGAGACAATGAAACACCACATTGATTAATCCTCACATACTAAGAGATTTTGCTCCACCACACACCAATTTCTCTTACACAACACACTGTCATTTTTGAGAATTTGATCTATGTGATCAAGTGACAAAGTTTTCGGATGTTCACGTTTTCTGATACCTCTTATTTCAGATAAATACACTTTCTTTGTCATTGTTTCATCATCCCGTTGCCCCTACATTCAAATCATCACTGTTTATTTACATGCATTCAATCCACAACACTCCTCTCGGATCCACTTATTTTCCTCATATTCTCATTACTTACTATGACTAGCAACATTTTACCGACCACTACTATCAGTGATCGCAACGACATAATATTTATTCTGCACTGGTATTTTATCAACCATGTCCAGTGAAGGCACATATTATTTATTTATTACATATTTGATATTGATAAATACATTTACAATCAGAGTTAAGATGCCTAATGTATTTATCTTTTGTAATCTATAATGTAATAAACCCAATATACTCCAAACACCTTACAGCCAGCAAATTGCTTTTGTTGTAAAGACAAAGTGATTCAACAGCGGACTTTAGGCGTTATCTCACAATTGTTAGTCTTCACATTATTAATAATTGAAAACACATTCCTTACAGATATCATTAAAAATATCAAGAGAAAAATAACTTACTTCTAGTGCCATTGGTAATAACAGCTGATGCCATATAGCTAAGTAATCTGCATCCTGCATTTTGGTTTTGTTAAGTGGCACATTGCAGTTGAACCCTGTCCCGGCTCCACACCCAATATAGTTGAAGTTGGATTGTTTCAGATTGGGCCAGAAGGCTCCATGTTCATAGCGATGGATTGAGAAATACAATACCCTGAAAAAAAAGATCCTAGTTTTTAACATGTTAAAAAAATATATTTTCAACGCAGGTAAATATGCCACCAGAAATGACATAAGACGGACTTAACAATATGTTCATATCTCAATTTGTCCAAAAATTAACATATTGTAGTTTATCTAACCGCAGATTTATCTGAAGATAGAGAAACCATACCTAGGATCATCATAAAACATCTGTTGTGTAGCTTGTCCATGATGAACATCCCAATCTACAATGAGTACCCTGGAAAGTCCACATTTAGTGACAGCGTGCTTGGCAGCCAGTGCCACATTGTTGTAGATACAGTAGCCACATGGCTCTGCTACCATAGCGTGGTGGCCTGGAGGTCTCACCAGGGCCATTCCACAGTCTATCTCTTTCTTCACAACAGCTGAGACCAAATCTATTGTGCTGCCAGCTGCTATCAGGGCTAGTTCATGTGTGGACTGAAACAAATAGTATAATTATTTAAATGGTTCACTGTAAAAATAATAAATAAAATATTAAAGGCAACAGTATCTACCGGATGAATATAAACAGCATCAAATTTGGAGGAGAGTTCTTCAAGATACTTCTCATCTCTAGATTTGTGTGTGGTGAGCATCATTTCATAGACACTGGGGGAGTGCAGCTGGAGTACTTCTTCCTTGCTGGCCATCCTTGGAGGGATGGTCTTACATTTCTTAAAAAGATCTAATTCCTCACATCTAAAACAAAACATCAATGTTAAATGTAGCAAGTGGTATTCTTTCCTTTCCATAAAAAATATTCTAAGTAATCATATATTTTTTAGTTTTTATGTTATTTATTTGAGAATATTAGAATTTTGAGCTATTACAATTCAAGCAATTTTACAAAGAAGTAGATTCATGTTAAATACAATCAATATACAGAGGGTGAGTTTATCGCTAAGACGCGATCTCTTCCAAATAACCTACGTTAGTAATGTAAAGACTTTCTATGAGCCAAAATTAAAAATGTCAAAATTGTCTAATTACACTGTAAAAACGCATAATTTTCCGTTTTGCCGAACATGAGAAGAACTTTAATCTGAGAAATACAAAGAAATAAGTGACATGTATATTATATTTTCTCACCTTCTGATGATAGAAGCTAATCGTTCAGGATTCTCTGGATAGCTTGGATCCCACAAGCATTCGTGTTCTAGCATCCTAGGTTCCACTACCAGGCCCACGTCTCCCCGTTCAACATTCTTTGAATCCATTGCCTGGAAATTGTAGGTACAGTAAAACCTCGTTATTTCGAAATTCAAGGGACCTCGAAAAACTGATTTCGAATTAGCGAAAACCCCGATAAATCGAAATTTTCGAAATAGTTTTGATATACGCAGTATATGTATATATATACAGCCATACACACCATACCTCATAGAAACAGCTGTTTTGGACTAAACGTCAAAATAATTTGCGTGATAAAAAAAATACTAAATGTCCTGTAGAATAACCTAAGTATAGAATTTGTAAATGTCGGACTGAAATGAATACCCCACGACGTTAACTAGTAAAAAGACGTAACCATTTATACTTCCCTTCCACGGATCATATAAGTAGCGCAATCGGCACTTTTGTATAGTCTAGGTTTTTGAAATTACGCGCGTCCAAACAAATTGTAAAAAAAAAAGAAAACTGTAATGCTGATGAACGAGCCGCATGGAAAGCGCTAACCATTTCTACTACTCTTATACGCATAACAAACAAATAAGCTACACTTTGTACAAGAATGGAATAGTTTGTAGTAAAACATACGTAATAAAGACATGGGCGTATCGTGGTTTATCATAAATGTAAAGTTTTTATCACATACCTCGTTTTTCTCCAAACCTCGCATTTTGCACAATTAACACAACAATGTAAGTAACAAAATATTGATAAAAGTAACACTTTTTGAGAAAATTAAATTATACACATTTATGTTCTACACAAAACTTGATCACATTGTTTCTACGGGCATATTATTTTTAAAAGCAAACATTTAAAATATCACTAAATAATAAAAAATGACAAGCGTTCGTAACACTCACTATAATATTTAAAATTTATGTACGTATTATTGTGATTTAAAGAAGTCATTAATTTTAACTTGTTTTAATTTTCCACCTCTTTCGTATTGTTTTATTGTATGTTGCACAAATAAATCGAAATTTGTACACATGTTAAGCGGCATATCAGCAACCCCAGATATATGTCGCTGAATAATGTCTAATGCTTTAAAAACTTCAGCCTTGGATGGAAGTGGATCGGAAACGCTTTCAGTAGTTTCATCGTCTGAATCATCTGCAGCATCGGTGGTTACTTCAATTTCCATGCCGTCAGGGGACGGATCAAAAATTTCAGCTGTTATCACATTATCGTCAAACGAAACAAAGTCTGTAAAACTCACCGATCCTAACACCTCGTTTCCTGTCATTATTTCTTCCGGCTCACTCTCCACAGCAGTATCAAACGGTTGCATTGTAATGCCACTTTTTTTGAAACAATTTGCGATTGTTTCTCGCGTAACCAACTGCCACGCTGACGACATCGCTCGACAGGCATCTAAAACATTCCATTTTCGTAAATTTGTACTAGAGCAATTATTATTAATCTGCACAATACACGAATGAATAAGCTTTTTCCTATAGTGCATTTTAAAACTTTGTATTATACCTTGATCTAAAGGTTGTAATAAGCTTGTTGTATTTGGAGGCAAAAACAGAAGTTCGATGTTTGGTAAATTTAATTGCGGGGCTATATGAGCCGTGCAATTGTCTAAAATCAACAAAACCTTTCTGTTATAGGCTGCCATTTTCCTCTGCATTCTAACACAAAATAGTTTAAAAATGTCCCGTGTCATCCACGCTTTTTTGTTAAATTCATAGTTTACAGGTAAATTGATAAGATTTTGTCCTTTAAAACATCTAGGATTCTTATTTTTTCCTATTATTGTCAGTTTCATCTTATCGCTACCATCCATATTGGCACATAGCACAACTGTAAGTCTTTCCTTACTCCTCTTACCTCCAAAACACTTTTCGCCTTTTGTTGCCAAAGTGCGATCAGGCAACATATTATAAAAGACTCCGGTCTCATCCATATTATATATGTCTTTTTCTGCGTACTTCTCCCATATGTGTTTGTTGGAAGCTACCCATTGTGACACTTCTTCAGCATTCACTTTCTGGGCTTCTCCACAAACCGCGAGACAAACAATATTGAATCTTTTTTTAAAACGCTCAAACCAACCATTTGACGCTTTAAAGTCATCGATATTCATTTGAAGCGCAATAGATTTGGCTTTCTCAATCAATATAGGGCCAGACGTAGGAATATTTCCTGCTCTTATTTGAGAAAAAAAGTCAAATAACTTGTTTTCCAATTCTTCAAACTTAGAATGTCGGACCCTGTGTAGATTTTCATTTGCTTTACACCCGTGGAAAGCTTCTTCAATTTTTGTTGCGATTTTTCAAAATTGTGGATAATGAGGAATTAGGTATTCCATATTTTAAGGCTATTTTACCCTTAGTGTCTATTTTATCGTCGACATCTTTAATTAACCTCATTTTTTCGGCAATGGTTAGAGATTTATAAGTGGTTTTTTGCACCGAAAACATTTTATAATAAAAAAAAAACTGAATTCACAAAATCACTAGGTACGCAAATAAAATCTAAAACAGTCGAATTTCAAAAAATCTTGAATTTCAATGATTCACTTCACACACGTTACTATGAGTTCACTATCACTTAAAAATATAAAAAAAGATGGGATAATATATTTGACAAAATTTGTATTTAAAAGGTGTATAAAAGTTCTATTTATTTGATATTTATTTTTATAAAATATTTATTTATTTGGAATGGAAAATAGAAATATTAAAACACTAAAAATTTTGAGTAGGTATAGGTATGTATGACGATACGCCTATGAACAACACGGAAGTATAATATTATATCGATCACGCACGACGTTACGAGACTGAATGAGGTAGTATATAGGTACATACTTAATACAGCTGTAGATAGGTACATATTGAAATACAATACATTTACGGTGTTTATATACAATATAGGACATCTACTTGGAAATTTGGAAATCCCGGTGTTAAATATTATTATGTAGCTAGGTAGGTCGTTTATGTGTATTAGTGCAAACACAAACTTCACATAATAAGTTTTATTGACCCTGCCGGAGCTTTGGAAAAAACAAGGGTATTTTTTTTACGACAGCCAAATGTTTTCGAATAACAACCGACAAATTTCTATTGCTTTGTTGTGAAGGGACCAAATATTATTTCGAATTACGTATTAGCGGGGATTTCGAATTAAAAATGTGTTTTGTATTAAAATTTCATTATGGGGACATTTTTGTGGGGAATATTTCGAATTACGGGGAATTTCGAAATATCGGGGTTCGAAATAGTGAGGGTTTACTGTATATAAAAAAAATATAATCTAATGAGACTAAAATTTGTAAAATGGATAAGCAAAATGGAAAATTATCAAATAAAATAAAATAAATATTTATTATTTTTGTTTCGTGTTACTGTTGAGTAAGACTACTGTATAGATCAGCACCTGATGATGCGAACTCGGAGTCCGCGAAACCGGTCGTGCGTTAGTCTTACTCAACAGTAACACGAAACAAAAATAATAAATATTTATTTTATTTTATTTGATAATTTAAAATGAAGTGTTACAAAGTAAATGCCGATACAATTAATGAAAATGGAAAATACCTGTGTACAGGTATACCTTAGTATCAAGCAACAATTGTGATGTAATAATCATTAAAATGTTTGATACACAGCTAAGTATTCACATACTAACACAATCTCTCAAACACTTTTGATATCAACTCGTTGACTTATGTAATGCTTAAAAATATTCATGTATAGGTACATAAAAGATTGACTAAAAAGCATATTTTTTGAACAAAAACAATAATAAAAATAAAAATCTTTATTGCACAAAAAATTCAACATTAGAAAATAATCATGGCAGAATTTTTACTAGACAAATAAATTTGTGCAATGGGTGAGTTTATTGCAGAAGCGCAATATCTTCCAACCAACCCAAGGATCAATTATTTCAAAATGAATCTAGTTTCCGTTTGACTGAAGGTAGATTAGATTCACAACAGAATTAAACAATGAATCTTCTGCTTGATAAAATTAATAGCATACTAGAAAATGACATAATTCAATACTTTAAGAACGGAGTGCAATATGGTATAACCAAAGATAATATTTTTTATAAAATAGTATTATATAGTAATCCGATTAAATTTGTATCTGTATTGATATTTGTGCCGTTTGTCTGCATATCTCATGTATTGTATAAATGATGTGTTTAATATTACAACAATTCATCTAAAATTATCAAAAGTTTTGGCCTTTATAAATAAATAAATGATTAAATAAACAAAATAAACTTGCCTCCTTTGCTAGAAGGGATAATCTCTTGTTCTTTCAATTGAATATTTTTTTATAAAATACAATATAACATACTCCTTTATGAATAAACTGATACAGAGCACGACAGAGTATGTTTTAATATTAAACTCACCAACAAAAATGACACATCACATCAACGCAACACATGTGACATAGGTGTAAATAAATGTAAACATCTGTGTTAGTTAATCTAACCTAACTCATCAGTCATTCACTATCTTAATAAATGCTTATGTTGTTGTCATACAAATATTATTATGTATATAATACAAACAAAGATAATAATAGGGGAAATTCACAAAATAAATAACAAATATTATGTATTTAAATTTTATTTGATATAAAGTTTTTTTATCACCCGAGACATTTAATAAGTTTACTGTTTTCTTTCTTCAATGATTTCAGGAACATTTACAAGCTATCTATACTTAATTCATTATTGATTGAGTTGACGTTTAGTTTGTAAAACTCCATATTAATTTATA
The DNA here is from genome assembly GCA_947579605.1 of Athripsodes cinereus. NCBI lineage: Eukaryota > Metazoa > Arthropoda > Insecta > Trichoptera > Leptoceridae > Athripsodes > Athripsodes cinereus. The sequence goes on from OX388311.1 coordinate 5,757,951, forward strand.
AAAACAAACAAACTGTTTTAAGTTTTAGTGTATTTATTAATAATGGTAACCTGGTTTCGACTTACAAAGTCATTGTCAACTTAAAACAGTTTGTTTGTTAAAGTAAATTCATATTGATTATATTCAAAACTTTATTTTTGTAAAATATAATCCATGAAATAATCATATTAGGCTTAAAAACGTAATGCTATTCTGTTTGGTAGTGCCCTGGATGGGACTTGAATCCGCAATGGGACATGTAACCTTATACAATGGTTAATTGTAAAAATAAAACTCCCAAAAATCCAGTTATTTATCATTTATTAAGTATCTCGTTAGTTATTTAATCAATACTGTAAACCTCTTTTCAAATGCTTCCATGAATATCTCATGGTACCTACTAATTGTAACTCATAACGATGTATAGTGTCAGGTATTATTCTTCCTTCTTTAACAATTTTCTATGACATCACACATCAATATTCTTTGTCTAAATACGTTGACCCCAAGCATCAATATAATATGGTTATTTGTAAACATTGTATTACATGACTACCTACCTATATACCCGTACAACGTTCTTTGCTTTTTATTCACGTTAAACTTTATTCCAATAAATATTTGAACCTGTTCACATGTAGGTATATACATTTATATACACAATACCTACTGAACATGTCTAAAGAGCAAAATAATAATTTTGATTTCATTTTAGTTTATTCACAATATATTTATTAATTATTTACTGTACATTGATTACAGGCAAATTTACACAAAAATACGTTTAAGTCAAATACAATCAACACACAGAGGGAGAGTTTATCGCAGACGTGCGATTCCTTCCAAGTAACCCTTCCAGTCATGAACAAAGTTGCTAGTTTCAAAATGGCACACAAATACAAATTGCCGTTTATCGTTTGCCAAAGGTTTCAATTGTTTCCTAGTTTTTAGTTTTTCAATGTCATTAAGAATTCTATTATGAATATCAATCCTAAAGTATAGGAATCCATTTCTATTTCTGTTCGTTCTCGGAGTACCATTTCTGAATAGAGATTCTACTCTCGTATCATAGTTGCAGACCTTACCGCTTAAATCGATAATCGAATCTTCATCGGATAACAATAGATTATTTCTAAGTCTATGAGTACATATTTCACTTATTAATATGAAATATTTTATTTAAAATTGGACCACTCATAACGAGATTTGATAAAAACGCACTCTAATATAGGTGAAAGTGAAAAATAATGATTTTCTAAAAATGAATGTGTGCTAACTTCATGATGATGCATTTCAAAATTTCACGATTCATTTTGAATACCAATGTTTGAAGATGCTGTAGTGATATGCACTAATTTGAAAGGCAGAGGAAATCTGACATAAAGAAGTATTTATTAATTACAACTAATGCTATTATAGGTAATTTATCTTGTAAATTCATACTGATTATAAAAAGCAAAATGGGTGGCAAGTGTGCTTCAGAAGAGGAAAGATTAGAATAAACAGGAATCCAAGGAGTGCTACGAATTAGACACAGTTAGGCTGACAGCTACCATGAAGGCACCCTAAAACATGGAAGGAGAGTTGGTCTTCAGGTATGCAAGAGTGACCAAGCTAGTAGCTAAAAACAGATCATTGATCTAACACAAGCAGAGGCAGCAGCTACTAAGTATATTGAGAAAGTGATGGTATCACTGCAAACTATTTATGAATTGCCGAAGAGTTTAGAATTGTTCAGAACTTACAGTTTGGTAGTGATCTTTGATAATAATCTCAAATGAATTCCTTTTCTTTTGTAAAGCTTTCTTTTTGGCCGCTAATAGGGCGGACGAGGGCTGAAATAAAAAAAAAATACAAATTATTAAAATTGTGCACATGAAAAATAAAACATACAAGGAATTATTATTTTTTTATTTATTGAAAAAATAAATGCCAGAAATAAGTACACAAACCAATAAACTTTCATTTATAAAAAAATAATCAATATAGAACATGGTTGATGAAATACAAAAACATGAAACAAACCATCAAGAGACCATCTTGAGACACAAAAAACCGAATTAAAGCAGATCTCCAATGGAAAGTATGTAATGTACTTTTGCATAATACTGGATTTTTAAGATCTAAGTGTACTTGAGACAATTAGAATGGTAACAGAAATGGGGAAATATTCCGATGACAACTCGGACACTAACCCGATCAAGTGCAACCAGGTCTGTTATTTTCATGTTCTGAGTAATCAACTGAGTGCATTTGACTAGTAGAAACCATAATAATATATTGTTTGAAATTGAGAACAAGAAAGTTTTTTCTTTTTAATAATTCTAAGAACAACAAACAAAAACATAAAAAGTTTTACTAAACAATACATCAAAGTTAACGAAGAAATAATAAAAGGAAATATGTAATGGTTTCCACTTTTATTGTTCATTTAATTTCGACAAACAACGTGCAGCTTTGTTTGTGATTTAATTAACTTTGCTTCAATAGAGAACTTGATCTTGGACCAAGCTGATACCGTTTTTTTTTTAAACATTCATTAGTTAAGAGAAATTGGCTCTCAAAATTAAATCTGATCATTGTACTCTTGATATTTTGTTCTTTTGACTAAGAGTTCTGCCAACCACTGGCTTAGGCTTGGTTTTTAATTATATTTTGAACTTTTTTCATCTCTACGGTTTAATAACAATTATACAACAAAGAGTGGATCAAAGAAAATATCCCCTTTAAATAATTTCTAATCATCTACACGTACATCCAATCTATCTGCATGTAATTAACATGCGAGCTGTCTTCTGCGCCAATAAAAAAATTTAATCATTCAGGATGGGTGGCATACTTTATCGCTGAACTGAAGACGTTAAATGTCTTATTCGTGATGTTTTATAAACATCTTAAACGGAAAATCATTTAATAACTTATAGAAAGGAGTGATAGATATATTTTTTGCCGGACACTTCACAGTATTTAATAATTTATTTTTTCAAATCACTATAATATTTTACTGAGTATATAGAATAAATAAATAAACAATTATAACATAACAATTAAAGCTACATTTTAATATGACAACAATTTTATTAATTCTACATTAAATTATATACAATAAATAATTATGAAGCAAAGAAATTAATTTATACAATGAAAGTGATTACAAATAGAACTTTAACATGGCATAACCATCAAAATAATATAAATGTTTTTTACACAAGTTACATAAACAAGATATTAATATTTTATAATTTATTCTGTACCTTAGTCGGTAACCTCCCCAGCATTGTAGCAGCCATTAAGAAAGAAAGAAAACAACAAAAAAGTGACTGTATTTAAAAAACGACTACATTATAATAATACAGAACTTCAGAAATAGACCATAGATTTTTTGACTATTCCACACATGTTTACATTACTGCACCCAACTCGATACTGACAACAAGGGTAATAATGCAAAATTGTGACATTACTATCATTAAACCAAAGACATTATATGTAACCAGACTGTGTACTTCTTTCAAAAATGTGCCACCTGATTCATGCAATCTTTTTATGGTTGCTCACAACTTAATTATCAAATTCCACAGCCACTGGATCGTGTCATCTGTAAAAGTGTGTAAGTCCTGAAATTCTCCTTGGAATGAATGAGCAGGACATTTATCAGATGGTCATAGTTTGTGTCATTCTACATGTGTACGCTGGTGAATCAACTCATCCTCATTTGTATAAGATAGAGGCAGTACAACTTACATCACATCTTATACGATTTATTGTACACAACATATTCTTGCTTGTCTACTTATGTATTGAGTGTGGCAAAATATTGAATCAATGCATGCTTACATATGTATTGGGGGGTGAATCTGGACGTAGCTTTGTATACTTATGCATGTATGATGATACCAATAGTAATAATATTATTTTTGTCTTGGCTTTTAAATTTACTAAGATTAATACTTGTGATTATCAAATAAAATAAAATAAATATTTATTATTTTTGTTTCGTGTTACTGTTGAGTAAGACTAACGCACTTACTCAAGTGCGTTAGTCTTACTCAACAGTAACACGAAACAAAAATAATAAATATTTATTTTATTTTATTTGATAATTTAAAATGAAGTGTTACAAAGTAAATGCCGATACAATTAATGAAATTAATACTTGTGTATTGAACATTATATTGTATTGTTAATAAGAGGCAACAGCCATTTGACATATAAATAAATAAAAAATGTTTTCATGTACTGGCAAAATGTTAAAAAGGGTCATTCCATCTCACTCAGAATGTTTTATTTTTTGACGGGAACATAGATACATGGATTAATTTAAACAGTGCACAGTCTTGTTATGTTTAATGTCTTTGTACTATGCTTAATACAAATGAAGAGTATTTTTTTCAAAACTTGATAAATGCTAAATTTGTAATTTTAAGAGAGATTATTTTTACACACCAAAATTATATATATAATGAGTTACAATCCATTGGATTGGTCTGCAACGAGTTTGGACTTTCTTCTCCACTCCTCCCTATTCTCAGCCAGTCTCTTCAACTCCATGTATGAGCCACAGCTTATGTCCCTCTTCAGTTGGTCCATATAGGCGTCAAATTAAGTTTTGATAAAACTTTTTGATTTTGAATATTTTTTTAACATTATTTTTAATGAGTTTGGACCGTTCATTTTTTAAGAAATGGTGCATCTAATAATAAAACACTTTATTGATCAAAAAAATTATGAGCAATTGGTGAGCTTATTGCCTGGATGCAATATCTTCCAGCTAACCAAAAGTGATGCAGAGAAATATATCAAAAAATCTTTTTTGCAACATATGCATTTATAGTTTTGCAAAAACGCTCCTCAATTATGCAGGCTGCTGACAGTTCACAATACAGACGCATACATCTTCCCATTATCCTTGTTGGGTCCGGGTAACAATATTAACTAAATAATTAAATATAACTAATATTTTATCATTTAAAATAAAATATCATGACAAAATTTGAATGTGTCTCGGGATAGTGATTATTTAAAAGAGTTGAGAATAGTAACATGTGAAAAGTGATGCAAACATGAGTTAAGAAAACAATAATATGTTTTAAATAATGAAAATTATAATCCACCATTAACAGCGGGAGGTATGATTATTTATTTAGTGAAATATTGAATAAAAAAATGTTGTTCTATATTTGTGCCATAACAGTCCTTAAGTGAGGTAGTTAGAGGACTAACTTTATGTAATCAACATTCAGATTTGTGGTTTGAAGGCTTTCATGGCGATCTTCACTATCTGGTTGTTGGTTTTCGGGTTTGCCATGTCTTGATTTGTTTAATCGACGTTTCGGTGCACTTGCTGGCCCCATCTTCAGGATATGAATGAGTGATGAGTGTGAGTTTGTTCCAATGTATTAAATGTTAACTGTTGCAGCGTGAGCGTGCGTAGTGTAGTGGTGGAGTGCGTAGTGTAGTCGTGATGTGTATTAGTGCTGTGTAGCGCGGTGTGTGATGTCATTCCCTAGTGGTGCGGCTAACGTCGAAACGTGCGAAACGTCGATTAAACAAATCAAGACATGGCTAACCCGAAAACCAACAACCAAACATTCAGATTGTCCTCTGTGTGCCATAATAAAATAAGACAACATTAAGGGTGGACAGCATAAAGACATCGAAAAGTGTTTCTTTAATTTTTTTACTATCTTTTAATATAGCTAAATATAATATATAGAAAGAAATAAGTATTTAACGAGATAATTTTTATTGATATAGTAGTATTCCCAGTCAATGTTCCGGAAAGGAGCATTGAAGGGCAAATAAATATGCAAAAGATCGGGAAATTTCTGTTATTTTTTTTTATTAATATCGAAAATGTTACTAGAGTTTTATGCAAAAAATCCACCTCAAATAAATATACTTATGCATATTCCAAAGCACATAAAATGTCTCATTTCTGTTGATTTTAAGTACCTCCACCAACCATATCTTTATTTGCTTTCATAGCATAGCACAATGATATTTGAAAAATGTGGTCATTTTTGGATTCTGCACAAATACATTTTCATAATAAGAAAAAAAATGCATAAAAAATATACTGTCAATAACAAAATACTTGGATTAAAATTAAATACTATGCAAGCATGTGATCATCCTATTGGAAAATCATAACCAAGCCCTTTTATTTTGTATGTAATATCTGTAGTCAATTATACAGAAATCGCTAATGATTTGTTCATTAACTGGTGAAGCAAAACAGAAAGTGAGAAAATATTCCATGGTGTGTGAAGAGAGTGAAAGTGTTCTGGATATCACAAATTAAATGTAGTTACCTTGGCTGAATTAGACATGGCTCTGGTCTGTATCTTGGCTTTCCTTGCTCCATTCCTTGTGATTACTCCAGAGCCACCCCCACTGGCAGCGACCTTCTTGTTTTCTCCACTAATCCGTCGCGTAGGCGGAGGAGTAGCCTTCAATGAAAAGAGCAATGATCAATGGAAATAACAATAATCATAATAAAAACATATTACAAACAACAATATTGTTATCTCAATCACATTTACCATTTATACTACTTTATAGACACACTAACAATTTTTAAGATGATAATAATAATAACAGGAGATAAGACAAATTGTAAATTTTGTATCCAAAAATAACCTCAAACGTTACACTGGCATTGCGCGCAAATAAACAGTGAAATTTGTTAATTAGATAAATCTGCAAATCAGTGCAAAATGTTGCTATTTTCTTAAGTTTTACCTACAATCGAGGGTTTTTGTGTCAGACAAACTCTTCCGTCTAAACAAAAATGATGGAAACTATAAGTAAATATACAGCAATATATTTTTTCATTTATGTCATATCAAAAAATTAAATATCTTAAATATTAACTTAGCTCTTGAAATCAAAATAGCCATATTATGTCTATAATAAGTATCTAATTTGTCCTCATTTTTTCGTACATAAACGACCAACAGTATTTCTACAATGGCAATGTAAAGAATTGTTCTATAGCAGATTTTGATTTTATCAACAAAAAATGACAGATTGGTTTAATCGCATTTGGCTTCGAGTGTGTCATATGACGAATTAAAACTTAAATAGTGCGTTTGTTTATTAAAAATTTATTTTAAAAGGTTATAATTTGTATTTTTTTAAGTTTTGTGATCTATTGTATTGAACTATGGAAACCTTTCGCTGTGTCCATCTTTGTAAAAGCCGTTTTGCCTATTTAAGGATATGGTTATCCCACGCTGTTGACGTAATATTTTACCAAATACAGCCTTTGAATTCTTGTTATGATTGTCTATTTGAATTTATAATGCCTCAACAAATTAACATATCTAAAAGATGGACATATTTTTTATTAATAATAAGGAGTTAATCAACCTGAAATTGTGCTATTGCTGAGAAAATAAATATGGAGAAATTATTATTGTACAATTACTTATCATAATTTTTAATTCATTTCATTTTTATTGTTTAATGAACGAATACTATTGAATTCTGTATTTATCGATCTTGGAATTTCATGTATACAGACAAAATATATCATTATAGTTTGATCATAAAAAATATTCTTAATTACATTACTTGCATCACCCAATGTGCTTCCTTATGTATTTCTTATTTGGTGAGGTGATATTTTTTTTCGGGGACATATCACAACAATATTAATGTAATCACCAATGTCTGGGGTTTTATCACATGAAACAACCATAATACTTGTGTAAACGTTGAATACAATAATTCTCACCTACTGCAGGATTGCCATGTACATATTTTTTTATTATAGTCCCTTTGCTTATCATAGAATTTAAGATCAAGATAAGATTAAGATTGTATTTAAATTGTGTCATATGTAACCTTGCTGATCTATGTAGTCTTCTTCTTATTTCATTTTACGGCAATGCACCCGCAATCGAGTGAATTATGAATCTATATAGTCATCTGATCTTCAGGAAACCATGTCTCCAAGTGCCCTTTTACTCTGCTATGTATATATATTTAGCCATTCTGTGTAGTTTCATTCTTTCAACATGTCCAAACCATTTTTATAATAGACCATTAGAGGTCACGTGATCTTGTCTATGGATTTTCTTTTGCTTGGAGGGCAAACCGTAACACATGTTCGATTGTTATGACAGTTGAAAGTCAAATTGCGCAAATCATCCTTGTAGGATGTTATTCCATAAGAGAAAAAAAAAGTCAGATGACAAAATAGTAACAAAAACGACACTGACAGTTTTTTTATTATTATTAGGTATTCTTTAAGCGTTCCACCCAATATTGAGTGATTTTGCAATCCCGACAGTTATTATTATTTATAAGATTACGGCAACCCGTCCCTTGTGGGACGATTTGTGCCAAACCCCGACAGTTGAAAGGATTTAATACATAACAACACTCTTTTTTGAAATAATTTGCTGTCTGAGATAGCACGAGTTATGGTACTTTATCTCTTTTTAACGCATAGTCAGAACTACGCTGTTAGAAAGAGATACCACCTTAAGCTTTTTCTTTCACGTGATTTTTCTTTACGCTTTATCGTTTTTTGGAAATATATACCTTATTACCTTTTATGGAAAGCATATTATTTAACGTTACGTTAATCTTTGAACGATTGAATAATATATTATGGTCGTGTTGGTAAACACTTTTTGTTTGTATTGTTTTTGTTACGTTGTGTTGGGACTCTGCCCTCCAAAACATTTTTCTGTGACGTCATCCTTTAATGATCTATTGTATTTTTATAACTAATAATGATTAAATAATTATTGATTTGCAGCTTGAGCATGAAGTGTTTGTGGAGATATAGCAACACAATGCAGAAGGCTGTTAGATACAATGAGAGATATCAACGTACTGTAACAACTTGGTCACCTCTTGCCTCTGTCTTTAATCAGCGACCTAAAAAACAAAATATGTGGAATACAGTAAAACAAGAGAAATCAGCTGTATGTATATCATAAAATACCTCTTCTTGTTCTTCTGATAAACCCCAGGGTTTGTGTTAATAGAGGTGTTTTCCTGCAATATGGATTCCCAAATGTGATTCCCGATAAAAAAAAATTGTCTTCCGAATGTATGACATCCATGGGTTTGCCATGGAAGGAATTGCATCTAAGGAATTCTATATATATATATATATATGGACAATTTGTAAAGCGCCGTTTACTCATAAAAAGACCTCAAGGGCGCCGTTTATCGTATCCATCACCCGAATGAGTCCATCTATGAGTCCATTTTGTCGACATATTCACACCACTATCTTAATGTTGACAAATGTTTTTATATAGGTTACCAAAAAGCAAAAACAATGATAATAAATAATATTATTTAATCTGTTAAACATTCAATATCTAGAGTTTGCTGCGCAGAGCTCTAGATATTGTAAAAAATAGGCAGGGCTCTCAACTAATGGTGGGCACATTAGTTGGGGGAATTAGATTGTATATAAGAAAAATAGAATTTATAAAACGATGAACATGAATGGAAATAAAATAAGACTAGATAATGTCACAATAAAGAAATATTTTCTATAATATTTTTTAAGTTCTTTACTTTTGACCATCACGATAGTCCATTTTTACTGTTTTACCTATTTCAGTTGTTAGTTCATAAAACAATAAAAAATTTCAGGGTTTATTCAGGAATCAACAATTTACTGATGCCACATCCTTCTACGTTTACCAATTTAGTGCAATAGAAGCGGGTAACAATCTTATAGCGGAGGCTATTAGCCCTGATAGAACACGTCCTATGGTGGAAATATTTGACGAGCTGTCTAATACATTATGTAAAGTAGCAGACATGGCAGAGTTCATCCGAGTAGCACATCCACAAGCAGCATATAGAAGTGCTGCAGAAGCTGCTTGCATTGGAATCGGTGGACTAGTGGAAAAGTTAGTAATACCAAAAATTTCTTTTGCCAGTTCACTTTTCATCAATGTTTACTAATATCCTTTATAGTTATCACAGTTGAGCTGTTTTTTGCTTATTCACTCCTGAAGATGCCCCTCACAAATGTGGGAGAAGCGTTGATTAATTATTTTTGTTCATGACTGTGAAAGGTGTATAAGGTTGTATTTGGGTTTATAACAAAAACCCAAATTTAAAAAAAAAACAAAAAAAATCACACCATAAGCTGTACAGATTCGCATAGAGAAGAGCTAATAAACACATTTTTTATAGGTTGAATACCCACCGAAAATTGTATGAACATCTGAAGGCCTCTTTAGAAAATGGGACATCGGGTGATAAGCATGTCTGTGAACTATTCCTGTTTGATTTTGAACAGTGTGGTATTCATCTGAACAGTGGTCCGAGGGACAGAGTGGTTGACTTAAATGACAGCATACTTCAGTTTGGGCAGAGGTTTTCAAGTGTAGCAGCTAAACCTAAAGAAATCCCTAGAGATGCCTTGCCAGCTAATGTTAGAGACAGGTTAGTATTTATCTATTGTATAAATACTCGTATTAATAATATTAATACAGTGGAATTTTTTTATGCCTTTTCCTAATAGTAAGATAACAAGACTCTTGTGTTGCCTCTTTACACTTTTAGTGTTATAATATTGTGCCATAACAAACATACTACTGATCATGATTAAACTAATAAAACATTTATTTTCTAAAACCTAAGGAGCAAGAATCTGAAAGAAAAAAAAAATCCAAATACGTAACAAGCCAATAGCATAAATAATTTTGGAGTATGTGGTAAATTAATTTATTCTTAAACATTTTAATTTTTTAGCGGTATTTATTTTTAATTCACCACAAACAAAGTATTGATTATTACGAATATAGCTTTAAATAGAACATATCCTTATTTTAAGCCTGACTACATTGTTGAGAGTATTTCAGACTCGGGAAATTCAGTTCTTTACTCCCCCCTTTTTACCTCTTCAACATCTTGCAACTAACTGTCCTGTTACCGGGACTAATTAGGTAAATAACTAAATAAAACTTTATTTGCAAACAAAGTAAAAGAATTGGATTTCGGATTATATTTGTGTTGTCTTTTATTTAAACCTTATTATGCAAATAATGTTGATTGTTGACATTTAAAAATTATCCATATTATGTTGTCGTCTATAATTATGTTTCATATGGCTTTGTATCAGAAGCTTTCAAATTATGTTAATAAAATTTTGGTTCTTTAGTGTGGTCAATATTTGGCATTCACTATTTTTTTGTGCTATGTATAATGGTTTATATTGTTGTGAAATATATTTTATTAAATATGTGCTAATACCTGTTGGTTTATGGATATATCAAACAATTTACTGCATCTAGTTAAATAAACTTATTGTTGACATAAATGTTTGAGGGATGGCAACATTGTGTCCATTGTTAAAGTATTACTGTGTAATGTAATCTTTGTCTATGAATCATCTTCTTGATCGAGGCTTTTTTTCAATTTTTTTTCAAAAAGTTTTTTTACTCTTATGACTTAATCAAAATTTCTATCATTTCAGTTTTGGTAGTGATTCTATAGTATCCATAACTGGTTTACATGTGGATTGTGCTAATGAAAGAGCTAGAGAAATTGCATATAGGCTATACCTTGAGCCCATCACCATACAAGAGATAACATTATGTTCTTTACTCGGCAACAGACATGAGTTGGCAGACTTGTGCGGATTTAGCACATACGCTGACAGGTGAGATTATGATTTGTGTTTCTACTAATTTGGTTCTTTTTTAGTATTCCTCTTGAGAGCATAGGGTGTCTATTGGACACATTGTTAGTTTGCTGGTAGATAATATAAACATGAAATGTTCATAGGTTTTATTATTTTCAAATGTTTTCAGGGCAATTAAAGCAAGTACAATGAAAACGGCTGAAAATGTTCAAATATTTTTAAACAAACTATCTGACAATCTTAGAGAGCGAGCGCGGAAAAATTTTGACGAAATGCTTCGAATGAAAAAACATGATCTGCCATCATCCAATCAACTAAATTGCTGGGATGCTCCGTATTATACACTCAAGGCGAAAAAGGATTGGTTGAAGGTAGCAGCCTCGGAATATTCTCCGTACTTAACTCTGGGCGCCTGTATGGATGGGTTCAACAAACTTTGTCAGGAATTGTATGGAATCACATTAGAACACGAAGAAATGGAACCAGGTGAACTGTTTTTTTTTTAAATTCAATCATTTATTCATTCATACTATCACAATGTGGTAGCCAATAGAATAACTGCATGTCATCCTCTCCGTTTCCAATAAAAGTAGATGACATTATGGATGGGTGGCATGCCTCGCCACTATATTGAAGACATCAGATGTTTTAATTATTTAGTTGCTATATTGTCATTTCTATGATATACCTATGTGAGATGATGAGTGGTTTGGTTGAGTTATGTTTTGAGAATTCCAAGAAACAAAAATTGTTTTGTCAGTTGATGTTGTGTACTCTCTATGTAATTCACATTGTGTATAAAACTACTTTGATATCACTCTCTACAACTATTGATAACTTAAGCTATTACATAGTAACTAAATTGTAAGATTTTATAATTTCTTACAAGTCTTAATTGAAATTCACATATGGATGGTTTTAATAGCTTTTTGCTGAGGTTGATGCGTAGTCTGTTTTTTTGTGACATGTGGAGTACAATTTATATGTTGATTATGTGCTGGCGATCTTACTTTTGGGTGATACAGTGATAGTGTACATAGTGATAATGCATTGGCTAATAGTGTCTTTGTAATATTTTCAGGTGAAAGTTGGTACGATGATGTTTACAAGTTGGCTGTTAAGGATAGATCTGAAGGTCTGTTGGGATATATCTATTGTGACTTTTACGGCAGGAGAAACAAACCAAATATGGACTGTCATTTTACAATTCAGGGTGGGAAGCAACTGGCAGATGGAACCTACCAGGTATGTGTGAAGTTATTAAACTACTTATATATCACATGTAAAAGATTTTGCACAAGAAGAAGATAAAAGATCTATCCACTCAAGAAGATCTATTTATCTTATCTCCTCATGCTGTATCCCTTGACGGATATCTGCACTTTTTTACACCCCTTTCACAATTCTGAAAGATAAATAAAATAAATTACCTTTATAAGTAATAAATCTATAATGGTAAAGAGTATGGTCATGTTTTGAAGATGGAGTGAATTAACAGTGGGTTTGAAATACAGTCGATTCCGCTTAATTGGGACAGCCGCTTATTTGGGACAAATCTCAAAGAACAGAAACCAAACCAAAAAACCAATAGTAAATTTATATGTTTAATTGGGACAACATTCCGCTTAATTGGGACAGTAAATTTAATTTTGTGTTGATTTTGTTGAAGCAAAATGTTACAAAAACAAAAAACAGACTACACTTGACTCATTTTTGCATTGAATTAAATTGTATGTACCTACCCAATTATTAATTCAATTAGGAATTTATCTTCTTCTTAAAAGTTTATATTACATATTTGTAATTTATATTATTACCTATATGTAATTTACAGTTTCCAAGAGTTTATAAAATAAAATTTTTGAAAAAAATATGCATTTAATTTTACGTGTGTGTAACTGGTTAATGGCTTTAGTTGCCAAAACCAAGTAAATGAATTAAAAAAAAATGTGAAATTCGCTTAATTGGGACAAAATGCCCAAGTCCCAATTAAGCGGAATCGACTATATACTGAAAGAACTACACTCTTCTATCAACCAATGGATTGACAAATTCTATTGGTTTTTCACTTGTCTTTTTTGTTATCAATTTTTTGAAATATGCGTGCCCAATTTTTATAATGTTCCAACTCAAAAACTCTTCTTATTCAAGCATTACCATTGTCGATCATGGAGTACTTTATAAAGTTTTATTTTTATTTTCAAATTACAGTTACCAATTGTAGTGGTGATGTTGAGTTTGCCCAGTTCGACATGGAACGCGCCTCCAATGTTAACACCAAGCGCAGTGGACAACCTATTCCACGAAATGGGTCATGCCCTTCACTCTATGATCGGCAGAACAAAATACCAACACGTATCAGGCACTAGATGCCCTACGGACCTTGCGGAGGTACCCTCAGTCCTCATGGAGTACTTTGCTGGGAATCCTAAAGTCCTCAAGTTATTTGCCCGCCACTTTCAGACACAAGAACAAATGCCCGATGAAATGATACATAGACTTTGCGCCTCTAAACATATGTTTGCCGCAAGTGAAATGCAGTTACAGGTAAAAATAAGATTACTTTAGCTATAAACTAATAAAGAAAATCACGTCCATCCCATCTTACCAGCACAACACAACATTGCTTTTATGAGGAAGAGAAATTTGGGTCTCGCACATTATATATTTTTAGAGTAAATTATTTTTAGTTAAAACTATTCTTCCTGTTTCAGTTATGAGTTGTTATCAACTGTTCTTCTGTGAAAAATATTAAATGTCAATTTATTTGAATAATAATTATTTATTTCTATTATACTCTCAATGTATTCAGTTCATAATATATACTTTCTGTATCAAAGCGCTCAAATATCTGTCTTGTCATATTTATAGACACAAAAAACTTTCATTTAGTCTTTGTACAATGACATTTGGGAAATGTTGCATTTAACGATTACAATTTTTCAAAATAGTATTTCACCATATTTGGACATAAATATGTATATTTAATTGATCAGTTACAATTGATATATTTTCTTTTTGGTTTTATATTTTAGGTTTTCTATTCAGTTTTGGATCAGAAATATCACAGTGGTGAATTTTTAAGACATTCTACTACTTCAGATCTCTTGAAGGAAGTACAGAGAGATTATTACCAATTACCTCATGTAGAAAATACAGTAAGTTGTCTATGCTTAATCATAAAACATTATCAATATTATTTCTGAATCTGTTTCTAATTTCTTTTACAACCTTAAATGTTCTTCTTAAGAGCAGAAACCAGCTTTCTACATCCAAAGCAATTCTGTGCCAACTAAGCTATCTCTTCTCACAAACATAGGAACAGTGTACATATTATGAAAAAAGTTAATGTATGCTGAATGAATATGTCGATGAAATCTTCTCTTGTCCAAAAAGATTGGTTTTAACAAATGCAATATTGATTGTAAAGTGTCTTTTTAATAATGTGATATAAATTTTATTATTTATCATTATAATCATTTTTATTTTGCAGGCCTGGCAACACCGATTCAGTCACCTGGTTGGTTATGGTGCTAAATACTACGCTTATCTGATATCAAGAGCTGTAGCGTATAGTATATTTAGGAAAGGATTTTCAGAGGATCCCTTATCAAGATCTAGCGGAGACTCTTTAAGACACGGCATCTTAAAACATGGGGGCTCTAAACCTCCCAGTGAAGTCCTGTCTGACTATCTCCAACCAGAAAACCTCACTCCTGAATCACTGGCTAATGCACTAGCAGATGAGCTAGATCATCATAATGAACACATCTCCTATTTCAAATCAACCTCTAGATAAATTTATTATTTGGGTATATTTTTATACCTCACCTACAAAATATATAGCTACTTACATTATGTTTTATGTATTTAATTAAAAAAAAGTTCCTTTTATATGATGTATGCCTTTCATTTTTTTAAATCATTTCTTTTGAAATATACAACGCAGGACTGTAATCAAGTGGATTGTGTTAAATTTCATGGCATAGCACCTGCAGTAATTGAGTGAATTATAAAGTACATTCTGCATATCCGTGAAGATTCAGTTTACTTCAAACAAAACTGTCAGATTCCAAGTTATAGACAAATTTGTTAATGAACTGTTTTGCAGGCATAGACAACTTATCTATTATGTCTTTATTATGTTTCGAGTACTTTCAATGTACAGAGTTGTTTACATAAGAAGTTTGAATCCAGTTCCTTGTAGATACAAAATTTTTGAGAATCATTTTTAATATTGGACATAGGTAAATAGAAAAAACGTAAGTGCTTATACAAATTTATTCATTTTAAATAATTAAACAATATTTTTATCACTTGTTGCAACACACTAAAACACAACTCTCTGTGATTCATATGATTTTATTTTCAACACAAACTTTGTAATTGTGTAATATTGTCTTTGACGTAGCTGTACTTTGATGATTATAGTACTAATGAGTTTATTGATGTTATTTTTACAATTAACCATTGTATGAGGTTATTGGATAAAGCACACCTCGTAAAAAGGAGAGATTGCGGGTTCAAATCCTGTCTAGAGCACTACCAAATTGGCGACATTGTCTTTTCTAAGCCTCATATGGTAGTTTCGTGTGCTAAATTTACATACAAATGAGTTGTTCAAATTATGTAAAAATAAGCAGAAAATTTCATTTTAATTGACAACAATATGCTATGCACACAGTACTTATACAGCGACCATTTTTTTAACCTTAGTTAAATAAATCACCTTCACATCTTTTCAAAAACCCCACCCAGTTGAGTGTCATTTATATCTATACCATCACGGCATCTCGCACAAGCGGGATAGCCATTGGACTCCGTGCTTATAAATGATATGTTTATTTGTTATTATTTATACATTTAGTACAAAGTTGAAGACGCTGCTGTTTCGGAGAAGTCACGGCACCCTTGAGATAGTCACGGATCATTAAATGGCGCCACATATAAATAGTCCGATTATTATTATATTATAGCAAAGGGATTTCGATGTTATTACTACACACCCATTCATCAATCACAGAAAGTCATATTGCAAAGTTTATAAATAAAATCATACACAGAGAACTTAAAACAATAATAATATAATTATTTAAATTTTACCATTATTGAATTTATATATAATATGAAAAACTTACAAATTCTTCACTCTCCTATATGCACTAGTAATTATTTTTATTACCGTAGTTACAAATCACCCTCTCATCTCTTATATTTTAACTCTATACAACACTATATTGACTCATTCCACGATTCATTTAATTATTGTCAATGGCTCAAAGTGTAAAATGTGTCACCGTTTGAATGAGCTGCTTAAGTTATGCATTTTACATTTCAAGTCATTGATAATTTTATATCTCATATCCCAGAGACAATTTTGAATGGATATTCAAGTCTCAGGGCAAGTGAATATTACTTATTAATATAAGCGTTAGAACAGTACACATTTTCAAATTACCACAAAATACATCTTGTAAACACATTACAGCGTCTTAAAAAAGTTTTTATTCCAAAATCTGCAAAGTGTTTAAATTTATATTTTACTATACAAGTCATACAAATAATAAATAATGATAATACGAAAAGAATACGAAATTATGTAATACCTTAAATAAAACAATTTTTATATTTAATAAACATCTTCATTGCATATGACAAAGTGTTGCGTGATGTTAACAATTATTTGCATAAATAAGCAAATCTATTACACATACAGCTTCAATAAACTTTTCTCAAACTTTCTATGACACAATCGTTTTTAATGAAAGCAAATCAATTATATATATGATGTTTTTTTATATGAAAGATGAAAATATGGCCATAACATCCAACGGGATGAGCCGCCATATAAAAAAAAAAAAAATATATACATACGGTCAAGTTTTTTGCGGTAGAAAATTTAATGTGCAGTTTTAAATTAGTATTTCATGATAATATGGATTAATAAAAAGCATCTCTTCTCTAGTGATATTGATTTTGGTAAATGGTACAGAAATAAAAACAATGTTACTGATTTATAAATACTAATCTTATTCAAACAAACATCCAACACAGAAAAATATTTAACACAAGAGTTTTTTGAATTACATCTTTCATTTTATTTTTTCAGGCGTTTAAAAGATTTACAAACACAAATTTAAACCATTTATTTTGGAATTGGAAGAATTGTTATGACGACAAATACTACCATGAAAAAGAAAATGTTATTACTTTATTCATAAATATAACACAAAGGTTTACATTACAGTTTAGTTTTTAGCAAATCCTAATTTAAAAAATAATCATTAAAATACACTAATAATTTTTATTTATTATTCCCAGTTGAGTTTAATTATTCCCAGAGGTTGTAGACAAACTGCACTTAGCAATCGACTACTGGCGAACTTTTCGACAATCTACCTACAACGTACCGTGTAATTATGCATTATTGTTGAAAATTTGTTTGTAGTCGATCGCCAAGTGCGGTTTGTCTACGGGGTCAGAGGCCTTTGGAAGCAAGCTCCATCATCAGTGGGAATATTTAAGTCACAAAAATTATTTTTACAACAGTTACATACGAATTTACAATAAATATTAATCAAAATTCTGAATTTTTAAATAAATATTCATTTTAGTGTTCTGTTATCCGAACAAAGTATTGTACATTAATTATGTTACAGTTAGGCAATAAACAATGTATTGAATAATTTAGCACGACAAACAGAAATAATAAAATTAACCGTCCACAGATGTAAAAAGTAATGTAAAATTAATAAATCAAATTAGTTTTATTTGTTTTCATTTTAATTATACAATTTATACATTACACACAGTGCTATCCAAAAGGAATTATTTCGTTGATTGGCTAAAATGAATCCGGACATGCTAGTGAAACAAGACAAGGCAAACATTTTTTAGTTAAAACTGTAAAATTGTACTAATTTGTTATTATTATATGTAGGTATTGCAAATTATATATTAAATGTTTTATAAAATAAGGCATTTCTGTTTTTGAGCTGACACTTCTACATATTTAACAAATATGTATAACTTTTTTTATCTGCTATTATATAATATAGTCTGTATATTTTAAAAATCTAAGTAAATTTTATAAAACTGATATTACTTCTTTTTCTGGACGTAGTGTGAAACTATCTTCATACGTACTATTAATAATCTTAATATTGACATTCTAAATGCAAATATATTTGATTTACATTCCAATTTAAATATGTATTACCGATACAGTCAACGCTTTGATGTAAACCACTCAATTAAATCCTATGATGAAACTCCCAATTAGAATAGTTGAGACTTTCAATGTATACCTAATATGGGTTTTCATCATTTTGGTAAATCAATGAAGCAAAATCACACTACTTTATTGTCGTTGCATATTCAAAAAGAGACATGTGCGCACATTTTTATTTAGGCATACTCTTATAAAACTGTTCATTAATGCATTAAAATTGTAGTTTGGACTTTTTATTGGCATGTGATATTATTCTTTTAAGTATTGAATTTTAATATTTGATACAAAGAATCACTTTATAAAATGGTTATGATGTCATTGTAAGCAGTTTATTCTAGAAATGTCAAAACATTTATGAATTCACATGTCCCTTTTTGAATATGCAACGATGTTATATCAAAATTAACTCGGCAAAGTTTTTACAATTATTTATTCATTCATACTCTGCTGTATGTATGTCGGATGATTTATTTGCATCCATCTCAAGGGCGATACATTGTTTACAAACATTTTTGTGCCAGGTACCACTTTTTATTTATTGATTCTTTATTGTACACTTATTACAAAAAATATACAGTACATTCATATTGAATACAATCAATATACAGAGGGCAAATTTATCGCAAAAGTGTGATCTCTTCCAACTAACTCAACTATCTAGAAGAATTTTAATATCCCGATAAAAAAATAAGGCGTTAAAAATGGATCATGCTATAGCTTAAGAGATAAGCTTTGTAATTAAATAAAAACAGATCCTGTCGTAACATCGAAACAAGCTTGGTATTTAAATACTTTTTCTTTTGTAACATAAGCTGAAATATAAATAATGCAACTTTAATGAGTTAAGCCTATATATATGTGTGTGTGTAATGTTTGTTATACTGTGTTGTATTATATTGACGCTGTAATATTACTCTACCGTACAGTTGTTGGTGTTGTTATGTATAATTTAAGCGACGTAGTTGTACTGGTTGGGATTATCCTTGTCACGCTCCATGTAATCTCTGTCTATGAGAGACTCTATCCTCTTCTTCAGATCAGAAGGCTAGAAATAAAACAAATAGAGGTTAAAATCTCAATGTAAAATACTACATGATAATCTTTTGACGTTCTCCACAAGAAAAATATTTTGTCTATCTCTCTTTATCTACAGTATCAAGGCATATCCCAAGATTCTATGAGCACCTTTAAGTTCTTTACATTGTGTGTGTGTATGTTATCTCACCTTGACGGGGAACTTCAGTTGATTGTACAGTTCAGATATGAGTAAGTTATGTGAGAGTGTTTTCCTCATTTTCATGATTCGCACAATGGCCGCATCTATCTGGTACTGTCTGTCCTGATACACACGCTCTTCTGTAGCCTTTTGTTCCTCATTCTGAAAAAAAAAGACATCAAATTATATAAATTCTTTATTGGCCAAATTACAGGAGCTCTTTGAGAGATTATGATATTTTGCAGCTAACCAAATGAGATGACATAATAAATACAAACAATGAATACTATCTATCTATTCCCTCACACCACATCCCAAGTGGGAAGCAGAGATTTGTCCCTACATACTTCTTTCGCCTTTTCTACATGCATATCTCTCAGGCACACATTGATTTTTCTTACTCTATTGAAGAAATTGATTTACGTAATCAAGCCATTAATGCTAAAGTTTGTATTATTTTGTATTTACCGTTTCCTTCATCTGAATTTGATTAATTTTGATACGGAACAACTTATTGGTGAAATCCCCATTAAACACAAATCTATCTTGATCCTGTACTTCTCTCCCTGGTGGATTTTTCTTTAAGACGCGAGCCTTACCACAGGCTAGTGATTGGAGAGTCCTTCGCAGTTCACCATCCTGAAACAAAGCAGAGAGTAAAATTTTATTACAGAATATAACAGACCCTGGTTGCAAGAGTTACTGTTTTTCTTTTTTTTGTGGTTTTGAGAATACCAACAAGTCTCTTCCATTGAGGGCATTGGAGCCAAGATTATAGAAGATATGACGTAACCTACACAAATGAAGGTATACAAACAAAGTAAATGGTGTGGAAAAACAAAAAGTAACAATGATATTGTTATCACACAAGCAGTATCCTGATGAAGAGGGTCTTCCGAATTTCATCAGAAATTTTGTAATTGAGTTCTCTTGTATAATTTTTGGACATTCTCCGGTTACAACCATCATGATGATGATGATGATTCTGGATGATTTTATTGCTTATATTTTATTTTATATAACATATTGCTTGTTTCACATGTACAGCTATGTATATCTGGTTTATCAACAATAACTTATTACTAAGGACATAACAATATAATGTTCACATTGCCTCTTTAGCCTACTACCATAAATATTCACCTCAATATTAGTTGCAGTTTTAATTTCTTCTAGAGATAAATTATCACCATCATTGAACAATAACAGCACCAAAACTTGGAACAGGGAGACTTGCAGCTCTTTGTTTCCCTAAAATATTAAAAATATATTAATTAGAAATCAACAAACAAACACTAATATTATGACAAATTACACAACAATTTTGTGATCTTTCATGCAGAAAATTTGTAGTTATGATTCTGCCGCCAACATATACTTATTTTATTCTTTATATAACACTATACCCTCACATCACATTTCACATGGAATATGCAGATAAAATGGAACATTATTCTTCACTCTAACAAAAAAACAAATAAGATCACTTTTTTTTATGCAAACTTGCGGTATTTTTCACAAAACATCCATTTTAAAATAGTAAAGATTAATTGATAAAAATAATAATTATATACTTGTGGGAAGTGTGCACGAAGCACGCAATGTCCGAGCGTGGGTTGCCACTGCAGTTTGCGTCCACTATGTTTGGCCAAGTAGAACTTAGTGAATAGAGCTTGATGTCTGAGGAGATTGGCTGGGAGACGTACTTCCACCACAGGGTAAGTTGGCCAGTAGCCCATAGTTAATATGGACACAGATAATTCTAATTCCGATTCTGCACTATTTGAAATATGCTGGAAAAATTAATTTATATACATTAACATTAGCGGGTTCAAATAATACATATATTTAAAGAGTGTACGATGAAAAAACCTGAGCTGGGTATAGTTAATGTTATTCTTTCTTTTAAATGTAACACAAGTTACAGTTAACTGAAAAGTGGATAGAGTTTCTCTGGAAACTGGTTATGTGAGGATATTAACACTAAAACACATTTTAACATCATTAATTAACAATTCATAAGTTAATATCCAGCTCACTTGTTTAATTCAATATTAAATATTCACGCTATAACTACTTACTTGTTTAAAGGCAACATTAATATCCTTTGAAAGTTCCATATCCTTGAACATTCCCTCTAGTTTAGAAGTGAAGCCTCCACCGCATTCTTGCTTCAGTTTACTCAACATGGATTTCTCTGCGTCCACGCTGGCAGACTTACCAACAAGAAGACGTTTGGCTAAATCCTACAAAGATATTTGATTTTTGTACATGGCAATGTTTTATTATTATTAATCCAACATAGTTCATATTATGTAACGATATACATATCATAGTACTTTCTTATTATTGGTATGGATATTCATGACATACTGTGTAAAATACATATATGTAATATAAATTATGCTGCTTCAGTGGTATAATTTGCATTTAACAAGAGCCGTAAGAAAAATGTTAACTATGTAGTTACCTTTTTATAGAAAGCTTCAAATACGTCCTTGCCGTGAATAAATCTAAATTGCACCATAATTTTATCTAATAATCTTTCTAATTCCTCTTCTGTAGCTTCCTTGTTGCCAGCACGAAGTTTCACATCTACAAATTTAGCTGAAAACAAAATTTTAAAATTAAAAACTCCCCTTTATCTTTATATATAGATAGATATATCTTAAAAAAAATATCATAGTACATTATAGAAAATGAATTACGAGCTATAAGTTATTCTAAATGTTATATTTTACAGCAAGATCACAACTCTCAGTGCTGAGGAAAAAGAATTCCAACTTCAAAAGCTAGCAGTATGAGAGATTGGTTTAAAACAGAGGTTCCCAAACTCCCATAAACCACTTTCAAAAACTTGCTGGTCTGGTGGACCCTTTGTATTTCTACCCCCTCCCCCATCGCTAAATTTTCGTAATGGTATAGGAATTTGAAATATCAAAGAATATTTTTTCCCAGTACCTTTTCTACAATGTAACGAGTATTTGTACAGACTATTGTTTACTTTAAAAATATATTACACATTTCAATTTCTACCCTCCCCCCATTACAGAATTTTCAAAATGGTATAAGAAATTGAAATATTTCAAAAACTCATCAGTTTTCCTAAAGAATATTTTCTCCCAATACCTTTTTCTGCAATGTACTGAATATCTGATACTTTAACTTTGGATTCGTGCACCCCCATTTTTTAGTCAAATCATTGTGGACTCCAGTTGAGTCTCCCGCGGACCTCTTGGGGTCACTTTGGGAATCACTGGTTTAAAGAATAACTTTTTGTGAGCATTCAATAAATTAGTGCTATTAGTCTTTCACTTTATCTGATTGGTGATTAACATTTAGTAATATAATTCAAGAGTTTTTGTGTTTACGCTGTGGAAATCCATTTTTAATTTTAATAAATAAAATATAAAAATATATTATTGAGCACTGTTTAATCTCCACTATGTTAGGTTAAATACCGAACGTTTTCGCCTATACTTGTAGGCATCTTCAGGGAAACTGAAATCTAAAAATTGTGAGGGCTGTTGTTCATGTGGTGAGAAGGGTGCAGGTAGTGGGAGGGGTAATGGTAGATATGGAGGTGGGATGGTTGGCAGGAGTAGGATATACAGTAAAACCTCGTTATTTCGAAATCCAAGGGACCTCGAAAATCTGATTTCGAATTAGCGAAAACCCCGATAAATCGAAATTTTCGAAATAATTTTGATATACGCAGTATATAATATATATTATAGCCATAGGTACCATACGTAATAGAAACAGCTGATTTGGACTTGGGTTTTTTTAAATTTCGCGCGTTCAAACAAAAAAAAACATTTGTAAGGCTGATGAAAGAGCCGCATGGAAAGGGCTAACAATTTCTACTACTCTTATACGCATTACAAATAAACAGGCGACCCTTTGTACAAGAATGGAATAGTTTGTAGTAAAACATACTTAATAAAGACGTCATGGGCGTATCGTGGTTTATCATAAATGTAAAGCTTCTATCACATACCACGTTTTTGTCCAATCCTTGCATTTTGCACAATGAAGGTAACAAAATATTGATGAAACTAACAGTTTTTGACATAATTAAATTACACACATATGTAAATCTAAATATGTATGTACCTACCTAAAGAATACACAAATATAAATATGTACCTAAAACACAGTCGAATATTTAAAAATACATAATTTTAATGCTTCACTTCACACACGTTACTAAAAGTTCACTATAAATGTTAAAAAATGGGAAAAATATTTTTGACCAAATTTGTATTTAAAACGTGTATAAAAGTTCGGATATAAAATATTTATTTATTTGGAATGGAAAATATTTATAATAAAAATATTAAAACACAAAATATTTCGAGTAGGTATAGGTACGTATGACGAGACGCCCATGAACAACACGGAAGTACATAATGTACATCGATCACGCTATGAGCCAGAGGATATATACATAGGTAGCAGGTACCTGGTACATACTCAAAACAGCTGTAGATAGGTACATATTGAAATACAATACATTTACGATGTTTACATACAACATAGGAGATCTAGTTAGAAATTTGGAAATCCCGTTGTTAAATATTATTATGTAGCTGGGTAGTGGGTAGGTCCTTTATGTGTATTAGTGTGAACACAAATTTCACATAATAAGTTTTATTGTCCCTGAAGGAGCTTTGGGAAAAAACAAGGGTATTTTTTATGGCAACCAAATGTTTTCGAATTACAATATACAAATTTCTATTGTTTTGTTTTGAAAGGACCAAATATTATTTCGAATTACGTATTAGCGGGGATTTCGAATTATAAATGTCTTTTGTATGAAAATTTCATTATGGGGACATTTTTGGGGGGAATATTTCGAATTACGACGAATTTCGAAATAACGGGGTTCGAAATAGCGAGGGTTTACTGTACTAACAAAGGAGATGAGGGTGGGATCTGTATATTTACAATGTTATTCTTATTCCTATAAATCTCTAATGTTTCCAAGGCGTTTAGTCTACCCGCCCCACAGAACAACAGCTCTCACAATTTTTAGATTTCAGTTTCTCTGAAGATGCCTACAAGTATAGGCGAAAACGTTCGGTATTTAACCTAACATAGTGGAGATTAAACAGTGCTCAATAATATATTTTTTTATTTTATTTATTAAAATTTAGTAATATGCTTTCTATAATATTGTCCATAAAATTACTTCACTGTAAACCATAAATTTGCTACGACGGACTTACCGATAAGTTCTGCAGGCTTGTTGGTTCTCTGGTTGATGAAGTACTCAAAGGCCTCCCTGAGGGAATTTATAAACTTCTCATTTCTGTGGAAACATGTGAGTACAATGTGGTCTAACTTATCCTTAAATTCAAGAAGCTCTTGGACCATGGTCTTATCCTTCTCAGGATCTATTACTATTGTCCTGCCTTTTTTCTGAAAATATAACAAATTGCTCATAATCATAGCACAGTTAATAGTGAATAAATAAAATGGTCATTTTCTTGATTATGTCTATTATGACAAAAAAATTGTCAAAATCAAATGAAGAAAGTGAATAATCAATTCAATCAAGAGTTCCTGAGTACATATTCTCTCAATGCTAATCTACTGCATCTTTACAATGCACATTAATATTGTTTATAATTGTATATTTGAGCTCAATTTGGATCAGGTTTGTATTAAAGAAAATATACCCCTAAATAGTCTCTCACCACAAAACAGATTTGTGTCTCAAAAGTAGAGCAGGTCTGTGGAAACACCAAATTGGTACATTGAGGTACCTGCCACTTAAGATATTTTGAATTCCTACCTTGATATATGTATTAAAATGTGCGCAGAGTTCGATGAGTCCATTCTTGACTCTGGAGAAAAGATTGTAAAGAAGGGAGAGATCGTCTATCCTAGTGGTGTCCAGCAAGGAGGGCAGTCCCTTTCCTAGGATGCCACTCAGATGCTCACTAACCAGCTGCTTCTCCACACAGTGGATCAACTGGCATCTACAAAAAACACAATAATAATTCAGGTATTTACAGAACTTCTAACAAAATAAGTTCACAACCTATAATATGGAGATAAAGAATAATTATGACTATTTACAAAGGCATCAGAACACTAGAATATCATAAGAGTAAGTGACTCTGAGTGGATGAGGCTAGTTTAAACCCTGTGCTCCAAAGAGGAACATTGAATTTGCTTTCGAAATAATATTTTGTTATATTTTTGAAGGTCCAAACATATTATGCCTAGCAAAATGACCTTGTCCCTAGTACTTGGACATTTGTAATAGATTTGTTCCACCGTGAAACTGAAAAACATCTCAATGTATTACTGATAATTGACAGCATTATTAGTCCTTTTATATAGAAAAATAAAACAAATTTACAGTCACAAAGAAAACATAAAAACTGTATAAGAAAGATATTAAAATAATAACTAACAATAATATAGAAAAATTCTACTGACAAAGTGCATTTAGTATATGCAGGTAGAAAATAATAAAAATAAATATCTAATGTTGTACATGTATGAAGATAAAACATTATCTCTCTCCAGTTAATCAGAGTACTTACTTTGTGGATGAATCTAAATAATGCAGCAATCTCTCCTGCTCTTCCTGCAAACGAGATTCCACATGGGCCAGATACTGGGGCACGGAGCACTCTTGCATCAGGCGCTGTCCTTCTGCAGCGTACAATCTTTCTGTTGCCACCAAGAATCTAGAAAGTTACGCAATAAGTAATTTATAGACAACAGACTACATATTGTGCAAAGTAATATATAAAATCACTACATGAATACGTAGATGATGCTTTTTATACAAAGTATTTCAGGCAAAAATTATACATGAAACTACAGTTATGAAAGTACAGTGAAACCTTTTTAACATATTAAATCAATTTGTATCAATGTAATCACTGTACTTTTCAAATAAATAAATAAGTCTGCATTACATAATTTTAGAATAGGTAACTGAATATACAAATTTGTCAGAAACAAAAAATAGTGATGGGAGATCTCTGGCTCTATATAAAATAATAGTTATGATTGATCATATTGTATGCAAATTTTCTCTCCTTATATTAGTTCAAATCAAAATGAAACTCACTTCTGCTCGAAAGCCTCCTGGTATATCTGCAGGTCGGAAAGCATTCTGAGCAAGGACTTGAGAAGAGTTCTATCCACTGTGTCTCCACTACGTTCCTTCTCTATCAGCATCAGTAGGCCTTCCACAGTGCGTGTCTGAACCAATGTGTTAAGAGCGATGTGATGACGGAATAAATCTAAGCCCATATCCCTGAAAAAGACACAAATAAATAACAAACTTAAAAAACATTATAATGAAATTACTGATGAAAATAAAAATTTGTTCAAATTGTATACAAATTAACGAAAGTGTTTATATAATAGAACCAACAATATAAATTCATTAAAATTCTAATGTTAATGTTAAATTTTAGGATGCGCCCTTGAAGTGAATATATTCCACAAAACGGCGCACTATAAATTGTCTAGTTATTATTATTAAGAATGTTTTCCAATTTTTTGTTTATCTGGGTTTAGGCACAAAGGGCAGATGACAAAACCAATAAGACATCTCGATTGGAGAACTGTGTTCACACAATTTCTAGGCTGGCTTAATTGATCATAAATGCCAAGAGACATTTTCTCAACAAAAAAAATACATCAAAGAAAGACACCATCGATAATAATGTATCTTTATTAAAATATCTTCCTTTACATTTGCATAAAAATACATAATAGAGCTTAACACAGAAAAAAACTGTCTACCGTACTAGCTATTATGTCTGTGTTATGGCAGAAGTACTGTTGTAGCAGCTAACAATAAGATTATAGAAATCAGAAAATTAAAAAGTAGACCAATATTTTTGAATAGATAAATGAAAGAGTGAATGAAATCAATTAGTTTAACAGTATACAGCATTTACAATACTGACAAATATAAAATAAATAAACAAACAAAATCAAATAAAAATAATTAATAATTGTTAAAAACATCTTTCTTACAAGTCACTATCCATTGGATTGGCAGAAAAAAGGTATGATGAAAATAATTTCACATCACTTTTTAATGTCTATTTTTCTGTTACAAAAACAAGTAAAAAATTGAAGTAATCAACACTACTCACCATATAGAATGTATGGAGGGATTTTGTAGAACATAAGTACGATCTAAATAGAGAAATATACTCCTAATCATGATCATCTGCCTGCAGTGAGCTCTCCAACAGTCGTTAATTCTCTTGAGGAAGACTTGTCTGTCCATACTCTCAGCTAAGAACTGTTCTATGTTAGCCTTCACATGTTGCTCTGTCAGTCCTGTTAGGTTCACATATAATTGTGAGGCCATCTAAAATACAAAAATGTATCGGGTTAATACGTAACACTATTAATTTAAAATAATATGGCACGCATATAAAATTGTACTGGTGTACTGATAGCCGGGATAGTTAACTTCTATTCATTTTGTCAACTGAACCATACTTGTTATATTATAAATGAATAGTTAAATTACCTTTACCAGTGATGAGATTTACCACCCATCCTGAAAGTCTTATTTTTTTGTTAGCACGGAGAAGACAGCTCATATGTGTATTACATACAGCTGATCTGCTGGCTATCCCGCTTTTGGAATATGCATTGACGGTATAGTAGTATTATTTTTTGTCTGTATGTACATTGTAAATAAATAAAAGCAAACAAATGGATGAATGTCTGGAAATTATATAATCCGACCACATTCTTAAGGACTCGAGTTGAATAAATGAAATAGGTAGGTTTGCATGTCGAATGTAAGAAGGGTATTCACCCTGAAGAGAGAATATAACCATAAACCTGTTGGGCATTTTGACTTTTATGCCTAACTTACTTGAAACCTGCTATGAGGAGATAAAGAGCTGGACATAAAAAGACAAACATTTGTATGAGCTCCTTCTGATGGGGACTTACTATTAATGTTATTACATACAATTTGTAACTTCCAAACAAAATTTTGTAGATAAAAAACCAAGTTTAATATTGTTTAATGTGTTATTTTTGGTGACTTACTGATCTATAATAATAATAAACACTTTATTGTCAAATAAACAAATATTTTACAAAAGCCGTACATATTGCCTTGAGGCAATGTCTTCCAGTAAATCTACTACAATGTTTGAGAACTGTTTTACTATAAAGTGAGTTTAGATCAAAAGATAAACAGAAAATGAAATATATAATATAAAACAAGAATACCTATATTTATTTATTTATTTATTCATGAATATACGGCAATATGCCTTTTATTACATAATCATTATAGTTGACAATATCAATGAATTAAAAACCAAAACAAAAATACATACACAAATATAAAAACAATAAAATGACCACAATTACAATACATACTCGATCAAAAATATAGTGTTCCAAATCCATACAAGTATACACAACAATAGAAAACCAAAAGTTTATATAGGCAACACAATAAAATGATTCCTGACACATGTTCAAATATTACTTATTCAAATTAATTAATCACATCTAATTGATTTCATTTAGTTTTATCCAAAAAAGTTTATGAATCAAAAACAACACTTGTAAAACAAATCAAACAGCGCATATATAATAAAATTTACGCAAAAATAAAACCGACACTAAATAAACAAACGAAGCATAGAATGATCAGGACAATATACATTTATTGACTATTTACAATTTCAAAATAAGTCTGATTAAAATATTTGATTATTTTATCTTTCATTACATAATCACCTTCAAAAAACAAATCCAAATTCAATACATCGATAAATCTATTTCCAAGCATGTGCAGACGATTAATGACGGAATGTCTCTGGTAATTGGTTCGAGTATTTGATTCTTTAAATAAAATTTTCTGTCTAGTAGGACGATCAGGGACATGAAAATTGAGCAATGAAAGGAGCTCCGGGCAATCAAAACATGAATTTACAATTTTGTATAAAAGAATCATGTCCAACAGGACACGCCTGTCAAACAATTTAGACATTCGAAGCTCCAGCAAAAGATGTTCATAACAGAAGTCAACATATGGGATGCCTAACCGAAAGTTAATATAACGCATGAATTTGCGTTGAACCCTCTCTATAGTATGTATATGCACACCATAATAAGGGGACCACACTGATGATGCATATTCCAACTGACTTCTAACATAGGCTTGGAAGAGAATCTTAAGGGTATATGGGTTTTTGAAGTCTCTGGAAATGCGTATAATGAAGCCCAACATCCGAAAAGCTCTGTCCGCGACACTTGATATATGCCCGGTGAAGGATAAACCGTCATCAAATAATACACCCAAATCACGCACCTCACTAACGGCCTCAAGAGCGACTCCATCCAGGGTGTAATTAAACAAGACTCTACTTCTAGTTTTAGCAAATCTTATGACATTGCACTTGTTAGTGTTCAACATCAAACCATTTTTATGACACCAAGCAGATATTAAGTCTATGTTATTTTGCAGTACCTTGCAGTCATCAATGTTTTTTATGACCCTATACATTTTGAGATCATCAGCATATAGAAGAACCTCGACCCCATTCAGATCATTCACAATATCGTTAATAAAAATGTTAAAAAGAATTGGTCCAAGGTGGGACCCTTGTGGGACACCGCTGATAGAAACGAAAACACGAGATACGACACCTCCCACCCTTACAGCAAGAGTTCTTCCCGATAGGTAACTCTCGACCCAACGAAGAAGATTACCACAGATTCCCAACCTTTCAAGTTTATAAACTAGCACAGGGTGACTAACCGTGTCAAAGGCCTTGGAGAAATCAGTGTATATGCTGTCAACCTGACTTCCCCCGGCCAATGACGTAGTCAAAAAATCGCTGTAAAGTACCAAATTCGAAACAGTGGATCTGCATGAAATAAAACCGTGCTGCTTACGAGAGATAGTGGGAGAAACATGAGGAACGATGTAGTGAAGAACGATCCTCTCAAATAGTTTACCCAGTGTCGATAATAAACAAATAGGACGATAGTTCTCAACACTGCTCCTATCACCCTTCTTGAATATTGGGATCAAATAACTAAACTTCCAAATGGATGGAAAGACCCCCAAATCAAGAGATAAATTAAAGAGCCGAGTAAGAGGATAAGTGAGTGAAGAAGCACAAGCCCGAGCGAAGATAGGTGGGATAGCGTCAGGGCCAGGACCCTTTGAAACGTCAATAGACGAAAGCATATTGTAAACCACCTGTTCCTCCACACGAAAATTGTGGGATGTTTACACATCGTCCAAGAGTATCCTCATTACTGAGGTTATGAACAGGAGACGAAAACTGTCGATACACACTAGCAAAGAAATTCGCCAATAGGTCTGCCTTCGTCTCATCTGTTATTGCGCTTCTGTCACCATAAATCATTTCATTAGGAAGAGAAGCTCCCACATCTCCTCGGGAAGAAGGGGTGAGAGAAGAAGCATGCCTCCAAAAGTTCTTCAGATTTATGTTACTAGTAAGTGACATCTCCGTCTCAGATATATAATTACCATATAGAGTTGTTGACAATTTTTTACATCTCTTACGAAGATCTGAAAACCTTACATAATCTGAAACAGAGTTTGTTAGCTTATATTGGATATGAGCAGACTTCCTCTCAGAAATCAATGACTTTAGCTCCGCACTCACCCATGCAGGATAAGTGGATCTAAATTGTTTATGAATTGGTACATATTGATCAATAAGATCATTAATAATCGTGTAAAAGGAGTCAATATCAGCGTCCACATTCCCATGAACAAACACATCATTCCAGTTCATTGACAAAAGATGATTATTAATTGAGGAAAAATCTGCTTTATAAAAATTCTTAACACCAATGTCAGCAGTGTTGGCATTAGGAGAGAGGGGTGGATCAGTTAATAGTCGGATGTCCAAAGGAGGATGGTGAGGATCAATAGCAAAAAGGGGATCGTCCGAGAGGGAAACACGAACGTCATGAAGGGTTGTCAAAACTAAATCCAATACAACACCATTATGGTTGACAAAATTGTTTCTTTGTTGAATATTCATTAGACAGCACAATTCTGATATGGTATCAGCCTTCCTAGTTAGTCGTGGCACCACTGGTAAACCATCATTCCAACAGAGCTCAGGCAGATTGTAGTCACCAAGAAGTAACACTTCCGCAGAAGGGAAAGCAGAAGAAAGTCTCTCCACCTCAGCACAATGTCGCTCATATACCTCATTCGGTGAAGCAGGGGGGATGTATGTGCAACCAATAATAATTTGTTGCTTATTTTTTAATTTGAGCACTACAAAAATATGCTCAATGCCATTTTGCTGCGTCTTTATTTCTCTTGAGGCAATGCACGATCTGACAGCCAGTAAAACGCCTCCTCCTCTGGTTCTTCCCGACATTCTGTGATCCCTATCCAGTCTATAAATAGTATATCCACCCAGTCTCAGCTCTCCATCACCGACATCAGATGTTAACCACGTTTCAGTAAGAGCAATTATGTGGTAGTCAGCCGTTGACAAGACAGTAGGTAGTGGCGACAATTTATTTTTTATGCTTCTAGGGTTTTGATAGAAAATATTCAGTTTTTTGTATGTCTATTTGTTGCAATTATAGGTTTATTTCTTATGTATTTTATATACAAATCACTCTCACCATTGGATCTTCTTCTAACCAGTTCCTCCTTCAATCTCCTCAAATCGTCCCTTTGTGCAATCGTTAAATCGCTATAAACTCTCACATCTCCACCCAAAAGTCGTCTGTTTCTTACAATATTTATAGCACGCTCTTGACTATCCAGAATTACCTTAAGAGGCCTTGGTCCATCATTCCTGTGTCTACCCAGTCGGATACATTTTACCCCATCCTCTCCGAGAGTTTCATCAACCCTTCTCAATAATGCTGCAATTTCGCGTCTATCGTGCATCAAGGCTTCAGTCCGCTTCTCTCCCACATATTCAGGCATATTGTGAACTATTACATTTTTAGAGCGTAAAATGCGTTCTTCTACCTCTTCCGTTACCTTCAACAAATCAACTTTGGATTCTAATTCACAGACACGATTTTTAAGCGCGAGATTTTCCTCCACAAGGGCACTCATTTGATCTTTTATGTTGCTTATCACATTAGATTGAGATTCAATTATTTTTTTCAATTCAGCATGGGAGAGCGCCATCTCTTGGCGAGTAGCTGTAAGCTGTTCGGTTAACAGGTTTTTGAAGAAATTTTTCAAATCGGAAGTCATTTTTTCATTTAAATGATTAGACTCAGCTTCAACAGATGCATTCCTTGCTTTTTTCCTATCCACATTTTCGCCCACAACTATAGATGTCGCTGCTGCATTGGTAATTGGGGAATCAGATTTACTTTGATTTCTGGTTTTGTACTTGGATAACTGCTCATTGTTATTCATATTGTAATTAAAATTTGTATGAAAAAAAAAAGTTTGCGTAGTGTGGTATTCGAACTCACGCCGCCGAATCCAGCAAGTACAATAATGCGACAGCGTTATACCGTTGAACCACGGTCTCAGCTGTTATGACCGTGAGAATTGCTTATTATGTATTAACAGCTGTGCAATTCAAAAATAATGTTTACCCTCCAGTAACACAAATTATTGTAGAAATGAATAAAACATATACAATGGCTGAGATCCAACTCTACTGTCAATCATCACATAAATTAATTGATTTGCGTACCTTTTAATAAAGGATTTGTGTAGATAATGGTACCAGATGATAATTGTAGCACGTACTTCAAATTGTATCACTTTTCAAGATTTATAATGTAGTTTCAACACTTAAAATAATATTTTTTTAGAGAACAAAACATATGTCCAACTATTTCTGTAAAGTATTGTAGTATCCTCAATATAAAGAAAAAATAAAAGATAAAAATGTAAGCATTCACAACCATAAACCTATATATTATGTATGTATCTAAGCGAGAACTATCTACTATTGATGAGATTGTGGATTGTTTATAAGGGATTTTACTTTATGTTTGAATGAGCCTATAGTTGAAGAGGACCGAATATCATTGGGGAGGTTGTTCCAGATTTTGGTCGCATGTACGGTAAAAGAAGATGATCTATTGTGATTTGTAAATGATGCAAATATTATAGCTGTCAAATTCCTTTGAACATTCCTTTGCACATATCACTATTTGACAAATATGTCTCATCATCGACATTTCCATGTCATTTAATTAGTAATCAACACTTTTGCTTTGTTGTAACTTGTATCCATGTTAGTTAATATCTTTTACATACCTTGTGGCTGCACATGTTCTCTACAGCCTGGTACAATTCTTCTAAAGAATAATCTATTGGCTTTGAGGTCTGGATGGCAATCACAGCTTCCTTTAATTTGCTCCATGTGTGCTCTTGATAATTATCTGGTAAATTTGGTTTGCCTGCAAAGATATTTTTTATTAATATTGAAAATATGACTCTGGATTCAAAATGTACATCAGTCACCCTCCAGTAAGCAATATGCAATATGAATCCAACCTGGAATCTCTCCATTGACATTTCTCTGTATATTGATTTATTTATTATGAATGAATTTTTTTTTAATTGTTTGCTATCGATTAATGAAAAAAATAAAACTATTTTTATTATAAAACAAATGAAAATGATTGCACATGAACTATGCATGTATCAAAGGAATTGTGCTAAATACCAATTTAGGGGAAAACATTGATTATCACCATCTAAAAATTACACTGAATTTATTTTTAATATTATTCCAGATGGAGAAGTAAAGTAATAAGCACTGTAAAAGTTCATCATAATTTGCACAAGAAAATGTTACATAAAATGCTTTTTTACTTGACAGTTTGACAGTATACAGGCTTTTATTGAATTACAGATGGATAGAAGACAAATATAATGCAAAATATCATAATTCTAACTCATTGATTTGAAATAATTTCAATAAAAAGACATGCTTTTTGCTAAGTGTCAATTTTTCACCCGAATATTGAGAACAAAGCTCAAGTTAAATTGGATGTGTACACAAATAGTTATAATGCCCCTATAATTTGTTACAAGGGTTCATAAAGTCTAATGAGTCAAAAAAAAATAGTAATGTTTTGTTTAAGGTTAATGATATTCAGTCACACACATTTCAATTTATATGATACTCAATTTGAGAGTCATGCTAAAATTATTAAAAAAGATTATACATGTGACAGATCTATGTATTTAATTCTTATCATATTTGTATTAAATTATGTGCACAGCAGAAAAGACAAAAGTAAATTTAAACTGATTATGTGACAAAAGAACATATTTTTAGGTACTGACATCTAAGCAGAATTAGAAATGTGCTGATTACACTATTTTAGACATTATTCTAAGAAATATCTCGTATTCGCAGTGGATAAATAAAAATGATGCGCCAACTATGAGGGCAATATCCAGCGAGGAAAATAATTATTTATAAGAATCCGACATAAGTACAGGTAGCGTCGATATAGCATTGTGTTATGTAGATAATGATGACAACATTGAGGTTATGGTCAGATGCCAAATAAGATATGTACTTACTTTTGAAATTTTTTATAATTAATTTTTTGGTTGCTCCCGGTTTAGACAACGACACTGACGTCATCTTGAGGGCACCATTTGTATTGGGAGAGAGTACGGAAAAGTTTGTCCTCTTTTCACTCGAACTCATGTTTTCCTCTTGCTTGTCTTTCAAGTTGAACTTTTCACTGTTTGAGTAAGTACGTTTCCTACGCTGGTTTACACCGTCCTCGCCCAACACAGGCGACTTACCTATCACCGACATAAGAAGGCATTATCTGGCCGCAGCCGAACGCATTATTATGAATATTACAAAACACTTTTGACACCAGCAACCACACTCGAATAAACTTCAACAATAAATGACGGCCATTTTACAAAGTTGTACCAAAAACAATCAACCATAGAATCATAATAAATTGTAATGAACCTTGAGCGTCATAACAAGGCTTATAGTAAAAGAGATCGTCCCTTAAATACGTACGTAATTTTATATGATATTATATTACTTTTCCCCTTTTATCCTTGAATTCGATTCTTGATTCTCTATGGAAATATTTTTATGGCTATGTTGTTTCTTGCCAATTGCTGCTTACTTACGTAAATTATACTACAAAATTTTGTAGTATTTAATATCTATAATTAAATACATACCTACGTATTATAATACTAACACCACTTAAAATGATGTTTATTTATTTATCTACGGCGAATGCCTTTTTTACATGTTATATATAAATAATTTTTATATCAATAGATGAATGAGATTATTAATAATTACAAAAATTGTAATTATATTTAAAAAAAAAGATATAATATCTGGGTTTTTGTTATAAACCCAAATACCTCCAACCTTATACACTTTTCACAGTAAGCTACTAAAAGCTTGTGTCTTGAAAGGGGAATTTGCCGGCACCTGGTATCGAACCACGGACCCCATCTTCACGAGGCCGAGACTCTACCTCTAGGCTGCCGACGAATATTATTATTGTAATTTGTGCAATCAACCACTCATTCAAAAAAGACAGTTATTGCGTTGCGGGGCCCAACAGTTATTGCGTTGCGTTGCGCGTTAGCGTTGCGGGGCCAACTGCCTGGAACCGATTACCAGCGGATTTAAGAAAGAACCAGCCCACTGCAACGTTCAGGAGTAAGCTGAAAACACTGCTTTTCAAGAAGTCATGGCGCCCTTGAGATGGTCACGGATCATTAAACGGCGCCAAATATAAATTGTCTTTATTATTATTATTATTATGCAAAGTATCCATTAGATCTTTCCATCCATTATTAGAGACATGTTTATAGTTCTACCTTTGTATGTATCACAAGGTAAACAATTTTTATCTGCTTCTAAAATTAATAAAGATTTTAAAATGATTTAAGATTATGTAAATAAATTGATTTATATTTATTTATATTCTAAATATTTTCCTGAATGATTTATCAAATTTTCAATTGAGCAGACAATTAGAATCCTCTCACTGCCCACCTACTCCGTCTTCCTAAAACATGCAGGGTCATTCGGTTACACAATAAGCATAAAAGAAAAATTTACACCTCACTTTTTAGGCTTTCATTATATGATAATATTAATATTTTGTAAAATTAACAGGGAAATCTGAGAAACATTGTGTATTAGTAAAACATATGTCCCACAGACCAACCATATGGAAAATACTGGCCGCGTATGGCATCCCACCCAAGGTGGTAACCATGATCAAAGCCCTGGATATGGACTCTGAATGTTCTGTCAGAACATCAAGTGGTCCAACTGACACCTTCAGGATCACCACTGGAGTCCAACAGGGCTGTGTATTGGCACCTTTTATCTTTGCCATAATTATGGACTACCTGCTCAGAAAATCTATTCGGGGCCCTGGCGGTGTGCCTTTATCACAGCGTGAAAACAGTGAGACGTCTGTGGGAGTGCTGCACGATCTTGAATATGCGGATTATCTAGCCCTTTTTGATATATATGTGGACGGATTACAGTGCAACGCTAATGCTCGTTATGAAAATTCGCTACGCCTTGGCCTTCGGATCAACGCTGGTAAAACGGAGTACATATGTAATAGTACATGCACGATTACTCACACCCCACTAATTGTTGGTAATTCCCAAATATCTCAAAAAGCAAATTCAGGTACCTGAGAGCAACCATAACGCCAGAGGGTGATCTCCAGTCGGAATTACCAATCCGCATAGGAGCAGCTAGCGGGGCTTTCAATAACATGAACAAAGTTTGGAAGGCGTCTGGACAAAATGTCGCTTGTTCAATGCGTGCATCATCCCAATCCTTCTATATGGCTGTGAGTCTTGGCACTTAACCAAGGCTCAAGAGCGGAAGATACTAAGCTTTGAAAACAAGTGTCTTAGAAGGATTTTGGATGTCAAATGGTATGAACATGTTACAAATGATGCTGTGCGCCGGCGCACCCAGCAGAGACCTGTAATCTCCGTAATACAGGAGAGACGATGGTCTTGGCTGGGGCATGTTTTGAGAATGCCTAATGATAGTTGGCCAAAAAGAGCACTGTTCTTCCGTCCGCAGGGGTTCCGTTGGCCCGGGTGTCCCTCTTTCACAATAAACTGTTCCTATGAGAACAATATCAGAGCGCAAGGAATGTCGTGGAAAGAGGTGACGTAATTGGCACAGAGACGCTCTGAATGGAGGAGGCTGGTTTCTGCCCTGTGCTCCCGAGAGGAGCGTTGAGGGCGATGATGAAAACATATGAGGAGATTTGAAGACCATTCTGTATTAGTTATCTTTTTACCTGATAATTATAATTAAATCTTTATTGAGCACAGAATACATCGCATCTTTGCGATAAACTCACCCTCTGTATATTGATTGTATTTAAATCAAATGAACGATTTTAATGGAATGAAATCATTTGTTATCAATGTACGGTACCTACAGAATTAATAAATAAATTAATTGTCACCGTACAATGATAAGGATAAAATATAAATAATTGTAAGATAAAAAGTATAAAACAGTGCACCAATAATGAGCAGTCAAAGGATGGACTTGTAATAAAAGATCTTCCCGACAACCCTAAACATATCTTTGTATTGAAGTAGGCTATTAAATTACTATTTAGAACTGAAATTAGGATAGGACGGGATGAAAATAAAAAAAAAACATTTATTATATTCAAAAACTCATTTATACGCCACTTCCATTTATTTGAGTTACATGACCCATATTAGTGTTGCTAACATGTAAAAATGAATATACTTACATAAATACATAAAGCTTAAAAAAAATAATGCATAATATAGCATTAAAATAATACACATAAAGGTATGAATAAATATGGAAACATGAATTTAATTCCACAAGTGAGGATATTCCTAAACAAGTAAACAATATAGAATTACTAATGTTTTAAAAATTGAGTAAATTCATAACTAAATCCCACATTTTGAATACATAATTATTATATTAATATAACATACAACTAAAATCAGTAAAATTATGTGGTTAAAAATAATAAAATGACATAACATATAAAAAATAAATAAATTTCCTACACATTATAAATACAAGTAGGTAACCATAGATAATAATAACAAGTATATTGTGGAAAAATAATGAAATGTGCGCACAATACAATGAGCATCTGTCAAGATGAATCGTGAACATAACAAGTAGCTGTACCATAAAACTTTGTAAACAATACGGTTTCATACTTAGAAACATTCAGCAGTAAGGATGAAAAATATTATTTATGATACACAATACTGTCAAGACCGTCTGATGTAAGAATTATTGATTCAGTATAATAACTTTGAAATGATCAAACAAATTTGTGCTGTTTTTACAATCAGTGACTACAAAATAATAGCATCTGATTCAGATATGAAACACCAATATTAATTAGTAACAAGAAATGATGTGTGATCAGTTAAGTATAGATTTTAGTATGGGAATGTTGTAGTAATGTTTGTTTACTTAACATATTCATCACCAAGTGCCTTAGGCCAAAAAATCAAAATTGTTCATAATATTTTTTTATATCATCTACAGTAAGTGATATCCTTTAAATTTCACAAACACAAGTTCAAAAAAAAAAAAAAATTGTTGACAATAGTATTGACATCTCATATTAGATTTTGGAATTTATAAAGATATTTTTTTAAAGATGTGATAAGAAAATAAAAAAATGCAATAAAAAAATGTTATATAAAATAATGGAATAGAACATTATTTGTAATATCTACAGTGTGTCAATAAATTAGTATATTATGATAAGCAAAATTAATGAAAAATCATAATTAATAAGTTTATAGTATTTATATAACACAATAATAATTTTATGTCCCACCATACAAAAACCATAGACATTATTATTATTAAAAATATACCTCCGATAATAATAATCCCCATACAGATAAAATATCCAAGGTGGCGACTTTAATGGCCGGTTCCAATAATCCATCCATCTATTACTATCAGTTAAAATCTATTGCATAAAATATAATAGAACACAATAGATTTTATTTGACAGTAATGAATCGATAGATTATTGGAACCAACTGTAAAAGGTTTCCTCTTTTGTGTGTAGATAGAGAACAAAAATTCATTCTATAAAAACATTTTAACATGGGGGTCTTTGTTTTGGAGATAATCAAATTAACTTATGACTAATAACTTTATCTTATTTTCAAATTGAGGACTGAACAAGACATTAGGCAAGACAAAAACTCAAGCAATACAAATTTTATTATTATATTTGCTGTGCTGGATAGTCATGTACAGTCAAAATATTATGCAATGTTTCAAATGTTATATACCCAAAAAAATGTGATTTATTTTTCAAAAAATAAAATGTAACACTGTAGTGTGCCATCCATCTTGAATGTCTTAATTTTTATTGGAATAGAGAGGAAAATCTGTTTGATTACATGCAGTTGGTGTTCTGATTACACTCTTATTTGGAAGTGTAACACTTTTGTATTTACAATATATTGGATCACAAATTCCCATGTTGATGGGTTTACTTTGATGATTTTTTTTCCTTTATCACACACAAAAGTGCAGACCAATTATAATGAACACCGTGTATTTGCATATAATATAATATAGTAATAATATAAATACATCTTGCTTAAAAACACTTTGGCATTTATAATGAGGTTCTCTTGCATTTACAAAATACCATAACATACATAATAATAATAATCACCATCGGAACTTCTTAAAGATGACTGTAAAATAACATTATTAATTAGCAGAACTGGGTGTACCCTCATTGATCCATCAATCAAAAAGGCGTTTAATTTCTAAGTCAACCTCAATAATTGTGATTGAGCTTATTATGTTCCATTAAAAAAGGTTCTATAAATTAAGTTGAAGGGCTGGAGAGTTCCCCATTGATTATTAAAATAGTTGGTACTACTAACAGTACTGACTTTCTTGTGCCAGGTGACATTTTATATTTATTTATTGATTCTTTATTGTACACTAATTGCAATTTTTTTTTATATGGAAGTAAACTTAAATTGATTACAATCAATATACAGAGATGGAGTTTATCCCAAAGGTTAACCAACTAATCCTTATTTCATAGACTTTTGTCGGAAAATTGTTAAAGAACCTTTTTCTTTTAGCTTCCCCTCGCTGTCTGGAATTAACATGACATTTAAGGAATAAATTAATAAGTAACAAAGATAATTTTAGCTATAGCCGATTAAAAATGCTAAATGCTTGATTAACGATACCCAGCTCCATTAATTATCATTTGAAGTACATACATAGTATTAACAGTAACATTATAAAGCTCATTTGCAGTATTAATCTCTTTTATTTACTTTACTTAAATGCACATTTTACACTTAATAGAAATTTTCAAATGTTTTAAGGAAAATAAATTGTGACTCAATAACTGCCTGTCAGTTCTATTACAATATATTCCACGAATGACTTTAATTTCAAACATCCAAGAAAAAAAAGTTTTTCCCTAGAAGTCGAAATTATATCAGCAAAATAACAAAAGATGATAGATATTGGTATTCATAAAAATGCGGCAAATCCCAAATTGTGACTGATACCAACAAACTCAAGTTAGCATAATTTAAACACATAAATTTACAATTATCTTTTCAATAACAGCTACATCCACACTGTGTTCAAATGCAAATGTAGTTTAACAAAATGAAAAGAGAAAAAAAGCGTTCACAATCTTCGGTCATAGTGTGGATCCAGTAAGTGTAAAACTTAATCAAATATGTTTCTATTTATTGAATGAGGAATTATATACATCAAAAACTCAACTATGGCAGAGACAGAAATTCATCCATAACTAGTATCAGATGCCAAACATTCATAGTCAAGTATATAGGACTTTTACCAAATGATATGTAATATTATAATTTTTCACACAAAAAGTCACACAGAGTCTTGCACTGCTGCGAGCGAGATGATTTCAATCATATCTGAAGTAAATATTGTTATCTAGATAAATGCAGTGCAAATAAAAAGATAAAACAGGAGTTGAGTCGTAGAAACATCATCTGCCAAAAAATACACAGTACATTTATACAAACAGTAAACACCAACAGAGAAGATAA
Organism: Athripsodes cinereus; assembly: GCA_947579605.1. Classification (NCBI taxonomy): domain Eukaryota; kingdom Metazoa; phylum Arthropoda; class Insecta; order Trichoptera; family Leptoceridae; genus Athripsodes; species Athripsodes cinereus. Next base: position 5,800,111 of record OX388311.1, read on the forward strand.
GAAATATTATCACAGATTACAAAACTTGTAATAATATAAATAATATTTTACATTAAACAATTATATGTGCCACTGTAAACTTTCAGTATACATTATAAACTACAAAAGGTACATATTTTTATCCAACATATAATTTATTAATATTCAAAGCTGGGCACACTTAATCAATGACGCCGTGTGCGAAACAAAAAAGGGGATGAGTCAACTAATCCATTAACTAGACACCATATTTCAATGTAATACAAAGCTCATATTTTATTATAACTCTATGCGGATTTTATTTTGGCTCCTCCGTGATGCAGTCTTTTTCGATTCATCTCCTTTTTCCTTTTGCACACAGAATTAACTTCGTTATTCATTAAGCCGTTACAAATTTGAACTTCCTTACTTATTAATTGGTTAGTTTGCTGAGCTTGTTATTATTGTAGTTGAATATGTCAAAATTTTAAATCCCATTTGTAATGTAATTTGATTCCAAAATAATTTTGTGACTTGTAAAATTAAAAATATGGTATCAGAGTTTTACCAATACTTATTTAAAGTGATCTAGGTTTTCATGTGTAATGTTTTTGTTCGCTACCTTGAGATGGATGCTCCGTTGAATGGTACTGAAGAAATCATCATCATTTGTCAAACTTAGGTCACTTTAATAATAATAAAAAATTGGAAAAACTCAAATAAATAGTTTTAAATTTTATTAATATGAAGTTTTATACAATACAAATTTTTGTGGTGATTCGGAGGGGTAGAAATTTTAGAAAGTAGCAGACTTAATTTATGGAAGTTAACACATGTATTAACAATTTTTGAGGTTATTGTTTTCGTCTTTAATTAATTATTACTGGACTAATGACTTAATTACTACCCAGCTCTATTAACAATTGTCTCATTCTTCTGTAATAATTTACAATGAGTATTTATGATTGTATGCATTGTAAAAATAACAGCATTATTTAACAGAAATAAACAAGTAATTTGCTCTACTACATGAATAAAAATAAAATCTGAAACCATCAGTATAAATATTTGTATTCTATTGCAACCTTCTGTTTGTTTAATATTCTATAAATTATTCTTACAATGGATATAATATTCTGTGTTTTTATCTAGTTTCAATTATTAAACTCTATTATTATTAATATTATTAAAATTGAGTTCCCATATAATATTTTATGATTTCCTACATGTTGACTATTATGTTTGTTATTCTAATAGTTAATACATTACACACACAGTAGTAAAAGTTGGATCATCATGGCCAGAGCATTTCAAGTGGGATAGTGTGCAATCATATTACTGTTGTGCTCTACAATTGCCAAATATTTATTATCTCACTTAGTTTCATGAAACCAAAGTCACCGACTAATCCACATACAAATTGTGCAAATAAATTATGCAGAGGCACTAAAAAGACATCAACAATCATTATATTGAATAATATATATATATATATTATGTAAGTACCACACACAGAATATTATCTATGCTTGTCAATAATAAATTTGTGCTACGGCAAGTACGTGTTTCACATATGGAATCTGGTAACACTATACTCAATTTAAAAATATTTTTATTGAATGTCACAAAATCCAAATGTGTCGTCCACGTATATATTTGTGTTTAAATAATCACACTAAAATATCAAAATAAAACGAGCAATATAATATATTTCAAATACCAACATTTCAAGTTTTGTAAAGTTATTAACCAATTATATTTTATTTATATTACGCATAGGTATGTAAATTTCATTAATTATTTGCGCGATTAGTTGCGCAACATATGTTATTATTTTTATAATGTTTTGAATGAAAATGGAAATGAGTGTATAAAAGTAGAAAATTTGAAATGATGTCAATTTGTAATCGAAAATGAGTTGAATTTGATGAAAGAATGACAAATTTAATAAATTCACCATTAATATTAAACAACAAATTTAATATTTAATACATAATTATCACACATTTACACTTTGGGATAATTTCATCCAATACTAACAGAGTCAATAATTGTTCCATAATAATTCAATGTAGACAAAAAAATGTTTATACTCAATTTTAAGCCGTGATATGCAACACATCAGTTACAGAAAGCATTACTTTAGGCACAAACAAAATAAGTTGGCCTATCATATCGTCGTTGTACTATCAGTGGGAATCACGAGAAATTCCATTATATTAATAATTTCTTGCAGTAATTTTGGAGATTACTTGATTTTCTAAAACGTGTGATCTTTCTTTCTTTCGCAACAATTGTTTCGTTTTGTCTGCAACTGCCCCCCTAATTGTCTCTGAGCTTTCTAGAGCCCCCTGGAATGCTCCGTATTCAACAAGGAAGGGGTTGATAGACACAGAAGTGTTAGTCAACATTTTATTGAATGTATATAGACACAATAATTAATTTATTATTATGTTAACCCATTTACAATATTTCCGTCATTCTTTCATCAAACAAAGAATACTTTTATAATGATACAAATGAATTTTGAAAATTAACTAAAGACAAAGGAATAGTAGTTATATAACATTACTTTGTGATGTATCACAATGATAAGATATATAAATACACATTATACCACTGTCTCAGAGCAATACCATGACAAAGGAATAGTAGTTATATAACATTACTTTGTGATGTATCACAATGATAAGATATATAAATACACATTATACCACTGTCTCAGAGCAATACCATGACAAAGGAATAGTAGTTATATAACATTACTTTGTGATGTATCACAATGATAAGATATATAAATACACATTATACCACTGTCTCAGAGCAATACCATGACAAAGGAATAGTAGTTATATAACATTACTTTGTGATGTATCACAATGATAAGATATATAAATACACATTATACCACTGTCTTAGAGCAATACCATGACAAAGGAATAGTAGTTATATAACATTACTTTGTGATGTATCACAATGATAAGATATATAAATACACATTATACCACTGTCTCAGAGCAATACCATGACAAAGGAATAGTAGTTATATAACATTACTTTGTGATGTATCACAATGATAAGATATATAAATACACATTATACCACTGTCTTAGAGCAATACCATGACAAAGGAATAGTAGTTATATAACATTACTTTGTGATGTATCACAATGATAAGATATATAAATACACATTATACCACTGTCTCAGAGCAATACCATGACAAAGGAATAGTAGTTATATAACATTACTTTGTGATGTATCACAATGATAAGATATATAAATACACATTATACCACTGTCTTAGAGCAATACCATGACAAAGGGATACTAGTTATATAACATTACTTTGTGATGTATCACAATGATAAGATATATAAATACACATTATACCACTGTCTTAGAGCAATACCATGACAAAGGGATAGTAGTTATATAACATTACTTTGTGATGTATCACAATGATAAGATATATAAATACACATTATACCACTGTCTTAGAGCAATACCATGACAAAGGAATAGTAGTTATATAACATTACTTTGTGATGTATCACAATGATAAGATATATAAATACACATTATACCACTGTCTTAGAGCAATACCATGACAAAGGAATAGTAGTTATATAACATTACTTTGTGATGTATCACAATGATAAGATATATAAATACACATTATACCACTGTCTTAGAGCAATACCATGACAAAGGAATAGTAGTTATATAACATTACTTTGTGATGTATCACAATGATAAGATATATAAATACACATTATACCACTGTCTCAGAGCAATACCATGTCATCTCAAACTTACCTGTTTTGAGAAAATCATAAGTCAAAAATTGACAATCAACGTGACATATAAGTCAAAATGAAAAGATATTATAAGCTCACTTTTAAATTGTGTTTTTAAATTTTGAGTCATTTGCTCGCTTGTTTTATTACTTTTTGTTGTTTTATTAATTTTCTTCACCGTTCTCAGTTACAAAGTCAATTATTATTACACAGCAAAGAAAAACAATATTTACACATCGCATGAGCAGATATAGAGTTTATCACTGTAATGTGATAACTTCCAACTACAATGGAAATAAAGTTTTTTACAGTTATTTTTTGACAACGTAATTCTTTTATTTTGGTATTTGAAAATAAAAAAAGGCTTGGACCACTCAAGAGTTATTTGTTAAAAAGTAGAATTTTTGACGATACGTCTAGTTTCATCAACAAGGTGAATAGTGTATATAACTCAAAATATGCAAATTTTGAAACTTCAAGGATTACACCAAGGCAACGATATGTTCTAATACAGTACATATTAAAATTACAACGATATTTATTGCAATAATAAAAATCCAAAGGTGTATCCACACTACTCAAACAAACAAAAGCTTATTCTCTCATTTTTTTCTATAGTAAATAAAGACAAAATAAAAAGACCAAAATTATTTTTTCTTTTTTCTGACAACATTAAAAAGAAAAGGAAACAATTACCGCAGTCTCTTTTTTGCGTCTAATCTAACCATAGAAAGAATAAGAGAGAAAGAATTTCTTTGCATCATTTGTTTCATAAGTGTGGATGTACCTTAGTAAATTAGTGAAGAAATACATCACATCAAATAATAGTTATTTACTTTGTTATATTCCTTTATAATCATAATATGATACACAGACATTCATTATTATTATTATATTAAATTATAATATAATCAATTATTTTAATATATATTTATACATTTAAATAGAAATGTTCCAAGATATAATATTATTCAATTTTATTTATAATATTTTTATATTATTTAACATGTTATATATATAAATTTTAAACAAACAATTGACGAGTGTCACCCGATGACTTTGTAGGCGTTTATTTCATCATCGTCGACAAGTCAAATTCTCACAGAAGGTATTTGGATGAGAAAATATGGAATTCGACGATGTCTATCAAGATATTGATACTCTGTCACACCTAAAGATATAATCCATTTCACCAAATACATCTCATCTCCTTGTGTTGTGTGTACTCATTTGTGTATTGGTGAAGAGTTGTTTATTGTAGACTAGGTCAGGTTCACGTCCAATAGTTAGATTTGTTATTATCTCTTCAAGCATCTCCTTCGCCACCTTTTAACCGCAGTCGAGCAAAATCTTCAAATATTATATCATCATCGTGATCTTGGCCATTACACGTGTCGTCACTGAAAATAAAAAAAATAACAGTTAATTACTTTTGACGCCTTCGCTGCTTTTGATTAACTCACACTCTGTACATAAAGTATTGGTATGTATTGTTGGTTAAGTTAGATATCACGTTTATTTTGATTTTCACAAAATGACACAAAGTAATTTGTCAAAAATATTATTATTGTTTGTAAATTAGTATAAGGAAGTGAAGTTGATTGTATACTTACGCATCAAGTTGAATAAGGTTAGTATCCACAGGTACTTCTGGTGGTCTGTCAGCCTGGGGCAATGGTCGAGGTGGTGGAGCTTCTTCCTCAGGTTTTGGATGCATCAGGATGAAGGGTAGTTCTGCCACTAGATCGCTGCAGGAAATATCACAACATAAATGATAAAATACCCTGATCCCTTGCAAATGAGAGTATATAGAGTAGAAATGAGAGTATTTAAAACAAAAATAAGCTAAAAAATTGGGGAAGATCAGTAGGCCTTGAGCTTTCAAGCAGAATGTCTAGTCTCTATAATTCAAACCGTACCCCCAATTTACTATGTTTTTAAAATAAAATCTGACAAGATATTTGTTCAGAATAATTATCTATTCAAAGATAAACTTGACTGAATGATATATTTTTGTAATATTTTAAAACAAATAAAAAAATGGAGATTCTTTATATACATAAAGTAAAATGGAATAAAAATAGACTTACCCCCCGAGAGCTCCTAAACAGAGTTTTACTTTGACCTTGTATTGAACTATTATACCGAGGTTTTCTCTCTGGGATGGATCAGCCACCCTGTAAGGCAACGCACACAAATTTTATACAACGTGAAGCCATCTCACAAAGGCACGGGTATTTGAAATAATTTGTAAACTTTCTAGTTCCAGTGAAAAAGAAAAAAAAGCAATCAATAAAAATATTATTATTTATTAAACATATGTATGACTTCATTTCAAACTGTAAAAAGTTTTGACTTATTTCTAAGAAAGTTTATTAATGCAGCCATAATTCAACATATCGATATTAAAAAAAAATCCACTGGAATGAGAAAATTTATTGTTAAAAAGAAATTCAAAACTACTACATACTAAATTTGCCAAGATTTTGATCATCACAATTAGATATGTAAATGTAATGTAAAAGTAATATATTGTAATCATTTTAAATTTTGTATTTCAACTAGGTATTCATATTATGCGAAAAGTGAAAATGCATTTGTTGCACAAAATACTTTTATAATATATTCACAAAACTATTCCATGGAATACTTGGCAAGAAGACATTTCATACTCTTTTCTATAAATTTTTTAGCGTTGTGTACTTATTTTTCATAAATGAAATTCAAATATTTTTTACTTGATATATCTACTTGGCAAATTTAAATAAGTATAAATAGGTACCAAAAGTTACTAAATAAATAAAAAATATTGCCCAGATTACAACCAAATATTATATATATATACCAATACCACACATGTAACAATAAACAATACTGATTACAAAATCAAATAAATACCATATAATATTACAAAAAAAAAAACTATATAGATTACATACCAACCTTCTACTTTTTACAAAGGAAGAAATGCTCCATAAAAATATTTAAGCAATTGAAATATTTACAGCAAAGAGTACTAAAAAATTATTAATCTAAAACAACTAAGTATACTAATATTTAAGTAAGAAATTTATTATACAAATACAGTCAGTCAAAAAATAAATAAATAGACAAATTACATTTGAAATCACAGTTTAATTGATATGTTTGTGCATTAACGGTATTAAAACATATCATTGTAAGCAACATTCATCTCTTAAATGAAATAAATAAATAAATTTGTTTTGCAGCTAGATAATGCGCTTACAGATTGCTTTAGTCTTTATTAAAGTATGTTCATCTTGACTCTATACACTTAAATTGGGTATCATAATCATAAAATCTATAACTACACAAACTAATGTCAGTGCAAAATAACACGAAAATGTCAACCATTACAGTATTGTCAGTGTAAAAAAATAATTTCTATTTACCCATAGTTTACTTACTCTTTTTTGACAGGCCGTATTATATTGTTCGTACTATCATACTTTTATATCATAAAGTTTAATATCTACATTAAAATATACAAAAAAATTACAAATAAAATAATGACTTGTGTTTAATGATGTGACGTGGAGATAATAAGTGATAATAAAAGTATCTAATTATCTAAGGCAACTAAACATGCACTACAAATCTAGCTGAAATAAAATAAAGAAAAGCGAATGACGAATAATTCAAAGTAGATTCTGTTTATGTCTTCAGAACTGATTACCTACTGTAAACACAGAAGTAAAATCCATAAAACCGTAATTGATTGAACATTACAGAAATAATGAATATGAGTTCAGTGTGGCAATAGTAAAATAATGATGATGATGATGGCAATACGAAAGACTACAGTTGAAGCAAATTATTGAGTCAATATTGTCATCGTAAATAATTTGTTTATGGCTCGGAAGTTAACAGATGATGTAATTATAGCGTTTACACATTCAATAATTCATTCCATCAGTTTTAGGATGAGATGTATACAAAACTATAAACATTAAATTAAATTCATTCCATCAATTTTAGGATGAGATGTATACAAAGCTATAAATATAAAATTAAATTCATTCCATCAGTTTTAGGATGAGATGTACACAAAGCTTATTGGAGACTAGAACCCACAACTCATTTAATATGCATGGTGTACCTTATATGACACATATTGGGTCATCGGTTTATTACAAGTTTTAGTATGGAATGACGTAAGACTGATGGAATGGATTGATGTGAATTTTTAAGTGTAAACGCGTTGGATTGATGGAAGCGTGAGGTGATGGTGCAGTAGTGATATGAGAGTGTGTTCTGTAAGCGTGAAAGAGTTTATTTGTTCGGTGATCGGGGGCAGGCACCACTTACAGCGTGCTCGATGCAAGGTTGGTGTCTTCATGTTTGAGTTGACCGTCTAGGGCGAGCCCCCACTTATCCTTATTGTTGGCTAGCAGTGGTGTCACACTGAATATTTTGCTCAGGGTGAATCCGGGCCCGATAGGACACCCCTCCCTTCCGTCACCACCCAGCAATAACGCAAACCAAACCAAAAAAGAAACAAGCAAATACTTTAGTGACTACTTATAAATGGTACATACAATATGTGGATAAGGAACTCAATACACTCCCAGTATTAACATCCTGTTCACTTGTTAAGTATCCTTAACATACTCACCTGTGTAAGCTATTAAATTGATAAAACTCACTCAAACTACATGTGCAACTTATGTTTAGAATGACTTATGCAAGTGATAAAGAATGTCAATAGGATTCTAATGTCAATATATCATAATAATACAACAGGGGAAGTAGAAGCAGGTTGACTGACGTATCATTGGATGTAAATACTATATGTAATACAATAATAATAATATAATACAGATGCAGTAAAACAACACCCCAACAAATTTGTTATAAGGAAACAAATGTTAATAATAATAAGAGACAGTAGATAATAATATACAGCACAGCACTAGAGAAACAGTGAGAGAGAGAGTGAGACAGGTAACATCATATAATATAAACAACACCACTACCCCAACACTGGGCAACAGGATGCAATACCAACTATATTGAAATACCTCATTATTATTATCATCTCTCATGGTACATATTCCATGTCACATAACAAACATTTTATTTTTCTGGCAACACCATCCAAAACTACAAAGTACTCACTCATATTTCATGAACAAGAAATTCAAATTATTTAGAACGAATTTCAAATTTATTATTCTATTCCTCAAATAATAAAATAATTGCTGGAATATTCCGCCATTTTGTTTTTAATTTTTTGAAAGAGATTCAAACAAGTGTTTTTTTTTTGTAAATCTATTAAATTGTGAGAATTGCACAGAAACATGTGATAAATAATTTCACCTAGAGTGAAACTTAAGTGTACAAACAATATAAATGATTGCATTTAAATGGTATCGACAATATAGAATGCAGGACGTATAGTGAACAGTGAAATGACTAAATGGTCTTTTAATATTGATAAAAAAGAAGTAGTTGAAACATTATAAATAATAATAAAAAGAGATATTTTATGTGTGTGTCATATGTGTGTTTGTGGGGAGGCGTTTGGAAAAGCAAAATGTTTGATAGTGAATGAGATATAATAATATTTATTATATAAAATGGAGTGGTGTGTTTATGCAGAAGGCTCACACTGTAGATGATGCTAAGTTGGTATCCTCGTGTTTGAGTTGTCCATCCAGTGCCAGCCCTCTCTTGTCCTTGTTGTCGGCTAGTAAAGGTCTCACGGTGAACACTTTGCTAAGTGTGAAGCCTGGGGCCACGGGACAACCTACACTGTAACGCACATACACACAAACCATACATTGCATCACACACTTAATAACACTATAGTGAACACAACAAATTTAAATTGCACCATTCTTAATATTTCCACATGGACTACCCAAAGTAGAATAGATCTAAAACTCCTTTCTATAAGTTTCGATTATCCTCTAAAAGGCAAATATTTATAGGGCATCACATATGAGACATCTAATATCTTCGGATCAGCTATGAGGCATGTCATCCAACTTGAATGTCATATTTTTCATTACATGCAGTTAGTCCACTAGTTACCTCACTTGTAGGAGATGCTATCATAGATCTAACTTGTCCCGACTAATAACTGCGTACATTTATGAATCAATATAAAAAGAAAAAACAGAGATGGCGAAGTAGATGATTATTGAAATTTTTGAATAGTTAGTGAAAAACACTTCAAAACTGAACAAACAATCAAAAAGATAATTATTTTTTTAGATTCTGATGTCGAAAATATTACTCAAACAGAAGGAAAGAAATTAAAATACAATACAAGCAGAATTAAAAAAACATACACACAATTTTATCTAACAAATAAAAGATTTAGAAGTATGGGTAAAAAAAACACACAATTCGGAAACATGTTCCAGAATGTTTGGAGTCCAAAGGTATTTATAATCAATCCTTCTTGTTGATTTGACACCATCTTCTTGAGTTAAACAAAATGGAATCATATTAGTCTTCAAAGCATTCATATCCATTACTCAAATATTTTGACTCACGTCTCAATTCCCTTTGACCCGGTGAAAAAGGCTCGAAATGGAAACAAATATTTTCTTTTTCTTCTCATCCCAATAATCCTGATTATCATAAAATTACAAATTTTGAAAAAAAAAAACACATCCAAAACATACATACTGAATAAAAAATAATTGTATGATGATGGTGTATTAAAAATATATGTCTAACTGTTTGAAAAATAGCGTAAATATAGCCAGAAATAAATCTTGTTACCTGATAGATTTGGCTTTGATATTATATGTATACATTATAATTGTATTTCTTTATTTGTTTATGTATTTATATACTTAATTTCAGTTTAAATTTTCAGCCTGCAATAACTTTCTATGTAAAAAAAGTATAGATATCATCAGTAATGAGAAACTTGACAAGTTTTGTGTACTGAAATCCTCTTGTCTATATTTCTTATACGGGACTTTGTTTATGAAAAAAAAACTTGGGATTACTATTGATTTATCTCATAATATAGGAAAATATATTGTAAATATATTTAAAATTCACTTTGATTAAATATCAAAAAGTTAATCTTTGTTTCAACAAGTGCAGATCATAATATTTTGAGATGAAGTGTGCACTAAAGAAATATAAGTAGTAGTGAGGTAATAAGAAAATGACATACTCGCTTTCCGCTTCAGCTACTGTACATTTATACTGCGCCGTTGAGAAGAGACATATGTCAGCAAACTGTCTCACGGATACTTTGATTTTCTTTACAGTTCTATTGCTATTGTTGGCAATGTGAACATTCACTGCTATATTCTCACCATGATGGTAAAGCTGAAAGGAACAGAAAACAATAAATAAAAATAATATACCTTCAACATCAACTCTTGCAATTTGTGATAACAACAATGTGTATGTTGATGTTTACCTCTTTGTCAAGTGACGCCTCCAGATACAATTTATTAGGACTCATCATAAATTCTTTAGACACCTCTACTGAAGGTTGTTCACCCTGTTTACTTGGCGCATACATTATCTTGCGGATAGCCAGCCTAACTGAATTTCTGAAATACAAAACATGAACAATAATTACATTAAGTTGGTCGGTTGGCCACTCCACACGAGGGATATGCCGTGGTATAATAGTAGTAGTAGTAATAATAGCAATAAAAATGCTGAGAAGTGTGGATGGCAATTCTGCCGCCGCGTAAAAAATAATAATTAACAATTAATATTTCACCCAACAGAGATTGATATATACAGTTCATCAAGCAGTTGCATACCTTTTATGGGGTTTATCATCTTGTGATTCTGCTACATAAGCCTTTAGTTCGTAGTCTACTCCACATGGCTTCCCTGTATCTCCTGGGGCTGGTTGCAAAGTGACGGAGGCTGGACAGTGAGGTGGGAGCTCAAAGTAAAAAGGGAAAGCATAAGGTCCCAACTTTCTAACCAGTCTCTCTTGCAATCTGGTAAGGGGTCGTCGTCCTCCGCTGTTTGCTCCTGCGCCCACACCAGGAGCACCTGGCTGGCCCGCTTGACCATTGGGGGGCGGGTAGATTTGTTCAGCAGCTAAATAAAGGTCTTTCCGGAATGTAAGTCCCAGTACATCTAGATCTTCTCTACCATATCTGAATGCTGCTAGCACGTGACCAAACACCTTTCTGTCTTTAACATATTCTGGATCTATTAACACTACACCATCTGGAAACAAATTTAATCATTCTTCTCATAAAATATAATCAAGTAATGATTATGAAAACTGTAGCAAAAATGGAACATCAAAGAGACACTCTCAGTATTATTATATGGACAGCAATAAAATTGAAGTGAGTGATGGACTTTTGTGATATGCTTCTTACCTATAGGATCCACGTGAGTGATATGGTCTACAAAGTCTCTTTTCCCCAGATATACAGTGATCTGAAATAAAACACGTGGTCAATGAAATTCAATAAAGCACAAAATAAAATGATATTACTGTAAATCAACAAAAAAGTGGGTTGTAATCTTAGGATCTATATTGTGTTGTAAGTTATTATTACTGCCATTTTAACAGCTTTTTTTTAATCTGGAATCAAATGGCCTGGCTACCCCACATGGGGAATTGAATGCAATTGGCTACAATGTATAAAAAATATAAAATCATGCATCCAATCAGAGCAGGATTATAAAAACAGTTAGGGCCTAATCCAATCTTATTGCAATGAATTAATATTGTTTAAAATATGTTTCAATGCATAATAATAATAAGCTACATTTTTATTATAAACTAGTCAAACAGTTGCAGAAAAACATTGTCACGTTGGGTATGTTTAATGTACCTATACAAAGTTAGACTACAAAAGCAACCCTCAGGGGAAATGACACAATAATTTAGAATTGTGCAGAAAATGAGAATGTTGGTAGTTGAGTAACAAAATATAAATTAATAAGTTCATTATTTACAGCAGACAGAGGATCTCATACTTGTACAAGAAAACATTAAAAAAAGGTGACAGTTAATGAATAGTGTTGTTTTCTCTTTTATATGTTATCAGAATTTGTAACAAATCTACACCCTTAAACACCCTCACAGCAAATAACACACTTGTTTTATCATGATTCAGGTCAGAAGAAGTAAGATGTCCTCACAGAATGTGTGAATCACTCTGTTACAAATTTGAAACATTGTTGCACTATGTCTCTAATTGAATGTTGTCATGACTAGTTTTTTTTATTGTTTGTGCTCACCTTTCCATTGGGCGAGCTCTTCTTGAAGACACGGGTGGCCTGCCTCTTGCTGCTGGCGTCATCCATGTCTGGGCTGATGGAGGGCGCCACCCCCACACCCCCTTCTCTCCCCTCGCCCCGCACCTCAACTCCACTCTCCGACGCCACCACAACCTGAAACAATATACCACATATATGAAAATTTTGACATCAAAGTAAATTTTGATAATTTACAAAAATCAACTAAAACTGTAATGATTTATTTCATCACTTATCTAATGGATTCTCACCTATATTTTTATATCTGTTATTTTTCTACATGCTTTTTTATATATTACGTAGGTACTTTTTGTCTATTATTTTCTTACTTTGGACTTAATTCCTTTCTAAAGATATTTTACATCTTAAATTCAGCGATGAGGTTTGCCATCCATCCTGATTGTCTAAATTTCTGTTGGGACAGAGAGCACAGTTTGCATGTTACCCCACGTGGGATATGCCGTGATGGGATAGTAGTAGTAGAGTGCTTACCCATTGTTGGGCATGAAAATATGTAGGTAACTTTTTTTATGACCTTCACCAATGATGGTGTTCTCGGTCAATAGGTAACTTTCAAACCCTATCAAAGTTCGAAATGCGAATCCAATGAAAGTATTATTATATTATAAACAACTCAAAATTTCTAAAAGAAAAACTATTGCAATAATAAATTGAAAGAAGCCGTGATTACTAAATTTATTATTTTTACGTATACCTAGGTACCTACTTTTCATCTTACGAAATCTCTACCCTGGAAAGCAATAAAACCCCAATGGAGTATTCTCTCGAGGATTCTAATATTATTAGTTTGGCTGTTTTCAATCATAATTTAGTAGTTTTATTTGGAATCGAGATTGTTATAATAAAATCAATATAGGTAGGTACCGAGGTATCGACTAGCTAATATTCAGTATTCCCATTGCGTAGTCGACAAGATAGATTGGTGTTTACACAAACTAAAATAGACCGTTAACAAACTCACCAATTATTTCCAAGGAAGTGAAATCTTCACCGGAGATGATTTGTTATATCTGAAACAATGCAAACAAGAAAACAATCAGATCAGTGTCTGTCCGCTACCTAACACAAAATACATTCTATAATAATAATAACAAACACTTGATGTGATACTGCAAGCACATATTTATCTAATACATTTAATATCCTACAACATATTGATCACATTTTGCTATTCTGAGGGCTCTTCAGTGTTGTATTTATTCATTTTAAAAACAGGCACAACACCTACTGCAAAAATTACGTATTTGTAAATGAGGTTATTAGTTTATGAAGGAGAAAATTGCGAAATTTCCATCACTTTTCCTATTAGACTTTTTTTTTATTTCTTGGCATAATTTCACCAAAATAAAGAATGCTTCATCATACCAATAGTGTGTAATCCGAGTCATACGAAACGAGTAGGTATTTTGTATTTATTGTCCTACATGGGCACGATTTATTTCTTGCTCACAGTATTATACATCATTTATACTAAAACTCTTTCCTTAGTGATCATGAATCCAAGATTAACAAATCTGCTGAGCTTTCACCAGTTTAGTTTTAATATTACGTATTATTCAATAAAATATCTGGCATCCAGATTTTTTACACACGCAGATTCAATAATACAACGTTGATAAATTATTCCGTTCAAAACAAATCATTGAACTTCAAGTTGAATGTGGCTGGCATCCACTATCATGTAAGAAATAAACGTCGGGATTTTGTTGCGTGTGTAATATAAAAATAATGCAACAACATTCATTTTATGTACTAGTAAGTTTTTGAACAGGGGTAGTTTAGATATTTTCTGTTCCAAATATGACATAAAAAAGTCAGAAAGAATCGGACTTAGTGGACTCCCCATACTTAGTCCATCTCGTTGAATGTAAAATTTATTATTAAATTTAAAATAGTTTTGATCAATACATAAGTTAAATATTTTTAGTAAATCGGATTTCAAAATGGGGTTTAAATTAATTTTTTCTAAGTGTTCTTCTAATGCTAATTTTAATTCAATAACCGGGACGTTTGTGAACAGACTAACGACGTCAAATGATACTAAAATTGAATTATTGGGCGGTTGTATGTGCTTAATTTTATTCACCAACTCAAGTGTATTTTTTATGGTGTATTTAGGGTTATATTTACAATGTCTATAGAATAAAGAATTGGCTTTTTTTGCTAATTTATAAGTGGGAGCAGTGTAAAAAGATAAAACTGGTCTCATAGGCATATTTTCTTTATGTACCTTTGGAAGGCCATACAAGCGGGGGCATTGTGGATTCATTTGTTTTAAATAAAATAAATCGCGATCATGTGGAAATACCGACTTACATGACTTTATGGTGTTAATGACGTCATCATTGAATTTTAAAGTGAAATCTTTCTGACTTTTTTATGTCATATTTGGAACAGAAAATATCTAAACTACCCCTGTTCAAAAACTTAATATTTTATTATAGATATGTGGATGATATCATTGGCCTATGGACAGGTACTGAACGCCAATTAAACTTATTTCTTAGTCAATTAAATAACATTAATAGCTCTATTAAATTTACTATGGAGGTTGGTGGTTCTCATATTAATTTTTTGGATCTTAACATTTCAATTAAAAACAATTGTTTAGATTTTGACATTTACAGAAAACCAACATATAGTGATAATATCATACACGCCACCTCTCAACATCATTACTCACATAAAATGTCTGTATTTCACTCCCTCATTCATAGGCTAACAAACATTCCTTTATCAAAAGAAAACTTTACTAAAGAACTTGATTTAATAAAAACCTTAGCTTCAAATAATTCTTACGATCCGGATTTGGTTGACAAACTATTACGTAGAAAAAACTTGAAAATATTCAGAAATTCTGTTGCCCCTGGCTTAGTAAATAAAGTTGATAAAAAATGGGTAAAACTAAACTTCGTTGAAGGTATTAGTAACAAAGTTTCTAAAATAATCACTAAAACTGGTAAAAACGTAGCATTTTATAACAAAAAATCTTTACATAGTTTCCTGGTTAACAACAAAGATAAAATCAAATCTTTAGATAATAGCGGTATTTATCAATTGTCCTGCAATGATTGCCCCAGTGCCTATATTGGACAAACTGGAAGATCCCTCAATACCAGAGTAAAGGAACACTTGGCGTGTCATCGTCTAAAAAACATAGATAAGTCAAATTTTGCTGACCATCTTACATCTAATAATCACACATTTGACCCTGATACTGGTATCAAATTAATCCATAGAGGGGTGAAAGGTCAACTTTTAAATCGCCTTGAAACTTTGGAAATAAATAGGTTAAAAAATAATCCTGATATTCACATTATTAATGAACAAATTACTCTTAGTTCTTCTCCTTTATTAAAACCTATTATCTAATTCTTATTATTGTGGATTCCCAACTAGCTAATCCTTTCTAAAAACTTGTGTACTGCCGCTCTTTTGTTCTTTTGTTTCAGTCACTACATACCTGCAACAGTGATTCACAACCATCGGCCTCCACACCTCCTGACAAGATCAACAATTAATTATCTATTAAATCTATTTTTTACAATTTACTAATTGGTTTACTATTGTATAGACTCATTTTAATTTTAAAGATTATTTTTCATATAAAAACATAACATTATATCAAGCAGATTCATATTTTATGTATACTAACTATCAGAGGAAGGCTACCTCTTAAAAAAATAACGCTCATCTCTGATATGGGTTTTTGTGGTTTCCCCAATATCGTTAAAAGGCAAATGCTGGAGATGTTTTTTTTTTTTTTTAAAATCCGTCCACAACGGTACTCTATTTCAATTGTTTGTTACCACTGTCTTAACTACCTCTTTTGTTTTGCTACCCAATGACATACTATATATATTTGTTACCAACCTGTAATTTCTTTACTTTTCGCCAGCCTGATGATGAGAGCGGAAGCTCTTGAAAGCCGGCTCGCGTCCAATAAAAAGTCACCGTGGATATACTACTAATAAGTGTTTTATTTTAATTAATTCAACATGAATTTCCACCAAGTACCGTCGGTTGAAAATATCAACTTTACCATATTACTGCGTCTAAGTATTTGTAAAATGTTTAGTAATTTATACAAATTATTCTTTAACATAATGTATAATCTTGATAAACTCGATGATTAAATTCATCACCAGCAAACAATAACAACTACTTCACAAGGCACTGAATAGAAAAGTTGGATATTTTCCAAAACTTTGCTAAAACAAAATTAAGCTTAAAACTAAAGCACTACAAAATTTTACCTGTTAAATACAACAAGAAGGTATATAGTTAGATACAACAAGTTTAGTATTATCACCGAAGCACCTACACGTAAATTAAGAAGTACCTATACTTTGACTTTATTAACTAAGAGCGCAAGCAAATTAATTCCATTGTAGCAATCTAATGAGACTCGCTCTAATTGAAAACATTGAATCCATTACTTGATAAATACGGCAGCGAGTTGGAAGTATAACATCACAATACAAAATTAATCTAATCAAATAATTCAAAACAGATTCAAGAATACAGGGATATTGAACCGATAGGTAGGCATGAACACGATAAAACTTATTTTTTAAAAGTCCGTATCTATTTTAATGAAAAATAAAATGTGTTACTAGTAAACTAGTAACTTTATTATGGTGATCTAGGTTTCAACACGCAATGTTGTTTTCAGAGAAAACTTTTTTTCTTTTAAAAAAGACTTAAGTTTGAGAACGACGAAACCTAGGTCACTATAATAAAGTTACTTGTAAAACTCTAAATTACATTTGTACCTATTTTTCATTAATTACTCAAACCCTTAGACATTTTATATTTTTGAACGCTACATATTATTCCATAATCTGCATTCTTATATAGATCTCCATTTCAAGATGTCTCACTAATTAAGAAAATTGTTGCAAAGAACGCCAAACTACCAGGGGAATAAAACATGTAAAGTATGTAAACACAAATTATCCAAAAATATAATTATGCAGAGCCTTAAGTAATAGTAGTACGTTTCCTAAGCAGACAATTTGCTAAGGTCTATAAATATACAATAGAGTCTACCCTCCGACCCACAACTGGTGAATTTAATTATTAGGTACATTTTATATAGCGAAAATATATGATGAATATATTATTATTACGTTATTATTATCATCGTATCATATAACGTGTATTCAACTATGTAGTATGAAAACTCAAAACTAAACCATATTTTGTAACGAGACTATTACTCTTCATCCTACATGAGTACCATTACTGCCGTAGGTATACCTACTGGGGATGTTATTTATGTTTCACATTCAACTGAAAGGCTCTCAGATATGAACAAATCACCGTCATTTAGTTTAGTTAATTTATTTAACTCATTTGTTGGAGAGTCTATTCCCTATTACATGGCCCAACACACTCATCCACGTAGCACCGCGATATACAGGAGAGATGAAGGTAACATTTTGTATGTTCATAATATCTACGCCATATCGCTAATTCTGTAAATAAATGTCATTAATTTAGTTATGATATATAAATGTTTATATGTAACTTAGCTCTTACTAATAATACAGTGTAAGCCAACCAGAACGATTAAATGGGAAAAGTTTGGATTGCATCAATAAGAGAGATGAGAGAAACGATAGCAATTTTATTATTACAACATAATAAGCGAGTATTTTCTTATGACAATGATAGTTCCATAGTAGCGAGCAGTCTAGGATATTAGTGGAGTGTTACAGCGGGTCGTAAGAAAAGCTATGAAACTGCAATATAAGGAGAGTAGGTGGATACGTTATATAAGCTAACCTAGTATAAATACTACATATGCACATAAGTACACTCATATATAAGTAATGCAGTCAAGTAGTAGGCATATTGCCGACTGCTCGATACACCCCATAAAACTCGAGTTAATGTTGCAAAATTCCGAAAAGACATGAAAAAAAATTATGATAATTATCACTGAAAATATTTCACTTCCATTCGGATTGCAAACGCAAAAGGACGTTCACTGTACAATTGTACATTTATCAGCGCCCTAAAATCAAAAGAATTATTAATAATTATTTATTTAATAATTTATGAGTACATTTCAATCGCAACGACAAAGAACCCTCATTAGCAATATTGTAAATTTTTTCCCTCCAAATTTTTCGTAGTTACAAATAATGTCAAAGGAAAAGATTACCTCTGATAAAAAAATCGTCCCACATTCGTTTGTATAATTGAAATGTACGTAATTGGAAGATTTTATTACTAGTTTTATTATAGAAACAGGAAATATAATTATTTCAAAAATGAGCGGATTTTATTAAATAAATTTATTGTCATATTGCTATTCTTTATACGTTATTAACCTTTAAAAGGCAACATAATGTTATGACGTAATATGATCAATGTTAGATTATTTTTTTAAAAAAAAAAAGATATATCTGTTATAAACCCAAATACAACCTTATACACCTTTCACACTTATATATACGTATTTATTTCATCTCCTTTAAAAAATACAAGTGCCGGTAAGAAACTTACAAGTTATTCTGAATTTGGTCAAGTAGACTGGTGTATCTCAATTATTATTATGATAATTTATACCACAAAAAAGGAGCACTGCTAAAATTTTGAGGGTACAAATATTGATATTGTGAAATATTTTTAATGAATAAATACTAGAATTAGTTTTTTTTAAGTTTAATTAAAAAAGTAGATTATTTATATAAAAAATACAAGAGTCTACAGCTTCACACAGTTTTGTGAATTTGTAGCGAAATGCAACCTCGTAAAATAAAATGGCCAGGATAAAAATAATGTTACCCGTTGAAGTTAAATAAGTAACACGAATGCAGTGTATGTACATTAACAACATATTATTTCACACATTCACTTTATGTACAAATAGGTATAGTAAGTAAATATAACACAAGTGTGTATTGTATTAAACCTAGCAAACAAACGTACGTTACAAAACTAAAGAACTGATTTATTTAGCTAATACAAAAACACATGGAGCACGATTTTATCTATAAATATATCTAACTACTAAATACAGAACGAAAATACTTAATTATGTTTTCAATTGTATTAGATTTCCATTTTAGCAAATATTCATTCGATACCAAATACCTACAATATAGGTACCTGTTGTAAATTCAGATCTCAAAACAATGATATTGTTTATTTGACATTAACTTGACACAATCTTATGTAAGCTTAGAAGCTGCGACGTATTATTTTATTTCACCGACACAATTTATTCAAACATTTCGTAAACTAAACTTTTGACTATAGTTAGTGAAAACTGAATACAGAACACAAAATATACCTATATTTGAAAGAAAATGTTTTCCTAAATTATAGTTCTCTCGATTCTAAGGCTGTTTACCTAGTTAGATAATTAAATGTGTGCCGCTGCCGCAACAAACGGCGTTTCAATAAGGAAAATTCCTTCCACTAAAGCTGCTGCGATATAACTTGGCAGAGAATAATCCTTCGGGGTTCTGGAGCAATCCCACCACACAGAGCGAGTAACAAAACCATGTAACTTTAAACTACACGGTATACAATATTATCACCTATAGTTTGTAGTGTAGACTATACGGGGAAATGTGTGGCGTGGTTTAACTGGGATTAGACAAACGTTCTCAACTCTCCTCTGACAAGAGTAAACATTTGCATGGGAATAATTTCAACGACCGGCGCCAAACATGTGCCAGGTTCTATTTTATGCAATGCATGAACGTTTCACGTTGCAAAATATCAATCAGTGAGTAGTATGTACAACACATTCACATAAATATGCGCTGTACACGAAATATATATCTACTATACAAATAGTATCGACTTCTCAGTAGTAAAATTAAGCAACAAATTGAGATATATGCCACGTGATTATGCATGTGAGAAATTCACAACAGTAAATCACAGTTTTACGATTGGATTAAAAACATATAAATGTACTATAGTGTGTGTAGATTTGAAAACAAGCCTAAACTGAATCATCGAAATTTTCCGATTCGGAGAGTAAGAGTCTAAAAGTTTTTTAACCCCAGGCAACAGGAGGAGATATCGTGTTAGTAACATCCCTAAGGCTCTCATATAAATAACATATAGGTATTATTAACATTCTCCCAAATCTATTGTAAACAAATCAGAATGTAAAGTATCTGTAATATTATACTCTTGATATACGATCAAGTAAGTAGTTAAATCTCAGAAAACATAATGTAAGGACAAAAAATGATCGAAAACTATCTCAACAGAACCCGGTGGAAGGGAAAAGGGATCGGTATAATTAAATGCCAAGGTGTTTTTCATATCCTTTCAAAATATGTTTACACAAATTACGTGGTTAATCAAGCGGCAATATGTTGTTCTTAGATCCAAAACAGGATTCACATTCTAAGAGATAGTAGAATTATTTACAAGCATCACAAAAATCTATATATATATTTTTTTTTTTTTTTTTTTTTTTTTTTTTTTTTTTTTTTTTTTTTTTTTTTTTTTTTTTTTTTTTTTTTTTTAAAAAAAAGATATATCTGGGTTTTGTTTGTTATAAACCCAAATACAACCTTATACACCTTTCACAGTAAGCTACTAAAAGCTTGTGTCGTGAAAGGGGAGTTTGCCGGCACCTGGTATCGAACCACCGACCCCATGTTCTTTTTTTTTTTTTATTTTTTATTTTTTTTTTTTTTATTTTTTTTTTTTTATTTTATATATTATTTTTTTATTTTTTTTATAGTTTAATATATATAGTTTAATATATATATTATATATATATATATATATTAAACATATATTTAGTTACAATCCATTGGATTGGTCTGCAACGAGTTTGGTTTTTCTTCTCCATTCGTCCCTATTCTCAGCCAGTCTTTTAAGCTCTACGTATGAGCCACAGTTCATGTCCCTCTTCAGTTTAATAAAAAAATCTAAATTGAGTTAAATAATGTACACAAGTAAGAAATTTAAAACGATTTATATAAATAACATAATAGAGAAAAAAATTAAATCGAAAATATAATACATTGTCTGTAACATATTCATATTTACTTGTGAAAAATGTAAATATACGAAAACAAAGCCCGAATTTTGTTATTTCAATGGAGAAAATCCAACCAACTTTATTTAGATTTCGCCTCAGAGATTATGTGTTGATATCCTCCATGATAAATGTCTAGGCATTACTATAGCTTTACATTAGTATAGTTGATATTTAACTACAATTTATTATACAGGAGCATATTTCTATCTGACAATGTGATTCCCAACATACATGTATAATACATACACACCACATAATATGTATGTACATACCTATAATATAATATTATCAATAATACTTAAGCTCGTTCACATCCCTCGCGTCCCGTTCTATCTACATTTACACCACCCCCAAATATTTAATATATGTATCTACTAGGTTGTATTATTACCATAAAGCCTGATTTTTCTTCAACTTTTCATCGCCTTTATGTATGTAAGAAGGATTCGTTCGTTCAACGTTGGGAAAGTTGGTGTGAGGAATTGAACAAATTTATAGCATTTTATATGGGTCATAACTCTATGGCTCGCTATTACAGAACATTGAGCAGAACTTTTCTTAATTTAATATTTACGAAACAGTAAGTACATAATGAAATATAAACGTAGTTCCTCTTGAACAAAATTGTTAGCGAACAAGTTATGAAAAAATAGGCAGTCACAAAAAAGGGTAGGTAGACCTACCTATAATATCATGACATTCATTGACTAAAAGAACAATCAAAACCACACCAGTTCGCTATACCCAAATTTTGCTACTTATAGTAATATTGAAGACATATTAAATAATACAAACAGAAAGATTTTTCGGAAAGACGAATACATCTTGCGAAAGTTTCTTATCTACTTCCGTCATATTCAAAAGGTTTTTCATCAGTGAACTCTTTTATTCAGCTTTCGTGAGGATGGAATTGTGAGAAAATTTAAATTCTACCACGGACTCAAATCAATAATATTTCAGTGATTTGACACGATGCTGGAAATAATGAGAACAACAGCTTTGTTCAAGTTAGGTCCTTTGTTTCCAGCAGCTGTAAAAGTTTTAACATAAAAATTATATGAAACATTAAATTAATCGAGCGAGGTGATAAAAAGTATTTCCAGTAAATTAAAACTGTTTAATGGCAATATAAATAAAATTAAATTTTAAATGCTATATCGCAGAAACAAAGTCGAAATTTTTATTAATAGGTATCAAATACACAAACAGCGAGAGGCAGAAGTGAGAGAATAATGTAAAATAATGGAAAACCAGAGCTGCCGAAGTAATGCAACAAAATGTTAGTAAAAACGGTAAAATTAGACATAATCGTTTTTATATCTACCTTTATATCGACAATAATATATTCAACTTTATGAAAACATTAAACAAGGAAAATTCACTCGGATCGTATTTTTCAATAAACGTTTATATTTATAGTGGGATTTCTATTATTTCTCAAATATTATGTAAATGCAATACATGTAATAACCTGAAATATGTAGTTTGATGTATGCGTAGGTAACTATAAAATAAAAACGACAATATTCACGAGTTTTACGACTACACACAAACCGTTTTTCGTCGATTAGTACAAATATTTTTAATTTAAATCAAATTAACAACGTTAATAACTACGATGGGAAATCCCTCAGTTAACTTGAGAAAAAAAATAACCTTTAATTGTAGATCAAAGAGCAAGAGGCAATCGTTCATTCTAATTTAAGTAATAAGACGATTCAATGTATTAATGTACATTATGTATGTGGTGCAGTTTACATCGTGGGACCATGAGAAAACAAGTCATAATTAAATAGTATAAACAATACTCAAATAATACTACTGTGTCGCAGTATTATTGTGTACCTACTAGTCTATAATACATAATTTGTCCTTCACTCAAGTCGATTAATTACACATATCAACAAAGATGGAAGGGTGGCAGAAAAGCAAGTATTTAATGCTTAGAGAGATAATTATTATTTTCCCTTTGGGAGACACCTCATCTGATAAGCATTACCCGTAACAGAATATCAGAAAAAAAAACAACACAATAATGTCAACAAATGGGACATAATCCTAACAGGTACCTACCTGATGTAATTAAGAAGATCGACTGACCCATTACGGAATCAATATTGCTGATGATGTGGAATTCATGAAAAAAAAATACACACATAACACCACATGAAAAATCATAGAACGTAATTAAATTAAATAATGTACGACGTTATCCTTAAGAGATGCATAATCTCTGACTAGCTAATTAAGGAATAGGTTTAAATAATATCTAGACTTGAAATAAATGCTTTTCACAACAAGCGAAATAATGATGAGCGAATGTAGCTTAAAACTTGAAAATCTCATTCCAAAATATTAAATACTACCTACCACTATATATGACTGATCAACAACACTAGCAAATTTCATTGTTGTACAAAAAAAAACGATAGAACAAAATGTAATTTTTCGAATGTTTCGTGATTAACACTGTGGAATTCCATATTTATTATTAATTTATATTAAAAGAAACTTTGTATTTTCCACTAGAATAATTACAATTATGGTCAAAACGTTTTCGGAACTACTTGTTCCATCATCAGTATTGTTACTGATGATGGAACAAGTAGTTCCGAAAACGTTTTGACTATAATTGAAATTATTACTACTATACCATCACGGCATATCCCACAAGTGGGGTAGCCAGCAGACCAGCTGCATATAAAACATGCAAGCTAGCACATTGAAATTATTCTAGTGGAAAATACAAAGTTTCTTTTAATATAAATTAATAAGAACAAAATGTTACAAAACGAATTAATTTGTAGGTATGGCGGATGGTATGATCCGCCATACCTATTGTTTGTGTGAAATATAATATTTATAACCACAACAAACCATGAAAAAGTAGGTAAACATCGTCATATTTTGGTATAATGCTGACCGTGCAGTATACAAGTGTGTATATTTGTAAAAGGAAAAAAATTGCTATATTTACACAACATTCCTCACACCCGACATTATTTTTGTTATCAGAATCAAATACGTATTTGAAAGAATTTTAACAATAATCTTCAATAATGATCTATTAATTATTTCACATGCATATTTATAGAATAACCTCTTTTCCCGGATATTTCAGGACACGAAGGACTCGTATTTATCATAAATGTGAACGAAATTCGTTGCAACATTAAGTAATTAGCAAACTCGCCACTCTTCAAATCGCTAGCAACGTAGAACGCAATTTACATCTATGGTATTAAGGCATACCTATGTGTATAGGTAATTCATTATTCAGACTGTGATTAAACTTTGCAATGGAAAATAAATAACAATTAATAATAACATAGTCTCCGGGGAAGGAGCGGAGGAGGCGTTTAAAGGAAGATAGAAAGTATCCTCCTTTCCTCTCATAGTAATAGTAGATTTACTTACGGACCGCATGTAATTTTTTGAAATCCTTTATAAATAATATATGAATTGTATGTAGGTGCCTGCAATATTACTAATACATATATAATGAAGAGATGAAATCTACTCTCACTTTAGAAGTTGTAACAATGTATACAACTGTATGTATTGGAAATCGGAATACATGTTCAGGAAATGTAGCTACATCATATTTCCATACATTTCTCTCAGGTTAATCAAGTAATTAATGAAAACACAGAACGGATTACTTGTGTGTTAATTGAACATAGTCCATTGGCTACTTCATGTCGTAATTGTATAAATTGAGATATAAGTTGAATGCTTATACAAATTTCTATTACGTATTAGTACATTGACGTTGATCATAATTATGTTGAATTCCGTCATTCCACAAAAAGTACCTAACACATAAAGAATCTGCATAACATTATTAAGTGTGTGTGTCAAAAACCGTATAAATTATGCAAAGAATCGCGGTAAGAACGTAAACATAAATAATATTATGTATTGCAAAGCAACCGTAAAAATATACCTCAACTTTGTACGCTGAAAAAAAATGTAAACACACTGACGGTGTAGCGACCTTTATGCATGACGCAGGCCAATGAATATAATTATTATGTAAGATCGTTTATAAAACGGCACTATTTATAATCATAACACAAATAATGTTTGTTTATTGCAATGTACAAGAATACATAGTCCAGATGATCATGATATAAACGTTACAGACCGAGCGTCGACACAGATACAGATACAGTGAGAAAAACACTAAGACAAGGTACAACACAGATTCAGGAGGACAAATCATCAGCATAATCGTAAAAACGAGACGCACTTTTCCAATTAACAGATATTGTACCAAACACTTCATCAAATTTTTGACTATGATTTCGGGAAACTTGAAAATACCTACTCGACCTTTTCGTGTTTGTTATATTAATTGCGTTACAAACCAATAATAAAGCTGCGCAATATGTGAGAATTCAGATTAAAGCGTGGTTAAAGTATGGGCGAATTTAACCGCAAACATATGTATGTATGACATACAACGGTTCCTCTAGCATACCGCATAATTTATTGTACAATTGGTACACATACCTTTTCCAACTTGTATCAGCAGCACTGGCAATCTGAGTAGGCACTCATGTGGAACAAATGACAATTATCTGGAAAACAAACAAAAATAAACATTTATATGACAAACCGTAAGAAAGGTACAAAGTATGATTATTATTTCTTAAAACCAAGAAAAAAGTTTGATTATAATAACAATAATTTGAGAAGTGTATTTCTAGAATGAGGTAGATAAATAAGAAAGCGATTAAATTACAATACGTCAGTTTCACGTGGATAAACATAATTAAATTATACACACCGTAGAATGTGAAGGAAAAACGCAAAGTGAGACATATTATTATATCATGCATTTGTATGCTATATGTGTAGAACAATACAAAACAAACAATGTCATCCCTTTCATACTCTTATTACTTCATCCGATCTCATCGTATGGCAACATTCAAGTGACATAACTTGGCAACAGTCCATATTCTATCGAGACGGCAAAAGTCATAAAACTAACAGAATATAACGACACTGTAATGGACTATGTATTACTTAAGGCATCACAGCACCAGATACTTACCTATCTACCTACCTACTTATCCGTAGTTTTATAGCGAAACAATGTAATGATCGTAATAATAAAGTCTCTATAAACATTTCACGCGATTATTATTATTTCTACAATGTAATTTTTTATCATTTCTAAAGCGAATGATTAGGATAACTTTAGCAATGTTTTAACGATTCAAGGTAACATACCAGTACCACCTTAAAGATTTAACTACGCTACGTATATAACAACAACAAAAAAAAACATAATAAACGTATCAAGCAAAAATGGTAGTGCCTAAGTAGAAACAAAAAATGCAGTAAATAAATGGGATAGTATAGGTTCTTAGGGTTTCGCTTTCGCAGGATATTATAATATATTATCATGTATAAAAGGTTTCCTCGATTGGTTTATCTTATTTATGGCCCCTTAGGGCTAAGAAAATACTAATCTATCAGAAATATATAATATAATAAATATAATATTATAACCTTACACTGAAATGTATAACGAATGTTTTACAAAGCATCTATTCAACATTTAAATTGAATGTTAATATGAATGAGGAATACATTTCGAAACAGGAAGGTTAATTTGACATCTCAAAGACGAAGAAAATCATAATATTATGTAATTACAATATGGTAAAAGGAACAAGTTATGAGTTATCCATAGAAAGAGGTAGGTTAAGTATACTTGTATCGGACGCAGGAGCGGCTGGTGAGCGTCCGCCCGTAACATTAACACGATACTGTCACATCATCAGGCAGACAGCAACATGGTTGTCATGTATGCTGAAAATAATATTATGTACGTAGACACACTTACACTGTACTTCCGGTCTGTCTCAGGTAAGGTAAACTATAATATTATGCATCTACTACACATAAACACACTTATCGTGTAATTATTATCTTCGTTTATCCACAGGAATAATGAAATACACGTTTATTCTTTACCAGAACCGGATCATTTTATAATGTGGGAGAAAACCAATTATTACTAAAATTGTATTTAAAAGATTCTGTGTTTCGAATGATCACAATAAAGATGAAGTTTTTATTTATTTATAAATTTGATGTCACAGGACATTCAACAGCTACAATAAAAAGATATTAACACGTTCTTTTCAAACAATATACCTATGATCACGTAACCGGAGGTAAGTTAGTAATCCTTCGCAATCATTCATTGCGCATTTGATACATATTTTGGGAAGACCACCAAGCAAACTTATATCACCGAACCAATCAAAACATCAGATCATTATATTGACAAGTATATATGTATTAATTTAAAAGATTAAAAAATAGATCTTTATAGGAAATTGGAATAAAATATAACGTAAAGGTGGATCTGTGATGTCAACAATAGCTAATTTTCTACGAAAAATAACACAATTTTGAATAGATATACTAAAAAGTGAAAAGGCGGGCTTATTGCTTGAGCGATTTCTTCCAGAAGATTATGTTTCCCTCTCTGTAAAATAAATATATTTTAAGAAAAAATCTGGTATTGTTCAAGTTCAGAGACCGTGAAATATAAAATAAGGTGCCGTTCCTGTGACTGGTCACACGGACAGGAGGAGCAGGTAATGTACCGCGCACAACACGCAGACAATTAAGCAGAGGGCCACCAACTTATCAGGGGAGATATATGGCGATGTGATTCCTCGAGCGCAACAGATGGAATCATCACTTCGGTAAAGTGGCTCACACAATGTATTGTCAGTCACTCCAAATATTAAACAAACATAAGTAAGTAAATAAGTAGTTAAAAGATCGATAGATTGTAATATTTATATATCTGCATGTTTTGAATAATTTAATTTAGGTATTATTCTATACTGAAGTTTCATAAAATTTGGAAAATGTATTCCAGAAAATTCTTATGACAAAAATATTTTTTAGCTTAGTATATGACTAGATCAAAATATCTGAATTATTTATACAGTCAGAAATTCATAATTGAGTTATACGAAAGTAAATAATGATGAGAGAGACACGTAAGAAAGTAAATGTCAAAAGTTTTGCGTTGCGATCAATAAAAGAAAGATAATAAGGTTACCCTTGCTCAGAAGGGATAACTATGTGTCTAACTAATAAATACCAGTTGAAAGAAGTTGGTAAATATCTAATACATAATTAAGGTGCACAATAAGTTCTGCTATTAAGTGAAATAGGCACATAAAAAAATCAAGTCATGAGAATGAGAAGACGTAGGTAGTTAGTTGATGGGGAAAAAAGACATTCCTCATAATGAAAAGCTCACACGTATCAACATACGTGTGCGGAGAATTTATATGTATTTATATAGGGGGGTTAAAGAGCACAAAATAGGCGCATTTTATACGGGAAGATACGTGCCACGTGTAGGAAACATAAGTGCATAGTTAACATTTAATGTGCATGTTGTATGTTCATCAGAATATAAAATAATTAATACCATTGTAAATAGCAAACATTACATATTATATTACTGACAAACATCGCTATTAGCTACTAGATATATATATATTTAGTTACAATCCATTGGATTGGTCTGCAACGAGTTTGGTTTTTCTTCTCCATTCCTCCCTATTCTCAGCCAGTCTTTTAAGCTCTACGTATGAGCCACAGTTCATGTCCCTCTTCAGTTGGTCCATATATGCGTCTCTTGGTCGGCCTCTGCCATTTGTTCCCTCGGTCTTACCCTCCGCGATGGCGATGAGTAGTCCTGGGTGCCTGATGTTGTGGCCAATCCAGTTAGCTCGTTGTTGGCTGATTCTCTTAAGGAGTTGCCTTTTTTCGCCTACCCTGGTTAAGACTTCTTCGTTTTCGACGTGCTCCGACCAATGGATCTTAAGCATGCGTCTGTAGCACCACATCTCAAAGGCCGCCAACCGTCCGCTTTCACTCTTGCTGATGGTCCATGTCAGGTATTATAAACGAGCATATAGCAGTAAAATATTTGTAGCACTAAAAGTGTTGCGGAGAATAGACGAATAACACAAGATGTAAAGAGGGGGCCTACAATGAAATAATTAATGCAATTATAATATTTTACAACACACAAGTGGTAAGTCAGAATGTCTGATAATGGATATTTTCTCATTTCTTTAAGACATTTCATTTATATTTCTGGCAAGATTCCATTTTTCAAGTACTTAATAAACATTATTCATCTGGATGCCTACTACAGCAGTTATATTTCATTACTGAAGACTATAATCAAATTGAAACATTGTAACATAAAACATTATAAACTGCTCTGTCTTACCGCACTATCCATCATAATATTGGTGTTCATCAAAATTCTTAAGTTGATTGTGAAATTGAGCCATGAGAACTATTCAAATAATAAAATGTACTTACGAAATAAATCTAACCAAATAAGTTGTATTACCACACTATATAAAAACACAATAATAGAGATTATTTGAGATGTTACTACTAATGCCTCCGTCACTACCGAAAAAGTTGCGCTCATACTCTTGGAGTTCTAAAGAAATATTGAAAATGCAAGAGTTTGCACACGATACAACTACAAATTACTCACAAAGGCGAATCTGATAAGACGAAACTTAACATCTACAATGTAAATAATAAAAAAACAATCTTATTTCACTATATGATAAAACATTATAAAGTTTGTTTGCTATCGTAATTACCTATAATGGCTTATACATTTTTTATTAATTTCACGTTTTGTATTTGAGATTTTTTTAAGGAATTTAGTTACGAGATACTAACTACTTAGGTATCTATTTGACGTCATTGGACTCTCCAACATGATTTCGCTCAAAATCTCCACACATACCTGTATTTCAAAAGCAAATAAATAATTATAATATTATCTATCATGCATTTCATTACCTGAGATCTCTAATCTCCGTAATACAGGAGAGACGATGGTCATGGCTGGGACATGTTTTGAGAATGCCTAATGATAGTTGGCCAAAAAGAGCACTGTTCTTCCGTCCGCAGGGGTTCCGTCGGCCCGGGCGTCCCTCTTTCACAATACACCGTTCCTATGACAACGATATCAGAGCGCAAGGAATGTCGTGGAAAGAGGTGACGCAATTGGCACAGAGACGTTCTGAATGGAGGAGGCTGGTTTCTGCCCTGTGCTCCCGAGAGGAGCGTTGAGGACGATGATGATGATTTCATTAAATTTCAGAGATTGTAACCATCCACGGTTTTAATTATACCTATTAAATAAATAGAGTTTTTGTGTTTATACTGTGGAAATCCATAATTAATTTTAATTAATAAAAATATTATAAAACACTGTTTAATTTCCACTAGTTTCTCTGAAGATGTCTAGAGGTGTTTTCTTTAATAATGCTTTTAATATAATGGATTAGGTATGTCAATAGTAATTTATTTCTTCATACCATAACGGAAGTTCTAAAAATTAACTGAAAAGAGTGGGATAATTATTCGTTACCAGGGACTCTCAGGGGACAGAATCGATAGTGAAAGAAGGGTTAGAATCTAACCGTACCTAATCGGAAATTTTGAAGATATATAAATGTGGACATATGTATTTTATGTTTAGTTATTTTGATATTATTAATAAGGCACCTACAGATTTTTTATATAATAAAGCCGTTCGTTGAATTTAAGGTAAAAAATAATATGTAAAAAAGTACGCCTAAAAATTAGAATTCAGATAAAATTGTATATACTTAATCAATTCTTCAAATTATATAAATATTAAATCTGAATGAAGTAAATACATTACCTTTCGCTGGAGGGAAGAAGGATTTTCGGAAAACATCTTAGAAAATATGAAATACTTTCTTACTTTCATTTTGCATTTACAGATATAAAACAGACAAATAAAAAAGGTTATGAAAAAACGTTATTAAGTAAATATATTCAATTAAATAGAGGTGAACGAGCAAAGGCACAGTAGCGGTGGAGGTTTATATGCTTTATTAGTAAAGATACACATGCAAGAAAAATAATATGATAATAAATCAATTGGCGAGCACCGCTTCTCTAAGGGAAACTTCTAGCATCCCCAACTTCTTTGAGATAGTTTTATAATTATAAGAATATGTACTCTGTAACTGTATCGTCGGGAGAAGAGAAATTATTTTTGAGAACTGATCATACAATATATATATATAATGAGTTACAATCCATTGGATTGGTCTGCAACGAGTTTTGACTTATTTCTCCACTCCTCCCTATTCTCAGCTAGTCTCTTCAACTCCATATATGAGCCACAGCTCATGTCCCTCTTCAGTTGGTCCATATAGGCGTCTCTCGGTCGACCTCTGCCATTTGTGCCTTCGGTCCTGCCCTCTGCGATTGCGATGAGCAGTCCTGGGTGCCTGATGTTGTGGCCAATCCAATTAGCTCGTTGTTGGCAGATTCTTTTGAGGAGTTGCCTTTTTTCGCCAACCCTGGTTAACACTTCTTCGTTTTCGACGTGTTCCGACCAATGAATCTTCAGCATGCGTCTATAGCACCACATTTCAAATGCCGCTAACCGTCCGCTTTCCCTCTTGCTGATGGTCCACGTCTCGCACCCATATAACAAAATGCTCCACACAAAGGCTTTAGTGAGATTCTTCCTCACGCTTAGATCAATATTAGGGGATTCTAATATTTTGGATTTTTTGTTAAAGGCAATTCGTGCCTGGCATACAATATAATACCTACGAAATTACTTACACGCGACCTTCGGACAATCGCAGCATTTCGGTAAATATTCATGTTTATTTTATGAAACTTCATAACGTTTTAGGTTTCTGCAATAACATTGATATTCGGGCTCACATTTAACTTATTCTTGAATGGAAAAGTCAAATTAAAGACCAACTGTACATTATCTGACTACTACAGCATCTTCAACCACATAGTAACGTATGCTGGAAATTTATTGAACCAGTTAAATTAACGAATACATTTTTCATGAAAAGTGACATAAATGCAACCCAGGAGATACATTCGAGATATGTATCACTAATTATTGAATTTTTCACATAGTTTACATGATTGATCAAATTTATTAATTACGAAATATAAAAACTGGGACTTGATTGTAAATCATAAAAATTTCGCCAACTTATTCTACGTAGGACCTACAAGTGCATACTTATAGGACACGATGTAGTGCAACCAGTTACTGTAAAATCAACACAATGCTATGGACTGATAACGCAATAAACAGAGAAGAGAAAATATCTCCACTTTTATACTAAGTCGTAAATTTAAATAAGTTCTCGTTGAATAATCATCATTATCTACTGCTCATTTATCTGTATTACAAAATAAATAAACGAATAATGATTTAAAAACAACTCGAGTAAAAATATATTCATTAAAATGCCACTTCAGGCAATAAGAAAAAAATGTATAATATTGAGCCCTAAGTGAAAATTTCAGAATATAAAATCTCCAGTAGAAAATGAATGGTGGTATTTATTATGTCTAATATATTTAGCGATGGTAATATTGTAGTCCCAAACGAACAAAAATGTAACGGAGAAAAAAATATTATTAGCTTCAGAACCTATATTCGATTATCGTGGAAATATTAAATAGAGTACCTAGTAGGTACACACTCAATCATCCAAAACACTTATTTCATAATATAGCATAAAATAATAAATCGATGTTTTTCATTGGATAATATAAATAATACGGGTATTTCAATTATATACGCGAACCCACACAGGTCAATAACACGACGAAATGGTATATTTAAACCAATATGCAATAACTTGAATAATGTTTATAGAGATTAGTCTAATAATAGAAATCTATTCAATGGAATCTACGACATTCATGGGGAAAGTCTAATCAGTGTAATTCTTCCCAATGGACAGACACTGAAGTAGCAACATAAAGAAGCTTTCGTATATTTATCGCTCGAAAGCTATGAAAATTCATGGATCGTTGATAGTTCTGCTTAAATAAATTCGTATGGATATCCTCATCAGAAGGTATATTAATACGTATCATGTAGTTAATACATAATAACATGAGCGAGTATACTATACCTAGTTAATAGTGGGGTAGCGTTTCAGGCTGAGTATATAATATGCAAGGAAGTGCAAGGTCGATGGTGCCGGTGAGGCGCCATGTCATATTATTAAACCTATGGTAATATTATTGCTATGAATATGCGATATAAATGCACGAAGGCTGTATTGATCGCTATTGCGGCTTGCAAACCACACGTCTACAGTCACCTTACACATTGTGGTGGTGCCTGCTTCTACTATATTAGGAGGAGATACAGAAACAGGTTTAGAACAAATAATCTATTCTTAATTACTATGTACACAACAGCATTTACAACTATCATTATCCTTCATCAATCTTACACAATGCAAATTATTTAAATAATTTCAATCCTAATCTCTAAGTTCTACGTATTGACAAATATTTTTAATATTCATTAATTGAGAACACAAAGCAGCAGATGCATCTAAACCTAATCTGATATGAATAAAGTTTAAGTACGTAGTAAAATTTACATTTTTTCTGAAAACTATTTTCCATGCTATGAGAGGATGTACTGTGTCTTACAGAGCAACAAACAATTATTATTTGGTATCTACAATTAAAAAACTTTTCGAGAATAATACTTGGATTCAACTTTTTCTACACAGATATTGGAATCGAGAATGAATTGTAGGTATTCGTACTTATGCATAAAGATGAGAAAACGAAATATTGTACATAGACAAGTCCTCGTTAAATTTCCATACAAAAATATATTCGCGTCTCCGACATACTTGTATTGGATGATAATCATGCATGCTTATGATGTTGAAGTACTGGGATCTGAGTAGTGCTCCCTTATGAGAGAGATAGGGAAAACTTCAAGTGACGAGTGGTTGATGGTTCATGCCTCCACTCAGCAACTCCAGTAAGTAGATAGGTACGTTGGGGGCTAGGGAGAGAACTGAGTAGTACCTCCATACAGTAGATTTGTGTAGTACGTACATAATGAACGTAGTTCAGTGAATACCGAGGAGTTTTTCATGAACCTCAGAAATATTGACAAAAAAAAAAACTAATACATCGTTTGTTTATTGATTTCCCTACATAATATAAATGATAACAATTAAAGAATTAGTCTAATAGGTATATCAATTAATATTCGCAAAATACCAGTCGTAAACAGTTTTCCTCTTTCCTTAACCATTTCTCAGTGTATCGACGTCTATTTTCAGAGAATCGATTTAATCAAGTAATCAATACTTTATGACTCATTATCATTATAACTTCACGATTCTCAGAAATGATTTTTTTAACGGAGACAAGAATCAAGTAAATCGACTTATCCAGATAACCAAAAACTAATTTGTCCAACAGCGGAGTTAGTAGGTACATAATAATTGTATTCTCAACCTGTTTCCTACCTAATAAATAAATGTGTCATATAATTATATATTGCATGTGTAATTATTGTCATACATAGCACCTCTGCACCTATGACTAGACAGGATAGTGGGTAGGTGATATACTTACGTGTTGGGACATTCTGTTGACGAGCTCTTCACTAAAGTGTCACTATATGGTGGTTCAGAATAATAATAGTTAAACAAAGTATGATTAAACCCGAAAAATTATGAGGGATGTTGTCTGGCACAAGTCTCTAAGGACTTAAGATTGGAAAAAGTTGGGATTGTACTCTCGGGTAAATACAGGTCCCTCGACTTATTAATGGCGAGTTTCCTTAATATGAGACTCAAGTACAAAGATTGACAAGCAACTAAGAAGAGATAAGACTTATCCACCGAATAAATATATAATATTTGACTTAGAAAAGCTTTAAATTTGAAATTCTATCACAAAATAGTGAGTGAGTAGGAAAATAACGCAAGAATCATAACGATCGTATACTTGATAAAAATATATCTGCAGTTGGATTGATTTTAATAATAGAGAGATGGAAATAATTATTCCTAGCAGATGAAGATTACGGACCAGCGATTCTAATTACTAAATATTGCTTTGGACGTTATCGCTAACGTCATATGCTCATACCTTTACAATCTACATAATATTATGTACAATGGAAGCATTCAAAATGCACTTTCATAGAGCAGAATCGATCGTCAAGTGTACAAAGCTTTATATGCCTCGAAAAGTGAACCTCTAAACCACTACGATAGTGCGAATTTTCTCTTGAAATCCATATAGCGAAACTATAGGTAATACATCTTTTAGACTCCCTAGAAACAGAGAATCTGTTTTTTTTTATTTGTACCCTCTACGTAGTTTTTTTTTGTCATTGAGTTATGCATTATCCAATACAATCGTTTCAGTGAATTGTTTAAAGTAATTTATGCGGTAGATACCTACAGAAGATTATTGAATTACACATTCCAAACTAGCTGAAGGAAATTCTCCGTCTTTTCTGAAAGCAAACTCTTCAAAAGAGATATTTCGTTTGTGCTTACATGTAATACATACTTTTGAACACTTAGGAGGTATGAAATATCACTTACTCATTTAGGTACATATATAATTCACATTTATTCTTAAGTTAATACGTAACTTTGCAGAGTTCGCTCACATCTCTTATTGCTCGTGTCAATTGAAGATATGTTATGTACGCTTTCAAAGTAACATCAGTTGAGCAGAAAGAGACATTATTGAATTTGTTCAAGCGAAAGTAATAAAAAACCTAACACTCTAAAAGGCATTTCATCCGACACACAAAGTAGGTATTTTCAGTTACTGAGAGATTTTCAATAATATGAATAGCTTTTAAAAACAAAAGTCTACGGAGAAGGGAAAAGTTAAAATGCTTTCACATGACATTAGACACTCAAATTGTCGACGTTGGATTAAATTAGATTATGAATATTGTGAATATGATGAACACGCTATATCATATAAGCATATACATAAATATACGGTGTTCTGTTCGATCCTCTTCTCTCAAATTAATATGGAGTGATTTGTGCAAATATGAAAAAAAAAACATCACTGAGGATGTACAAATATAAAATGGTAATGATAAAATCAACACTAAAATATTCACTTATCTACGATTTCATTCAATTTACTATGCTTGCTTCATTGCAATTGGCGCGAAAAAGTTAAATAGATAAATGTTATGTAATCAATCTGTTTCAGAACTAGATAGGTACCTACATTTATTTAAAACGTTTAAATGAAACAGAGAAAAAAGTGTTCACCAGTAGTAGCCTGGCGCCATTTATGTAAATGGCAAATCCGTGAAACTAGTTGTACCTACATACATTGCAAAAGGTAGATATTATACTCACTCACCTCCCATACATAATAATGGTCGTACTAATAAAGTATGTATGAACAAATTGCTAGAGCATACGGGTAATAATAATACTTAGTAATTTAGATCGTTCCATTTCATGTTGGATACAAAGAGAATAATGCACTTTA
The DNA here is from genome assembly GCA_947579605.1 of Athripsodes cinereus. Classification (NCBI taxonomy): domain Eukaryota; kingdom Metazoa; phylum Arthropoda; class Insecta; order Trichoptera; family Leptoceridae; genus Athripsodes; species Athripsodes cinereus. Next base: position 5,837,569 of record OX388311.1, read on the forward strand.
TTGAATGGATTGAACATCGATAATGTAAGGTCAGATTAGGTATCACATGTGCATAGCCGTATAATTCATCACCACAATACCACAGTTAATTATAGAGTTATTGATTTATCTCAGGTGCAAATAACTCGATAATTGAGAGATTAAAATTACTTTTCCAGTTTTCCAACCGATAGTCATCAATATAAAGGATATTTATTTGAGACAGTGATTTTACTTGCCTGTCCAGTGTTGAACATGGGTAGGTATTTTCCTTTTCCCTAAACATTCTCACCTATTTGTATTGAGCAGACAGCATTCAGACACCATCAGTTTAAATAGACCTCAAAAATTTCTTACAATTTATTCCTGCCATTGACGCTACATTGACTTTTCAGAAAGCACAAGCAAAATAATAAAATATCTATTAATCTAAGAAATTAAGTTACAAAATAAATATACCTATGTATATACTTAAAATCATTTTGTCTGTAAAACAGCGAGGCAAAAAAATAAATAAAACAGAAAAATTACACGACAAAGATTTCATGAAAAGGTATGCGCCATTAAACAAAATAAAACATATTTCCACTGGAGAGATTTTTATGAAAGTCACTGAATTATTTCTCGGACGTGGATATTTAATTCGTTTTAATTCTCCGTACATATCTAATGGCTTTATCTGCCCGGCGCTGGCTCACTATACAAACGATAATTTATTTTATTTTTCATATCATCATCATTATTATTATTTGTATTTTAACATCAAGCTACATATTTTATTCAGGAGTATCATCACGTGTTCTATTTATTTTGAAGAGATGTAATCGGTATACAGTAATGTCGGCGGGGGGAAAGGTAATAAAAAATAATTCAGCACTTTTTCATGCCGTGTCATCTCACCCTAGTCACAATTATTATTATTACTTATTACATCAACATAATTACTAATCTACATTGCACTTTACTCCAATAAAATCATGTCCAAATCTGTAATGTAACCAATAAAATATTTTATATCCTAAATGGTACAGCGACATATTATCATTAAATTAAAATGCACTCGGAAAACTTTCCAAGTTTCTGTGCGTCGATCGTTGTGTTTATGTTTCAGAGAACTATACTTGCGCAACTTCCAATTAATATAATTCTAACCGAAAAACATTAAAAATTAAATTCTTGAACAGACCAAAACTAAGGATAAATTTTGAACATCTTATTTTCTAAACAATACCAGAAAAGCTGGGCATGGAAGAACAAAGTTAATATAATATTCATAATGATAGTGTGTTGATTATTTATAAGCACATTTGGTAAAATAACGTTGACAAACATGGGGAACGCTAGTTTCGGCATAGGTTGCATAATATAGAAAAGCAAACTAATCGGCTCACTGAATAATTCATTATACGAAACATTTAAATTAATAATATTACGTACTCCAATACAAATAATAAACAGAATAATAATTTTCTGCGATACAAACGACGCAAATAGTTGCTGTTAAGTCCGATAATACAATCACATACTCATACAATACACTATACAGCATACAAATGGTAGCAATAGAATCTAACAACATCATTACCAATACAATGTTTGCATTCACGGTCACTCACAAAATCGCATAAATAACAAAACTACAATCGTACAGCATTCTACAAAACTATTCAATTCAATAAAATTGAAATAAAACGTAGAAATGCAGAACATTAAAAAGGCTTCCTCACGTAATGAATTCATCGAGTGAACAGAATATAAAGTATCTCACAATAAAATATTTACCAAAATGGCAATCTTTATACAGATTTAATAAAACTATACATATATAATGTACCTACCTACATAGTTACATACTGATATAATATTCTCTCACACCATTAGTTTACAAGCAGATTACCGAAGTTTTCCAATTTCTAAAATTTTATTTGACGAAAAAATCAAGTTCTATAAATTACTTTACTAGGTACACTCAATTTTATTTACCAATCACAAAGAAATTTCTTGCAGATAAGTGTGTGAACATCAGTAACAATAATTCAAATGTATCCTATTGCCTTCCACTAAAAAGTTCCTTCCGTTCATATAACTGATTTTCCGCTAACAGTAATAAAATATTACACATGAAATATTTATGATATTAATATCCAACATATCTTTCGGACACCGCGTGCTGAGTGCGTGTAAAATGATATTACGTTTAATATCTTTATGAATATTATATGGACTTAAATATTCAAACACGATGTCGAAACGATTAAATTCCAAGAGTGGAAAATGTGCCCTGAATATAATTATATTTTTATATCCTGTAGAAATATCATATTTATAAATTAGATCGCAAATGAATTACGGTTTGCCTCTAATATTTGCACAAATTCAATACCTTAATTTTAATTGCATAGACGCCTACTACATTTAAATAAAGTAATCAATCCCATCGCTGCTTAAACGTCGCATTTCGCCGATCTGTTGGAATAGGTTTATGAAATAAAATGAACATTTGAAAACAATAAACCTAGTTATTATTCTTGCACAGAAAGAGTTATGATTGCAGGAAGAGCGATGGTTGTCATTACGGATTAATAATAACTCAGCGGTGCAATGGTTTGTGATAGAGACCTATCATTTTATTATCATTAAAACTTTTAACAACTACGTGATGCAAATGCATAGCACAGATGCAATACAGGTCAAAGCATTTAATAGAGTATTCAAGATATCGTTAAATAAGAGGTATTACCCTATTTCGTTTGCTAAATAATGCAAATTTTTGAATTGCTCAATTCGACAAATAAACAGAAATTGATTTTGTTATATCATCATGCAATTGATTGTTCCTCTATTTCACTTGTACAAAGATTCTGGGATGGTTAAGTTAGAGAGATATTTATTAATTAAATATATTTTCATTAAACAAGTTTGTTATCTTGAACGATGTTGTTGGCGAAATGGCAATTTTCTTATTGAAATATTGTTTTATGTTAAGTAGCGAGCGTTTTTTATGAAACAAGAAAATATTTTCGCTAGACAAACTAATATTTCATTCCATGCAAATATTACAAAAAATTAATCTGATGGCTCTTTATAGAAAATAAGAATATTGATACCGAAAATAACAAATATGATAATCTGACTGTATAAAAGAATCTAGATGTTTTTTTTTGGAAAACAGAACTGTTATTAAAGATTGTATATGCATAGCGCAACAATCTCTAAGTATAGAAAACCGCATTACTTTTTACGGAGCATAGTTGTGCATCTGTGCTACGCGAGATCATAAATCAAACATTTCCACTCATACTAATATATATTACACAAGAAGTATTCGGAGTAGTGCATCTAGATACTGGATAGAAATATAATGGTAATATACGTTACATCATAATAACATAATGCAAGCCATTATGCACTGGGTAACATAAGGAATAATAACGATGCTCTTGCGACCTCGTTCCAGAGAACTCCAACACACATAGTTACATACTTACATACATCAGCTATACATCGAAATACTAATTAACAGGAACGACATACTTAACGAATATACACTATTGAAACTTTCTAAGCAGAACTGTCGAACAATGTTGCACCATTTTTTAAATTACTAACGTATTATTGTTGAATTCTTCCCCTCTCAATGCACTATTACATTTCCTCAACGTTGGCACCACTGGTGCAAAGGTGTACCTAGCATGAGCCTTTCAGAAGAATCCCTCACATACCCTCATCCTGTCCAATCTTTATCATTGTATAGCTATGGCGCTTTCCTTCTATCAGGGAGGCTGCTACATAATAATATATTTTTCTTTCACACTTTCCCTGTTCGTCCTTTTTTCGTATACGTACCTGTCCTACATGGTTTCAAAAATATACTATTTCAAACATACCCAAGTTTGTACTACCTATGTTGTGATGATATTATTATTATAGTGTTAAAGTTTGACCTACATTTGAAATATCACAAAAGTGCAAATTCAACAAATGTCAGAAAGAGATACAGTCAAGTAGCTATTTTAAATGTAAACGTAACGTGTAAAAGCATAAAAAATATGTAAAATAAGCCGTCAAGGCTTTTAGTGTGAGAATTTATACATCTTGTGTAAAACAAATAATATTTAAACTAAAAACAACTGTCTGGTATCAGACTGAAGCTCAGACGAGATTAATCAACGGGGGTGAAAGAAAGAAGAAAGCAAAAAGAATAAGAGGAGAGAATAAGGATTATGGAAATGTAGGAAAGCTCGCGGATGAGAATATTTCAACTAGCGCTAAAAGCGATAGTGCTTAACAGCCGGATATTATTATCTGTTACTTCTTTGACGACAATATCTCTATCGAAGTCGATAATTCATTACTTAATAATGCTCGTGGATATTGATCTTATAGATGCTGCAAACCACCTGCGAGATGATATTATCGTATCGGCGTAAAATAAAAAAAAAACTATCTATCTACTATCCCGGTACCCCGTAAAAGGAATATGAAATGTGAAGTTTGACGAACACCTGCCTTGTACAGGTCACTCGAAATTCACAGAAAAGAGTGAGATTCATTCGAAAAATGATGTTTATTATTATTGTGACGGATATCTAGCAAAAGTACAAGCTCAATAATTAATTGTATATTCAGCAATTGCCATGACGTGTTATGTTTAGAGCAAGTTGTCTTGTGTGCAAGTTATGACTACTGTGAGACAGGGTTTGGTAGCCAAATGGGCGAGTATACTGATGAATTGAGCACTCTGAGTTGATGTAACTTTTTTTCGAATGACTATCCAGTATTCGGCATGATATTTGTTGCGGAATATAATGTTTCCATTCTAATATATAATAACACGAGCAACAAACACAGCTGGTAGTGAAACATTATTATATTACACACATCAAAGTTAATTTTGTTTAAAATCAACTAAATTGTATTATTATTATTATGTACTGTAAGGATCTGTATACGGATAGGGTACGTGTTATTTGAAACACACGAGTCCTGAATAAATGTATCAATATCCCATGTAATTTGAGACGTTTTTCTTATATATTACTTAACAACTTTGCGATAGATTATTGCAAACCTAAGCCAATTTAAAATTATTCGTATTTCACCAAATTTAAGCAAACAATTTTACAAATGAGACCTAAAAATCTCATCATACGGAACTTGGTTATTATAATATATATACGATTTTTAATCTATCGCACAAATTAAATGCAAAATGATATACATATTTTCAGATTGATTCTGTTGAAACATCTATACTAAATATGCTTGAAACTACTATTATATTTATGAAACTAAGTCCAAAATAAACAATTTTCTTAAGTGCAAAACTATTTCGCACCGCAACCTTTTAAATCAGTCTACTTCAGATAAATGAACGAAAAAAATTTAAAACATTATGTACCTTTATTTAGAATTTAAAAATCCGTAAAACTTTTAATGGAAATTAATAAACACAACACCCACTGATAGCGAAGAATTTAATTTTATTAAATTCGTCTTCATAATTATATGAATAGAAATTACCTGAAACTGTTCAAGACTTAACATTATTACATTAACTTTTCAATTAAAATGTATCAAACTCATTTAGGTATTTCGGTCCCTCACTTTGCGGCTTAACACAAATACAAGTTTTCTTTGTGTAAATATTGGATGAAGAGATATACAGTACATATTACCAAAGACTTTAAAATGAATAACTAAATGAGAATTAACTTAAATTATTTTCTTAATAATACAAAGTATTCTGATAATAGATATAATATCTTTGGACAATAATCACTTTATATCCATTAAAAAGTGGGCGGAATATTATACAATACTGGCTCGATATATTTATTCATTTCTTATTTAACTTATTCCTCTACATAGGTTACACCATTAAGTAATCATTAATAATTATACAATTCAATAGAGAGAAGGCGAGCTTATAACTAGATTGCGATATCTTCAAACTAAACCGGCATTAAATAATATAGTTTTAGTAATAATCTAGTTATAATTAACCACAATTCGTAAAACAAATAGTAGTTATAACCAATTAATGGAACATTTAACATAAAGAAAAAACAACTCCATTTTATTTCTACATGGCAGTCAAATTCAAAGACACTGGTCTTGTGCAGACTAAACTAGTTATGTTTATACAATAAGAAGTAAATAACTTCTTTTGATGAATACGCAAATGGTAAATGTTCCGTATAGGACGAATAATAGAACTTTGGAAGTTATGGGGGAGGTCAGAAGACCGATAGACGACTCAAGAAGAAAGAAGCTGGCAAGGACAAGTGTCAAATATTTTTGTTTAGATTTGGTTTGTTCTGGTCGACCTAAAAACAGAAATGAACAATTACTTTCCACGAAATACCTAGGCGCAGTGGACCCCTAATCCTGGGACCAGTGAAAGAAGATGTAGGTACATTATGTGTGATTAACTGATTACCATATAAAAAATAGGCAAATCAATGTTACAATTATTGTTACAAACAGTTCTTTAACAACGCTTGTGTAGATAAAAAAAATATCCTATATATTGTTTAGGTTTAATCAATCAATTTATTTCTTCTTTTCCAGTCTTTTTCAACCATCTTAGTCTACCCTTCTTTCTTCCACAACATTTTATCTTGATCATACTGCATCCATTTCACCCCAACGCAAAGTGGGTCGCCTCACTATCTAGATTTTGATTTCTCCTCAATTCTTTAACATTTTCTAAGTTTCCATTCAAAAAATATCATGATGCATGGTGAGTCGGTGTACCTGGTTCTTTAACCTCCCCAGTTATATATACGCCTTACAATATTGCTTATAAGATTTGTCTAAAGCAATAAACAATTTCGTTTGTTTTTCATTAAATTTTAAATAGCAATTGAAGAAATTCAAAAACCTTGATTTTTTAGTTCAGACATTTTCATGAATATTTAGAACGTTAGTTTCCTTGTCAGTAATACCAACTCGTAGGTCGTATGTAAAGATTTCCTCAATCTGATTAATTTGAATATAATTACACGATATATTATGGCTGCGAGTCTTGTGTCAAAACAAGTGTCTTAGAAGGATTTTGGATGTCAGATGGTATGAACATGTTACAAATGATGCTGTGCGCCGGCGCACCCAGCAGAGACCTGTAATCTCCGTAATACAAGAGAGACGATGGTCCTGGCTGGGACATGTTTTGAGAATGCCCAATGATATTTGGCCAAAAAGAGCACTGTTCTTCCGTCCGCAGGGGTTCCGTAGGCCCGGGCGTCCCTCTTTCACAATACACCGTTCCTATGACAACGATATCAGAGCGCAAGGAATGTCGTGGGAAGAGGTGACGCAATTGGCACAGAGACGCTCTGAATGGAGGAGGCTGGTTTCTGCCCTGTGCTCCCGAGAGGAGCGTTGAGGGCGATGATGATGATGGTATTATATTTCATTGTGTACATATTTATTTATTACGTTCCAGGTTACGGGATCAAGTAGATAGATATTGCTGTGCTGTGTTCATCAGTCCACTCTAGTGAGTAACGTAACGCAAACATGTCAACGTAATGTCCAAACACAACTCCGCCTAGTGTATGTCCGAGTCTCACGTATATTTACAAGAGTTCAATAAATGACTCGGGTAAAATAGTAGGTACAATTCAGTATAAAACCATACACATAGAGCCAATATTTATCAAAAAACGCATTTGTCTATGTAGGTATCCTTTGTCTGACGACGAAAGCGGGAGCTTTTAAAAGCCGGTTCGCAAATCAATAAAGTCAAAAGTGAAATCACTAAACTCTTTGTATCATTTTAATTTATTACTATTAAAGAGGGCCAAGCAATAAACAAAATTTATAAATAAAATATAATATGAAGTTTGGATATGTGGAGCGTATGGACGATAAAAGGATGACGGTGAGAATGTACCTGTTTGAAAGAGGGGTGGGGGAAAAGGAAGACGTCCGAGAGCTACGTGGATCAAATTCTCAAGGACGGTAGTGTGTATAGGAGAAATTGACGTGCATGTATGAGAAATTACACAAATGTACAAATGTGGTGAAGCGAAAGAAATATGTAAGGATAGGTCTATATGGCGTTCCATCCTCTCTGCCTACCCCGATTGGCGTGAGGATATAGTTAGATCTGTAACTAGTTAGAGAACTATAGTTAGAGATGTAACTATCTATAGATAGTTACAAGTTTTACTTTTCAGATCGTATAATACAAAACATTATTTTCATATTTATAGAAGAATCCAAACACGATCAGAAAAAAAAACTCAAATCCACTGGCATATTACAGTACTCTCAATATCAAAATGCGTAGGTAAAACGAATTCCAAAAAAAAGATAAAAGCTTATCAAAAACGAATATAAATTTTACTGTACAGACTCCTATGGTGGAGGAATTAAATTATCAATAAATGTTTGAAAATGATAGCGAATTAATTTAATCCAAGTACTCGCGGCAAATTCAAAGAAGCCGTTTGTGGTTCATTTGAATAGGTCGCTCGATAAGAACTTATTGAAGATTTACCTATAAATCATCATCTGAAGGAATAAATAGAAAATAAAAGTACATACAAAAGGAATCCATCTCAACAAATGAGTAAATAAATAATAATATTTAAATAGTAGAGGCAGGAATGAATTACATTCTGAAAAACTGAAACGTGATGTGTAGGTACCTACTGTGTAGACATGAGAGGGTGGGGTACTGAGGTACCCGTACCATACTTAGCCTATTTACTCATCGGGCCACATGAATATAATAATATTATAATATTGTCCCATACGGACCACAACGATTGTGTTTCCCTACACAAAAAAATATGAGAAAAAACGGCAAGGTAGATTTGGATAGATTAAAAGGATCGAAGGGAATAGGTAGAATAATGTTCCCAATATTTATTACAAAAAAGTTTACAAGCTATTCATCAGATATTCTCAGTTGAGTAAATATTCTCAATTGATGTAGGTATGGTAAATATTCCGTTTCGTACAAGTGTACTTGATTGATAAATAAATTTCTTCTGATTTTCGTATGAATAGAGTTTAATAGGCACGGCATGTTGCTAAACGTAGATCAAAGATGGACAAAAAGGGTAGTGGACTGGAGACTTCGTAAAAATAAAAGGAGTAGAAGAAGACCTCCAACACGTTGGTCAGACGACATTAGAAGAATCGCTGGTGACTGGTTGTAGAAAGCTCAGGACAGAGATGCCTGAAGACATATGGGGGAGGCTTATGTTCAGCAGTGGACAGAAATAGCTGCATAAGTAAGTAAGAGTTTAATGGTATGCAGTTTAGATATACATTTTAGTACCCCGAGATGTGAACCACAAAAAAAAACTCAAATAATCAAAAATGAAAATATGAAGGAATTACATCTTCGCACAGTCAGAAATAAATAGAAAACATTCTGTCAGATCGTATTAACTAGTATAAGAGACTATTTATTTGCGAGTGTCCAAGGGATGAGGTATTGCGTGTCCTTATTTACCTGATCCACAATCGGTGTAATATCACTCCACACTTATGTACAAGTATGTATACAGTAAGAAGGTACAGCAATCACAATGGAGAACTCACCTGAAATAAAAAGAAAACATACAGTTAATTTGATTTGCCAACACACAAAACTTCTATCTCGTGACGGGCACTAGGAAATTTGAGTAGAACTATTATTATCAATTATCATCTACAGAAAACAAAAACATAAAAAAATTGGAAAGAATAAATTATTTAATAGATTCGATTGATATACTGACTCTTTTTAGCTTCGTAATATTGTTTATGTTCAACTGACATAACTTTGAATAAGAGTAGGTACCCATATTATTATTATAACATGCACGTGTAAACGTTTAGAGGCTTAGACATTATTTGAATTCATGTCAATCACAATACTCTTATGTTACTTCATAAATTGGTACACAGAATTGACAGTTAGGTACTCTTTATTTACGAAGATATTTTTAAAAATACGTTCATTCCATGTCTTTTACGCGTAGTGAAAACTATATTATTTAATAATATCATATACGTCAACAAATTGTCACCTCCATAAACTCATAAACTGTCCAAACCTTCTTCAAAATTCGGGATTCATTTGACATTGCTTACCATCAACTACCATCTGATATAATTTACCTAAATATATTTATTCGATAATTTCAGATGTTCACAGAAATTCGATTTTTTTTTAATACTAATTTCGCAAAGTATTTAAATTTATCACTGTATATAAGATCTATCTACTTTGATACATTCTAATTGTTCTACAACATAAAATATAAAAAAATAGCCCCATAGAGTTGTAATTATAGTCAATGTGTAGCGCAGATCAGAGTATTAGTGCAAATCCACCATACCATACCATACCCTCACGCAGTGTCCCAGGTGGGGTGGGCAGAGAGAACGGAACGCAATGTCGATCTATCCTTACATACCTACTTCTTTCGCTTCCTCTATATTCATCCTGTTTCTCATACATGCACGCCGATTCCTCTTACTTAACACGCGACCGTCCTTGAGAATTTGATCCACGTGGTTAAGCCACGTAGTTCTTGGACGTCCGCGCTTTCTCACACCCTCTCTTTCAGATAAATACACCCTCTTCGTCAATCTTACACCATCCATTCGCTCCACATGACCAAACCATCTCAATTTATTTACACGCATTCTATCAACAACATTCCTCTTCCATCCACTCATTCTTCTAATATCCTCATTTCTTACTCTATCACGCAATGTTTTACCTACCATCCACTTGATGCACTTGATCTATATAGCAAATCCACTTGATCTATGTATATTATATTCTGATATGATTTTCATTTCAAAGTAGGTAGTAATAGATTATGAATTGCAGGAGACAAACATAACAAATGACACGAAAGAAAAAAACAAATGCTGAAAAGGATAAAACAAAACATAAAACGTAATAGCATACATCAAAGGCTGAAACTACGACATTTCAGATTAGGTGTTGAAAAAAAAATGCTCTGTAAATATCATATTATGTCCGTGTGGTTGTATGCTGTGGATGTAATGGTAATGGAATATGTACATAATAAAAACATTGCGTTATTAGGTGGATACTATTTATCTACCATCTAGACAGAGATAATTTATCACAGTGTATGATAATGGGGCACAAACACACAGCATAATACGTAGGACGTGCCAAATGGAGAGGCTCTTCTCACATTTATGATATCTAAATAGTTGCGAAATTCACACTGCGCAGCAAGTATCATCGTTTATTTCAAAATATTTTACGTTTTTTTATAATACGTAGGTATACACTTATTCAACCTTAATACATATACACACTTTTCGTACCCCCAAGTATGTATGGGACTAATAATGATACCTACACACATTTCCAAATTTGATTCTGAATCAGTTTTAAATATGATCATTGATTACATTCCTTTGAGTGACAAGATTGGGAAGTTGATCTTAGCAAAATATCAGTTATAAATTTCACATATAGGGAGTTTGACATCGGTAGGTACAAGATAGAAAAAGAAAGACTGAATGTTGTGACGTAATTATGGTTGCAAAAATTAGCGCATCGTCGGTGGCTAAGATTAAAAAATGGGCCTTTGTAAATTTGGAATTATAATAATCTCACAGTGTGTAGAGGGCCTAATAGTGCGATGATTACTCTGGCAACACAAGGAGAATAATAATAATAATTTTAACAAACAAAACAAACTAGTGTCATTTGAGATGGAAAATAAGGGATACATATTTATACTATCATTTCGGAATATCTAAACTCTACGTTATCATAATACTACATACTACAACAATAATAATAATATCAGATTTATTTCAATAAAATGAAATTTCACACACTGAGTCAGTTTACAATATAAGAGCTCTCTCTCTCTCTGGTTTCAATCCTGGGATTGGTTTGCAGCAATTATCTCTTTAATTCTTCTCCTCCACTCCTCCCTGTCTTGTGCGGTTCTTTTGAATTCTGCATATGATGAGCAGCGCATGTCCACCAGCAGGTCCTCCAGGTACTCTCGGCGTGGGCGTCCCCTAGAGTTTGTTCCCTCGGTCATACCCTCCATTACGGCATGCAAGAGGCCTTCTTGTCGACTACAAATATTATGGTGAGTGATCTAACATCAACAAGATTTGATAGTACGTACCGTATTGTTTTATTTATTGTCAAGGTTTTTGGATAGGTAATAGTTGACCTACTAATGTAAACTTTTCATAAGCTGCAATAAAATTGTCTACAATTGCAACTCGTCCAGTAGAGTGACCTTTTTACATAGTCCTGAAATCTGTTACGCTTGAATTTAATAAACCGAAATACACCCAAAACAAATTTGTGACTGTTAAAAAAGTTGTGCAGAATTTCACATTTAATTATTTACAAGTAAAACATATAGAAAAGGGAGTTATCAGAATTATAAAAAAAAGCTGCAGATTCGGAGGAGGCACATTAAATAAATACGTGTGTGTAAAACTAAAAAGATAAACCTTTGTAGCGCTTTCATAAATGACAGTGTGGGCAAACAAAAAAACATTGTAGATGGAAAACATATAATTATGTTGATACCGAGTAATCTAGGAGCCAACTTCAGGTTAACAACATTCTCTAAGTTTTTCTTAATGGCTTCCTCAATATAAAAAAAATTAATTCCGTAGGATTCTGCAAACAAATTATGAAAAAAAAATGCATGAATAATAAAACCACCAATATAAGAAAAAATAATATTATTTATAGAATATAATAGTACGTATGTTCCCATATAAAGTTATAAAGAAAACAATAAAATTTTATTATATCTGTGAGTTTAATAGGTCTTCATCTCTCTTACCCACACAAAGATCTTCCAGGAGTGGATATGAGATTTACTTTTATGTTATGATGATAATAATAATATTTATAACTTATCTAATATTTATCCAAGTTTTCACATTTATGTTTGAATACAAGACCAATAGAATTAATGTATTATATCTGTGTTACAATAAAAAAAAAACATAAACTCACCATGAAACACTGAATACTTTTTTACTTTCTATAAAAACTTGTACGTTCGCTTTACCATACAAATATGGCTAGTATTGTTGGATAATGTATCGATATAAAGCATAATTTTAGAGTCACCAATCGAATTCATTCAGAGTAGGTATATATTTAAAGGAAAAATCATCATGAGCATCAAAATCACCTGAGTGTGAATTTATGGGATCCTGAAAGAACTTTTTCAGTCTTTTTGAACGTAAAGCAAGTTTTTACCATTAAAATTTATTTCAATAAGTTTAAATAATTATAAAAACGGGATAAATTTTCACCTAACATTTTTTTACTAGAGTCGTAACGAGTAATCTAAATTTTAGCTAGTTTCGTTTTATTTTAACAGTGTAAAACTATTTATCACATTTTTTTTTAATTTGTATCAAAGTACAATAACACTCATAAAACACATCTATAAGAGAGTGAAAAAGTAAATGAAAACCACTGCCTACTGTGCAACAAAATGTGGGTCATATTTTAACGACTAATTTTATACACCCCAATACACCTACAACGGATGTTGAACAAATAAATATAATGTACCTACATAAAACATCAATAGCAAGTTATTCAATAATTGAACACTAGAAAAATTATTACAACGTTGAAATAATGAATGAATTTCAACCAAAGACAAACGAATTAGCTGTATACTATACTATACCGTTACGTCGTGCCCCAGAGAGAACGGAATGCCATATAGATCTATCCTTACATACTTCTTTCGCTTCTTCTACATTCATCCAGTTCTCATACATGCACGCCGATTTCTCTTACTCAACACGCGGCCGTCCTTAAGAATTTGATTAACGTGATCAAGCCACGTGGTTCTTGGACTTCCGCACATCCTTTCATCCCCTCTTTTAGATAAATACATCCTCTTTGTCATCATTTCATCGTGCATTCGCTCAACATGTCCAAACCATCTTCACTTGTTTTATTGTTATATAATCGAATTATTAATAGTACATAAAACATTTGTGTCGATACTTGTTAAAAATAATCGAGTGTACTATTTATCATATTTTTTTTCTTTACTTATTTCATTTTTACCTCCACATGTATTTAATGCATACAAGGTATGCGACCTTACATAACAATAGTAATACACCTTCACAATTTAATATACTTCGTCTAATTCATTGCTATTTTTCGATAGTTGAAAAATAGCCCATGACATCCGATACAGTCCATTTGTCCCTTCTCAAATCAATAAAAGCTAATTTTATTATTCTATAATCTTCTAACTATCTTCTCTCTGACAATTTAACAACACTTTGAGACTGTTTAGGCACAAATCATCCTAGTAGGATGTTATGCCACAAGTGAAAAAAATATATTAAAAAATAGCCCAGTCACTTAAACTTGCGTTTTTAATAGTTTTAAAATGTGAAGATAATCACTTAAATATTGGTTTTATGAGGAAAAAAATCTCCGAATATAAAGTGGGTTCTGCGTGTTTTTATAAGAAATTAAACGATTGATGTTTCCTAGAAAATATTGAATGGATAGTACTGTATACGGCGTGCAGATATTGTTATGTACATATTTTATCCACTTGTACACAACACAATAGTAAGCTTTGATGTAGTCGATTAACAAAGCGATTTGCTAATCTTTCAATATAATTAATAATAGGTGTAGTTGTGTATTATGTATTAAGGAATGCCCAACACGTTCACGTCCAAGGCCGTTTGTAAGTTTCCATTATTCGAAATACACATCTAACAAAAATATAGCCAAGTACAATCCAACTTCGTCAATATACCTACATACCTACTATGCTCCGATATTAATTTTCATAAATAATTTTGACATGATACATGTGTAGAATCTCCTTAGCGTTGGTTGGTATATTTGGGTAATTTCAGTGCAATAGAAGTACACACTTTTATTTACGATCTTATTTTAGTAGGCAAACAATACAGAAATCTTCAATTTATCCGTGTAGTAAATATTTGATTCGCTACGAAAGTCTAGCTCTTGCGCTATGAATGAATACACCAAAAATATTTGAGTTTCTTATTGAAAAGTGTTTTCCGGTAGAATATGTAGTAGGTACACGTGGTGTTTGTATAACTAACTATCCAGCACAATTCGTTTCCGTAGCAATCGAAATACAACGTTTATACTGAAAGCTCTCATGTCTCCCGAAAGGTTTAACTCAATACATAACAATTATACCAATGAATATGGTACAATACGCAGTGTTTATCAATTCCAGTTGGGTTCTGTGTGTACCTAATTGTGAAATACATAAATATTAGAAAATTGTAAAATGCAGATTTTATATTTGCGGGTGTAAAGATACATTAATATGTAATATCTAGACGTGGTTAACACTCCATTAAGTGTGTACGTACTTCAAAACAAGTGTGATGTTTGCAAATCATCCGTGAATATCGTCTTAATACTTTAATAATAGTTCACACAATGAAATAATCGAATTGGCTGTTACATAATATAACATCACTATCATTCATAGCGAATGTGTTTCATAGGACGAGTCAATCGATATATGTACATATTATTATAACTGTGTATTCAGCAAATACACATGACTGCCGAACGACTTTGACACTATGCGGAATAATGATATAGCTTCGATAGTAATAAACGTGAATTCATAAAGCATACTAAATATTTAGAAATAAGTCATGTGAACATTACTGTAATAATGCATTAGATAAGTAGATAAAGAAGCATACAAATAAACACTATTCTACAATAATAATATTGTCATACCTACTTACAGAATCTTTATATCGAATTTAATAAATTAATTTAGATAATATAATGATTCAATCTCAGTGGTAAACAATCGAAACTCAATTATAATTAAAAGGACAAACGACACAGATTTCATATATCAGTGAAATAATTAAGTTTGTTTGAAATGAGGTCCCAAGTTTGTAGTAGGTACATATTGGTTTGAGATGAAGGATGTCATAGTGTTAACACTCATATTATATTCAGAGGAGAGGGTCTCAAATGGCCCAACCATCCGATTAAAGGAATGAAAGGGTGAGGAAATTGCTTGAGAGAGTATCTGGGATGATTGATATCGCTCCACTTCTGCCTGCGGGGTCGTTGGACAATGAGAGATAGTATTTTTGATAGTGAACAACAATAGATAAAGAGGAAGCGTATTGCTTGGGGAATATTGGAAAATATATGAAAAAAAAAGTGACAAATACGAGAATAATACACGCTGAGTTAAACTCGAATACGCACAACAAACTTATGAATATAATATCCGGAGGTGATGTATGATGTAAAAAAGGGAAAGTATATATCAAAAGTTATAAGCGTACACTGAGCAACAAATGTCTGGTCTACCCTACGTTAAGGGAATACGCGACATGACATACACAGCATATGGCTTACAAAATAATATAACAAAGGTATTTAATATATTAGCCATACAAAGTAAATAAGATGTCTACTTTTTTACTATGCATCTATCGAAATTATACATGTGGTTTAATTAATAATTTTAATACAATCGGACATGTTTATCAAGAAATAGTGCTCCGAAGCATTTAGCCGCTTTGCTGAAAAGAAAATATTAAAAGAGGCGTACACGCCTAGTAGGGTGGTATTTAATTAAAATGTTAGCGGCAGGAGATGATGGCATTCTATCTGAAAGTTTTCAATTCAACTTTAGATTGAATAATATTCGTGGTATAGCCTCGAGGAAAATAAGGGTATGTTGGTCGAGTATATTCGTGTTAATGGTAGATAGGCACTGAATTCTATAGAAGAGGATGCTGTTGTTAATACATTCCAAAGCAAAGCATAGATAGATACATTCTCAAGTTTGCTTTTATAACAATACTCATCGTCCTATATATCAGACGTAATGTAACTCAAGATGAAGTCTAATCAAACAATGTGATACATGAATTTAATTACTACTCCTATCTTACTAACAACATTCTCTTCACAACCTCAAATGAATATCTAAATACTTACGTAGATACGACGCATTATTGTCAACTTTTTCGACACAGAATTTGTATTGTTCCACAAGTACCTACATTACACAAATTAATAAAAATACATCTGTATAGTTTCTATTTACGACTTAGTTCAAATTTCAATGAAATAGTTTTCGAAACAATAGGTACACGGTACTCAATACAATTTTTTTTTAAAATGAAGAACTTAATTGCATATGGCATGTTATTTGCCTTTATTTTATTTACAAAAAAGGTACTAATTAAATTTCTTAAAAAATATTTATTAAATCTTTGATAAAGACTCAAAATAAAAATATTTCTGATTTTTCAAATGAATGAAGTAAAAGAATTTTTACCTACAAATTTTAATAAAACGTAAATTAAACAATTTCTTTTTTAATTACAATTCCTAGTAATAATGAAATTTCAAAATTAGAATATTCATAATTTAACGATAAAAATAATATAACAATCATTTTTAAAATAAAATTATTTCTAGATTCATTAGAATAAATACTTACTTATTTATACCAAAACCAAACCATCGGGTAAGTAGGTAAGTCAGGACTCAAAGAAATAATAGAAGATAATATTGAAAAGAATGAAAATATTACAAAAAAACCTTTGTCTTTTTAATCTTGTAGGTATTTCCTTTCATCCCACGTAACAACAAAGTACGTAATTAAATATAATACATATTATTCGAAGATATTAAGAATCTAATTTATATCGGGAGCCAATATTTAATAATAAAGCAACGTTAAGGACTTATCGAACATAAAAGAGTCTATTTTTATACGTACATAATATATGCTACTATACATCACGACATATCTCACAAGTAGCTAGCAAACCAGCTGTCCTCTCCGTGCCAATATAAAATTAAGACATTCAGGATGAGTGGCAAGCCTCATCACCGAATTGAGGATGAAAGATGTCTTTATTTTTTCGAACACCTGCCTTTTTCAGGACATCAAAAACTTATGGAAAAGAGTGGGAGACCAATTCTTTGCCGGGTGCTCCACGGAAAACATTAATTAATTTTATATAATAGGTATATCCATCCATTTTATACCTATATATTTATTAATAAATGTTTTTTATAAACTCCCTTTGACAGATTCATATACCATAAGAAAGCCTTGAAAAATTATATACATAAGTAGGCTGATTGCAGGAGACATACGGGGGAGGCTTATGTTCAGTAAGTAGTAAGTAAAGTAGGTTAAAATTTTTATGTGAAACACAAAAATAATTACAGCGAATTAGTGGAATCTATATTATTAAAACAAACAAGCGTGTTAAAGTAACTAATATTTAACATTAATTTCAAACAATGTAAATCAGACAGACGATTTTGATTATGTTAATGCGGTGTAAATTATGTACGAATTATTTATTGTTGTGTTGCTAATAGGAATTAATTTTGTTAACACATTATCTTATGTTGTGTATCTAGATACATACAACCCTCCTCCCTCAGATACACGAAGCGTCGCTCTGCAGACATAATCGTTCACCACCGACTTTGGTAGTCATTTAGGTGATACACGGGGAGGTTCCTATACATAAACACGCAGAAAATATGTATATCTAATAACGTAGATACATACCTTATTATTTGTCTTACGTATAGCAAATCTGCCGAAGGGGGTACGCGGTTAGTTGGTGAGGAAGAGTAAACTGATTTTGGGTGTATGTATACGCGTGCAATAATGTTCCTAATAAAATTTTCGGTAACAAATACGCATTCACCCTCTGACATAATGTGTTTGTCAAGAGAGCACGAGGCGTAATCATTACAAGAACACATTACAGGGAAAATTGAATAATGTATAAAAAAAACTTGCGAATGGCAAGATATCATTCTTCCATACATTACAATCGTTTACAGCAATTTAATGTTTTATGTCAAAGAATCTTGTTAGAAACGAGGTTTTAAAGAAATAAAATTACATTATAGAAAGACAGATCCATGTAAATTGTTCTGAAAGTCTATGTATTGTGAATTAAAACCTGTTCCAGAAGTAGACACTAAAGATGTAAAACGGAAATGAAGCCTAATAATCCTAATGATTGGATTGAAAATTTAAAGAAAGGATTCGTATGAAAAATTCCAGAAGCAACAACTACAGACTACTTCATCACCTCATCGCAAAATGTTATCTATCAATTCACCAAACGTATTATTGTTATTAGATATACATAATTATATCAAAATGCCCAGTCACAATAGAAGATTAAAAAATTAAAAAATATTATAAATAATACAAGCACTGATTTGTTCACCAGTTTATGTAATGACAGTTCTACACGGTTCATTCAATATGACAAATAGAGATTACCTAAAACAAAGACATCTTGTCTCGTAAAGATATCACGCTGATCAACATATTTTTTTCTTAAATTCCACTAATATGATAAGTAACAGGCAATAACAACAGTCGCTTTTAAAATATAGATCACGCGGTAAAACAATCATCACACATCAATACAAAAACGACGATAACATTAATATACATAAATGTTTGTAAAGTGATTCAAGAAGGTTAGTTGTAAAATATCGCCTTAGCGAAAAGGCCGCCTTTTGGCACTTCATATTTTTTATACATCATCGATTGAATTGCATAAGTTACCACCATCGCCCAACTGGGCCGTGCCCGTATTAGAGTGACTTTGAATTAACAATGAATTCATAATTTTATTTTATGTGACATTTACATCCTTAATTTCTTTCTTTTTATTGGCACATAGAGGACGCTGGACGACCTGTAAGATGTAAGTGCATTTGTGAGAGACACCATAATGGTACAGATAGATAGAAATACTAAGATTATATGTGCTTCGTGAAGTCCACGGCAAAGAATAGCTAAGTTTTCGAGTTTCTCATATTACAGTTCCAAGTATTTGAGTGAGACACATTAACTTTTTCAATCAAGCGATAAGTTTTCCACCCTTCCCAAATGTCTTATTTTTTATTAGTGCAGAGATGACAACTTGATTATTACCTATTTATTATTCTTCTGACTACCCCATTCATGCGATATGGCGTAACGGTATGGATATATGGAAAGATTTTGCTATAAGTGAGCATTTACAAAACGTAAATATTGTACTAAAAAAATGCTGTTTTAGGTATGAATGCAACATTTCCAGTTTAATAAAATAAATATAAATCCATGAAATATCTTTATCAAACAGCACGCACCAGACATAAATCGATTAAGAACTAAGAATAAACTTTTTACGGTTATAATGATTACAGTGGTAACCTTTGAACTACTTATGTAATTCCTAAATATCTATCTACAAGATACGTAAACATGAGACCACTGACCGAATAATAAATAATAATAAAATAAAAAAAAAAACTAAAAATACCCATTGAGATACACGTATTGTAAATGCAACGAATATTTTTCGTCCAAAAGCGTTCCGACAAAATTAGTAAATATCAAATTAAGTTTTTTTTTTTTTAACTTAATTTGATTGACATCCACACTTCTGAGCAAGTGAAAATCCAGTTTTCAACACAACAGACTGTGTTACATACAATAATTAGTAAATATTCTAAACAATTATTAGGTTGAATGCTTGCATAATTTCAACGTTCTACAACGTAGTATTTTTCATCCCTTTTATCCATTTCTAAACGGAGATTTTGGTTTATATGTAAGGGTGAGTATATTGGTAAATAAATATGTATCTAAATTGCAATACTTTTAGATAATAAGCTGTAAAGTGTTGTCCAGAGTCTTAAGAGTTTATGTACGTAGCAATACGTAACTGTAAGAATATTGTAGTAGTGAGTAGTGCCTTGAACTAATTTCCTCCAAGGGACATTAAGAGTTTTATAATTTTGGTGAGGATTTTGACCTTCTTTGAAAAAAAGCTGTTTCGTTGTGCCTGGATGACATAGGAGCATACAGGGGAAAGTGGTGGGGAAAGCCTTGATGGTAGGTGCAGCGTAAAAGAGAAGTGTTTTCATGATATGGTTTTCACTACGTTAAAGTTAGCGTTAGACGTATCTAATTAGCCAAGCCTAAATATGTATTCTTTGTGAGTACGATTGATGAGATACGATATTATTAAGTAAATATAGCTAATGAAATATTTTAAAATTTTGTATAACGTCACAAACGTAAACCATCATAGAACCGGATACAATATTTACATTATTTCTGATACAAACCACATGCAGGTTAAGCTACTTGCGGACGACACACGCACTTGTATACAACATACGCAACGTTGGTAAGGAATAGTCAGCACTTACTGATAACAAAAAATAACCGATAATATTTTAATAAAGTATTTCTAATAAGCAGTAACCGCGATACTTCTTCTCACTAGTGATTAAAAATAGTTAGTAAAAATGGTTTTCCGCTAAACTTGAAAAATACTTTTATATTCTACTGCGGTTTTAAACTCAACGTTTTACATAATAATTACTAACAGCTTATGCAGATTAACTGATTAATGATAATAAAATAACCTTTTGAATAAGTTTTTAATTATTTAAGATATTGAAGTATTGTTATTTTTTATTTTTGCATTGAAGTTTGATAAATGTTTTATGTTTATTTTATATGTATTTTCAAAGCCAAATGCCGTATATTGATTGAAATAAATAAATAATAGTACTGTTTGTATTTAAGACTAACCCATCAGAACATTGTTATTGGTAACATGTTATCGGTATTTTAAATATCATTCATCTGTTACCTATCACAATGAGCTAAATAACTAAATAGATAAATGACCTAGACATTTTATTATGTTTGTAGTGTGGGGAATCTAAATAGAGTAACAAAATAAAGTAGGTACCTATAGTTCAAGTTTGATATATAAATCAAAATACATTTTTTGTAAAACAAATCTTTGACTCTCTCTACACATGGTTGCAAATTGTAGTATTTATCACGGTAAAGCTTTGGATCGATAGCAGCAATATCATAATATCAGATAATCCTTATTCAACAACAACTGTAGTCAACTGATTAAGAGTAGCCAGAAGTAGTGGAAAAAGAAATTAATGAATTCTGAAAGAAAAAGTGGAAGAAGGAATGGAATGACAAAATGCAACGAGCCTCTGACTCAATTAAGACCGAGGAAATGATAAATAGATATGTGTCTCATTCAAAAACAAAAATCGATTGCTCTTTATACTTTTGATATATTTTAATGAACAAGCACATTGGCAGATATAAAAGAAAAATAACGACATATTAAAAAAAAAAATAAACAGTCAGAAAATATTATTAATTAATTCAAACCAATAAAAACGAACCAGAATATGATTAATATTTTTATTTAATGACTCAACATTAAAATGTCTAGTAGAAATTCAATTTAACACATCAATAAAAATCAGTCAAACAAATTTAATAAAAAAAAGAAATTTAATATCGCTGTTGTTGATTTAGCAAACTTACTTCAACTTTTGTTCATTAACTTTGTTTTTTATACAAGAGATGTTCAAATATTAAAAAGACTAAAAAATTACTAATTTAATATTTTCGTTTGATTCCGAATAAATTTCCTTAATTTATATTCAAGATAGATTTATTTATTTATTCATCCATTTGTACACATCATTACACACACATATATATTTAATGACAATTATATTATTTTTTACGTAGCTTTTTGATGTAATTTAAACAACATCTAAGTGAATGTCTATTTATCTGTTCGTGGTAGCATGAACAGATAAATACACATTCAACAAAATGCATTGGTCAAGGATTCCGTTCCATTTTTATACGTTACTTTTATACTAAAATGTATGATCTTGAACTATTTTGAAACATGACGTTGAAATTCGGAAAATAATTTTCTTCTGTAGGTATGAAAGTACCTACTAGTTTGTACATCTACTAAAAAAAATACCAGAAAAATAGTATGCCTATTTTAATTAAGAATATGAGCGTACGTTGAACATTGAAACACAAATCTATTCAAGACATCTACAAAAAAAATGTTGTTTCCTAATGCCAGTTTATATTTGAACCTTTATCGTATTCAGAATATTATACAACAAAAGAAGATCTCTTTCCTAGAAGATCTTTTTCATAGAAGAGATGAAAGTTAATATAAAGCACGAGATATTTTTTATCACGTATATTTATTTAGTTACAATATGAAGAAATAAGCAATAGAGCCATTAAATTAATATAAAAACCTTCAAGAAACATAAGGAGAAATTTTTACCAAATAAAATATTTAGCGATTGAAAATATTTTGTTTTTTTCAAATCTTACTTACTTTCAAACTACATAGATACCGCCTCACTTCACACTTTTTATAGGATAGATAGTTTCATGTTGTAAAAATATATAAGACATATATATGGTAAAGTGGATTGAAAAATTCTAAAACATTTGGAAAATTTTGTGTGTAGACTATATAAATAAAACTTTCAAAAATATGAGACCAGTGATAAGCATGATATACGAGGAATAGGGAATGTTGACCAGGCTTAAAGCAAGTATCGAGACTCGCATATCGGTACAATCTACACATGCCTATCTAGTTAATACCTATTTCAGATTTAATGGACTAGTGGTTAACGCACTCACCTTGCGAGCATGATTTTGAGGGTTCATTTCCCAGAGTGAACAGAATGTTTTTGTTAGTTTTTCGGGGTTGAAACGATGTGAATAATTAATCTAGAATGCTTTAGATTCAAAGTTAATCAATGTCTACACTTCTGACCAAGTAAAATTCAGTTACCATCCAACTGCGTCAAAAATTGAACTCATATAAAAAAGTTAAGATTCACAAAAGAAAATTTCAAACCTGTACCTACTGGTGAAAAATTGATGTAAATTTAATTATTTTACAAATTTTATCCAACTAAACAGATTTTTGAGTAAGAAATGCAATAACGAAAATACTTTAGTAATGAAATACCAGTGATGATTGAGAATATTTAAACGGGGGACATAGCATAAAAGGGAAGAGATCAAGGTCATAATACTAAAACTCCAAGAAAGTTGACAATTATTATTGAGTATGCACGTATTCCTTGTTCTACAACGAATTGTTAATTCATTTTAACTTCTCGAGAATGCGACAAAGAGATTAAATAATATGAATAAGGGTTACGACAAACAACTTAATGTTCCTATCTAAAGCACATATTATAAATTATCATTTCAACAGCAAGTAGAGTCCTAAAACATTGAATTATACAGGTAAGTACACTACTTGTCTGTATTATTTGTTTCTGAACATACTCCTGCTTTAAGAAATTGAGGAAATCAAAAGGTTAAATACATCAAAGTAAAATAAAATGTTTCCAACATATTTC
The DNA here is from genome assembly GCA_947579605.1 of Athripsodes cinereus. NCBI lineage: Eukaryota > Metazoa > Arthropoda > Insecta > Trichoptera > Leptoceridae > Athripsodes > Athripsodes cinereus. Next base: position 5,861,849 of record OX388311.1, read on the forward strand.
ATTTCTCACTTGAAAGCGCTACATGAGAAGAATGAAAACAATTTTATCACAAAACAAGTATAAATTTAATTTTACCGAAACAATTCCGTAAATACAATATTTTCGTACATTTTTTGTTGTTCGAGTTGAGTTTCTTATACGAGTCGTAAAAATAATTTCACGTCTACAATGTGCGTAAGCACTGAGAATCTTTATTTTATAAACCACCGTTGATTAAAATATTAAGCTTTTATGCAAACTGGCTACATATGGAAGTGTTTCGTTGAGAATTTTTATGAAACTATGACTCCCCTTTGCATGTATTTTATATCCCCATTCCTAAAATTTAACATAAGAATATATTTATTCCAGAAAAATAATAATCACACACACAAGTCCAGTTGAAAAATTTCGTTTACACAACACAGTGTAATTTATTTCCTCTTTCATGAATGGATAAGTATAAGTGGTGGTAGGCATTGTTAGAAAGTTTTAATACTACTTTTATTTACAAACAATATAGAAATTGTTTTCGAAACAGATTTCCACAAGATTAAACAACATGTATAGCAGATTAATATTCGGAATGAAATCTCAAGTTAAACAATACAATAAAGTACCCGAAGCGAAATATTCTAGATGTTACAATGAAAACAATTGTGGCATTTGTTTATTCGCTTATCAAATCCTTACACAAACATAAATACAGACATGAGCTTATACTCAAACCCACCGCACAACACAGGATCGATACAGTCCAACAATAAATACATTTATCTGATTTATGTTTGCCTTAGAACAATCCGTTACATAAAAAAAAATACAAACAAATCATCCATCATGATAGTATATTTCTCTCACAAGCATTGACAATTTCATATACCGCTTTTTGGAAGTAAAAACATTACCACGAAATTGGATCAATGAGCTATTTTTTTCTCTATACTAATATCAATATTTTATTCGAGATAAGTCTTGGAACCAAGAAATAGTTTCTTCAACTTATTTATTCGGGTTCAATGAAAAGAAAATATACAGGATCTATCAATATTGTCAACCATAAGTGAGAAAAAAAAACAAAATTCTAATCTGAATTAAACTTAATAGTCGCGCTACATTGTTAATATAACATTGTGATTATTTGATTTACTAAATAGTATTTTTTGAGCTTCTTTATCACAATGAACTAAGTTGGCAAGTGAATGCAGAAAAGTAGTTCAGTCTATAAATCTTTGGACAGTTATGTACATAGTTTTAAGTTCATCGGGAAGTTGAGGGATGAGGGCATAGCGCCAAGTGTAATTAAAACCATTCAAGGGTTTCACTCATCCTACTTTTACTTATAACTATCAAGAAGAAGTGTCTTGTAATAAAGATTAAAAATATTCTGACATAATTGTTACGAATGGGAAATGGGTAATTTTTTTTCTAGACCAAATAAAGAGAACGTGGAGATTGAATACGTATCTTATATTGCGAGAATTGAGTAGAGAATCAAATAAATAATTCCTTTGCTCGAATAGTGATTTTCTTATTAATCACTCTAGGTACTGTTAAGAATACGTCAATCATTGAGAATTACAGCACAGTCCGTATTAAGGTGTAATGAATAAAAACATTGTGCGTTTAAACACGTCCATTCAAAGCTTTTATTACAAACGATGTACGATTCCTTTTTACTGAATCAGTGATGAAAAAATATTTCAGCTAATTTCCATTTAAGGCCGGCGTCACAGGATGATTATTCTTTGCGAGCATAAAAAATAATAAAATGTGCACCTAACTAAATAAGTTGATAGGTTCTGAGTAGGTACATAGAGAGCGCCCAAAGCACTTAGCAATGAAAATCATGTAAATGTATCAGACAACGGTTCCAGTGAGAATACCATGGTTGTAATAAGCTATAAAAGAACTTTTAAACTTCGTTCCTGATGATAAGGTCATTTTGTTTCATGTTAAATGGTAAACATAAAAAATATGGGCAACACACACAAGTCCTCGAGGTGTCATTAAAATTTCAAGTACTATAGAATTTTTTAAATGATTTTTGTTGAAAAGCATATAATTCCGAAATTTTACATTTTATTTTTCAATTCAAAAAGTGACGCAAAACTGTTAAGATAGCCAAGCAAGTTGTAAGAATTTGATAGTAAAGGATATAAATTTCTGGTATAAAAAACGTAAATACATTAGGTATATAGAATTCTATTTAAAAATGCATAGTGACGAAACATAGGACTATCGGTGCAATGAAACTTCTACAAAAATTCTTCAAATTTCCAAAGAAAATCCCATACGCTAAAGAAAAATGTATTTGTTTGTAAACAAAGACATACTTCAGATAAACCTACACTGAGATAACAGACAATTTAATTAGCGGAATGGTTCTGACAAATTAATGTGCTCAATATGATACAAATACAGAATGCAGACAAGTAATATCTATACTTATAAATGGAATCATTATGTTCATCAAACCTAATACATGATTACATAAGACATTTTTTTACTTAAACCGTCGACCTCTTGCGTGACGCTCATTACTACTGACATTCAGACCATGTAATAAAAGAGTCGATAAACTGATGATAAAAAGAGCCAACCAACCTCCTAAGCGGAACGGCATAAAAGAGTGTTAAACGATCGAATAGATATAGGTACTAACTATACTACATAATAGTATGTAAGTGGATCACAAGCTTTTACGATCGAGGATCGGTTCCGAGGAAATAATTCAAAAAACTATTGAAGTATTTATTTACGTAAAATTTACTACCTACAAATGTCACTAGATGTTTTTGTTGATTATCACTTTTGTTGATTCGTAAATATTTATGCATGTAAACAAAACGTATGAAGAAGTTAATACGAGAGAAGAAATATCTTTATTTTTGATGTTTTTGGCATTAACTATGTGATAATTACGCGACATGATTAGATAATGAGTTTTATTTTTATTTTTTTTTCCACCCCACTACCCCCTAGTCTCACATAACTCTCTAACGTTCCCTTCTTTTGTTTTGCACTCAGTTTATATTCTGCTCGTGAATGATACTAGCGTATCGAAACCGGTCGCAGACCTATATATAAAATCATAAGTGATAATTTAAATACATAGTGAATAAAACTCATTAGAAGAAATATCTTCACAACAAATATCTACTGCTACTGTAGAATTAATTTATAGAGAAATGTCACATGGGTGCCATTATACCAGTGTTTTTCGTAATTTCTCTCCCGAAACAATTAGGAAAAGTAATCAAGGCCTTCACTTTAAGGTACAGACAAGATGTTTGCTAAATATTTAGAAACAAAAAGCGCTGGGAGAAACGGTTACTGATAACGTAGCACTACACTTAACAGAAAAAAAAAAACGTTTAAAGCGCAAAAAATCGATTCTTGTGGTGTTTAATAAGCATTCACTATATTTAAAGTTTAATATACCATCGAAAAAATCTCGATGACAACATTCAAAGGTCATCGATAAAAAAATATTGGAAGAGTCAAGAAGTTAGCCTTTACCATGGTGAATGCCCCACTGTGAGGCGGGCTATCTTCATCACATGTGGTAGCCGATGGGACGTTAAACAATTACGTTTTACACAACTGAGTGCCATTTTACAAAAATCACTCTATTAACTTACGATGGTTTGGAAATAAAGCTTCTTATGTACAATACTTAAAGAACAATAATATTTCCAAAGCATTTACTGCGGGTTGACCGTTTTCTGCACAACTGTAGTGATATATGTAATTCATGCAGCACGGTCACGCCAGTCCACTCGGAGGGGGCACGCGGTGCAGAGAGACAAAGAGTCGGCGAGTCGTTTGAAGGTAGAAACAAATTATCTACACAATATATCTAAAATCAATACAAACAACACATAATAAATACACCGATAATGTGCTGCTTCACGCGATTAAAGAGTTGGTTGACATATAAATACTTTTTTTTATAAGAATACTTACCATCAAATTGTTGTCTACATATTATATGAATAAGCAATGTCTTACACGAACAATTTGCAATATAGAACATGATAATAACAGAAGTGTTTATAGCAATATGTACTTATCCATCCAATTCACTTGAATGACTTTATCTGATTAATTTACGATTATTTTCACATCACATTTTTATAGTCAGCCGAAGTTTATACGAATACGAATAAAGAAAATCCGTGTATTCACTGTGTCAGTGTTCAGGTGGTAGAATTCCATGCAAACATTCTTTTCTACTATGTTCATTTTTTATTGAGAGACGTCTTTCGTCTCTCAGTGACATTGACAAAACATTGATAGACGGAAGACGTTTCTCTCAATAAAAATCAACATAGTGGAAAACAACAGAAATCCATGTTATTCCCAGGGGAGAATAAGTTCCACAATGTTTTATGTAAGTTTTCGACCATCCTATAAAAGGGTAAGACGTTAAACATTTTCAATTCAGTTGTGAGGCACGCACTCTAAAGTGATATTTTTATGGTACGGAAAGAAAGATCTTAAGCTCATTACAAGCAGTTTGGTAGGCAGTAGATTCACTGCCTACCACAATAATGGGTGATGGGATTTTTTGTCATTGACCTCGCTAAGAATGGAATCAATATATTTATAAATATCATCATCATCATCATCGCCCTCAACGCTCCTCTCGGGAGCACAGGGCAGAAACCAGCCTCCTCCATTCAGAGCGTCTCTGTGCCAATTGCGTCACCTCTTTCCACGACATTCCTTGCGCTCTGATATCGTTGTCATAGGAACGGTGTATTGTGAAAGAGGGACGCCCGGGCCGACGGAACCCCTGCGGACGGAAGAACAGTGCTCTAAATATAAATAAGCTCTATTTATAAATAAGCTAGGTATATTTATTTTCTTGTGTTTCTTTTACAAATTCAGTAGAATTAAAGAATTTGTGGTAGTACCAAAACGCCTACACAATAATAATAAGAAACATTCAATTTATTAGATAATATTTTCTGGAGTAGGTATTAACGAATTTTGTAATTGAGTTTAGACGAACCAAAAATGTTTTAATGAAAATACTTTTACAACGTGTTAATTTCGTATAGATTTTAGGTATAATGGTTTCGATGTTCGGTAATAATAATGGATTACAACTAGGGGATTCGATCCCGGGATCCCGAATCCCGGGATCCCGGTCGTATTTTAGTCCCGAAATTTTCGGGATTAAATTTAAGAAATCCCGGGATTTTCGGGATTAATACAATTATACAATAAGTCAAGAATTTGGGACTCATACGCATCAATGAATCACTGACAGCCGAAGCTTGTGTTAGTATTTTAAAAGAGCGCTATTCTGAGTTCGATATCTCACTAGATACGATATTGTGGCAATAGTTACTGATGGTCCAAATTACAGTCGGAAAACTTGTTAATGCAAAGCACCTAGTTTGTTTTGCACACGGTATTCACTTAGCCGTTTGTGATTTATTGTATAGAAAAATACCTGCAAAATTATTTATTTAATTCTTTAAACACAATATACGGCAATCGCCTTTATAAGTATACAGATAAACTTTGTAATATCACACAATCATTCAACACATGTACAAAAATATAAAAAAAAAACAAACAAAACATGGCCATACTCCAGTTCAAGTCAAAAAATAAAAATTTAAATACAAATACAATAAATTCATTAAAAGACAAATTTTAGTCACTAGTCAAGATATTAAAAAAACAAAAAATAATAATAACAATTTTAGAACTGCACAAAAGTACATGAACAAAAATACATGAACATGGGAAAATCCAAATGAACCTATTAGTGATGATATTTTATTTATTTAATACATAAACGGCTATCGCCTTTTATTGATGATTTAGATCATGGGTGTCTAAACTTTGACCATACGAGGGCCACATTGCAAAAAAAAATATATGCTTGGCCACACATAAATTTTTTTAACATTTAACACACATTTTTTCAACAAATGGAAATAAAATTAACTATATAGGTACCTACCTATATGTAGTTCTATTAAAATAAAATAACTTCTTTTTATTATATTTATTTTATTTGAATTAGATAAATATGTATAAAATTATAAATGAATATAATATGTATAAAAATGTATATATTATACATATATACCTATGTAAAATTAATGTGATGGATGGATTTGCTTTTGTTGAACAAGCAAATCGGTATTGGGTTCAATTGATGAAGTTGCAAGTCTTAATGTATATTCAAGGTGTTTATTAGTGATCTTCGTCCTATTTTTGTTTTTTTTTTTGTATATTTCATTTTTGAAAAAAGTTGTTCGCAAATATATGTAGGTACTACCAAAAGCTGACGACATTAACAATGCATGGTTATGAAAATTTGGATATTTATCGCGAGGTAAATAATTTTTATAAAAATCCAATAAAAAACATTCCCAAATTTTTCTTTTAGTTGAATATCACTTTGCAATTCAATGCATTCCATTTGAAGATTAGAAGGTAATTTATTTACGTCTAAAGAAAATGAGGTAGAAAATATATTGAAATTCTCTTATTTTTTTCTAAAATGTTGAAATATACATTGAAACTCTTCGATTAATTCAAAAATTAATGCAAAAATAAAATATTGCAAACATTATTTTCTATTTAAATATTTTTTAAATATCTTCATTATTTGCGTTTGGGCCGCATCTCAAAGTGTTTTGGGCCGCATGCGGCACGTGGGCCACACTTTAGACAAGCATGATTTAGATGGTGATAATGAAGAACTGGATTCAGGATTAGGCATTAAAATCTGTAGGTAATGGTGAGTTTGACCAATGACCGGAATATTAATGAAGTCGTAAAGAAAGTTCGTAGTGGTTCTTATTTTCAAAAGAGCATCTTTGAAGAATGATACTATGCTTCAAAAATATATTGAAAAGGAACATGGAAGAGAGCTGAATTTATTGTTTAACTGCAAATCGCGTTGGAATAGTCTTGTTGTTGTTAACAATGCTTGAGCGATTTGATATTTTAAAAAATAGCATCAAAAAATCACTCATTGACCTAATTCGAATAAATAATTCATAAAGTCTCTGGTTAATTTGATTTATAAATACGAGTGAAAACATTGATCCCTGTAGTATGTATTTTTTGTTATGGGTTAAGCTAAATAAGTCTTAGTTGATTTTTTTTTTAAATATTCCAAAATAGTACATACAAACAAATATAAATAACAACATTATAGAGTATATTGCCCCACAAAACTAAAACTGTTTTGGGTTAAAACTATACAAACTATACAAACAAATATAAATAACAACATTATAGAGTATATTGCCCCACAAAACTAAAATTGTTTTGGGTTAAAACTATGAAATAAATACAAATACAAGAAATCAATTTAAAAATAAAAAAAAGTTTAATTGTTAGTTTTATAAATCATAAACAGAAGTGCCTTGTTTGTTTATTTTAGAAGAAGTTTGATGTGTAATTTTGGTTAAACGACTTTTTGTAGATTCAATACTTAAATTCATTGCTAGATAAATAAAAAAAAGTGATTTTGACATGGCCTACTGACTTTTTGTTACCACTTTACATTACCAATACAATCCCGGGACTAGTCCCGGGATCCCGGGATCAACTGTAGATAATCCCGAAATCCCGGGATTAGAAAAAAGGCTCGGGATCGAATCCCCTAATTACAACCCAAAACGAGAAGGAACGTCAAGGAAATAAAACAACAAACATGTTAACAAATTTAATAATATATATAATTAATTACCTACTAACACAAAGTTAATCGAAATTTTAGCGTGGGGGCTTAGAAAACACATTTAAAAACATTCTGTAGGTTTGTCTGTAGGTATAAACAATATTTCAAATTACCTTAAATAAAAAAAAATAACGCCCTCAGTCTTAATTTCTATATTATTTTCTTGGACACTAAATCTGTTCATACCATGAATAGTGACAAATAAGGTAATAAGTAGCATGTCTGGAAATAGGTATAAGTGGAATGTGATAAAATTATTTTATTAGATTTTAAAAATATTGACATTTTTATTTTATTTTCATCTTTGCAATGTATTTGGTGAAATAAATGTAAATAAGTGATATCAAAGAATGGAGGTAAAAAAGGAAGGGAGGAGACATTTTAAAAATAATGAATTCGCAGTAAGTAATATGGTTGTGTCGTGAAGAGTAAGTCGGAAGCGGGTGGATTCGAACTCGGGTCTCACGATTCAAAGTACAAAATTCTACCATGAGGCTACCGATTGCCTCGTTAATTTTTCCATACTTTTTGCATTTCAACTAGTCAGATTACTTCCCGAGAGACGTAGGGTTGAAAATCCACCTATTAATAATATTATATCGATTCCGCGAGAGGAGAAATACGATTTTCGGTAATTGGGGAGGCAACAACCTTATATAATAAGATCAGTATCTACTGAGATACTTCCATTCCAACATTTTTCAGAAATAACTTGGAAAACACTTGAATATGAGAAGCCAATGTAATAATAAACATGACATTATTATTTAATATCTACAGAAGATAAATACCTACTATAGAAATCTGTAACTACCCTCTTCAAAGAAAGCGTTCTGAATTGAATTAATAATATAACCTCGAAAGAGGGGCCAGGTGGTTACTTGAGTGATTTACAAACAAAGTTTCTCAATGAAAAACAATGAATACATAATTTGAATACCAACTATTATGACGGTGATATAGACTTTTGTTGTGAAATTCCATTTACCTATCCATATTATTTTTATTTTTTTTATTTTATTTACATCAACTTTTACATGTAAAAAAAACAGTATAATAGACAACAAATACAGACTACTACTACTACTATACCATCACGGCATATCCTACAAGTGAGGTAGCCAGCAGACTAGCTGCATGTAAGAAACATTCAAGCTGTCCTGTCACAAATACAGACACTATTATCAATTATGTTTAGTTTTACTATGACGTGGATGTATTGCCCTAAAATTTATGAATTGTACAGTGTCCTTGAGGTGCTTTGGCATGCATTTAAATTTGGAATAAACTGCAGATAACGGCGACTCTCGGGCTCGCGCCCTCTGAACATCTGATCTTGTCCTTCTTTATTTTAATAAATAATTTACCCCCAAAAGTGACATTGAAGAGATTAGTAAGATAAAAGATTCCCACGACGGTTTTGACCTCTCCTCTCCCTCACCAGGTGCGAAACTAAACAGAGATCTTCGATTCCTGAGTTATCCGGGTGTGAGATGGGCCTCTCCTCTCTTCAATGTTTTTGGTTTGATGAATCGTATTTGTGTGTATTATCGCGTCATTAATCCAAGATTCATCTTACTCGTAGTTTGGGATAAGATAATATGTGTGAATTTTATGAATGTATCTATATGTTACGCATATACATATACCTATTTGAAAATATTATTTTCAATGGAATGTTAAAAAAATAAATCAAAATTACGGAAAATAAGATTTCATAGTTTCTAGGAAGGAAAACGTATATAATATTTCTATGAAAGTTCTCTTGAAATATCCGGGAAAATAGTATCAATACGCGCGATATCTTCCAACTAACATGGGTTTGTTGGAAGATATTGTAACATTCCTTCCCATAGTCGGCAGATTTCAGTGACTCTCTCAGGGTTTATCGTTGGGTAAATTTATTGTGGTGGTTGCATTAAGTAAACACTAGCATGATGTTGTACGATCAGTTTATTGACGAAGAATATGGTTACACAGTTTATTATTACACCAAACAAAACAATACACAGTTTATAATACTGAATTACATTATAAAGCGACACTCACAGTATTTAGAAGAAGAGAAGAGATATTTTTTTTGAGCGAGTCCCCGCTGTTGTCTGTTGGGAGACGAAACAGCGGGGCGACTGCCAAAATGGCTGACTCCCGGAAGAGGATCAAGAAGAAGGAATCTGTTTTTATGATAATATCAAAAAGGTATTTACGATATCTCTGGATAGGGGGCCAGGGCTTTCACAGGATTTCGATAGATGGCAACACAAGTACCATTTTAACGATACCAAATTATAAGGTTCCCATGACACCATCTCAAGTTGTCTTTTAAAGAAAAAAAATGAATAAAAAAAAAGAAAAGTCTCAAAGTCAGTAATAAGAAGGATTCTACAGAACTAAGAGTGTCAAAGATAAGAAAGATTTTACAATACTGTGAGTGTCAGAGATAAGAAAGGTTTTACAATACTGTGAGTGTCAAAACAAAGATACAAATTTTTCTAACAGACATTAGTAACAAATTCTTAACTAATCCTTACAAATAGACATGTCTCAAGCAAGCAAGGGACCAGGAAGATGCACCGACAGAACAGGTCGCGGATACGGAATCGTAGACAATGTTCTCGCCATACTTCTAGGTAAACCTTTACATGCTTAAGACAAACAAAATTACTAATTTCTTTTACATAATACAATAAAAACCTTCAACAATTTACAAACACTTTTCTTTACTCCAAGAGGAGGTATCCATTACAATTACATCTGATCTACCTCTATTCTAAGGGCGGTAATCCTTTACCCTATAGCATTTTTCTTTTGTGGAAATTTCCACCAATTTCATACAGGCAAATGGTTAATATCAGGTACCAAACCTATCGCGCAGAGCTTCTCTAAGCGACCTGTATGAATTTTCTGTTTGAGCGTCCTCAAACCTCACTTGGACAACAAGCTTGTCGGGCATTGAAAAATTGAAATTAACTATATAAATTTGAGTTAGAACTGATTGTTTTAGGGTAGGACGATTAGTCATATCTCTATATCAGTCTAACCCAGGAGATGTACATGGAAGATGGCGAATCATCCAATGACTCCTTAACATTCATACTAGGCAAATAGAAATTACTGTAAGGGTACGCATTCCATACAGTAAAATTGCCGCAAAAATGGCCAGCAGGTTCACACCATGTGAGAAACCTTGCCATATAATTTATTTAGAAAACCATGCACACTAGAAGTTGAAACACAACAAACTTATTTTAATTTGACTGATGCGACCTTGACCCTCAATTTAAGATTTAGCATTAATGATTTGATAAACTAAGAGAATTAGTGGTAACTTTTCACGCATTTTCATACTTCATCTTTTATCGGCCGTTTTTTCATGTATACTTCATTCTTCCGTACCTTGCATTCATCATCTGTCATAAGTCATTCATCAGTTACCACATAACTCAGTGATTCAAGAGTTCACACAAAATTTAAGGAAAACAACAAAAGAATTCGTATACTTTCGTATACTGGAGGGTCAAAATTACATCAGTTGTACAGTACAAAATTCTTTAAAACTAACATGTTGTATGACCCTTGTCTGCGACAGTGGATGGGTTCAGATTATTGTGAACACGTTGCTACTGAAAGCGGCTAGCATGTGAGATGATAAGGCAACTTCATGCATCCACGGGCGCAAACAAAAGGTGATCAAAACATACAAAAAAAAATTATTTCAGGGCGCCACAAGATTCGAACAATTCAAATTCTCACAGAAGCGGAATCTTGAAGAGCCTCTATGAGTTTTCTTAACTAAAAGTTTACAATAACATGGGCTGCAAAAGTTACAAGTACTTGAAGAGTAGAAATACCAAATTTTTGACTATTAACAGTATTATAATTTATTTTGCTTTAAAGAAGAAAGAAAGATAATTCCTTTGACATTACTATGACTGTAAATATAATTTCTTTTGTGAGTCTAACATTGTTATTACATACAAAATTCACTATTAACATTGACCTGTGATGTATAGACATAGTTCTTTTTATTCATTAAAATTGCAGCCCAAGAAAACATTACATTTTTACATAATTCTTCACATTATACTAAAAATTTCAAGTTTACATTGATGGATTTACATTCAGAATGAAATACAACCAAAGTTGTTACAAAATTTGGAGAAACAGAGACTTGATGAAACGAGGTGCCAATTTTTTTTTGAAAAATTACAGATGATTCAGACATTTTGAGATTCTAACGTGGAATGATAATAGAATAATCAACGGTTCTTCTTTATAAGTTGATCCTTATACTGGAGAAATAGAAAAATTGCACATGCAAAACGTTTTGCACTGACGATCTGAAAGAAAATTGTCAAATAATAATCAACAAGACAAAAGATTACACGTACCAATATTCAGCGCTGGATAGATTGCGATGGACTTGCAGGAATTAAAAAAAAATTCTTTAAAAGAGGAAAAAAAATTTTTTTTCCCAAAACAAAAAAAAGTTGAGAAACAGTGGACACCTTGGTTTGAAAATTGCTCTAGAAAATATGGACTCCTAATAAGAATCCAAAAAAAAAATTCCTCAAAGCAAAAAAAAATGTTTAAAAAAAAAGTTTGGCAACCTTTGTAACATCAAATCTCAACAGTTGGGAATCATTGGATACTAAAAAAAAATGTTTGGAAGTCTTGTCCTTTGATAAGACTCGAAAAAAAAATCAATAACAATTATTTCTTTAAATTGTTAAAGTTTGGAAATCGCTGGAAAGTTTGACATTCCCTGGAAATATCGTAGACATAACATTACATACATTACATATCATATAATTAACAATTCCAGCATATGAGTAAAAGAATTATTGGTAATTATTCAAATCTGTCTTGTTAAGCCTCTTCCAGCAATATTGAGGTCTATGATCATTTCACTTCAAACCATACATAAATACATCTACAGCCCGCGTGACACGCACGCTAGGTAGGTACAAGTACAATGAATTTAAATTTGATTTCTTTACTCTTGAGTATATTTAACCAGACATAGAAAAAACTTTACTTGGACTATTTCACAAACTGGACATTTATAAATTTACAACTCTTACTTTGTAGATCCTTCAGTGTAGAATCTTACATCAACAAGCAAATAATTCCGCAAATAATTGTAAAATGATCTTAGCTAGTATCACTTGAATTTATGCAAAATTGAAACTGGAATTTTTACAATCTCTTTGGCACAAAAGGCAAAGCATGGAACAACATGTAAAAAAAAAAACTGTATCTATAGTAGGTATATAAAATATTTCAGTACAAAATGAACACAACAACACCATATTCTTCCATAAAAACCTGTGTAGTAGTTAGACGATTAAGGTTGTCTATTACTAGTGAAGGAAGCATTTATTTCCTCATCCTCAAAACCATCAAGCATCAAGGGTTCTCTGTGTAGATAAAGAAGGCCTCGAAGAAACGTCAGATCTAGATGACAAAACATGGGACATCCTTCTATTGGAGGTCAGGAACCGTCAAGGACGAAAATTCCGTCATGGACATCCTTCGTAGTGGTGGTAGCAGGCTTCTTAAGGGATTGCAACGTTGGAGATCTTCATCTCATCAGAAGGAAATTATCTGGACGTCTTAGGAAAGTTTGGAGTATCTGTTCACAATCTTGTCAATTTCTTGTTGTATTTATTTCTTAAATTCTCCATTCATTAACAATATCTGATCGTACTTGCAATATAGCGGATTTCTTTTTGAAGATCATATATGTATCTCGCATATTTTTATTATTATAATTGTTTTTATTTTAACTCTGTTTATAATTCAAATAAATGTACTCGTTCATTTTTTTTCCTTGTTGGTGTAACGGTTTTTTTTCTTCTTTATTATATGAGTTTTTTGAGGGCGCGCAAATGTATCACGCACTTGATTATTTATTAATTAAAATGTGGTTATTATTACACTATTTATCAATTCAAATGTTCATTGAAGCACTAACATAACCTTATTGTCATGTGGTGAAATTTACGAAGTACACTTGTTGTAGTGAGGCGAAAATTCAAAACTCACATATTTAATTATTAAAATGTTCTTATTATTTCACTGATTATTTGACTCAAATATTCACTGAAGTACCATTATAGTCCTTATTGGTCACGCGGTGAAATTTTTTGAAGAGCAAAGTTGTACAGTCTTGCTGTGAAGAAGGGAAAATTTCAACTGTTTTTTGATCGAACATTCTAGAGAAGTGTGTGTGTGTTGGTGATACATGGAAACATGGGTGGGTCACGTGATACGTAACGAACTTATCTACGCACTATTTAATGTTATCATTTATGCACTGTTAAATTCACTCAAAACACAACAAAACACCACAATATTTAGGCATCACGTTGGAGCGCCAATCTGTAACATTCCTTCCCATAGTCGGCAGATTTCAGTGACTCTCTCAGGGTTTATCGTTGGGTAAATTTATTGTGGTGGTTGCATTAAGTAAACACTAGCATGATGTTGTACGATCAGTTTATTGACGAAGAATATGGTTACACAGTTTATTATTACACCAAACAAAACAATACACAGTTTATAATACTGAATTACATTATAAAGCGACACTCACAGTATTTAGAAGAAGAGAAGAGATATTTTTTTTGAGCGAGTCCCCGCTGTTGTCTGTTGGGAGACGAAACAGCGGGGCGACTGCCAAAATGGCTGACTCCCGGAAGAGGATCAAGAAGAAGGAATCTGTTTTTATGATAATATCAAAAAGGTATTTACGATATCTCTGGATAGGGGGCCAGGGCTTTCACAGGATTTCGATAGATGGCAACACAAGTACCATTTTAACGATACCAAATTATAAGGTTCCCATGACAATATCGCGCTTCTGCGATAAACTCGCCCATTGCACAAATTTATTTGTCTGGTTCTACAATGTTTATATTTTAATAATGTTTGTTTTTTTGTGCAATAAAGATTTTTATTATTATTATTATTAATAAACAAGAAAAGAATTTGTGGCTCATCCGGTATCGAATAAGTCCCCTCACACTTTTCTGTAAATTTCGAGTGTCCTGTACAAGACGGATGTTCGAAATGACAGTTAACATCTTAAATTCATCCTTAATGTCTTAATTTTTAGTTGGCTCGGAGTAGAAATTTGTTTAATTATATATGCGGCTGGTCTGCTGGCTACCCCACTTGTCGGATATGCCGTGTATACCTACAATAGTAAAGTAACACATTCAAATCCCTGTAATAAAATGGAGAGACAAACATAATTCTTGAAATTATTCATAAAAGGAAATTTTATAGTAATAAGAGAATTTGTCAGATAGCGCGTTAATGTCACAAGAAATTATGATAGTTGAAGCACATCAATTTCATGTGAAATTACAACCTCAGGTTAGTACATACATATTATGTACGTACGTGTAATAAATTTCTATTAACTCATATTTTATGTACAACGGGCGTGCATTAAAAACACTAATGCCATCAATAATCGATTAATGTCAACCGAAAACAAAGTCCGTAATAAAATTATTGCCCATTTTCACGTAGCGGAATGAATTTGAAAGAGTTGGGAACAATTTATTCTGACGAATGGCTTTTTCTTCCATTCAGAAGTACGCATATAGTGAATGTAGTCCAAGTCTGGAACATTTGAAACCTAATAATAGAGTATTATTTGTGAAATATAGTCCAGCAGAAAGCCTAAAAAACTTTCCAACATATTATTTTTTTGTTCAGAACACAAAAGCAAAATGTTGACGAAAGATAGTCATAATAAAAATCTTTTTTGTTCGACAATTTTTAAATCTGCCTTATTATGTTTAGAAAATTTACTATTTTTTTTATTGTTTAACGGATTTGGGTGCAGATGACAAAACCAATCAGAAACCCCGATTGGAGAACCATGTCTACACAATGCAACATTGTGTAGAATCTAATCGGAAGGTTTGCATAAAGCGTCTCTCGATTGGTGAACCTTACATCGTGACAGTGAGAATGGTGTCCATGGACACCGAAAGTGATCACTTAAGCCAGCCTTGAGACAATTCGTAAGCGTTGGGACACCTTTCTCACTTCTTCCGATTAGATTCTACACAATGTTGCATTGTGTAGACATGGTTCTGCAATCGGGGTTTCTGATTAGTTTTGTCATTTGCCTTATTAGTTACAAACTGGTAAAATATCATGACATAACATTACTGTTTGTCAAAACAATAATTTAGATTTTAGATCCTCAAGATTTTTTTGGGGTCATTGTTAACTTAATGATTCAATAAAAACCGTTATTCATCACAACCATGACTGCAAAAGATAAGGACTAAGGAGGAATTTAAAATTGATAAGATGATTTTCAGACAAGATGAATAAAAAAGAAAAAATACTTTTCACAAGTCGAGGATGTATTTAACACTAGCACGACAAACGGATAACAAAAACTTTAATTTAAGGTACATAAGAGATGTAGCTACTTGCTAATAACGGCTTTATCTCGCGTTGTAATAATGTCATTGTTGGGGATTTTCACGGCTGGACATCAAGCGAGTGGAGTGAGAGAGAACGGGAGTCGTTACACTTCGACGGAGACAAAAGTTGGTGGTGTGAGAAGACAGGGAGAATACGAGACGGGACAGACACACTTAACACAAGTGCAGGGAAACTGAATTCCACTATATCAGATTATGATTCATTGTTAAAAGCTCCGAGTTTGGGAGACGGACTTAAGTAAGCACCATCAAAATATATAACATTGTGACAGTATCCATCTATCCCAAGTGGGATAAGCAGAGATAACGGAACACCTTATAGATCTATCCTTCCACACTTCTTTTTTTTCTTCTACATTCATACAGTTTCTCTTACTCTTACATATTACACGGCCGTCCTTGAGAATGTGATCCATGCAATAGAGCTATGTGGTTTTCGGACACCCGCATCCCCTCTTTCAGACAGGTATATTATCTTATTCATACCTTTCTCACTCATTCATTCCACATATCCAAAACATAACTTATTTACTCATTCATCTAATATCTTCATTCCTCACTATCACGCAAAGTTCATTGTGACAATATCTTCCATATATAATTTTATTGCGTCATGCAAATATACGGCAGATAAGAAATGAACAAAAATATGTAGGGAATCGTCAAATGTGCATGACGAATTATATTTTTGTGACCGAATCGTTTAAGGTAGTTTGAAAAAAAATACACATATGACAATGAAAAAAGGTAGTACTCGTAGGTAGGGAAACGTAGATGTTTTGTATTTTTGCTAAATTACATGATTTAAATTGTTTGAAAATATAAATTGACAATGTTTTTGACACGTAATTGGAATATATCTGGCAAAATAATTATTGGAGTTCAAAAATGTACACTCAATAACTTGGTAAATACAGTGATAGAATTCAGGACGGAAGACATACCCTACTTCATGAACGAAATGCTAGATGTCAAACATTTACTTTGATCTCAAAACACTACGAGGGTCTTTCATTTATAACTATGTTGATAAAATAGTAATTGAGGAAATTAGATTTCCAGACAAATTTGTCAATATTACAAGAGAAATCGTAGGAAATGAAAGAGTACATACCTACGTACGTGCAAACTATAAGTTATATTTCAATGGAATAAAAATCAATAATAATAGGTATACTCGCATAAGTATAACATTATATACCTACATCAGCAATCTACTTCCATTAAAAACGGAAAACTTTCTGATAAAAATTAAGATACCTATACATTATTTTTTTATGTTCTAATATACTATAAACGTCCTCGGCCAATTTTTATAGGGAATTTTCAATAAAAGCATAAGATATTTATGTATCTGAGAGTGGCTCTAATACGAATGGATGGATTTTTATGCCGACGTCGTATAAACATTGATATACACGGACGGCGAAAAATACGAAAGGACATTATAAGCATTTATTATATTTAAGGAGAATGTGGTTTTGTATTATTTATGAAGAAAAAAACAAAAAATAAACACGAACAAGGATTTTGCGAATAACATTTTCATACAAAATATGAAATTTACAGAATTTTCACATATTGTAGAAGAAACACATTTTTGGCAATTCAAAATATATATTTT
This sequence comes from Athripsodes cinereus, assembly GCA_947579605.1. Taxonomy (NCBI): domain Eukaryota; kingdom Metazoa; phylum Arthropoda; class Insecta; order Trichoptera; family Leptoceridae; genus Athripsodes; species Athripsodes cinereus. The sequence goes on from OX388311.1 coordinate 5,879,652, forward strand.
ACAATATTTATGGAGAGATTTGTAGTGAGTTGGTATACAGAAACACTAACATATTCACATAAAGCAATAGCAAAGGATATATTGATGACAAGATTCGAACTAACTACCATCATGCTAATAAAACCAAATAATAATATTATCTCTTATAGGCTCGTAAAGAGATAACATTGTAGAACGGGTGACGTGTATATATTTACTTTATTGCAAGATGTTGCTTTGATGTGTATTCGAATAAATATACGGAATTAATTTACGATCCTTTAGTAGCACAATGGTATTATTGCCTGAAATAAAAATGCTTTTATGGGGTGTTTATTATATTAATACGTACCAGCGGTGTAAATATACCGACTCGTGGTCGTGATATTGTGTCAACGATAGATTAAAAATTTGCTACCAATTTCGACAAATTCTAGGTACAGTACAGACTTAGGTAAAAATAATATAATACCAATATTTATTGTATATTCAAATAAAGTGAGACATCGACCTGTCTGATTATACTTATTTTAGTTTTCAACAGACAAATATGTTAACAAATTGTATATAATCTTACAGAGGAAACGCAATTTAAACACAATACTTACAATCAAACAAACCTTTCTACATAGATTAAATCGAGAAAAGAGGAAGTACGTGACACAATATATTATTTCCGATCAAAGATTTCATTGTATCACTTTATGTGTGTATATCTTATTATTTTCCATGTACGTATTGTATTAACGTGTACAATTTCACTACTGTACTGAGACGTACATACACCCTCATCCCCCGTTATGTCGTATCAAGCGGAGTCTTTGAAAAGTCGCCGACAGATAGTTGAATTGGCCAGTTACCTGAATGGCTAGGCAGTTAGGTAAACGCCGACATTCAATTGAATTGCTAGCCGGATTTTTAACGTTACTTTTTGCAATCCTAGCGTCACAAAGCCAAACAAGAAAACTAAATTTTAACAATCGGGCTAGTTTCAATCAGGCAGAACGTTGAACTTTTGGCGCGTCATTATGGTTCAACAAAACGAGTAGCCATTCGATTGAATGTAGGCATTTAACCACCTAGCCATTTAGTTAACTGGCTAACCTAACTATCGGACGGTGACAGATACACCACCCTAACCTCAACATATACTAGAGATGATACTATTGAGATACGGAAGTCCACCCATTTCTACTAAGTCCTGGGAGATGAGAGAAGGGATGAGATACTGAACCGAACAAAGAAATAAATATTCAAATGCTTTTTGTATGGCTTCGAAATACAAATTAATTCAGAACTAAATTGTCACGAAAACATCAAATGAACAAAATCTTTCGACAGACTTAGTCTGCGTTGTTAATAAATCGAATTAGTGACAAAACGAATAATAATGCAAATAGATCGCTTTTGCAAAATAATTCTTAAAAATACGTAGGTATATCAAAGATGTGTAGAGGAGAGAATTCTCAAATAAATTATTTACAACGAAATATATTTACGCTATTAGATATACAAAGGGTTCTTATATTCCTTTTCTGATATAACAGCTCTGACACGCAGTAACATCTTTGTGTTATACTTTGAAGAGATTTCTACCAAGGATTTAGATGTAATATTCGAGGCAAGAGAAATATGAGAAAATATTTCGAAATACTTTTAAAGCATGAATTACTTTCTTCCATGTTACACAATGCCGTTTCTCTGCACACCGCTGCGTTATAAGAATTTCAGTTATTTTCTTTATAATACTCGTAATACAAATATTATAGGATCAATTTAAGACATTGAATAAAAGAAAAGCCTTAACCTAAAACTGAAAAGCATGAAAATTATGATAAATTAAAATTGGTAAATAGAAAGATTCAACCGATAATAGAATAGTTCGTGATAAGAAAATCTTCGGAAGATTGATTATAATAATATATTTATTGTGTATTGGAGTAATCTTACAGAAAATTGCAAAGAAGCGTGTATTCACTTTGTATACTACATAAATAATATGCTTACTACTTACTGCATCCACTTCCGAGGCGGATATTCTTATATAAGTACCAACTTAATGGATCTTCGCTATGGAAGTAGGTCGACTGTAATATTATTTAACTATAGCGAGCAGCAATTTTATCCGATAAACCGAGAGATACAATTGTGTCTTCTCGCTGGGAAAAGAACCGAGTCCATATTGAATACTTCATCAATAAATTTATTCCAAATACTGCATTAGGTACTCTCACTTTTGTAGAATTCCGACTTTTGGACTATTTGGTTAGTTGAGTTGTTGATCAAAATAGACGCATAGTGATCTTAAAGATCATAAACTCTTTGATGAATGAACAAACAGTAAATATTATTAGTTAAATCATTACAGGGATCATTGCTCGTCAACTTAAAAGAGTAATACCTATTATTCTTACGGCGAAGGAAAAAAACATGAATAAATAAATAACCAAAGAAGAATCGAGTTCGCAACACGCAAAATGTAGTTATTGTCTAATCGATCGAGGGTTTAAACCTTTACAATATGAAAAAAACATATTCAATGATTTTAAAAATGTCTCAAAACAAAACTCAGTTTATTTTTTCTATGTGGTCGAACGCTTTTGTCAAGCTCGATTCACATTATCAAGAGAACATAATATCTTCGATTGTACAGAAAATATATATCTTCAAAATATATATCACAAACACTTAATTTAATTAAATAAAAAGTTGTGATGTATTGCATTACAAATAAAAATAATACAGAAAACAAAAACTAACAAAAACTCTTCAAATTGGACTTAGTGAAATAATTACGAATTCTTGAAACATCAGTCGAGCTTAATTATAAAAGCAATATTACACAATTCCTGAACATCAAATAGGTAGAAGAAGAGAAAGAAATTAGCTGGATACATGAAAGAATCAACCGAAAAATTAAATTTAATACTGAAATACGAGAGAAATACAAATTTAAGGAAATGCGAGACAAATAAATATTAAATATATTTGATATCAATAAAACACTGTTTTACTTTTCACTATAGATTTATTAATACTCAAGCGCTTTCTCAAGTTAGCTTGACATTTTCAAGAGAACAAATTACAAGAAATTTTTTTCTCAGTCACATGCAACAACAATATTTTTTATATGTATCTAGGTACCTAAAAACAGAAAAGAAGGGGTAAGGAAGTAGGAGTAGTTAAGATAATGGTGGATGAACAATTGGTTTCAACAATGGTGATGGATGGGGTATTTGAATATTTACAATATTTTTAATATTTCTATACCTACCTATTTCCAATGTTTCCAAAGCAATTAATTTTCTATACCGGTTTTCTGAATGTAGGACCCTTACACTACTCACATCAAAATTGTGATTATGACCAATGCAATGATCCGCCATCTCCGAACAATTAGATAAACCCCTAAGTGCTCTGGAATGAAATATTACCTTGATTATTCGGAAAGAATTTCATTACCGCTCCTATTAGACGATTTTCAGAATGATTGAAAGCTGAATTTGAAGAAAAACAAAATTAGCTACATACAATGGAAAGAACAGATTTCAATATCAATTGATGCAAGGATTTTATATTAAATCATTTCACTTTCTTCCAAGATGCTATTTACTTTAATAGATAGAATGACATAAAAAAATGAAGATCAAATTAATTTACCGACATTGAACCTCTAAAAAAGTATTAAAACCATAAATACATCACATTAATAATTTACAAATCCATTTCTGAACCACAATCGTACTGATCAATATCATCATAACCGGAAAGTAATTCCATAAATTTAGAGTATTTACTTGAAATTAGTTTGGAAACACGTTTACAAGTGATGGCAATTTGCCCAACTCGTTTACAAAACTGACCCACAAAACTTTTACATTACAATCTACTACTAAAGGAATTTATTATTAATTACAATTGGGGTAGGTAGCGGAGCACCACCCACCCTCTCAGAAGCACACACCACAACAAGAGTTGTTGTGGAACCATTATTTGATGGATGGGATGAATCAATAATTGATCACAAACCGTGAAATTGCTTCTGATGTCGTTATTTTATAACAATAATTTATGTGTTTCGTATCATATCACCTGCTTAAAATAACTCCGATAATATTTTTGAATTTCTAAATAAAACTGGATGCGTTAGCACTTGTTTTCTGTTAAGGATTATTAATATTAGGTGGAGCAAATCCCACGTAGGATTATATACTATTATGCTGTCATTTGTATTGGAAAATGTACAAAAGACGGCAATCCTTGTGGGAAAGCAAACGTCACTTCAATCGTTTAGGTAAATATAACGTTATAGACAACCAAAATAACGTAACACAAAATGCTTTTGGTAAACCCACCTTCAAATTTTTGACAGTCAACAACAACAACCTGTTTTGAGACAAGAGGAAAATATATAAACACACAATCGCTTCGAATCTAATTAAATTAACTCTATGCTGGGAATAAATAATGAGACAGAAGACATTTATTGTTTCACTTCAGAAAGAAATACTGTTGGTTGATTAGTGGCGATGTGGAAAAATAGATTTTTTTACAAGTTCACAAAATCTGGCTTCAGATCTTTTTAGGTCGTCAACCGTACGAACAAAGAGGCAAAAGGCGAATGATATTCGTGAAATATTTTTAACATCTACCATCCTTGCTTCATTAAATGATACTCAAAAGGTTTTTTTAACAAAATGGTACAGTGAAAAACTTTACGTAGCTCGCACACTATAAAAGTTGTGTCTTCCATTATGGAAGTAGTGCTTAATGCTGTGTACATCCTCAAATAATACTTGTGTGTAGTAATATTATAGTCGGTCCACTCGTGATTAAGGTTTAATTAATTGCACTAACTTTGATAATATTGTAGTAATGAAGCGTGTTGTACAACCAAACCTCACCGCGTGACGATATTATGCAGAGCTGGGCATTATAGCAATTAACCAGTTAATAAGCTTCCATAAAAATTGTGATTAACTTTTAACTTGATTTCACTATCAGTAACATTGACTTCTGGTAAATTAAGTCCGTTACATTTTCTAAGAGGGAAAACTTCCCAGCGATTTTTCAAAGAGCATCACAGGTGTTGGCTTTGTTAAAAAAATAGCCGAAGTACCTTTAGTTATCTTAAGCTTTCGACTTTTTCGGCGCTTTTAAGTTCCTGGTAAAAAATTACCGACTACACGACTTTTTCGTTAATGAATTAATGATAGAACGAGTTAATTTTTTGTTAAAAGTGCCCAACTCTGATATTATTATGTTATTGCAGAGAGTACAAAGTAATACATAATATTATGTATTAGATAACATAGGATGTTGTTTTTATAATAACGACATCACGTTGCTGCTCACCACTGTATCAGCTTTTCAGTTGGGTATTATTTTATAGGAATGCTATTGATTATGAACTTGTTTCTCTATTAATACATAAACTACCTCCTTGTGATATAACATGACTAAGTTTTAACATAATTTAATTCGTTACAGATCCATGCAGTCTAAAGAATGGTCTTGCACTCTCTCCTGTAAATATTCGAGTGAGTGAATAATGTTTCGAGAGCCTGAATAAAACATTAGATCTTTATTTGAGCAATGAGATATTTTGCCACCCGTCCTGAATTTTTGTCTTACACCTGCCTTTTTCACGAAACACACGAATTTATTTAAACACAATATACAGCAATTGCCTTTATAAGTACACAGATAAACTTGATAATATCACACAATCATTCAACACATGTACAAAAATATAAAAACAGACAAAACATACTCCAGTTCAAGTCAAAAAATAAAAATGAAAATTTAAATACAAATACAATAAATTCATTAGAAGACAAATTTTAGTCACTAGTCAAGATATTAAAAAAAACAATAATAATAATAAAAATTTTAGAACTGCACAAAAATACATGAAGAACATGAAAAACTTAGAAAAAGAGTGGATTTCTTTGCCAGGGGTTCCACGACTCGATGTGAGTGACAGCTAAAATAATAACAGTAGCAAGAAGTTAGTGTAGGTACAAAGCATTCAAATGATTTTTGTTGTGAATCTTTGGATTCATTTTCAAGAGTCGATTCTTTCTGTACACGCACTTCTCATTGAAGTCGCATGCATAATTCAGTCGAGAATGAATGTTCGTAATGTTTAATTTATTAAACGAATGCCGCGGATATAATATTATGGATGTACGATAATAGCAAAAAGTTTGAGTAGGTTTTCATCAAATAAAGATGGCAGCTCATAGAACAAATATAAATTAGAAAAAGTTTATTGGTTCTATATTATTATCTCAGCAAGCAAGGCGAGTGCTGGATACATGGCATGAGACTGTTAGAACTCGCTCAGTGAAGATTTATTATATCGCCTCCGTTCTCTTTGCACGGTGTTTTTAACTAGAGCCAATATTGTGATCAATAATAATATTAGGTGTGTACGTAAGATCTCTATAACGAAGATTTAATGCTTCTCGAAACTGTTTTACGGCCATAATAATAAAAATAATAATTATTATTGGAAAAGGATAAAAATAACCTATATTGATTTTAAGTAATTCACGAAGGAAATAAACGTTAAACTGGTGATATTTTTAAAGAATTTTGTTAGGTAAGGCAGGATAATAATATAATTTATAATGAAAAACACACGAAAAGCCGAAGATCAATAGACGTAAGTACTTTGGTTGAACAAACAAGTTCTGAAAACTTGAATACTTACCAAAAACTACAATATTGTATGTTGACCAAACGATTTTTGATAGAATATACATACTTATACAGGTTTGCCGCCTCAAATTCTATTTTGTATAGGAGTTTTCAAGCTTTTCCGAAAAAAAATCCTTCCATTTTAGCAGATTTTCGCTTACAGGCCTGACTTTTTTACTGACTCTACGTAAGGTTCTACACACAATGTAAAAATATACAGATTCCGGTTTAGTGTAAAAGCTCGTTCGTGAGTAAAAATCTTCATAGACACAGTGTAAATATTTTCGCAGATTTTTTTATGTTTCAAAACAATTTTTTTCTATATGAGAGTCAAACAACAATAATAATAAAATGTATAGAGGAAATCAGAGTAAAAGTATAAATAAAATCAAAAATACATAAATATTTTTATTACATCAGATAATTCTTATTAAATTATATATAATGAGTTACAATCCATTGGATTGGTCTGCAACGAGTTTGGACTTTCTTCCCACTCCTCCCTATTCTCAGCCAGTCTTTTCAACTCCATGCATGAGCCACAGCTCATGTCCCTCTTCAGTTGGTCCATATAGGCGTCTCTCGGTCGGCCTCTGCCAGTTGTGCCTTCGGTCCTACCCTCTGCGATTGCGATGAGCAGTCCTGGGTGCCTGATGTTGTGGCCAATCCAGTTAGCTCATTGTTGGCAGATTCTTTTGAGGAGTTGTCTTTTTTCGCCAACCCTGGTTAACACTTCTTCGTTTTCGACGTGTTCCGACTAATGAATCTTCAGCATGCGTCTACAGCACCACATTTCAAATGCCGCTAACCGTCCGCTTTCACTCTTGCTGATGGTCCATGTCTCGCACCCATATAGCAAAATGCTCCACACAAAAGCTTTAGTGAGATTCTTCCTCACGCTTAAATCAATATTAGGGGATTCCAATATTTTTGATTTTTTGTTAAAGGCAATTCGTGCCTGGTTTATTCTGCTCACAATTTCTGATTTGGAGCGTCCGTCCTGGTTTATTCTGCTGCCCAAGTACACGAGGTCTACTATCAGATAATTCTTAAAGAGAATGTCAATCTCTTTAAAAAATATTGCTCACTTCTGATATAAGTTTGTTTGTGGTTTCCCGATATCGCACAATTTTTTATTTAGCTGAGAAGTATTTCTACCGTAACACGGTTGTCTTAAAGATAAAATTATGATAAAGTCCCATATTTTCACAAGGGAGTGTTGACATCATCATAATATTATAAAAACAAACGCAGGTAGTTTATAATGTATTCGCCAATGTAAGGAACTGGGCGGAAACAAGGAACGGCAAGGAAATATCATAGACGACGTGACGCCAGCTGCCGGGAAAAGATACACATAATATAATACTCTTTATATCAGTGGGAATGGCACATTTCAGTGGAAAGGCAAATTTTCATTCAATGTTTTTCTTTATAATGTATTATCATTCAATGATCTGCCGGAGCTTGAGACGTCTGGCAACCCACTGCCAAGAATAAAAAGATCCACTGTTTCAGAAGCTGAGACTACAGAAAAGCTGTTCGGGTATCGGAAAAAAGTAGGTTTTTCATTTGAGGCTAAGGATCTACACATTATGTAAGAGTAATTTACGCGTCGTAAATGTATCTAAGTTAAAAGCCGTCATTAAGTTTTACGTGCAACATCCTTGCTCTACTGAACATTTATAACAACGTAATGACGTTACTCCCGTTTATTTCATGGTGACGTTAATCTCGTAAGAGATCTATGGAAGTCGAATAAATTACGAATAAGTGATTAAATAAAAAAAAAACTGAAATACTGTATTAAACATATTCGGGTCCCCGGTAAAGAATAGCTCTCCCATTCTTTTCCGTAAGTTTTCTAGAGTTGTGTAAAAGGCAGGTGATCGCAAAACATCTTTAAACAGTTAGTCTACTCGCTAGCCCACTTGTGGGAGATGCCGTGATGGTATAATAATAGTAGTTTATATAATTTTTGTGGCACCAGACACAGAAAGACACAAGCAGATCCACGACCCTAGACATCCCCTTTACAATCACCGGATGGCACCTCCAAGATTAGGATCGAGAAAAAGCTTCCTTAAGATCACAAATGACCTTACAACCTCGTCAGAAAAGCGTAGAGAGGAATTGTGGAGGCAGGAACTTGGCGACAATCCATTGATGATGCCATCTGAAAGCACAAACACCGTGCATAGTCTGAACTACCCCACGTGGAAGACACTGAACAGACTAAGAGTTGGGGTGACAAGGTGCAAAAGTAACCAGCGGAAGTGGGGCTTTTTGGATGGAGAGGACGCCAGCTGCGACTGTGGGGAGGAGCAGAGTGACTCTCACCTACTGCAATGTCCGCTGATGCGGAATGCATGTAATGTGAGTGACCTGATGATGGCGAATGACAAGGCGATGTACGTCGCTACATATTGGAGTGGCAAGGTCTGAAGTCCGGACCCGAAAAAGAAAAGAAAGATATAATTTTTCTTGACAACATAATGTTTTGTCTGCTAAATCGATGCGAATGATTAATCTAGGATGGTTTAAAATTCAAGTATGATTCAAATCTACACTTCTGATCAAATTAAATGATGATTGCGACATCCCATTGTGTCAAAAATTCTACTTATAGTATGAACTGTTTATGAATATTGTTGCATAAATAAACAAAACATTCTAGATGAATAATTCAGGCCACGATTATCATTACAAAAGATAAGCTATTATCGTTACAGCCGTGCTGGAAGAAAAGACGAGAGAGTAGAAATAATGTTAACGGCCTTTACAGTCTGCTGAATGGTGATAAACCTGCAGCACTATTTGTCCAGAGATTTACGTTTCACGGACTGTCATATATATAATTTTACACAAAATAATGAGGGGGAAATGGGTATTTACTGAACAAACGGCACAGACATAAATTTGGTCGGTATCACAAGAAGTAAGTCATTGGTATTCCAAGAGAGGACCGAGGAGTGAGAGAACAACGGATGAGACAAGGAAAGAGACTTGGAATACCTTTGTATTATTATATCGTATTATTTAACAAGACACACTTACACTTATGTAGTCTCATTGATAATGTTGGTCGAACTCGATACTTTCCAGAGAATTGAATAATTTGATTGAAAATTTAAAATGGTTTAAATTATTGGTTAAACTAAATTCGCTACGTACTTTAAAAGTTTAATCGGAATAATTTAAGAATCATTAATATAAACTCAATGATTATCAAACCTTAATCAACTCAACAAGTTCATTAATGATTATATCAGGATTCAGGAATTACTAACTTTAACTTGGTCATTTACTTTTCAAATGGATTTTCATTACCTGCCTCATTACGACTAAAATGCTTGTAGATTTTCCGTCACATTTTATTTTCATTCATTTGGCGATAACGAAACAGATTTTTCAAAGCATTCAAATGATTTATTTTGTTGTGAATCTTGAGATTCATTTTCAAGAGTCGATTCTTTTTGTACACGCACTTCTTATTGAAGTCGCATGCATAATTCAGTCGAGAATGAATGTTCGTAATGTTTAATTCATTAAACGAATGCCACGGATATAATATTATGGATGTACGATAATAGCGAGGCGGCTGGCTCGTGAGGCGGTACTCACCACACCAATCACCAAGTACGCAGCCGGAGACAAAACATCGGCCAGGTAGGTCTCTCACCTCGCGGCAATGCCGACACTTAATCATACAAAACGACATTCAGATTTCACGGTTTGAATTTCATGCTCTTTCTACACGTATCCTCGATGATAGTTAGTCTCCATATAAATCTATTATCGTATTAATCCATAAATTTATCAAAAATCTGATTATATCGGCCTTTTCTATTCATCTTCTACATGAATTCAGATAGGTTCATATAATATAGATCCAATATCCTTTTAAGAAATAAAGCTTATAAAAACTTTTTTCTTTTTAAAGATTGGATTTGAAATAAACCCAAATATACCCCCAGACACTAAACGTGTACGTAGTACATCAAAATAAGCACATACCTAATATGCTCGTGTCGTGAAGGTGGAATCGAACCCGAGTCTCTAAATTGAAAGTATGAGACTCTACCAACAGGCTATCGATCACCTTAAAAGGGTTAATAAAATACTTTCCTTATTGCATAAAAGAATGACTCCACTTCATTAAAAAAACAAAGTATTTTTTGACTTCAAAGGATTCGCGTGTTTTACTATGTACTGTAGAAATTTATTGTGTTTTGTGCACGGAATTAGTCCATTCGAGTTTAATGGACTAGTTACTTAGACCCAGCACAGATAGATTCGAACGTACATTATTAACACTGTAAATTTTTAATTATTTATCATAATCTGTTCATAATTTGAATAACATAATTAATTATCTTTAAATATTATGATTAGATTTCGTAATCATACATATACACTTAATGACAAACATTATTGAAAGTTTCATAATACGAGAAACTTAACATTGTTTAATTTCGTAGGAATAAGTTTGTTGTAGGAAACATGTAATACAGAGAAATCTTAAGACTTCACATACAACAATATTATTGTAGTATGACTGTATGTTTCATCATATAGCGTTGCTGTTAGAAACTTATAATTAAGATGTAATTGTAAAGGAGGTTCACTCATACACTTGCAAAACTAATAACAACAATAATTATTTTTATTTATTAATGTGAACAAACGAGTTGAATTGAATCCTGAATGCCGGTGTAGTCGATGAATGTATGTAATATTATTAATATGTATGTCGATGAGATCAAATAAGTTTACAACAAGTTTGACTTAGACTCTCCCGAAGTTGTCGTCAGTCGTGTCGAAGAAAGGAGGGTGGACAGATCGGAAACCTTTCAAGAGAAATGAGAATTAGATGGAAAGTTTATTGGATAAAATTAAATAATAATAAGTAAGTAACTTTGGGTAAAGTTCTGAAATATATATAAACTCTAAGAACATTAAATGTCCAATTTAATAATATTCATAATGTAAAGAAAGTGTTCCATAATAAATCGCTTAATCACGATTCTATATAACGGAGAACAATGGTGAAACAAAATCTATTACAAAAAGTTTTTCCGTGCGTAGATACTGCGTAGAGTAGAAAAGATGAACATACATAATATTTATTCTTTTTCTTTTAATCTATGGATAGGAATGATATATTTCTTTCTAAAATAAATATGAACCAAATTTGAGCTTTTCTTACCTACATAATAAAAGAAGAGACTAAAGTACTTTTTTAAATATTCAAATAAAATGTTTTCATTTTAATCGACAGGGCTCTTTTTAATTTTTGGTGCTTTTAGATTTTTCGGTAAAGACTGATCTGACTAAAGTTCGTTTGAAAGGCAATGTAAGAAAATCTTTGCTTCATTATTATAACTTGCATCACGCGTCCGTAGACATTAAAAAGGAACCGACCCATGAAAACTCTATATGATAGCTAAGGAATTATTTTTCATGTACGAATTTCGATTGATTCCATTTGTTTATTATTATCAACATATTTTTATAGTTTGTTGAACATGACAGATCAATGTGATACATACTAAAACAAGTAGATTCATTCACTGATGTACCAACATCTTCTTCGAATTTCTGTCAATGGATTTGTTACATAACGAATATGAGCTGAATAAAATTGGAAACATTCCGACATGTATTCAATATAAACATTAACACACGCGCACCAGGGTAAAGGTTTATTCGCAGAAAACGAACAATGGTCGTTAAGAAGATAAAGCGAGTACGGAAACGAGATGTAAGTATTATATTGAATTTTACAATTTCCTCCGCAGTAGGTACATCGTCATTAAGGCAAAAACAGAAGAAGACGAAAGTGATGCGAGTTAAATGTAACATTACACAACGTAGCAATTGTTTCATATCATTATTAGACTTGGGCCACACCCGATGGAATTTTTGTCATAATTCTGTTTGTCACATCCATTACGATGTTTCCCATAAGTGGGACGGACAGAGGACTCATTTTCGTCATAAAAATTAAATACATTTATTATGAGTGACATTCCTTGCCCCTAAATATAAAATTGGTTTTCAACAACATAGGTGGAAAATGATACTATTATAAAAAAAACCACTGAACTAGAGAAGTTCTAATACCCACCTAAATAAGCTATAAAATTGTACTAAAATAAAAAGTAAAATAAAGTGACAAAATATTTTCCATCCGTTTTCTTTCAGATATTGGATACACGATTTTGATTTCAAACGTTCGTATGAAGTCAAACAACAATCAACGTACAAAGCACAACAAACCACTTGAAGGAGAAGTAAGCGGGGAGGTGTTACAAAATTGTAGGTATTATTCGAGAGTGACAGTGTACACATACTCAAGTTACCTATGTAACACTCACTCGGGTTTTCTTGTCACATACAGACTATTTCACATCCTAACTACATACTTTCTCTCTATCTCATTTTATTCCTGGCGGGTGTTTCACATTGTTACGCAGACTAGAGACGTTACTGCTAAGATCAAATAGTAATCGACATTTCATGTTGTGTTCCTACAAAACTATCGACAACCTTTTTTTTATCGAACCATATGGGTACGTGCAAAACTAGTGCGACACGCAATGTTATTTTATTTCAGTTGTAGGAATAACTAGTAAGACTAATGCTATGGACATTTTCCAGTCACTTCATTTTCGGAAAAATAAAGAGACTTAGGATTTACGATGACATCAAAGTTACAAAGTTTGTTAATTGAAGTGATATTCTAGTCGTTTAAGCATTAAGTAATCATTGTAATTTCATTTAGATACATCTCGTATTATTTTACGCACTCTGCAAAAATGTTCAATTATATGATACAATATTGGAAGCTAATGATACTTTTTGATTTATGCGCCCAATATTCACCGATTGGTGAAAATATTGACTTGATCAAAAATCCAAAAAAATCACTGTAACTGATTTATGCTGAAAACATAGTAGATACATATTTATAAACATTATATCTCCCAATGCTGTAATCACCAATTATCGACAAAAATAATTAAGAGTAAATAATTATGTAAATGTATAGGCATTTATTATTCACAAACGAACAACGTAATCTCAGACTCAAAAGATTTGAAATCCATACTAAAAAGCAAATTATAATAGGATATCTGAACTATAGGCGCCTGTTGCTTGTGAAATTTCAATTAAAATTAATAACAATCGATCCAATTAATATTTCACAATATTCCGATAATCACACTCACCTCGTGAAAGCGATTATTAATAATATAGGCATCGTGGGTCTGTGCGTTTACTTTAGTTGATTGATCTCAGGGTGTTACATATAATATATCGGATAGAGATCATAGAGTTCATAACATAGCATAACATATTTTATGACAATATATTCTCAAATACAATATTAAAAACTCTACGTACCTTCTCTCTTATAAATTTTGTATTTATACCTACGTATGTAAATAAATTAAATAACATGACATAAATCCAATGGTAAATATATAAATAATCCTTTCTATGATTAATACTTTCTTGCCAATATCAGTTATTTTCGAAGGATTAACTATGTAACAGTTACGAGACATTTTGAATGTTTTTGACGGTATTTTACCATTGACGGTATAGGTTTACCGAAATCGATCGCCATTTAATTAATCAAGTAACGGATGTGCATTGTAGAATACTTAAAAAAACATTCAAAATACTTTCTTGCCATTGGACGACAACTTTCTTCTTAAAATTCACGACATTATAATTGAACAAAACATTTTTGTAAATGTAGGAAAAACATATTACATTTGTAACACAACTGTTCAACTAATTCTTAAACAAAATCTTTGATTCAGCGAAAACTCACATGAAAATAGTACAAAAACACGCTAAGAAAAATACTAACGAAATTTCACAACGAATCATTGGTACGTAGGTACTATCAGATTAGGACCAGAGATGGTACAAACGATTCATTAGTACGAATCTATAATATTAACTATTCGCAAACAAGTTGTTGGTAAATTTACTAACGATTTGTTTGCGAAAAGTGAATATTATAGATTCGTACTAATGAATCGTTTGTACCATCTCTGGTCCTAATATGAAAGTACGTACCAATGATTCGTTGTGAAATTTCGTTAATATTTTTCTCAGTGCACTGAATGAATTAACGCAACACAACTCATATAACAAAAACATATTCACTTTTGTAAAGTCTTAATTATAATTATAGTAGTGTGTTCCCTTGAGAACGTCTGGTACACCGCAGAGAAATAATAAGACACGTTGTAGGTAGTCAAAGAATTTCATGTTCATCCAGTAAAGAGATCCATCATCTGTGATTTAATTACAAATTCTGAAAATACTTAATATAATAGCAATCAACTCGGCATTAATTACTGCGTAATTCTTATGGAACAACATTGCGAAAAACAAGACAAGAAAAAGTAGTAGGTAATAGTAGAAGTAGGTGGATGTTACTTTATTATGTTACGAATTTGATTTAATCTATCCTGTTTTTGAATGGACTAAGAATATAGAAATAAGATTTTCGACCGAAATTCAGGATTCCATTAACATCAAAACCACCAGTGAGAATAAATTATAGACAGAAAATGATATAGCTTTAACAAGAAACCACCGGGAAAAATGATAATCAAGAAATTTTATCAGTGGAAAAGTAAAGGAATATAATCTAGGTGAGGTTAGGTTACATTAAAAACCTACTATTTTTTAACTACGATTAAAACGTCTGATTATATTGATATCCGTTCTGAATATTTCTATGATTATTTAAAATTAATTTTAATTGTTTTTTTTTTCTTTATTTATTTATTCAATATACGGCAATTGCCTTTTACAGAAAATTATATTGCAAATAAAATAAAAAATCATATTTCACATCTGCTATAAAATAACAAATTATAAAAAGATATACATCTTATTCAACTGTACAAATAATTAACTGTACAACGTCAGCCTGACTTGTCTCATTTCATGGATTGTGTTTGTTTACATTTAAATTTTACGTTTTTAGAAGTAAAACCGTAAATTTTATAATTAAAATAAGACAGCGTTATACGAAATGTTTCTCATACAGATCTGATACATCTGTAATAATATATGAGATATTAAAATCGAGGGAGATAGTTCGCAGAGAGGCTGAATTTACGGGTGGGACTCGCGACAAGTATCAGTGTTACTACCACACTCGACCTAAAACCTTTATATTATCTCAAATAAAGGATCAGATATCTTTAGATAGGATTTTCTTAGAAAGATTCTATCCGTATTATTACTGGATACTACAGGAGTATTAAATGTTATGCTATTACAATATTCTTGGATGAAGAAACTATGATATCCATTACCATTAACGATATACGGTTTCTGGGGACGATTTATAAATGTCAATGTAACAAAATAAAAATAATAATCTGTATCAGAGAGAAAATAAGTATAAATAAATTTTCAATTAAGTATACCTTTGAATTTTTCTCTAATGGAAAATCGTATAAGAGATCAAGAAGATTTGCGTTTAATACGAAAAAGATTATTTTGTATTGAAAATGTAAAAATAAGTATTGTAGGTACTTCACAACAAACAGACGGACTTTGAGAACACCTATATATTTGTGACGTTTTGTTCTTTCTGTTTTTAACATAAAGACGTAGCATTAATGGTGGAAAAATAAATAGCTGCATCATATTTTCTTTATTATTTCAACAAAAGTCCACTTAAAATATAATAAACATATTAAAAATATGTTTCATTGCAGTACCGAGGACTTCAGTAGGCCTAGTCAAAACACATTTAAGCGTTACGTTTTCGTTCAAACGCGGACGACGTTGCGAGAAAGCGTCAATTTCCGTAGCTACATGTGTATTTTAGCTACGAAAATTGACGCGTTCTCGCAACCTCGTCTTGTTTGAACGAAAACGAAACGAAAACGTAACGCTTAAATGTGTTTTGACTAGGCCTACAGGCATCCTAGAGTAGTATCTATTCACGAACAATTTTATTATTAGCCTTACCTTTTCTATATCTCTGCAGTAAAGGCTGTAGTATCACAGTGCGAACGTTCACCTGAAAAGGAGAAATTATACGTATATTAGTATTTTACTTTGTAGAAAGAGCAGGTACATAATAAGGAGTGTAATTAAAATGATAACGTTAACTGAAATGTTTCAGTGTAAAAGTATCAAGCGGTTTGTTTAATCCATTCGGGTCCGTGATAACCTTTATGGAAATCATTTCATGGAAGGGAGCAAATTAAGAAGCAAAGGTAGAGTTAGTTATTCAAACTAGGAATAATTACGAGCAATTATTTTTATCATATTAT
Organism: Athripsodes cinereus; assembly: GCA_947579605.1. Taxonomy (NCBI): domain Eukaryota; kingdom Metazoa; phylum Arthropoda; class Insecta; order Trichoptera; family Leptoceridae; genus Athripsodes; species Athripsodes cinereus. The sequence continues at coordinate 5,896,661 of OX388311.1, forward strand.
AATGTCTTCCCCGAACGAGAGATCTCCCAGGAAAATAGATATTCTAAAATCTATTTATCTGTGGTGATCCTCGTTTCATGTATATTTAATTTCCAATCAAATAAATCTCGATTTTATTATTCATGTAAATTCTGTCTTGAAACGCAAAAACATGGCTAACAAGGGCTCAAATTGTGTGGAGCTATAGAAAACGTTTGAAATGTCTATTCATTCCTATAACTTGAGTAAGAAATTTTTCTTAAGATCGCTATTAAAAAAAGATCGCTAAGTATTTAGCGATCGACTACTGGCGAACTTTTCGCGTTTTATGCGTTATTGTTGCAATTATTGTCGAAAATTCGTTAGTAGTCGATCGCAAAGTGCGTGTTTGTCTAGGAGGTCTGCTCTATCGATAAGTACCCATAAGAAATTAAAAGAGGACACTCGACAGTTTAAGAGTGTAATATTTATAAATGCGTTATCAATCGAAAGCGATCGACTCCAATTGAATATGCGCAAACACAAAAGTGTTCTAATTTTTATTAAACAAAATTACTATATAAAGATTACGTTATATTTACATAAGTAAACGGAGTAGAAATTAAAATTATAAACTAACTTGGAGTAACATTAACATAATTAGATGATTAGTATGATCAATATTCTTTTAGAACTGAAGTGAGCTCGTGCTGAGATGAGCAAATCACAAGATATTCATGAATTTATTATTTGTATGGTGAATAACTAAACAAGTCTTAAAGTAACTTAGTATCAAACAATCGATTAACATTAATATGTATGTACATTCATGCATTTGCTATGCAGGCTCAGCCAGACAGGTACAATATTCTATTATAATAAATATCTGTGTCCGTTCCTATATACATATTTATATGTCCTCAACAGACGTTGTAATTGGACAAGACAAAGAAATAATACACTCTATGCGAAGTCTCAACCTCAGGGCAATTTTAGTCTAAAAATTCTCATGTACCTATTATGTATTGATAGAGACATTAGTGTTATTCGATTTGTATAAGAATTAAATATTTTGATGTGTGTTTTGTTAAAATACAACGCTTTTATTCCAGTCAATTGAATATGTATCAAGAGTGGAGATAAGACGTTATGTTATTGTCTTGAAGTAAAATCAGATTTTGTGTTTTCATAAAACTATTAAATTTGTTAATAAGTAAACTACTACACAAAAATAATAACCAATATTTCGCACCATACCATAACAGAACACGGACAGAACTGTCAAAAAAATTAATCAAGATGTCGTCAGTTTTTAAATAATTTTCTCCAACTTTTGCAACTTCTTAGAAAATTACTTATACTGTCTTGCATATGTCAATTGTTTATGTTCCTGACCGAACGCGGATAAAACCACACTAGTGTAACAATATAATTATTGAAATTGGTAAGTCATTAGTCAAGCTGCATTGTAATATGTATTACTGACGGTGATGAATTATTGATAATAATACAAATAATAATAATGGAATCGCAATTGGTTCTGTGTATCTTCCCACTGTTTGTAAACTATTATTATCACTAGCTTTGACACCCCATTTGTCCATACTTAGTTAAAAAAAAGTAGGCACCTACATGGAAAAAAGTAAAAAAAAAAAAAAATAAGTTACGTACCAACGTAGTAAAAAGCGCTAAAAACCTTTCTTATGAAAAAAAATTGATGTTTGACGCCCATATTTTAGTAAAAAATAATAGGTTAGTACCTATGTGGACAAAAATACATAAAGCCTCTTCCCAATAAAAAACTTGATGTTTGCACCCCACATGACCATATCAAATTTAAAAAAAATTGGCAGGTACAAATGGCATAGACAAAAGTAGTTGCAAAAACATCGTCCTAATGTAAGATTTACCTACGTAGGGAACAATGTAATATAGTTGTCCGCATCCGAACTGCCGTGAAACGAAAAAAAAGTATGTAAAGAAAGAATTGTCACCTAGATACTCTCTCCCTGTATACCCAAAACAAACCTTAAAGTATGGATTGTATCTGAATCCTTCAATATTCAAGAATATTTCACTTTCAAATATTTCAAAATGCATACATAAAATATTAGGCAAAAAAAGATACCCATGGGCACCCATGTAGTTATCAATCACCTAATTAACATTATTTATGAAATTAGTACGTACCTAATACTATCGTTATTCTACAATATAGATTTCTATGATCTCATAAAATCGTCCATTATGAAAGTAGACCAAAATGACGAAAAAAATTTCATTAGATTTTTTTTTATCCTCAGCAAGCAATTTTACCACTAAAATAATTACTAAATTTAGTTGTAGCATTGTTGACTATGAATATTACTATTAAGTAGGTATACGATATTATACCATTCATAGTAACATGTTCTCATTAGAACTGTAATATCTTTATCAATGTATAAAATATTCAAAATGTTATCAATCTAAATCCTGCCGAAAGATGAGACCTCGTATAGGGTGTATTATTTTACCTCTGTCTTTTCTTATTTCAAAGTCCATTAAGGACATATGTATACATGAACGGACTCAAAATATTTGTGTGAATTAATACTATGAACACGAATTAGTCATCTCTGGTCTCAGACACACCCACGCGCTCAACAAGCAACACGTGAAAGACGTTTTGTTTGACCCAAGTTAGTGAATACAAAGGTATAGAAACTCGGGACTTAAGAAAATAACATCAATTGAAGGGAAAACATTGAAGGTAAATATTAGAATCGGATCATTAATTTAAACGATAAAAAATACATAATACTCTTATAACAGGTATTAAAAGGCTAGGTAAATATGTATGTTTCGAAGTAAATAAATTTACCTTTAATAAATTTACTATTAAATAAATTGACTTTTTCCAAAGTATACGAGAGTGGCTGACACTGATTTTCTTCAATTTCAAAACTCCACCGAATTAATCCAAATGTTTTCATAGAAGCTCTACTGTAACCATCAAATTTTCGTAAAATTCAAGTGTAAGACAATCATTCTGCTGGTTACCCATTTTGTGGGATATGACGTGATGTATAGTAGATTATCAACATATTATATCAAAATATTCACAACATAGAGATATCTTTCAAGTATTTCTTAACATCTCTACATATGGTTCGAAACCCACACCTGTTTGATATTCGGGAAAACAGCGTTGATGACTATTGGCCGGTTTCAATAACCTATCTATCCGTGACTATCGATTGAAATGTATGATTTAAAATATAGAACACAATAGATTTCAATCGACAGTAGCGGATAGATAGATTATTGAAACCGGCCATATGTGATCGAATCTAGGATTAATTTACAATAACCAAGTATCAAAAGAGATATGAATTCTGAGGAGGTTTAATACATCACGCGTAGACTTTAGAGAGATACCGAGAATATCATATTAATAATACATGGTAGTGAGTAAAGTATAATGCCTACAAACAAGTTATGAATAATGAACGAGCTCCTTGCACCATGACATTGCGCCTCACCTAGAGAACTAATAAGGAAACATTGAGTCACTTGATTATTTATGATGAATCCTTACAATGGATGCCGACAATACTACACTTATTAATAACTAAAACGCACTCGGTTATTAAATTTAAGACATAGATAACGATATGCGAATATTACCAGTTTGATTACAATAACCTACTATTTTCTAGGAAAACCTTCGATTTAATTTTGCGACACAAACGGCAACCTGGAATTTTTCCTTATTAATTATGGACACATATACAGATATGCAGAAAACGTGCACGATTTCTCTTGAAGTTGTAAATAAAACTAGGAACATCATTACACATAAAAACGTGAACTCATAAATATTGCAATAGTTAAAAAAATATTAAAAAAAACATTTGAATTTTACCTATTATGTAGGTCAGTGGTGTACGTTCCACTACCAATTTTATGCAGAATAAATTTTCTTTTACTACGCAGATAAAGAATTTAGTATTAACTCTGTACCTGAGAGCCATTAGGACTTAAGTGCATTTTTGACAAAAATGCCAAAGCTACGAAAAAAGCGAAAATAACACATATGTCGTGAGTCTTAAGTACAGAAATACTTAGGGTCTATACTATAGGGTCTATGTAATAAGCTGTACATACTATATACATCTTATTACTAGTAAAATGTTGAGATTTTTACGATTAAAAAATTGAATTTGAAAATGGCATTTTAGCACTTAAGACTAAATGGCTCTCAGGTACAGATTACTTATTGCTATAATAATAATATAACATATTCTGCCATATCAACAAATATAAAAACCAAAAGGAAAATGTACCAACAAATAACAATTTCATACTCATTAAATATGTATCAAAAATGTGTTATAATACTTATTAAGGATACGTCAAGTGGGAATAGTAAACAAAATACAAATATTTCAGAATTTCAAGACAAAAATATACCTACCCTGCGTTGAAACATCAAGAACCTATAGTGGGATTAGGGTTCTAAGAAGAAAAAAAAAATAATGCAATTCGATAGGTACTAAGTACTTTATTTTTATTTATTTATTTATTCATTCTTTACTGTACATTGATAAAAAACAGTTACATAAAAGTTATACATTCAAATTAAATACAATCAACATACAGAGGGCGAGTTTAAGGCAAAGGCGCGATCTCTTCCAACTAACTTTACCTTTATATTATTTTAATTTGACAAGATAATATTACGTAAACTTTTCGATTTTCGAAGAGGAAACACTATGAAAATTCATTTTAATTTAGATAATAAATATTTAAATAAAAAACACTGTTTACTTTCATTTAAAATTGTTATAATATTAAAAGCTTTTCGGACATACGTCCATCTTCAGTAATAATTACTTATAACAGTAATAATTCATTCAGTAATAATTAGTTATAAGTAATTATTACTGAAGATGGACGTATGTCCGAAAAGCTTTTAATATTATAACAATTTTAAATGAAAGTAAACAGTGTTTTTTATTTAAATATTTATTATCTAAATTACGTAAACATTTTTAGATTACACACCAAGATATCTCTCGAGTAAACATAAAAAAAGTGTAGATTTTTTTAAATCTCACCAAGCAACAACGACGAAGCGTGCCCATAACGGCGTAATATGGATTAAAGTTAAAGCGTGTAAATCTGTGATATGCTGATGAATATTCACAAATACAAACGCCTTACCGCCTCGTGATTAGTCGGGCCTTGGAATCCTGAAATATCCGAGAAATAAAATTATTTCAACAATTAGTCGGGCGAGTAAAAAGACTGAGATTACTTCAGATGATACATACATTTTTTAAGTGTTCTGTAAAAGGCTGATTTTCGTATTCAGATCAGCGATCAGGTTTATTAATATTTATTTATAAGGAGTAGACGACTTGGATGTTTACTACATGCAGTTAGTCCGCTGGCTAATGTCGTAGTTAAAAATAACAGTACATAAATATTAGGGTATTTCCGTATTAAATTTACATAGTTACAATTTGACTCTTTGAAGGAAAGAATCCGGCTAAAATTAATTTAAACTTTGTTTTGACTTCTGTTAAAAATTTCTCTTGGTTGACCACCTGCAGCCAACTTCACTCTCTCTCCTCTGGCCTTGTGGGCTCGCTGACGTGCTTCACGTTGGCGAGCCCCAAAAAAATAATAAAACTTTTGTGTTAATAAAGTGTTTAAAAGATAATCGAAACCGTTGCAATCTAAATAATAAACAGTGACTAAATAAACTTGTATATTGATTAATTTAAGTAGATCCTGTTGCGTAGTTAATAAGTTAATTGTGAAAGTATAAAAAGCTATTGTGTGTGTGTCTGAGCCAGACATTGTAAAACTAAACCATCAATAAATGTTCCTCGTTTAACTTAACTTCTGTTTTTTAATTTGTGAAACCAATCTATGCAACTCTACAATTATCCCTGACTTGAGACTCAAGCTCTCCCGACTGATTTAGCTGGACAATGTATGAAAAACTGGACATGAGTCGTAGAAAGAATTGGAGGGAAATATAGAGGGATAGAAGTGTTAATTAAATATAAATATGGAATAAGTGTTACATAAGTATACCGTGACACTACTCCACTCATGAGATATGCCATGATGGCTTAGATAGAAATATATAGACAGCACTTACATACCTACTTCAATAAATAAATTATAACGAGATGAAAAATCACAGGAGACTTTTTTGACTTCATTTCAATTTGATTTCACGTAATGAGGTTGCACAGAAAACAACGCAAATAAGAGGCGATTAGAAAAAATAAAAACAAATTTACGACTCAAGATATTAGACAAAGACATTGATTTCGTGGAGTCCCCGGTGAAAATAGGTCTTCCACTCTTTTCTGTACGTTTTTGAGTGTCCTGTAAAACACAAGTATAAGCAAAACATCGCGTATTACATTTAAAATCCACAGTTCAGTGATTATTGATTGATGAAAAGAGTCATGTATATTTATTATATGAAGTTTGTAGACTGGCTATCTCGCTTGTGGGAAACGCCGTAATGGTAGTAGATTAGAAAATCAGAAATGTTGTTATGTAACTGATGATTTGTAAAAAAAATAATAAAAACAAAATTATAATTCAAATATTCCACATAAAAAAGTAAAGCACTGGATATTTCATGAAGCAAAAACATAATTCATGATCACAAAATCCATGTATATAACGGAGTGTGTACATACATAATGTAAGCACTTCAAAAAGTTTTTTCAGTACGAAAATAAATGAAATGTATAATACTATGTATCTACCTAAATGACGACAGATAAGTGAAATTAAATTGAAAGAAAACGGCGCAATTATCATAGCTAGACATCCCCATTAATTAGCAAGTCGTAAAGATGGATCAGGAGTAGGTAAATTATAAAATAAATAAATAGGTGAAAATGTTTATGTGTATGTGAAGGTTGTTTGGAGATATTAGAAACTGTGAACATACACCACGCTATACACTTGGGACTCTGATGTTTCACTTTACATTAAAAATACTAGTAAACATACTCGGCCATTTTAATCAATTTCAATAATAATCATAAAAGAATTCGAATAACACATGTTTTCGAAATTTACAAGATTTCTCTGGTAAACAATTTTTTTCAAATCGATGAGTTTCTAACAAAAAATAAAATCGTGTAATTGACTCATTTTTAAATGACTTTCTAATTCCCTGTTAAACTAAATTTAGCTATTAAAATAATTGATATCTGATGAAAAAAACAATTTTAAAAAATCAACTTCTACTATGATGATGGCGAATCTCCCATATGGGGTTGCCAGAAGACTAACGTTAAAAAAATCGACGAAATTAAGCAGTTTACACGACAGTGCCGCAATATTGCTAATCTATTATAAGAAGTTATATGTTTTTTAGTAGTTGCATTATTGATGATGACAAACACAACGCGCAAAGTTCTGTGTCAATATAATATTATTATGTAAAAAAAATAATGATTTTTCACAAAACAATATTAAGCCATGCTTTCTCAATATCTGAAAATTGCATTTATCGATAAACCATAAAAATATTTATATTTTACTACTTTTATCTTATTTATAGAGTATTTCTTCACCCTAAAGTTGCTTATTTTCAATAATTTATTTATCAAATCAATAAACGACCTGACCCTTCTACAGCACATATTAACATATTAATACAACATTAACATAACTTATTTATTTCATTTTTATTTAATTATTTTACTATATACCTATCTGTATGAGAGTCATGTGGACCTCCGATACAATGTAAATTGATAAATATGTAAGTGTACACTTGTAAATAGGGCAGTGTTTTAATGATTTATATTCATCTGTATTGAATTATATAATGTAACATACGTATGGACGGTATACACAGATCAAGCTAATCCAAAATTAATATATGAATCTTGTATTTTGGGTACTAACGCGACGGTAAACATATACAATGCACCAAACACACATACATGTAACGCGTAAACCCAGGACAAATTGACAAAAAGCCATTTTTCATTTTGCCTTGGCCGAGAATCAATCACAGGACCTCGTGCCTTTGGGCAAGACCTCTGCGCCACACCGGCCGCTCGTAGACTATAAAGCATTTATTACGTTGGTACACAAGTAGTAGAACACATTTATTATTGACATTAGATTGATGATAACCAAAGAAGTCGAAATACGTCTGTCTCTCTATCTCCCTCTCTCGTGTTTGTCTAATATATAGTTGAACGAAACGTCTCTTTCTTTTGTCCCTTATTCTAAGGAGTCTAAAAATTGATAATTAAGCATACGTACGGATTCAACTAATTATAAGAACATTTTAATATATATCCAAGATTAATAATAATAGAAAAGTAAGTATACATAAATATACCTACATACACATTATTCATAATTATTAAATAATGTGAAATACATTAAATTATTCTACCTACGTGCGTATCTAATTTAATTATTTATCAACGATAAAACACTACCACCAGTCTTTGTATGAAGGTACATTAGATTATATTTAATAATATTAATAATAATCCAACCCTTCACGAAAGCATAATATTATGTATCTCCATATATTGCATTACGCACAAAATCGGTCTCTCACCCTATCTTTAAGTAATCGATTGTCCATGTAAGATTTTTGATCCCACGATTGGTATGCCACTTATCCTGAATGTCTCATTTTTATATGGCACAGGTCAATCATTTAGTTCATTGACTACTAATTGTGGTATACGTCGTGTCATCAAGATCAATAGATTAAATAGAAATTTTTATTCCGTAGATTATCTAGAGACGTATTCAGGATTAGTATTGTGGAATTCTCAAGAAATAATTTTTGGAGAATTTCGCCGAGAAATTTCTCGAAGTAGAGAATTTTCGGAGATTTTTTTTTACTTTTTATTTAACAGTATAATAATAATAAATACTTTATTCAATCAATCAATAACAATGTACAAATGTTGAGACAATTTATCACCAATATGGCTACAATTAATTACGGAAACAAAAAAATGTTAGGTACCTACATAGAAAAATGTGCTAATAACTGATGAAAAATCTTGATGTTTGACACCCCACATGCCCATATTTAAGTTAAAAAAAAATTGCAGGTATGTGCATGAAAAAAAAGTGTTAATAACCTCTGATTTGGGCCTTAATCAGCCCCAATGGATCAATGAGTTTGGCTGCGAAGTGTACTGGGCAAAAGGAAAAATTATGGAGAGAAATTTCTCTTCCATCAGAGGAGAAATTCTCGGAGAAATTTCTCGTTCTCGAGAAATTTCTCTTCTCACATCACTATTCAGGATGGGTGGTAGGTAGGTATACCTTATCACTGAATTGTAATGTTGAACTCTTACATGATATTTTATGATTTTTTGTCTTCTACAGAACACTCGAAAGTTTACAAAAAGAATGAGAGATTTATTCCTAGCCGGACATTACAGGAAACAAAAGAGATATGATAATTCATATACTCAACGATTAATGATATTGAAATTAGAAATTAAAAAATTTAAACAAATGAATATCCTGGTTATTTTATTTATTTTAATTTATCACAACAACCTACTACACCATCATGACATATCCTACAAGTGGGATGGTCGACGGACTAACTGAATGTAACAAACATGCAGATTGTCCGCTTCGTGCCTATAGAAAATAGGAAATTCAGAATGGCATGCCTTATTGCTGATTTGTAGATGTTAATTGTCTTAAACGATGTTAATAGTCTTATATTATTGTAAAAACAAACGAATGAAACCAAACCCCATCGTAGGAAAATAATTTAAAACACAAACAAGCAATAAATAAAATATCATTGACAATGAGGAGATCTTTTATACTGCGTCATCAATCGACCATAGACCACAACATTCTTTACGAAAAATGGTAAAATACAAACATTTCAAAACCATTCACCATCCAAGACTATTGAAATTCGCCTTCGTTTTGAACCAAAATAGCATGTTCTGAAAATAATGTAGTGCCCCGATATCGGAATAAAATTTTCGTATTAAAGTCTGGCTCTCCCTGAAGTGCTATGAAATCACTTGGGAAATAAACTTTTTGGATATGACAGTGGGTAACATTGTATTACAATACAGAAACAAGAATAACCCTGAAACGTATCCGGTTCAGGCTAAAAAAAAATACATTTTCAATGTCGAAAATACGTACAACTTCAAAGAATGCTGCATAAACAATAAAATTGATGAAAATATGGTTATGTAGTTTTCCCATCAACTTTGTCGTATCGTATTGTTTGGCAGGAGAAAAATCTTTATTTTTGTGGCACTGAGCGGACGCTTTGTATATTACATATTATGTATATTAGATGCAGTGACCTACTCCACAAATTGTATAGGTACTATGAGGATGTTCTTCTTCTAAGTCGGTCCCTCAAGGCTGAGGATCGTGACCACCATGACCCCAACCAAGCGAAAAGCTCCCCCACCGTGCCCTGTCCTCCGTCTGCCTAAACGCCTCACACATTGTACCCCCTACAGCATCCCTCACATGATCTGACCATCTTGTCGGTATTCGGCCCCTGCTTCTTCTTCCTTCGACTCCACCAGACAAAATATTTTTTCCAGATTGTCAGATTGAGGATGTTAAGGGGTGGATTTAAAAAAAAACAGATTTATATTTAAAATAAAACAGTCTTCATATATTCTGGCTATCATACTTGTGGAAGATGACGAAATTGTATACGTCTAAATTATTAACCAACCGTTCTAACTGGAAGATTATTATAAAACGAAATTCAAATGAAATCAAGATCGGCTCGCAAATTAATAAAGTCGCTTGTGGAATTACTATTTGTGTGTATCATATTTATTTTTCATTACAATTGTTTACATTAATTTGTTGCTCATCTTTTTTTTACTTGATAAGGTATAAACCTTTTTATCCATACTATTACTCTCAACTCAATTATCACACATTCTTTATATAAGACAAAAAAAAAACTAGTGATAAACATTATCATACAAGTAGACAGGTTAAAAACAACACGTGCACAAATCAGAATGTATTCGATGGTCACAATGGAAGAAGTATATAAACCTAGTCAACAAAACAATAAAAAAAAGTTAACACTTTGTAGCTAAACAGCATCAAAGTTTCTTCTTCTATCTATGAATAATACACAAAAAACTATTCGCCAACTATTTTGTATTATCATTATTTTTACAAAAAGTTTTTTATGGCACTCCCTCTCCTCGTATAATATAAATGCTAATGGAAATGTAAAAGAAATCCACAACACCGTATGGAAAAATTGGGGTCGGATCCGTTACATTTCTCCCGTTTCTGATAAAACATAATATCGTAGGATGTTTGTTTATTATTATTATGATGTCAAAATATAAGGAGACGAAAAAAGTGTTTAAAAATACGCACAAGTAGTGTTGTGGAATTCTCAAGAAATAATTTTTCGAGAAATTTACCGAGAAATTTCTCGGTAAATTTCCCGAAGTAGAGAATTTTCCGAGATTTTTATTTTATTTTTTATTTAACAGTATAATAATAATAAATACTTTATTCAATCAATCAATAACAATGTACAAATGTTGAGACAATTTATCACCAATATGGCTACAATTAATTATGGAAACAAAAAAAAATTAGGTACCTACATAGAAAAAAGTGCTAATAACTGTTGAAAAATCTTCATGTTTGACACCCCACATGCCCATATTTAAGTTAAAAAAAAATGCAGGTACGTACATGGAAAAAAGTGTTGATAACCTCTGATTTGGGCCTTAATCAGCCCCACAAATTTTGGATCAATCAGGTTGGCTGCGAAGTGTACTGGGCGAAAGGTCATAATACCACTAAGAAAAATTATGGAGGGAAATTTCTCTTCCATCAGAGGAGAAATTCTCGGAGAAATTTCTCGTTCTCGAGAAATTTCTTTGGATTTCTCACATCACTACGCACAAGTACTCCACCATATTTGGATTAGCTGGTGTATTCAATATTACGGACGGTAGGTCGTAGGCATTTTGTAGAAAACGGCCGTTTACGAAACGGCGTCATAATATCTAATTTGACTGAAAGTATATTCATTCAAATTAGATAAGGATGCAAAGGCTAATTGAAAAATAATCGCAGCGTCTGCAAACAAACAAATTATTTTTCAAAAATATTTTTGACATACCTACATACCATCAAGCCGCCTCCCTCGCGGGGTAGATAGAAAGGATCAAGCGCCACTTTCTTCTATCCTCGCATACATCTTTCGCTTCCGTCACTGTCATACAACTCCTCAAGCATGCTCTCCTGTTTAATGTGCTCTGACCGTCCTGTAGGATTTGATTTAAATGATCTTGCCATTTGATCCTTGGACGTCCACGTCTCCGAGCACCATTCCTCTCAGCTAAATGACATTCACATTCACAAGAGTTAAAATGGCGTACAAGTACAAATAAAATCGTTTTTTTTATACGTGGAAGTGAACTAAAATAAAGTTACTCAAAAAGTTGTACATTACGCTCAAAACATATAAAAACTATTATTACAATTATCACTTGTATTTAAAAAAAAAATCGCGTGAAGCTACGAATAAAAACAAATTTAAATATCTAATTCCATCTATTTTCTTACGAATCTGTAAATTTTGTAAGTAACAGACAATTCCCATTGTGGACTGCTTATTTATTTATTTCATAATTTTATACTCTTTTACAATATTTTTGTGTAAAAATCGGATGAAAACATATGCAGAAACATTTTGTTTTATGAGAAACGTTATGCCTGTGATATTGTCTAAGGGCGGTTTTATCAATAAAATAATAGTGAACCGCGGTTTGTCTTACAGCGTAAGTCATGTCTATGGTTTATGAGCATTGTCCATAAAATAAAACTCGTAGCACAATATAAAATATCAATACGTATTTTTTTTAAAAAATAATAATAATTATGAGAACAGAGAGGGTAAAGGAAAAGAGAAAAAGAAGAGGCTGTTCGGTATAATTATTCAAAAAAAAAAGAAAAAACACAATTATATAATTTGAAATTGATATTGTGCAAGAAGACTGGTGACCATTATTGTTTTACGTAATGAATTGAATGTTGTTGCCTTTTTTCATCTAGCCTGATTAACTCTTCGTTTTCGACATGTTCCGGCCAATGGATCTTCAGCATGCGCCTGTAGCACCACATCTCAAACGCTGCCAACCGTCCGCTTTCACTCTTGCTGATGGTCCACGTCTCACAACCATATAGCAAAATGCTCCATTTGATTATAATATTATTCATAATGTTGTGTTAATCACGTTCACATTGTGATATGCAAAGCTATAGTTTTTTTTTTATATTTCTTTATTTGTCTCAAAGAATAATATAAATTCGCTTAGAGACTACAAAATATAAGATAAGACATAATATTATAATTTAACAAACAAAAAAATTTGGTGTATATCAAGAATTTTACATTGCAGTGCAAAACACATCAATTTTAATTACGTTGGAAATAACATCAGTAACAATATGAGACAAGTTACTAAAAAAATCTAAATATGCTTTGGCCATTTTGTAAAATGACGACGCCGTTTATAAACAAGACGGATTCTACAAAACGCCGACGACATAATATAGACTATGTAAGTACATAACATAAATTTGTACTGTTTGAAGTTAATATAAATGTTAATTTTTCCAGGGAATTCTTTTTCCAAAGATATCGAACGGAGCTCGAAAACTCTTTTACATAAAAGATCGAAGTATGATGGAATAATAATAATGAATTAATAGATTAAGGCGGTATTGTCTGAAGATTTACGTCTGTTGAACCAAATACTTTTATACATAATATTATATGCAAGATACAAGATATTATGTATCCAAGGTGCTGCGTAACAATGTTTGCTAAAAAAAATAAAAGAATTAGTGTCATAATTAAAATCTAAAAATGTGTAAAAATTAAAACTGAAATTAACATTTCCTCTGTATTAGTAATGATATGATTTAAAACCTATATTCAGTTTTTTATTTATCATCCATGATGTTGCTGCATTACTATGATATTGAATTCACATATTTGGCATTATTCTACATCGATACTTTGTTAAACATACTGGTAGTAATAGGGGGCTTAAATGCTCCACTTTATTATTTATATTTATAGATATTTATTGATTGAGTGCTGTTTAGTTAGTAAAGAAAAACACAAATAGTTTAATTTTTATTACTCTTTAATAACTAAGTTACTTACAATGTTTGACAATGACTTAGTAAGTCGAAACTAAGCCACTTAATTATTAAACCATTTTTATTTTCTTATTCCTTTGAGTTTGCGCATTCTGTGAAGATGAGGGGTGGGTTTACTAATATTCTTAAGAATATTACATTTTATGTTTTTAAAGAAAGTAACTACCACAATTTTTACTAACACATATTTTTATAATTAGTCAAAGTGCCAAAAGCGGCATCATTAAATTATTTATAAATATTTTTTTATTCATTAAATACTAAACACCCAATAAGTTTTCGGTTTTCTAGACATAAAATCTCGAGTTGCTGTTATTAATAACTGTACATTATATTGATGATCTGTCAAAGAGTTACCAAGTAAAAAAAAATATAAGAGTCTAAAACGCCTTATTAAAATGTACAAGGTGCAAAGGGGCCTTAAAACATTAGCACACAGGAGCGTCTCGAGATAACTTTTCCTCATTTCACTTCGTTAGTAGTAATGGAGGTTATTAACATTTGCACAGGGAGGAAGTTTCCCTTGGATGGTAATTTGATAATACAACTGGGAAAACCTTTAATTCCACCATGATGACGTACAACGTCGTCTGTCTGATTTAATTTATTATCGCCTTGTCTGCCACAGTCAACAACACACTTTCGTCTCACGTTCCCGCTCCGTTAGCGTTCGGGTGCAGACGATGTTGCAAGCAAGTGTCAATTTCGTTGCTAAGATACACAATAGTTACGCAAATTAACACTTTGGCGCACCATCGTCTGCACCCGAACGCTAGCGGAGCGGGAACGTGACGCGATAGTGTGTTGTTGACTCAGGCCTCAGGTGACTGGACTGACGATTCAATCATCTGACATGTTTGATAATAACAAACATTCTTATTCTTATTTTATTGGACCCGATCTCAAGTCAATAATGAGAAAACTAACATTAACACTAAAATCATTAGTGTTCAAACATTTTTTACATTAATATTATTTACTGAAACAACAACTTGTTAAATCAGGTACATAGTAAAGTGCTCAGACACAATTTGGACAACAGTTCTGGAGCGAGAACCGACAGGTAGGAAAAGTATTGGAAAGCCTCAGGTTAGATGGGTGAATGATGTAGAGAAGATCTCTGGAAAGAAAAGAACGTAACAAGTCAAGAACAGAAAGGAGTGGAAGATCATGGGGGAGGCCAATGTTTAAAGATTAACGTAAAATGGCTGAAGAAGAATAAAAAGAAGATATATCGTTAGAAAAAGATTACCTACCCAAGAAATCCCAGAATAAATCACCTTAAATCAAATAACGTCCTAATACCGAAAACGTTGGAATCATCTTTACGGTAAACAATTACATACATATATACTGCACTTGGTTTCGAATTTCATATGAAACTGATATGTTTATACACTCCTCCAGATCTAAGAATCATTAAGTACGCATCTAAGGCACTTAGCGCGGCTGTTTGGAAGTATCGTCTTACAACTTATGAAGAAATCGAAGAAGAAATTCCTGCAGTAGATACAACAATGTGAAAAAACATTTTCCGAATCATATTCCTCATTCTATCATTGTTCACCAAGAAAAGGAATTATTCTAGAAAAATAAAGAATTTAAACTTCCTTAGTTTCCTTAAAACAATAAATTGTTGAGAAGATTATTACTAAGATTAGGTATGTACTAATATCATATATTTATACGAGTCGATGTCTTGTTCTAGATATCTCCCCAGTAGATAACCAATCATAAAGCGGTCGGAGAAGCATAACAATTATATTATTTTCAGAAAATAAACATTCCAGTTGCTGTGCCATAGAGTATAGACAGCCCAGCAAAGACATATTCATCGCAATATTTTCCACATGTACTATGTAAACCAACATTTTCCACAAATAAAGTAGATAGTTCATAAATGGGCGCAATAGAAACAAAACAAAGTTTAAATTAAACAATCTAAAGAGTCAATAGTCAAAAAGCGGTAATAATGAATTCAATAGAATTCGTTCGTCTACAAAGTTTCTTATTGATAATTTGTTAATATTACAAGCGACATTGTGTTTAAAAAGTTATAAAACTATAATAACGACAAGATCAGGACGACAATAAAACGGTAAAATGAATCACTCGTGCGTAAAAAATTATGATAAAAGCAAATAACAATAAAACGATTCTTTAAAAGCAATTACACCATAATGAAGAACACTCGAGACATATTGTTTTTGTGATACTTAATATTAACATTATGATTAGTTACTAGGGGAATAATGTAATGTGTAATATAATGATGACAATAGGAGGACCTTAATTAAGTTAATACCCATTGAGGATATTAATTATATGAGAAAACGAACATATGTACACAGGCAGTAGGTACCAAGAGACAAAAGTGTCCAAACCTGGGACAGTTTATATAAACCGGTTAATATGAAATGGTTAAATTAAGTAGTTGTTATTTTTTGAAAATTTAACGCAATTTACAGTCAATTCTATGATTCAATATAAAATAACAAAGGTCCCCAGGGCGAAAAAATCGGGAAGTCAAGAATGTTAAAAAGAAGGTAATTCTAAATAAAAAATAGTTAATATGACGGATATACATGGCTACCAGTTTGATAATTCGCTAGGCAATCCACTTGAATAAAAAATAACAGACCTGATTTAACAGTTTTTTTTTCAATAAAAGTAAAGATTTACAAAAATTTAACTTCAGTCACAATTTTAACATATAAGTTGATTAATTCATTAACCCGTCAATCGTTAATGCATATGTGTAATAGTGTCCATAGAATATTGAGTGTATGGACCAAGGCACGAGGTCAAACATGAGTGTGTGATATTATTAAAGGGTTTTACGGCTGTTATTAAACGGGGAGTATGTAACTATGAACCTATTAGGTACCCAAATCGGATTATCATACAACAGTAGGTATATATGCCCAGATCAAGGAACGAAAACATCACAAGAGCCATAGTCCGAAACTGTGAAATTTTATATTTTTATCATAATTATTAACTCAATCTTAGTTTCGATACTTGTGTAAAATCTTCACAATCTCGTTAGAAAAAGAGACAGGGCACTCTTTTCTCCTTAATATTTCAATAGCCCGTGAGGTCCCCACAATAGTAATAAAGACATTTTACATTTTATATTCAGCGATGAGGTTTACCACCTATTCTGAATGCTTTAATTTTTTGTAGACAGGAAGAGAATATGTTGCATGTTTACTGCATGCGACTGGTCTGCCTTCCCTACTTGTGGGTTATGCTGTGATAGGATAGTTGTAGTATTAGCTCCAAATCTTACCTGTAAGTTTTCAAGTGCCATGACATATATTCTCAAAACATCAATATAAGACAATGTTTTTAATTCAGTAATCAGGTATGGCACCTATTTTAAGTTTTTTTTTGTAACTGGGACAGGGCGACTTGTCTGTATAATACACGCGGTGAGTCTACTGACAGCTTCAGTATTGTAGAAATGGTGTTCGGAATGTACCTATAAAATAGATAAATAAGATTTAATTTTCAAAGTGTCAAGATCATTTAAGGCAATCGGATTAAAAATGTGCATAAAAATGAGTGATTGATATACATATGTATTAGATGAAACGACATTTCAATAGAATCTGAACCATGTTTCGAGTTGAGATCAGTTTACCAAGTCCGATGGCCGCTGGAATTTATCATAAGTAATATTTAGATGTTATAAATCGCTTGAATTATAATTGGATTATTCTAATGGGTAATAAACACGATCTCGATTATTACACGAACGGCAACGTCGACTGTTCCAAAAAACTAGTTATTACCGGCGCTGAAATTGTGAAGAATTGATATATGGAAAAACGTAAATTCAATAAATTAGTCAAATTTGACGCTAGTAACTTCACTGGTTTAAAAGTGTGAAATTCTGTGATTATCCAGGTTCTCGTTATATTTCATAAGTACAAAGCAACAAAAAAAAACGCAATTAACAGTTACAACCATACTGTGTTCTGTTATTTTCTTATCAGCTTTCGTCGACCCATTTCAAAGTTAAAATTACACTTAATTAAAAAGTGTTGAAACCTTACACAAGTAGGCATATCTGATCAATGTGATTATTTTAGTTCAATAAACCTTTGTACGTTTTTTGTTTCTATTACAACTTAGTAATTATGAATAAAATTTATGGTGAAAATTTATAAAACAAAACTTCGTTCGCTTGTAGTCTACAACATAATTTATTTTTCAGAATTACCTCGCACGTAATATTTCATTTGTAATTAGTTACAATACAAATGTGGAACAATATCTGCATGTAAAATAATAATTATTGAAGTTTACACACAACTAATTTGTCGTATTAAACTGTCTGCTAACAAACATTTACTTTATTTATACCGAGGAATTACTTTGACCTAATTTACGTTCGCACCTTTCAGTTTGTGAGATAGGCGAGTAATATCCGCCGTATAGAATCTATCATCCTAACGCAAAGCGTGTATGGTGTATGTATAGCGGTGGTGTCATTGTAGACGGGTAAAAAGGATTTAGATTGAGGTAAGGGTCCCTCATATTTCCCCTTTTCTCCTAAAAGAAGTGACAGGATGAAGAATGAAACCTGCCTTTTGACATGCTCGTCTTTTAAAGGTTTGTGGCGGCGGAGGAGACAAATTATATCATACCTACCTACATAGATATCATTAGGTAGAAAGTAGCACTGTACAAGTAGGTACAAGGTTCCACCGAGAAATACTATTATTTATATTTTACAGAGATATATACATTTTCACGTCACCTTGTATTGCCGTTCAATTTGTTTCACTTTGTTGCGAGACAAAAATAATAATATGAAAACCTATTACATATTTTTTTTAAGAAAATTTGTCAATAATAGATATATTTTACTCCTTTCTGGCTATGCACTTCTCGGTGCTCTCTATCAAAACTATTATTTTATTAGATACACCAAATACGGTTAAATAACACATTTATAATTATCCACGACATTAGAGTAAATCATTTATCAAGGTAAGATATGACATTTAAACATAACAATAAATATTTATATTATGTAGAATAACGGGCAAAGAAGTTTTAGCCATATCAAACTGTCATAATAACTGTAAGTTTACAGTTTATGTACTATCTACTTACGGAAAATCTAAGATAAGAACACCAAATCGACAAAGCCTCGCATAGATAATACTGTTGATCATAAACGAGGCTTTGCCTTCGATTTATACTTATGTAAATCGATGTATACTTCAGAATTAGCTTCGAAAGCAGATTTCGTATATAATGACCGGAAACCTGAAATGTTTGTAAATGCGTAAAAAAGTAAAATCGATCATTTTATACATACAGTGTCATACTAGGATAATATTACGTGTTAGATGTTTTACAATATCTACGATAAATATTTTTTTCTTTCTAACTGAATTCTCATCTCTGTAGATTACCACGAAGAAAAGAATACAATAAATATATTTTATTTTACAAATAGAGGTATAAACAATACATGAAATACATAAACTGTCACCAATAAAACAACAGTAGTAAATACGTATTTATAGTAAATAGTATCCTTCTTCAACTATATTTTCATATTATGGACTATTTCGTTTACGCATACACGACCTCAAGGGCGCCGTACTGTCCATCTCCTTCCATGTCATTATTATAAGTAGAGTAGCCATGAGTTACATTAATTAATACAAATTCGGACATTAAAAGTTTTCGGATTAATTGAAATCTGAAAACGTTTTATAAACTTCTGAAATAAATTGCTGACAACATTAAAAGTCACTATCGTTGTAGATAAACGATATTACGAAATTGATATCAAAGGACTTTTCAATAGAAATTAAAATAATATAATTAAAATAGTAAACATATTATTGACTCAATGAGTCTTGGTGTACAGACTCAATGCTACATAGAAATACTACTAGTGATGAACTTATCAAATTGAGTTTACTGATGAAATATACCTACATTGCTTTAATTGTACAACACGCCTTACAATAAGGATTTTAGTTTCAATGATAATAAATAGAAGTAACTACTCAAAATTCACTTACTATTTCAAGAAGCAGTATTCTAATGCAACGAGAAATAAGAACTATTTAATTTTATATGGTTACGAGGAAATAAATTTTTAAGAAAATAATTGTTGAATGAATTTGTGAAAATGATTATGGCTTATTAAAGAAACAATGAGGACTAGAATAACATAATAAAAGAAAACGGAACTTTATTTTAATAATGGCTACCGTTAACTGTAATCTCGTTACTGTAAAAGTTTCCTAGAATTGAAAATTATTTTTATTCTCTCTCTCTAACTTTAATCGTTAAACTGTTAACTAAACATCAGAGATAGTAAAATGGTTCGTCTTAAATGTTAGTTGTATAATAAAAAGTCTTATTCAGCAATGAGTTTTGCCGTTTATTCCGAATATCTTTGTTTTTTACAGAAAAAAGATGTATTTCACGCTGTCACATTTTCAATGCGCCTGTAAGAGAGTGAAATGAAAAATGCGACTTATGAAATGATCGAATTAATTTACAACAGATTCGACATGTTTCCAAGGTATTTGAACAGAAAACCTCAGCCGGCACTTTACAATGACACTCCGGTATACCAACGAAATAAAAAAAGAAACTGAATCAGTACTAGCTATGTTACTTTTGTCTACCATGTGAGCATGTGTTCAAAAGAACTCACAAATTTTACTAACGGTTTCGTCAAACTTTTATTAATTTACATGAAAATAAAACTGATCTAAAAAGGCTCAAGTATTGAATATTATGTATCTACTGCGATTACACGCTATTTATATTTTACGAATAAATAGATGTACGACTTTTTGGAAGGTTTCGTTTGATTTTAAGATTTATTTTACTTAGAAATGTGATTTGTTCAGGAGTTTCTTCTTAGCTTTTAAAAGCTTATAGAACATCAGTTTTCATGTTTACTTTATATATTATATGTACGAGGTTTAAGGCTCGTCTTGCAACCATAAAACTTTGGGTTGAGATTTTTATAAATAAATTGAATATTTTAAAATTCTTATTAGGTACCTACTGCTCACATTTTCCACCCTTTTGGATTGGGCCATTGCTTATCCATATTTTACACGAGTAAACAATGAATTTTTTTTCTAAGTTTAATTTTAAAATATTTATTTACTGATAGTTAGATTATGAAAAACAATCAACAGTCTTACGTCGAGTTCTTTAGTATTTTTAACAAAATGTTTGAAAACGGGCATAGTGAACTGAATGAAATAAGGCACGTGTAAGAAAGGATTTATTAAAAATATTTAAGCAAAAAATTGACAAAATGGATTATTATTACAATAATTCTGAAATACTGATATTTCCATACAATAAGAATTGTGAATATATATTTCGTTTCAAATACACGGTGTGCGTTTCGTACGTTCTAAGCAACAATGGACCTGGAAACATACTTTTTCTAAGTGTAAATAAAATGTAAGGAAATATAAAGAGTGAAAAAATAACACAGTATTTTTGGGTACCTACTACAAAATATTTTCATCGCTTTTCAGTCTGCTGATTGAGATCAAAGTATGAAAATGTAAATCGAAGAAATAATTCTGAAGAGGACGTACTGAATAAAAAATCTTACCAAACAAAAAATTTACACAAAAATGTACTACTGCGCCTACTATACCATTACACCTTATCCTACAAGTGAGGTAGCCAGCAGAATAGCTGCATGCAATCTGTCCTCTTCGTGCCAACTAAAGTTAAGACATTCAGGATGGTATACAAACCTCATCGCTAAATTTAAAATGTAAAATGTCTTTATTTTCCCGAATATCCGCCTTTGACAGAACACTCAAAAACTAACGGAAAAGAGTGGGAAACTAATTCTTTGCTGGGTGCGCCAGGGAACAAGAAAAATAATTTATTACAATAATTAATGGCAGTGCTCCAATTAGAGTAATCATTAATAAAAAAAAATCGTTATCAAATTTAATATAAGCAAGTTTTATAAAGGCACCCTAGAATTTTTAGATTGTTCGCATTTGGGTTCAAGTAACGATATCTAGAAAGAGTAATGTCAGTCGCACTGTTGAGTTTATTAGTTTTTGGATTGAAAAAAGGATAATTTCAGATTGTAGGGTTAGTAGAAGGGACTGTATATTTGCGATATCCACGGGATAATGATGTAGATACATAATAAATATTATTATGGTTGTAAAGCATCGTCATTATTTACCTGGTCCAGTCTGTGTAATATCACTTCAGACTTATGTATGTATACAGTAAGGTACAGCAATCACAATGGAGAACTCACCTGAAATGAAAAGAAAACATACAGTTAATTTAATTTGCCAACACACTTAACTTCTTTCTCGTGTCAGGCAACCTTTAGTATAAAAATCAATGCATTTGTTTCACTTATTCCCATGAAATTGATTAGTCGACGATAAAAAGTGATGAATTTCTAATAGTAAAGGCACATTAATTTATTTCAATCAACTTTGTATTGAATTACTGAAATTTCTGAATAAAATGAACAAAGACATTTGAGTATTCAGTTCCGAGAATAAATATTCCACGTAAGCTTTCAAGTGTCCTGTAAGAGGCAGGTGTTCGAATAAATAAAGACATTTTGCATATGAAATTCAGCGATGAGGTTCGCCACCCATCCTGAATGTTTTAATTATCTGTCGGCACGGAGAGGACAGCTTGCATGTTTATTACACGCAGCGGGACTGCTGGCTACCCCACTTGTGGGATAAGCCGCGATGATGGTACAGTTTATAAATATTCAGTTTCATTTGGTTTCACATTAAACTACTTAAACAGACAGCATAATATAAACATAAAAAAATGTTTAAGCTCAATGTAAAGAAATTAGCATAAGGAAATGTGCATGTATTTAAAGACTTATTATTAAAAACGTAGCAACGATGTTCTTTTATACGGAAAAATATTCACATTTTATAACAGGATTAAATTCACATAAACCCTTTTTATTTCCTTTGTTAGATTATGTTGTTACTATTATTATTCATCGCTTGGTTTACAAAAGAAAATCCAAAAAGCGTAAAAAGAAAATGCTTCACTACTTTACGAATACAACAAGATACAAGAACATTACATATTAATAATGAGTTCGCTTAAAAATATTATGCCTATGGAGGAGCTTTAAAATACCTACTTTAAAAACACAGCATAACGTATAAGCCGTATGAAAATTTACACAACACAACACACGTTGTACTTTATTTTAAACATATCGTACAAGAAACTCAAACATACGTAAATGATATAATGTGGGTATATAATATATTATTATGCAATATTGGAGAAATATTTTAATTTAGGCCTAATACTGAAAAGAGGACATAGTAATTAATATATTCATTTGGAATAATTTGAGGTTTCGGAAGACATAATGGAAAGGGATATTTGAAAGAGATACCTAGACGCAAAGAGCCACCGACTACAACGATTAGGACATGAGAAGATGTTTGCATGATTCAGATATTATGTTTTGCGTTCCAGTTGTGGACAGTTATAGACCTGCTCTATCTCCAAGATACGAGATATTTTTCTATGTGAAAGTGTTGGGGCTGTGTTTGTGTTTTATATAAACCTAGGTTCATTTTTTAAATATATAGAAGCATATAAAAGTAAGTTTTCGAGTGTTCCGTAAAAGCCAGGTGTTCGAAAAAATAAAGATTTGAAAGAAAAAACATTAAATTCGGCGATTTGATTTTCTACCAATTCTGAAAGTACTATTTTTTTGTTGGAACGAAGAGGACAGCTTGCATATGTATTATATGCAGCTGGTCTGCTGGCACACCCTTCTTATGGGATATGCCGTGATGGTATAGTAGTTTAAATTAATGAAAATACTTACATTACTGAAAAAAAAACAAATGTGTAGGTTAAATCGTTGCCGTGGACAAGAATTCTGCATGATTTGCGTGCCTTGTAAAATGCCAAGGTATTCCAATGTTAAATAAAAAATCCTAGTTTTCACGAAGTGCTGTGATTAATAAAATTTTATTGAACTCATTAGAAAACTGAAAGAGCACTCTGTCACTAGCTGTAGGTAAGTAATATAAATGTGTATGTATGTTATGTATTATGTAGGTAAATAAGGTGGTGAATTGTGATATTATCGCACCGCAAACATACCATACCGTGATAAGATAACACCGACAAGCGACTGAACTTCCAACACATATACATATTATAGTACAGTGCACACGTAGGGTAAGGTTGCTTTAGTCGTACCACGGCCTAAGTCGTACCCCGGCAATATCTTATCTGATAGTTATAAATTTCACCATCTAGTGTCGTCAATCTGAACTTTTAAGTTGAGTGAGCGAACGTAAAAAAGTGGGCGGTCGGCCGGCTTCCTGAAGCAAAAATATTGAAAAAGTAAGTTTTTGAACAGTTTTCATTAAATATTTTGACTCATTTGTAAGCTTTTTATGGCAGGAATGTGATACTTACCTATTTTCTTTGTTTACGTCTATTTGTAAGACTTATCTGGCAATAGTTTACGCATATTCAAACGGTACTACATTTTGAGGTTACGTCAGTGGTTTTAGTTTTAAACATAGAAGACCCCGGCGCTTAAGTCGTACCTCTGCAAAAATCCTTACTCGTACCGGTACGACTTAGGTATTAAGAAAATTGTTTAATAATTTACTTAACATTTCATCAGGTAGGTAATACCTAAATATGGCGAAGAGAAAGTACTTGGATGCATGAGGACATGGACGAAGCTTTAAACATACATACCGTCACGCGACTTCTCTCGCGGGGTAGGCAGAAAGGATCGAGCGTCACTTCCTTCTATCCTTGCATACATCTTTCGCTTCCGTCACTGTCATACAATTCCTCATGCATGCTCTCCTGTTCAACGTGCTCAACACGTGACCGTCCTGTAGGAATTGATTTAAATGATCTTGCCATTTGATCCTCGGACGTCCACGTCTCCGAGCACCATTCCTCTCGGCCAAATATATCTTCTTGGTCATTCTGTCCTCATTCATTCTTTCCACGTGCCCAAACCATCTTAACTTATTTACATTCATCCTTGTGATTACACCAACTTTCATTCCACATTCCTTTACTCCTTTCTTATATCACTGAAACATCGAACACAGAAACATCGGAATGGAGAAATTGGATTTAATGAATCCCGTAGAAGATTTTTTTTAAGATATGATAATTCTATTTTCTATGTGTTATTCACTTAATAATTAGGTTTGACAAAAAAAAATGTTTTAAGTTGATCTCAGACTGCATTGTTAATACACATTTTTTTAGTTATTCATATGATATCTTGTTATTGAGTATTTTTCTATAGGTATAATTTATTATAGTGTTCAAAAGGTATATTTTCTAAGTACGACTAAGGCTATAGGTGGTACGACTTTGGCGACTAGGCGCCTTAATCGTACCGAAGGTATATTTTTGAAAAACGTTAAAATACCTATTTTGTTAAAATATTTTCAAATTTCTATGATTGTCGATTAAAAGGCAACTAAATGAAGATTTAATATATGCAGATGAATTTGTTTTATTTTCATTGCACTAAATATTATAGCATTGTTTCCTTAGGGGGTACGACTTGAGCAACCTTACCCTATATACATATGACACGACTCTTTACATGAAAACTGCACAACTACGCAATTCATATCATGAAAAAGCCTTTAAGTATATCTATGATAGAAAATGTAGTAGAAGAAAAATATATAAGCCATAAATACAGCTCATATTTCATTGTGCATTTATTTTATTCCTCACTTTAATTAGCTTCAATATTCATAATATCAAAAATCACGACATTCAAAATTAACATACATATCAAGAATATCGTTGTATTTATATATTTTTCTACAAAGAAATAAAGTAGTTTTGTAATAATTCGAATTGACTAGTATTATATTGTTAAAAATAATTATTTTTGTTGAAGGTTGTGACCACGTCAATATGTTTTGTGTGTCTTTTGGGTTAGTTGGAAGAGATCGCGCCTTTGCGATAAACTCGCCCTTTGTATATTGATTGTATTTAGTTTGAATGTCTACCTTTTATGTAATTGTTTGTAATCAATGTGCAGCGAAGAATGAATTAATAAATAAATATATAACTATTATTATTAAATGGAACTCAACAATCAAAATGCATGCATTTTATCAATTATATTTGCATACATACGTACATATTATGTATGTATGTTGTATTTGCTTGTAAACGATAGAGAAATTCGAATCACAGTAAACCGTATTAAACGCTGCGATAACAATTTACACACTATAATAATAGGATTAGTATAATAGCATAGCGTGAAGTTTACTAGAACATATGTAAGATTTACAATAAAACACTTATCTAAATAAACTATAAACATTGAACTACTGATTAGTGAGTTGTGTTCACACGTTACTATTACATGTGTAGAGAGGCACTCGGGAAGCTATTATTTGCTATAATACAAATATCATTTTATGCAGTTAGTCCACTGATTATCCCACTTGTAGGAGATGCCGTGATGGTATAGATAGATAGATATTTCATTTCGTGACTATTTAACTTAAGGGCCCCGTTTAGCAAAAAACGGTAAAATATTAAATTTTCAACAAATTAGATAGCAAAAATGCCAAAACTTGCTGACCCTTGCGAACATATTGATTTGATAAAATAAAAAAAAAACAAATATTTATTACCAATATTAGTTTTTTACCAAAAAATAAATAAATCGCAGACTGGCGAGATTTATTTAGGTACTTTTTGTTATATCAAAATACAAATAATTTGTAAAATATTTATATTTTTTATTCATCCTATCAAGCATATAAATACTATAGATTTTGGCAAACTTTTTTTAGTATAAAAAAATCGAGTTAATGTGGTGATTTTTGGTTTCAAAATATGAGAAATTTTATCAATAAAATATCTTTTAAATCGGTCAATATCCATGAAAAAAAAAAGAAAAAAAAAAGAAATAGATTTTATTTGTTCTATAATTGTAATAACTATCTATGTATTCGTAATATTAAAAAAAACATATGAAAATTTGTAGGATATTCGTGCATTGATGTACCTACCAAACACACCCCCGAATTCGATTTTTAGAAATATGCTTTTTTATAAACGAATACTATGAAGCTAAAATCAAGTTTATTTTATTGAAGTTGAAGTTTGATATTGGTAATTAATATTTGTTTTCATATTCTATCAAATCAAAATGTTCGTAGAGTTAACAGGTTTTGAGAGTTTGTGTACCAAACTTGTTGAAAATTGAATGTTTTATCGTTTTTGCTAAAGGGGCCTCTTAAGTTGTAATATTTAAGTTTTATTTTAAATCGCACCTCTGCGATAAACTCGCCTTCTGTATATTGATTATATTTTATTTATTTATTTTATTCTTCACTGTACATAGGTTACAATATTACATAACAAAATAGTGTCATAAAAATAACAGTTATACAATTCAATGTACAGAGGGCGAGTTTATCGCTAAAATGCGATGTCTTCCAACTAACCCGGTATTTGATATTGTCATATCTCTTACTTTATCATTTTAACAGGGTTAGTTGACAAGATGCCGCAATTTAGCGATACATTCGGAACATGGAGTTTGGGAGCAAATTATTATCCCCATGGTTATATGCGAATGACGTTTTTAGAAATTGGACAACCTCGCAATAGTAATCGCTAATATTGAAACACAATATAAGGTACAGGTACTTGTTGAAAAAAGCAAATTTTCTTCGTCAGTAAGCGAGGATCGGCTAGAATGCCGTCGTAGTTTCGGCCAATAAGCAGATACTCAATACAGTACACGTTAATAGACTATTGACCTACGCTTCTTATTACTATGTAATATTATTTATGACGGTATACATGGTACAATATGTGTATATTATATATTGTTAATACCAGCAATAGTGGTAGAACAATCTATGTGATATGTGTACCTAGTATGCACCCGTATGTATGCATGTAGATATGCGACAGAGATAGACCTCTTAAGACTAATCAATGATTCTACGGGTCCAGGCGAGAAGAACCCAACAATTAGGTAGATAGTACGACACGTAACGTAATATATTTTGTGAAAAGGACTTTTAGATTGGAGTTGTGATACCGTGTGGAAGATGGGAGATATGTGAGGGAATTTTAAAAGTCGCAGAAATATAGCGAAACAAAAACGTTTTGAAAAATAGACGAGAGCTTAATTTAATGAACATAAAGATCTACCTAAAGGAGCTACAAAAATAATAATAGGCCCTACCACATACAAAATATATCTATTACTCTATAGTTTTAAACAGTCGACTTTTTTTACTTTTCTACAATAATTCTACAATTGCCATTTGTATTTTTCTCTAGCAAAAAATTGCAATAAAATTGTTGAACTTGTTGCTTCAAATTATTTTCATTTCGATAAATATTTTACTCATTTTTAGCACCTTATATACCTATATTCGACAAAAGGTGTTACAATTTACCAATTTTTGATGAATTCATCTGGATGTGATAGTTAACAATATAATCCGAGTGAGTCTATTTAGATAGTTATGTAACATCAAGTAGCCGGAGTATAGAAGGAAGAGGAAAAAGGAAGTGAGCAGCACAGGATCGTTACGATTCATTAAGATAATCGTCCTTCATTACATGTATCGATAGAATTACATTAATGGATACTAGGGAGAGCCACCAACGAGCAACGACTCTACAATACCTAGGTGTATCGTAATAAACCTAATGCTCATACCATTAACTGTATGGAGTCAAGCGGAAATATTTTAGATCAATCAGAATCATACACTAGAATTGAATAAGGATTATCTAAGTCATTTCTGGCTTTTGATAATAGTAAATGTGAAAAAAATACCACCTTCTAACTGTGTGAGGTAATGGAAAGAATAACTATGAACTATTTTGGATGTATGTATACAACATAAAATGTATAGATAATTCACACAGATCGAAGTAGTCCCAAGCTAAGATATGAATCTTTTAGTATGGGTAATAACACGACGTCACACATAATAGCCTCAGCTGAGAAAAGATAAAGATAAGAGGACTACCAATGAAAGATAACAACAGTCTTTCCTCTACCTACACCAAGCTTCTATATCGATGTTACCAAGGTGACACAAAATGCTTCAAAAAAGACGAATCATTATGTATTGTATTTTTGAGTGGAATATATAAGTGTATGAATGAGAATTTTGAACCTCTAAATTAGTTGTCTAGTTTGGAAAAACGTTAAAAATGTATATTTCAAATCCCACCGGTTGTCATTGTCATGATTTAATATTTAATTTAAATAGCTGTGTACTCGAATTTTATAACATTACAAATAATGAGATTATGATCACATAAAAAAAAATCTTTCAATTTTTATAGATAATACATAGTCATCGCAATTAAGATGTTTCTTACTTCATATAAAGAAACATAACTGAACTCACAAATGTATCAAGGTTCTATATTCCAACAAAAATATGTAATATTATAGAATAGAACAAAGATGGATAGGACATTGACCGACCACGTGGATTTACTGGAAGTAGTCACTATAATTGCAGAGATGTTGATTATGATCATAAATATACGACAGAGTACCTTTATACTCATGAATAGGAGATTTATCAACATGTCAACGAGCATTGGATTAATATATCAATTACCTCGAAAATTCCAACAGAATTTAATACGTACTTGTACTAGTTACTACATTATGAAACGGTATGTGATACATTGACTGACAGATTTAGGCTTGGATACCTTTATTCATTAGTTCGTACATCAATCCTCCATCTGAAAAGTACACCCACTTTCGTGTAAATTAAGCAGAAATAAGCTAAATGTCCTTTGCTGTCGTGTCGTACTTCATTATTTATCGAGTCTAGTTGCCAATTGATTAAATGATTTTGGATACAAAAACTTTAAATGAATAATGTGAAAAGAACACGAAACTTTCACACATCCAATCATTATTTGTGTATACAAAGTAAAAGTTCTGCGTGTTCTCGTAATATAAGATGAATTCGCTAGTCACCGTGAATAAAAACAACATCATTCAGTAGATACGTTCTACAAATAACAGGCGAGTTCTGAAAAATAGAGGAATCGAAGATGGGATTCCTTTGAAAGTATCGTAACTTGGCTTTTCTCTATATCCAAGACCTGTGCCTATTTCCATAATTTCAACTCCGTACTTTATCTCATTTTTGTAATGCAATAGAAATGTAATGTAATAAAACAAGGAGCAGAAAGTAATGAGATTCTATTAGGGCACTTAACCTTAGGAATATTATGAATCAAGCTTAGACAAAGAAAGACCATTAATATGACGCGGCGTCTGACGTCAAATTATACATTCAGAGGACAAGCAAGTTTAAAAACAGGAATGTCTATGAAAGGAGGTGAGGAGAGATACACAGGTAGGCGACTAAGTACCTGTCTTGTTAAATATTTGACGAGAATAATAATTTTAAATGATCGCTCCGGAAAATACGAGAAGAAAGATAGAAAGCGAAGGGGGAAGAAGAAGAAGGGAGTCAAACAAAGCGACAAAACTAAGAAACGAAACTTTCTCGGTCTTGGTAATTACAGAGGAAAAAATCGTTTGCGCTGTGTGACTTTGCCTTGAATAGGTTATCTCCGTCGTATAATTATATTAATAAAATTATATACTTACAATATACAAAGCATCGGGAAGAAAAGGAAATTAAGTAAGTAAAAAGTAGACTAGTTGGTGGTAGGCAGTTAAAAACTTTGCCAAAATATCAAAAGTTTCAATGGTAGTTGAATTAGCTCATAAATCATTCGAGATGAAAGATATCTGGGCCATACAATACACAGTAGATTAAATAACAATGAAATATAATGTTACATAAAAATCAATACGCAGTCCTCAATGTATGTATGATAAAAAAAATTGTAGAGTTATATTCAATCGTTTACAAGTGACGTGATACGTCGAGACGGTATTTTTTAAAAAAAGTCGGAATTTAACTTTAGCACATGTATACACATGTTGAGAACAGAGCTAAATTTGTTGGTAAGCAATTTTACAGAAAATATAACAGAGTTGCTGCTTAGAAGTTAATACGAAACATGGTGTTTAGTGGTTGAAAAAACTAACTCCTGTGTCATTTTTAACACAAAGGGACAAAAAGCATAAATTAGATTAAAATAAAACTGAAACAATAACGTAAGTCTTAGAAATTGCCGAAAATAAAGATAATATTATGTAGCTTCAAAGTACTGATAAAAGATTTCACTTTGAATTTATTATAACTTGATGTTTAGTTTTACCACTAACCGATTGGATTATTTGTTGAGTCGTAGCATTGGGTGCGTCCAGATAGTAGGATGCGAACGTCAATCAATCATCAATCTTCAACGATTCGGAGCATTCTCCGAAGAAATATTTGAATGAATGCCTTCGTAACCCGTATAAGGACGGGAAACAAACGCATTCATTCGAATATTTCTTCGGAGAATGCTCCGAATCGTTGAAGATTGATTGACGTTCGCATCCTACTATCTGGACGCACTCATTGAGAATGTTTCACAAAATAACCGTAAAGACCCGTGGGCGATCATCATAATAAAACATATTTTAGGTATACGATTATATTTTTTTCTGATTTTAACATTGTAGGTAGCTCACGTTTCAAGAGTCAAGGACGATGTGCAACGCCCATACAAATTGCAATGTTATATAACAAAGTAGGTATATTGCAACGTAATCAAATGAACAACAATACTAGATTAATTTGTCATTGTGATTAACCACACTATCGCCATCACAAATCCCAGAGGAATGTGCGAGTGTCACATTGCCGCATGATAAATAATACGAATGGGATGTGAAACGCCGCCTAATTGTTACGATAAACCAACTACAAATATTTTATTTTTATTTTTATTTTCACAATATTTAGAATCAAACAGTCGTTATACAATATGTTGACAATTAATATATTTGACATGTAGACCAGCGAAGATTCCACTCTTACCAGAAATATTTCAATCTTGAGGAAAAAAAAGTAAAAGTTAAAATGCTCCAAAAAAGTCAAAGTAAATTTAAATTTAAAAACAACGATAATACAATACTTAAAACAATACAAAAACATAAATATAAAAGCAAAAAATCCTAAAATACTAGAAATTAGTCCTTCAGTCACATTAGTCTTTAGATAAAAAGTAAAGTTAAAATTTTCTGAAAAAAGTCAAAGTATGTAAATCTAAAAATATAAAATCTAAAATCCCAAAATACCAGAAATCAAAACAAAACAAATAAGCAAAATCACCCATCCAGTATGAGTTACAAAGCCCAATCAAATACACAGCCAATATCCAATGTCCCAAGGATGCTATGATCGAGAGAGCCATGCATTCAATCAAGCACACCCATCCACCCCCCGCCCAAATGTAAGCGATCCGATGCTGCCAAACAGTGAGAGACCGAGATCAAACCACGGGGACCGCTGATGACAACAAGGCCCCGGACACTCCCGCTCTAAAATCTTGCTTATTCATGACGAGTATGTCAAGGCCTTGAAAGAATGAATCATAAACAGAACAAGAGCGTCTCAAAAAAGAATTCTGCACATAGTTGGTGGTACACAGTGGAAATCTGAACAAATGATGGAACCGCGTGCTTCGCGTCGGACAATTAAATGGTATACTCTGTACTAGACCAATCGAATCGACCTCGTTATTCAGCAACTTATACAGATACATCATGTTTATCAAATGCAAACTTATTTACAAATATCATAATATGGTAGAGAAGCCTCATACGTCCCTACTACAGATTTCCATGGGTTTTATCGTGCAAATTGATTTCGATTTCTTTTTTATATATTGCTGCAATTTCTTTCTTAAGCTTTCGGCGATCATCTTCAGAGCATAAATTTTGATAATGTGTTATTTGGTATAGGTACTTAAATTAGTGTTATTTATCGTTACTACGTAATATTACGTCGCTGCGTATTCAAAAAGAGATACATACGCTAATAATGCACACAGCGTATTTATTTATTTTCTTCTTCACTGTATATTGGTTACAATATTTCAAAGCAATACAATTACAAATGTTTTATTTTATTTATTTATTTGGTTACAATATTACAAATCAAAACAAAGTATCATAAAAATATCATTTATACAACTCAATGTAGGTACAGAGGGCGAGTTCATCGCTCAAAAGCGATGTCTTCCAACTAACACGGTTATTAAAATAAAAATAAAAAAAAGAACAAACATATTTTTTTTTATTTCTTACGTAAACGGCAAAGGCTTTAACGATATAGATTGACATACATGAATTTAAAATAAATAATCATATCAACGATATACACGAATAGTACTTAATGGGTTAAGGGTTAATGGGTTAGTTGGAAGATATCGCGCTTCTGCGATAAACTCGCCCATTGCCCAACATTTATTTGTGTTGTTTAAATTGAATATTTTCATATGTTGATTTTTTGTGCAATAAAGTTTATATAGTAATTGTCAACTTATATAGTCTAAGTTATAACTATTATTAATTATACTAAGTTGCGAAACAAATTAATCCAGTTCGACGAATAATTTTTTTATCATTTTGTGATTCATTTACATTTAGAAATCTACAAAAAAAAAAAAAACAAATGGGAGTTATATTACATTCTTGGGAACTCTATAAGTAATAAGAAGATAATTGTCTGACAAAATAACTGGAACCGATATAATAATAATATCGATAAAAGGAACGATTACTACTACTATTGTAACATCAAACAAAACCCTTTTTACTATTACGTCTCACAAATACTGATCGGTTAACACGAAACCAATAGTCTATTTTCAAAATAATAATATAAAACTAATAATACTCTTATATACTTTTCATACAAAGCCTCCGAATAAAAGTGGTATTCGTAGGTAGAACAGTCGAACCTTCATCTGAAATCTAACAACTTTACTGTATATAGACTTGGACACCACACCAATAATCCGTCGCTTTAAAACTATGCATGTCAAATACGATATATCATTCAACACGCGAAATGGAAACTGTCAATTAGACATTTTTTTTCCTTTTGCCTTATTCCTTTATGCATTTTTTTAAAGTGGTATACTTTTCTTCAATTGTACCCTGATAGAAAAAAAACAGCCTTATGAACTGTAAAAATCAATGTGTTGGTATTGTATATTTATTTATTCTTTATTGTATATGCATTATAAACAAAAATGTATTAACAGTCACTGTAAATACGACCATAGTTATTGTTGAGAGAATCAATTCATTTTTCTATTATTGAACTACAGCAACCGAAAAATCATTAATTTTTAACAATCCTTTCTGTAAGAGTCAGATTTGGGTATTTCTACTGTGTGGTGGGGTTGGACAATACGGAATAATACATATTTTTATTAATAATTCAAGTCATTTTGACCCCTCAGAGCATAACAATAACAGGGTCAGTTTCAAGTGAGAAATCGATAGCTAAATCCAGCCAAGCCATGACATGGTGTATATCACATAGAGGTTAACAATATAATGAAGACAAGTGCCATCTTGAGATACGCTAATAATATAAACGTCATTGAGAACGCCGAGGGAGAAAATAATGTGAATAATATAATATAGATACAAACTTTTTACAGCGAAATCCACAGTGGAGCGAGAAAACAAAATTAAGAAAAGTTTCAACTTGGTTCTAATTATTATATAAATTATGCAAAATAATGAGAAATTAACTGTAAGGCATAATTAAAATGGAATATTACTTGGAATATTTCATAAAAAATTAAATAAGTTTCATTATTATTACAAGCGAAATACACCTCGTTGAGAAACACGAAAACATAGTTATAAAATCTGGTATCAGCTTTATACTAAGCATTGCCATCATAATTTCCTCTACAGCAATATATTATGGATAGGAATAAACCTATTTTTCTTTTATACAAAGAACATCTAATTCATAAAATTAACTGCTTATATAAAGTTTTGATTCCCAATTAACTATTCTCTATAATTAATAACTCACTTATATATTTGACGTAATGGACTAGTATTGGAGTGGGGGTAATCGATAGTGCAAAACGAGATAAATGTAGATAGTGAAAGAAATGTATGCATGCATCCCTTTGATGTGTCTATAAAAAACCGACTAAAACCCGAATACGCACGATGCACAAAGAACCCATCTACACATTAAAACATGTGTATATCTGTGTACATTTGGCGAATTAGAAGATTATACACATTATATTGTTATTGAAAAGCCTTGCTGTTACAAACTCGTTATATGAGAAAATTCGTTATTTCGATATTCGTTAAGGCAATATTAAATTCGTAATATTATCTATCAAGTAGTCTCCTACAACAAAGACAAGTGGAGTGAAGACCACTTTGTATTGAAGAGTTGATGTCAAGAGTATCGAGACATCATTGCATGACAAGCGGTGACATTGTCTTGTCACCTCAAAGAAACTGGAACACATACGCGATACGAGATAATATAATGTTAGAACATGTATGTACGATCAATAAGAATACTCGAACAAGAACAGATTAATCAATGATTTGAATACATAATTATTTTCTCGACCTACGGTATTTGATTGAATTTTATGCTACCTATCGATTTGTAATACAATATTTTATGTTGGAGTGGAGATCATGGGGACAGAGTTATCAAAAAGAAAATCTAAAAAGATAGGTTGTTAAAATTGTCCAGGTTATGAAAAAGCTGTGGTTTTGTGTTGCTCGATATCAAAAAACGTGGAAGGATTTTCAAGAGATAAAGATATTCAATAATAAAGAGATGAGGGCCAGCAGTAAGTAGGCAATACGAGATCTAAACAAATATTATATGAGTCACATAATATAAGCAGCAAGAAAACATTCCTACAATTTGATAATACGAGGGTTGCCTTTTATATTTCGGGATTTGGCAACCCTGGTGTTGCAATCTGTCAACTGACAGCTCTATCGTAAAGTTAGAAGTTTTTGAGGTTATACGTACTCAGAACGTTTTGACATACGAGCGCTATTTGTGTTGTTTACAGTAAATTATAAGATTCATCTGCCCCCAAGAATGGAATTAAATCGTGAACATTTTCGTGCGATTATTTTTTACAACTTTCGACGTGGATTAACTCAGCAGCAATGCATGAATGAACTTAATTCAAATTTTGGCGATGAAGCTCCATCAAGGACCAGTGTTTATCGATGGTATGGTGAATTCAATCGTGGTCGGAGTTCACTCCGAGACGAATTTCGTGAAGGTCGTCCAAAATCAGTTGTTGTTCCGAAAAACATTGATGCTGTGCGCGAACTGATATTGCAAGATCGTCATGTGACCTATCGTGAGATAGAGACAACCTTAGGCATTAGTGGGACCAGCATACACTGAATGTTGCATGAACATTTAACTGTCAAAAAAAATTGTTCGCGTTGGATCCCACACAATTTGTCAATCGCTAAAAAAAAGGCTCGTGTCGATTGGTCGAAAGAAATTCTTGAAAAATACGATCACGGTGCTTCAAAACACGTCTATGACATCGTGACAGGTGATGAATCTAGGATTTACGCGTATGAGCCCGAAATTAAACAGCAGTCGACTGTATGGGTGTTTCAAGATGAGCCAAATCCAACAAAAGTTGTTAGCGCACGAAGCACTTCCAAGCAAATGGTCGCATGTTTTTTCGGAAAAACTGGACATGTCGTAACCGTACCACTAGAACAACGCAGAACAGTCAATTCTGAATGGTACACAACAATTTGTTTGCCAGTTGTCCTCCAAGAAATCAGGAAAACCAACCGCCGAAGACGGATCACTCTACACCATGACAATGCGAGCTCTCACACATCGGCTCAAACAACTGCATTTTTGAGCACCCAAAACATCGATTTGATGAGTCATCCGCCATATAGTCCTGACCTTTCACCAAATGACTTCTTTTTATTCCCGCACGTAAAAAACAAACTGAGAGGTCAACGTTTTTCGACACCTGAAGAAGCGGTTACTGCATTCAGAATGCATGTTTTGGAGATACCTCAATCAGAGTGGAAAAAGTGCTTCGACAAGTAGTTCAAACGCATGCAAAAGTGTATAGATCTTCATGGGGAATATTTTGAAAAACAATAAAGTTATTTTCGATGATTAATATTTGTTATTGTTCTCTAATCCCAAAATATAAAAGGCAACCCTCGTAATCGTCATTTTGACGTGTGCAATGAAAAGTATTATTGTTTCTATTCTAAAATCAATCCTACTTTAAAGGGAAGACGATTCTAAATAATAACTATTGATAACTTTATTGCAGACAATAATTGCTCACGTCCGTTGTACTTTAATGTAATAATTTAGATGTGCAAAGTTGCAACGTTCATTATAATCAAATCATAATAATCTTCGAGCAATGAAACAGTGTCAGATATTTAATATCTACATTATAACAATATTTATGTTTGATTCATCAATGTTCCATGGAATATGGCGTATGTCTTATTATAGGTAGATAGCCAAACTTCATTAGAATTGCGGGCTGCGATATTAATAATAAATATAGTATGTTAATGTAGGTTTAATTTCATACATAATAATACATTAAAGCATAGATAAAATTATTTTATAATATATGTGGCACACAATACGCCGATAAGTTATAGGTTATAATATAATGTATGACATGAGAGCACAAGGTCTTATTCATCGTAATCATTTATAATCGTACTTAAGAGAAAATTTATATTTAGCTCTGGATAACTAGACATCTTAGCTAAAACCTGACTAAATGAAAAATAATTTGTTATACTATAATAAAAATCTAAAATTTAGGTAATAAAAATAAAAATATAACACTGTATAACTTTCACTATTTAATATTTTGCTTAAAAGCTTTTCGGACATACGTCCATCTTCAGTAATAAATATCTTACAACTTACAGTTGTAAGATATTTATTACTGAAGATGGACGTATGTCCGAAAAGCTTTTAAGCAAAATATTAAATAGTGAAAGTTATACAGTGTTATATTTTTATTTTTATTACCTAAATTTTAAAAATGAGCTTTCATAGTGTTACCTCTTCAAAAATAGAAAAGTTATAAAAATCTAGTTTTTCTACGGTCCACGTATTCAATATTGTATCGGAAAATAGAATTTTCATCCATATATTTATACTCATGTGGTTTCATTGATTTTCAAATATTTCAAATGGTAGTTGTAAGTATAAGCCAAAATCATTTGATAACGGCAAGGCAAAATTTTAGTCTGTTATATAGTTGGAACAAAGTTCATCTCTTAAAAAGAATCATTTCAGATCTTCACGAACGCAGGTGTGAAAGGTCCAGTAGAACGTAGAACTGCGTCTTATATTAAAACTGATCTATGTAATTAGCGTGTTTTTTTTTCTAAATCGGGTTTTACAATTAGAACAGCAGTTATTCCTTGCTTGTGTGTACAGCTGTAGATATATTCATAGCAGAGACTATGGAGGCAGGCATGTCAAGTAGTAGACAATATTATTATAATGCATTATTCTATCGCAAGGATATTGTATTGTAGGACAATAATATTATATAGGTACGTATAGAACATGTCGATCGATGTTACCTTCTACAATGTGGAAAAGCTTCGGGAAATACATAAATATTTAAAGTTGAATCGACGACATTATTATTATATTTCATAAAATAATATACCTATATTTATTTATTCTAAACATACTATATTTTATTTTTACAGTTCATGGGGAAAAAATAATTGGCGAGGACATACTGTATTCGATGTTATGCACATTTTTCTTACTTTTGTGTAGGTACCTATACGTGCTTGAATAAATCTAAGGGTTTTCTGTTTTGATTGTTGTGAATTGGAAGGTTTTTAAAGAGGATCCTCAAAACGACCTATAAGACGAAAGAGGAAAGGTCGTCATTATATTTGTGGCTTACATAGTGAAACTATTTCTTACCCCGTTGTTGAGGTTCATAGAGTACTTATGTAGAATAATAATGATCATCTTACATTTGGGGTAAAAATAATAAGTATATGAAAATTTAAGCTTGTTGACATTACATATTTTCAACAAAATTTTCCGTTAAAACACTAGTAGGTAGTTACAAGCAGAGAAATACTATAACTTTATACAGTACACGTAGGTATCGCTATCTATTCAAATTACGTTTATAGTTCACATGACACAGATACGTTGTGAGATGGTTATGGTTATGGGATTTCTTTAAAAGTATGAAAAACCCCAGCGTATTTTTTAAAAACACATAAACGTTTCTCGTGTTTCAGCACATAAGGTTTTAGAAATCAGCGCCATGGGAATATTCCTAGCGAAGGAGAAGGATAGAGACGGTGCAACCTGAAGGTAATGATCCTTGTCTACTACTATTGCTAATACTATGCGTCATAAAAGTAAAGAGATATTTTCAATCTAGTGTAAAAGGCAAAATCGACGACATGAGAGTGAGAGCGATGAAACGGGCTGCTGAATGTATAAAGCACAGAGATTATTACGACTTTGATATTACCACGATAAATCACGAACAAAGCTTCTGAAATACGCTATCAGTAGCAAGCAGTATGAAAATATTATCGTAGTAGACAATAATATTAAAATATTATAGCGCATTACGGAGTGCCACCATCACACGTTACACTGAGGAAACAAGTGCTGCATTATGGTACTAATTAAAGAGTTTGCTGAAAATCTATTTCAAGGTTTCAAAGAACACGTTAATCATATATGAGTGTGCCAGAATTTGAAATAGGAAGTAAATATTAATTATTATAATTCAAAATATATCACAGCTTTAGCCAATGTGATCCCAGAGAAAACAAAATATTCACTACTGTATTTCTACCTAATAGTCCACAATTCGAAATAAATTTCTAATAAAGAAATCAAAGTATGTTTTCATTGTATATAACATACAGCATTAAACATACATAATTGAACAAATGAGGGATAATCCGAACCATCATATTTCATCAATTTGTTAATGTCCACATTATTGACAACAAAAATGTTCTATTCAATTATTTTCTGGATATCGCATATCATTCATAATCGCCTCAAAATTAAATTTGTCTATTGAAACTAATGGTAATTCATAATGCGATCTAGATATGAATTAAATATTACTGACGAAATTTATTTAAAAAAAAAACACTAATCTAATGTTTCATTTTTGAAAAGATTATTTCTACTATGTTAAATAATTTATTTATACATAATTACCTATTATATCACAAAACTTTACATGATAAATGTAAAAGGCTGAAGAGCCGTTTATTGATATAAATTGGGTTAGTTGGAAGAAATTGCACCTCTGCGATAAACTCGCCATCCGTGTATTGATTGTTTTTGATTTATTTATTTATTTATCACTTGTACACGGCGTGAGCCTTTAACACGTTAAACATATAAAGTAGAAAAAAAACAATTTGACAGACAACAACAATAAAAACTGATAAAAAATGAATTGGTACAAATTTATAAAAATAAACATTAAGATGTAACAAAAATGGTAGTAGTTTGAACAAAACAGCAATAGTAATAGAATAAAACAATGAAATTAAATTGTACAGAGACTGGACAAAATTTGATTAATGCAAACATTAAAAGACAGAATGAAATATACAAATTAAAATAAATATTTAAATGTATTTTTGAGAAAATTTGCTTGTAATCAATTTACAGTAGGTAAAGAAAAAATAATTTTAAATAAACACGTTTTTTTCAAAATTTTCCATAGTTACAATGAAAATCAAATCACAGCTGTTATACCTAGTATTCATCATTCAATAATTTAATTTAATTATTAGAAGAAGCGAGTTTTAAATGTAAAAAATCGATTCGTTTTGTGGTCGTTTCTAAATATTTCTATAATCACCTATCGTTTGTACATCAATTTATCAAAATACCACAACAATAGTAGCTAGATACCTACTATAGACGACCTTGGGAATGAAATAATTATTTGAGTTGTTTGTAGTTAGGCAGTTGTTCGGTAGCTGGTTGTATCAGGTGGAGTTGTAATACGTAAGGTGCCTAACAGCGACGGTTCCTTCTTAGGACAATTGACCCAGCAATATCTTCTTAATCTTATTCTAATAAACAATTATTTATTTATTCATACCTAATAAAAATCACAAATATTTTTAACTACAATTTTTATCTATATATATAGGTACCAAAACGGCTTATCTCATACGTACGATTGCCAGAAGATCAGCTTCATGTAATACACATGTAAGCTGTTTTCTCCGTGACAAAAAAAAATTAAGACATTCAGGCAAACTTCATCACTAAATTAAAGACGTAAAATGACTTAATTGCTACAAACACCTGTTATATTCTTTTACTTATAATCTGTTTTCTGTATGATAATGTTCGTCCTAGCACAGGCTTTGCCTATCTGTAGAACTCTGATTATTTTTCTGCTTTTAATGTATTGTATTTTTGCTAGAATAAATATTTTTTTCGACTTCTATCGCACTTTACAAGTCTAACTCACTAGCCGCGTCTGGCGCCCAGAGAATAGAGTTGGCGCTGCCTGTATCCATGTTTCTATTACATAATGCTAATATATATGTATATATGAACACATCATATTACATATGTGTACAAGAACCACCTAACGAACCTCGTGATCAATAGCCAATAGGGACGTCAGATCAAACACATTCGTACATACATATTATTATCAATACAATATCAGGTTTTTATTTGGATGTGTACCTACCTACAAAGTTTATACTAAGCCTGGTTACTTCTGATTTAATCCGAGTAGAAAATCGCGTAGAAAAACAACGATTAGTGGATTAATTTATTTAATTATGTTTACTAAATTACTGTAACAAATATTTGTAAACCAATTCACATGTCACATAAGTGGGTTTTAAAAATAATGTTTAAACTGCAGAGGAGGTATCCAACCACTCAATTATTTGATGATAGGAAGATTCTTTCTGTGAGACACCTATACATCAGGAAGGCTCTAATTCAATTTTACACAATTAGACAGGGTTGGAGGAGGTCACAGCAAAGTAGGGTCACGAAACAGATGGTGTCATTTGGTTGTATCGCTCCATTCAGATCTACAGTGTTCGGACAGCGGCAGGTTGTGTGGATGGCACCTAGACTATTTAATACCATGCCTCTGAAGATTAGAGAAATCACTGTTATTGTTGAATTTAAAAGAGCATGTTATGGGTGGGTGTCTGATCTGCCAATGGAGAGATTGCAGGATATCTTAGGATTTGTTCCATGATTTGTTTTGTGTTTTATGTGGGGTGATATACTTGTGTTGTATGTGGTGTGGGATTTGTGATGTGTGTGGTTGAGGGATGTGTTGTTTTTTTATTCTGGTTTTATATGGAGAAATGGTTTGTTTGTGTGTTGTTTCATGTATGGATAGTTTGCAGCACTGTTTTTCTTGTTATGAATGTGATTGTGTTAATATAGGAGATGAATGCTTTTTGTGATTGTGTATATGTTTCAGTATGATTGATATGTTTGTGATATGTTTGCCCTAGAACAGGTTATACCTAGTTGGGCAGCATCAATGAAAATATGTATAAGATTTGTTATTTATTGGTGTAATAAAAAAAAAAAATTAAATTATATAGATATCTAGTTTCTAGGACATGTATCCAGGACCGATATATGGCGTTCCGCTCTCTCTGTCTACCTCATTTGGGATAGGGCATGAGGGAATAGATAGATAGATAGATCTAGTTTCCTATTTTATTGGTAATTTTACATAAGATTGGCATAATTCATCGCCGTATTGATGATACGAGATGTTTTATACGGGATGCAACATGAGTATCTGCTTTTATCACAATCATAAATGAGTTGGAAGTCGAATCTTTCCAGGGACTCCACGGAGAACTTTATAGATTACCAACAAAATCTCTTATGTATATTTTTTTAAATTTTAAACACAAATACAACCTTATACACCTTTCACAGTAAGCTAAAAGCTTGTGTCGTGAAAGGGGAGTTTGCCGGCACCTGGGATTGAACCGCAAACCATGAGGCCGAGACTCTACCTCCAGGCTACCGACAAACTGTAGAACGACGACATTCTTCAATCATTTTTGTATATTTTTTAATAATTACTTGAAACAATATTATACATCTACGTCTAAACAAAGCTTTATGAACATTAAAAAAAAGCTATACAAATCAAACGCCGTATAATTGCGATGTTTGTCAACAAATTAGTGAACTGACCAGTTTTCTACGTGCTGAGGAATTAATTAATGATTGTTATTATTATTAGGACTAAATAAAATGTGATTCATGTTTAGATAATTAAACCTGCAGATAGATACGTTATCAGTAAAACCGTGTTCGTATAATATTATGTGGGAGATAATAGAATATACGAAATATGTACATACTAGTGATGCGAATATTGGTCTCAAGTTACACGTCTGGCTTGGTTGGAAAAATTTGTGTCTTAATTGTAATAAAACAATGATGAGACATAGAAATACTCCTTATCCCTAAACCAGATTGAAAATTTATAAAATTGGGTGTTTTTCTAAAATTGTGATAGAAAAACGATGAGATCGTGAAATGTCTGAAATTTCTATACCAAATAGAAAGTTCTTGGGAGAGGAAAGGGCAGGATTATCACAAATGTTGAAAACTCGAGAGAAAACAAAATAATAATCGGGACATCACTACAAAGTACATACAAAGCTACTAGTGTCTACATTTCATCAAATCATATCGAATTAAGAAGTCTATTTACGTTATTGCTATAATATCTTATTCCGACATTAAAAGCTAATATATTCATAAATAATACATCATTCAATCAAGTAGGGAATAAATATATTACATTAATTTACTCTTAATCTACAACGGCTGGTATACACCACGTTCAAGCATACTGCTTAGAATTTAGTTGTATTTGACTATATTTTAATTGTTTTTTATTGCTCATAATCGCGACGAAAAACAACGGAAAACCTTTGAAGAGACCTACAAATCTATAAACGCAAAGACGAAAGCAAGTAGAAAATAAGTGACTTTAAATATTGGGTTGGTTCAAAAAATGCTGATCGGTAATAAACCTGCCTTCTGTTCAAGGAAAAGTTTTTCTTTTAATTTTATTTTTGATAAACAAAAATTATTTCAATGTAAGCTTTAAGTGCATCTCATAAAGAGATATATGTATTATCGATGTTTGTATAAATCAGTTATTGCATGGCATATAAAGCTAATAATTATTATTGTCTATGTAATGTCTCCTTCACATGACGTAACGTCACCAAGAACATTTGCAATGTGTGACAGAAATACAAAATGTATACTC
The DNA here is from genome assembly GCA_947579605.1 of Athripsodes cinereus. Taxonomy (NCBI): domain Eukaryota; kingdom Metazoa; phylum Arthropoda; class Insecta; order Trichoptera; family Leptoceridae; genus Athripsodes; species Athripsodes cinereus. The sequence continues at coordinate 5,941,193 of OX388311.1, forward strand.
AATCGTGTCTTATTAATTCTATGGTTTCCATAAGGTATATGCAAGACGTGCTTATGTATCTTTAAGCAAACGCGAATTAATAATTTCAAAAACTATGTCAAAAACCGATGTGATTACCAATTGCTAAAACAATAATAAACTTAAAACAATTGTACACCAAAAAAATCCTCCACATGTAAGTAATAGTTTTCAAGACTTGTTGATCGATGAATTCAACTTTGTTTCTCAATCTTACAATCAACACTAAACACGAAAAATAATCGTGAAATTCAGAAATACCCAAAAAGATTTTATAGTATTTCGCAAATGCAAATTACTTGACAACGAATAGTAAACCAATAATATCTTTGATTGTAGCTATTTTATGAATTCCAGGATTCGTTTGTCTGACAGCACCACACCAAAATAAATATATCCTAGAAATAGTATGCATATAATTTACGAATAAATCTAACCGATGTTAAGGAGATATTTATTCCTCGGAATATTAATATGAGGGATCGTGGAGGGCGATGCCCGTGAGGGATGAAACAGAGAACAAGAGATGTGATAAGGATTCTACTCCAGAAAAATAGGAACGAGGTCAGTTACCTACAAACATAAAACAATAAATTTTAATAAATCACTTCTATTTTCCAACTACATATGTGGTTTATACTTTAATATGTATGCTGCAGACACGCCTAATTGGTGGGTTGGCCTGATCAGATCAACATTATTCTCTCTCTTTTTATTTTTCATATATGTTTTGTCAACCTACTGTGTGTGTCTCTATGTAATAAATAAATAAATAAATATTGTATTCTAAAACCACTTCCAACATTTTCCAATGCGTAAATAAAGACAACTTTTGACGTCACTTCAATTCGTAACGATAACTATGTAAAACTCAATATAATAAATTTATTTTAATTAAATTATCTCCTATATAGACAAATATAATAATTATCTTGTTTGGTCATATTTCATATACTTCGATATTCATAATCATATATTCACATTATAGCAAACGTTCTAGCAACACACTATGCAGATTGCTTTAAACATATTTACACAAAATATAATTTTATAAGAACATCATGGTTTTCACATATTTTTTAGTATATTTTTCTGTGGATACTAAAGTATTTGTAATATAGAAATACGATACCACATTAATTATTCCCGCAAATCCCACAAACCAATACTTAGCACGTTGCGTGGGCAGGTCGCCGGCAGCGTGCGTCTTTATGCGGTACATTAGGTTTCTGATCATAACCTGCTGTGTGACGAATATTTGGTATCTAATTTGAGAATTCACCTTTTACACTTAAGGTGAATTCTCAGATCTAAATCGATTCGCAGTATTCAAGAGTAGGTACAATATGGTCTTATGTAAAAACTATCGTAATCCAAAACACCAAGCTCTGGCAATTAAAAAGCAATATTTAGTTCAGGAACACAAAGGTGCGGTCAACAGCAGATGGATGTTGGACGGAAAATTTTGTGTTTGTAATAATTATCGTAATGCCATTAGGTTCCTGTTATACTATTATCATTATACTTGTATGTATTGGTGGGTGCGTAGAGGGGACACTACATAGTTACAGTTTAAATGCGTGTACATATAATATTATGTAATGTCTACGTGTTGTATTGCGTTTATAGTTTGTACCTTCACAACACTAACAATAATGCTTTACGACACGAGCTTGTGGTTTGCCCATCGGTCAGTAAACAGAACCCCTAATAGCTGCCCTAATACAAAGTTCGCCAATTAGTTGACAATGTGTTATTATATTAAATTATACGTTTCAAGTTACAAATTATTATGGCAAAACACAATATAAAGCGACTTAGGCTAAATGGGAGGTGTGAACTTGTGTTTTTCAAATCTAACAGAGAAACTGTGAGACTGACGAGTTTGCTGAAAGAACGTTTTACGTAAACGTTTTCAATTTAACTAAAATATCTACCGCAATTCAGAGTATTAGTAATTCAACTGCTTATGTCTAAAACTAACGTATTTATGTTAGAAATCCCAAGAGCAAGGCGATGACAACATATGACATTTTAATAAAATTAATTTGCTATGTAGATAATACGAAGATACACTTTCACTACACCTGTTAGTCTAAACCTAAACCAACTTAAACAAACACTACGTAACATAATAAACACATTCAATATTATAAGGTATGTTCGCGGGAAGATATTTTAATAATAATATTCAGCTGTAAGTAGCGTGGCACAACTTTGAGACTAACCCGTTTAGCACCTGTACCACTGGGACAAGCGTGCCATTTTACTTGCACAACTCATTTAACAAACATCTGTCTAATTTTATCAAACCACTGCTTTCAATGATGCTAAAGTTGTAAACAAGGTTGCAATGGAATTAAACCACAAGGGTATAAACTAATTGTTAATAAAAAGGTAGGTACTAAAGACACGAATAGCATAAAAATAACTATCACTACATTAAATGTGGCAAATGCCAAAATATTATCAACAAAATATATCAGTGTAATAAATATTTTTAAATTGCACTAAAAAGAGAACGAGATTCTATTAACTATGGAGTACTAAATAATGAATTTGTATGAAAAAAAAAAAAACAAGGATGTTTTTGTAAAAAAAATCTATAGGCCTAATTGATTTCCGAGTAGTTACGTATAATTATTTGTGTAAAGAATGTTAAAAATGAACAAACAACAAAGGATTCCCTTTTCTGGGAATCATTACTCCAATAGCTTGATAGGTCGGTACACACAAGTCAAATCATTTTCCTGTGTAAATTTCAACGTGGTAAAATAGCACATATTAAATTTCTACCTGATATCTTAGTAATGTTAAAAGCTATCATATTCACAGACTACTATCCTGATATTCCCAAGCAATCGCCGCCATCCACACATATTAATAATAGGTACCGAATGTTTCTTACTTATCCTACAACAAAATAATGCCCTTGGGATGATAATTAGGAATTTAAAACTATTCATAATTCGTGTAGGTATTTTTAAGCAATTACTCTCCGATTAGTTCAAAACATAAGCACGTGCTACGGTTGTTAATGTTCCCAAATAAGACATACGCATCTCATAGTAGGAAACGTTAAATATCAATAAACATATTATGCGCATATGAAAAATTCAAAGTTAAAAAAGCAGCCTATCATTTATTTACAGCTATTCCTACTACAGAGATATTCCGTGCATACAAACTAAAACAATTTATATATAATTCTACACAAATGTGAATCGTTATAGAGATAAAATCAGTATCAGAGGGAAAGGACGAAAAAATCACAAATACATTGTGCAGAGAGAAAATGAAGTATAAAAATATTACGTAGAAATACATAGATAAGGTATTCAGTTTCAGATGTTGTTCTGAAAAGCGTATGAACTCATTTCCTTCCACTCGAACAACAGAAATAATGATGGAACGTAAAAAAATCAATCACGTGTGTACATTTGAATGTATTTTAAAAATCGACAATTTTAATACTCATGTATGTACCTATCTATCTATCCATATAGGTATGCGACTTCATAAGAATAATGAAAATTAATAAAAAGTGATTTTTTAGTACTGTATTTCACAAAACTGTCGGTAAATTGCTAGGTATATTTGATGTTAAACAGCATTTTAGTGGTCTTAGCCGATTTTCATTTTTAGATGCAGCGATGTAGTGTTTTTATAGGTAAAATTCCAATGTCTTATTATGTGAAATGCTAATTTAAAGTCAACCTACCTATTTATGAGAAAAATATTTTATGGAAAACCATTAAAAAACAAACGATGTTTTTGCCAGTTATATGAGTTAAACAAGTTCATATCTTACAAATATTAAAATTCAAAATTCATAAATAAAATAATATTACAATTACAATTAGGCAAGCCTAAAACATACGGAAATCATGTTAATTTATGTGCAAAGGAAGAGAATTTTAATGAAAAATATGCGAACATAAATATGAATGCCTAAACTAACAAGATTTTATTTGATGTATAATATACAGTCATAATAAAGTAAAACCAATTTATCAGAATATATTTCCATAAAAAAACAACAGTAAATAGAACATTAATTTGCTCTTTTTCCTACATAGAAACGAAAACACAATCCGGTATAAAATTGCGAGTACATACGTAATGAATACGAACGGAATTAATTAGACGGTAAAAAAGATGTTTCGGAACTGGTATTTGTACAGATAACAGGAACATAAAAAATATGATAAAAACAAAATACAATTTACAGAGACATAAATATTAGTTGGATTTATTAGAAACACATTTTGCTTCCTATTTGAATGATAAGTCGACGTTTTTATGTATTTTGATATTGTAGAAAAATGTAACAGTTTTTACAAATTGCTTATCGCTTTTCGTATGTCAACGGTTTGAAGAAAAGCTTGATTGAATGGTAAATATAAACATCGACCTAAGCTTTATTGAAATTGTCGGTACACATATCCAGACCCTTGTTAGAATGAAAAGTCAGTAAAGTGACTTTCATATTTAATAAGACGCATGGCCCATTTTTAGGTGAATGTGTATGAAACAGAGACACTAGATATCTTACGGAGCTAAAATAGAAAATTTTCTGCTTACAAAACCAAAAATATGTTTGCAAGATTATTTATTCCACGAGGGACACAGAGTGAAGTTATAGCAGCAACAAGAAATAAAAACTAATCAATTATACTTAATTACTGGCAACTAAAAATTAGTAATTAGTAAAGAAAAATGACTTTCAGGAAACATCTGAATAAATTATTGCATCATAGCATAATAAACTAAGTGAAAAAATATTCAAACTTGTTGCATAATATTTGAGAAGCCAGAGAGGTAACTTTCTTCTTCACATATTTATTAATAGTGTGACTTACTAACGTATCTATCATTATGATATGAGTATTATAATACATTCATATAAATACATCACAACATAATCAAGGAAAGAAGACGAACGTAAATCAATGCGTTCCATTATTAGTTTCAATACAATAAAATATATCTGTTCATGTAATTATATATTATCAAACCCTTGCATTATTTGTGGCATTGAAGTTAAATAGAAAATATCGAATATTAAATCATAACCGCGTTTTATGAATTCCATATATTTATACATAAGTCCTTTGATTTGATTCAAAGAGACAAGTCACATAAACATATATTTAAAGTCAACTAAAAGACACGTAAGTATTTGTGATAAGGAGGTCTAATGATTGAGCTACGACTTCAAACTCTTGATTTTATCAGCGTTATTTGTTCTTGTCAAATGTAGGTATATTTCATCACTCATATAAAATCTATACAATAAAGTAAATTTTGCTATCATTAATATCTGAGGCAAGCACGTTTCCAAACATTGTTTCGCTTAGTAAAAAAAACAGATAAACAAATAATTTTTGCAAATATTCGCTCGTGCTCTTATTAATAATAATAATATAATATGACTATTTATATAGCGCCGTACTGTGATAATATTTCACTCCAAGGGCGTTTTACATTATTTAGGATTAACATCCACGTCCATTTTTAAAAAATCTATATAATATTCTTCTTATTTCATTTTACGGCAATGCACCCGCAACCGAGTGAATTATGAAATCTACATAATATCAATTAAAAATTTGTCGTCAGAAAGATCAAAAATCATAATAAAATAAAAATATAAAAATCATAATAATAAAATTAAAAAAATAATATAGGTATTAATATACGACAATCAAGCACTATCTACAATACTTGAGTGACAATTAGATAATAATACAATTTTCAAGTAACTAAGGCCACAACAATTCACGCGAAAAATAAGAAATCTCGAGATTATATTTTGATGAATGGAAATGTACTAGATGAATGATAACATAAATCTGATCCATTTAGCTTGACACGATTGTGTAATAAACAAAACATTTTACGTGGGAAGAACAAAAGAACTTTAAATATAATGATAAGAATATTTTATACGTAGGTAATCATTTGAAATACCTAATTTTAAATTGTTTTGATACTATTAAACTCTATTATATAAATTTCATTCATTAATTTATTCAATATACATGTTGTCCAGTACCTACACCTATAGTAAAGTAAGAACCTACTAGATAGGTACGCTGCTGTCTGGAAAAAGGTTAAATAATAATAATTCATCATCGTAGGGAGGACACCATTATATAGGACCCGTTGCGATCTTTTGCTTAGGTCAAACAAGGCAATTCATTAATTATTGTACAAAAAATTAGAAAGGAAACTTTTTGAAATTTAAATAATATCTTTTTTTTATAATTTATTTATTCATTCATTACTATACATTGGTTACAAACCATTCCATAAAAGATATACATTCACATTAAATATAATTAATTTACGGGGCGAGTTTATTGAAAAGAAGCAATCTCTTCCAACTTATTAAAAAAACACTATGAAAATTTTCATTTTAAATGAGTTCGTCGGTAGCCTGGAGGTAGAGTCTCGGCCTTTAGAACAAGAGGTCCGTGGTTCGATACCAGATGCCGGCAAACTCCCCTTTCACGGCACAAGCTTTTAGCTTAGTATGAAAGGTGTATAAGGTTGTATTTGGGTTTATAACAAAACCCAGATATATCTAAAAAAAAAAAAATATATTAATTACCTATACTATAGAGAAAAGAAGATTTCAAAATAAACCTGATTTCATATTTCGAGAGGTAAAACATTGAATTTATTCTCTCAAACTTTTAATATTTTCAGTAAGTAATTCGTCTTTCTATTTAGACAGACTTCCAAGTTTGAGTGATTTGTATATTAATTTATTCATATTGTAATAACTATGATTAAACATTGAGACAAAAGGTAAATAAATGAACATATTATTCATTTTATTATTTTTCCGCACAAGTATTGATAAAATGGTTAAAGAATAAAATAATTCGAATAAAAAAACAAATATGTACATAAAAACTCAAAATGAAGAAGTTCATAACATAAATAATATTAGAGATGCGTGGAACTGGACGGGGTGAAAATACATTACACAAGGGTACCTACACTATATGTATGTATGTACTACCAACCGCAAGGGTACTTTATGAAATTTAATAATAACACATGATGTAAAAATAATAATAATACGAAATTCAAAAACACGACAAACTTTTGGGACTGAAAAACAAAAGTTTTTGGGCAGAGCATGCGGCGGACATATTTAATAAATACCTAAGTATTATATTGTAATAGATGGAAAAATACTTATTTGTCTTTTTAAATTAAAAATGATACTTAAAACAAAATAGAGACAATCTTTTTGAAATCTAAATATAATTGATAAAGAATTATTCAAAAAATATCAGAGAAATACATAGTCAATAGTATGCACCACAAGGCTCGATAAAGTTCGAATATAACACGTGAGTCAAAAAGCAATGTGAGGACAAGCTAATGTAAACGCAATCTGGATTTCCGAGGAAGGCAGTTTTTTTTTTTTTTTTTAAAGTTATATCTGGGTTTGTTTGTTATAAACCCAAATACAACCTTATACACCTTTCACAGTAAGCTACTAAAAGATTGTGTCGTGAAAGGGGAGTTTGCCGGTACCTGGCATCGAACCACGGACCCCTTGTTCACGGGGCCAAGACTCTACCTCCAGGCTACCGACGAACTCAAATAGTAAACAGTTGTATGTACTATTATGCATTGTTAGAAGAAATTTATTTTTATTTATTTACAAATATTTACGGCCAAAGCCTTTAACATGTTAAACCTCTGTATACATACAAAACATGTAAACAAAGGAAAGATCTGTTACAAAAAAGACACAAAACAATTAGACTAAAGAAACGAAAGTTTTACAGACAATATAACATTAATCATGTTATAATAATAAAAAAGATAGAAAATTATTAAATTTTTTTTAGTAAAGACATTACAAAGAGAAATCAAAGGTATATAAATGTCAAATATAGTAAAAAGTCAATTAGTTAAAAATTTGGTCAAGACATTACAAAGAGAAATCAAAGTGGTATAAAATTGTCAAATATAGTAAAAAGTCAGTTAGTTAAAATTCATAAGTTAAAAATTTTGTCAAGAACATTACAAAGAGAAATCAAAGTGGTATGAAATTGTCAAATATAGTAAATAGTCAATTAGTTTAAATTCATAAGTTAATAAAAAATTGATATAAAAAAATTTATATAAAAATTTCAAATAATAGAGATCAATTAAAAAACATAAGTTTAGGATGCATAAAAACATAAGTGGTTAAAAGAGCAATTCGCCACACAAATCCATAAAGAGTTTACGAAAAATTAAAAGATCTCTGAAACTATTTTATTGCACAAAACCCTCAAGATTGACTATAGTTTATGGATAATAATGTAATTTTCAACATATAATTCATGTGCCTTGCACTGCAAATATAATATTCTTAATGTACACCTATATTTTTTGTTTGTTGTATGTATAATTATGTCTTATTTTGCCTGTAATTTTTGAGACATATAAAAAAAAACTTACGATGTGCAAAAAGAATAAATAAATTTGCTCCATCGGACAAAAATTATTTAGAAATAAATCTAATCAAAATATTTCATTACACTAAAATTTTTAGTTCGCTAAAAGCTAAATTTTTAAAATCCAAGAAAAATGCAAAATAAATTGACAAACGACAAAAAAACGCGCACAAGATCATTGACACGGATAAAAAGGGTTTAGCAAGAACAGCTGTTATGGGGTCTCGCTCCCGACTCTAAACGCCGTACTGACATTTTCCGGCATATCTCCAAGGACGTGTTTTGAATAGTAGAGTAGCACCACGGTACCGACAACATTGGAATATAAAAAACAAACGACAAACATCGTTTCCTGTCGCATCCAGAAACAAAAAAAATACATACAATATTATGTAGATGCGAAGAGAAGAACTTCAAAAACGCACCCACAACATGAAATACCTACATTTTTTGATTATTTAATTTTAAAATCTACATTCTAGACAAAACATTATCGTATGATTAAGTTCACTTTTATATAAATCACGAAAAAGACAATCTGTATGCATAATTACATGTAATTAGTTCACTGGTCATGTTTTGGAAATACTCGGACATTAAATTGCTTTGATTACTCTTCATTTAGATTGTATGACCATTTTTTTTGAAGTTCCATTCCGAAATATAAAAAAAATATTATTAATGTTACCGAATCGCCTCGTAAATATGTAAACGAAATGTGTACCAAGTACAAAAATAAATAATATTCAAATTTAGAATAAGAAACGGAGTTGAAACAGAATTGATAACATGAAATTTTATAAATTTCATAATAAGACCAGAGTTTTCCTAGATGATTCAGTACAAGTAAATTAAATTTCCACGAAGACGTTTTCTTTCGTTGTACGAATAAAGCAACAAAAAGATTTGACATAATATAATTTCAATACAGAGGTGGATTTTAACGGGTAACGAGTTTATTAACCTACATCAAAATAGTGGTCCATCCCCGTTAATTTTTCGAAGAACAGGTACTGATGTTTCTGGAAAAGAGCTTTTTTAGGTTCCGATTTTTGATATAACGAAAACAAAATTGTTTTTAGCTTTACTTTGTTTTATTTATTAAATTAGTAACCAGCTTTCGACTACTAATTTAATAAATTAAACATAGTAAAACAAAAACAATTTTGTTTTCGTTATACCAAATATAATGGAGTTTTACAAAATTAACGTCAACTCAATCAATAGCTTCCCATTATTTCGCAATATGGGCTTGATATTTTTAACTTCTGGAATCAACTGTAGTTGTTGACTGAAACTTGTAAAAACTTTCAAAAATTGCTCCTTTACGAGTAACGAGATACTTAAACTTTTTCGTTAACAAATAAACGATCAACAAAATTAATTTTCGATCAACGTTACCAATTCTGATGAATAACATCAAAATGAAAATGTTTTCTTTGAAAAAGATAATATAGGTATATAAATCACCGCCATAATATGACTAAGTACATCCTATTATACATCTACACAAGTACGTGGGGTATCTTTTATTAAAAAAATAACATACAAATTTCCACAAAAATCACACACATTGGTACATATGTATTTAGTTATTTACAGAGCGAGGCTGCGTTATGAATGATGAATTTCAAAATCCAATTCCATGGCAGCGAGAAAAATCCGTGACCTATATTGGGAAATTATTATTTCATTTCATTTCATTTCGAAACTAGCGAAATACAGCCAGTAATTTCCGAATATAATTTATAGCTTTACTAAACACTTCTCAGACATGTTACAAACGGTAAATATTTCAGTTTTTATTGACATTACAGGCTCATATTATTTGCAACAAAACAGAGTTATAAAAGTATCACGTACAATAACAATTTAAAAATAAATACATATATGGATGTGTTGAACAACAGAACAAAAGTTTGAAAATATTATTCACAGTACAAATGATAAAACGAACCTATGTTAATATATATGATGGGTTCACATGCAAAAGCACATCGATCCATTTTTCACAAATAGCTAACTATAAATACAGAAATATTCGTCTCTTTGCTGGCTACACTGTATGTAATTTAATTGATACAACGAAAAACCTCGAAAATACTAAATTCTTCTTCTTCTCGTGCCGTATCAGGTCCCCCCGACGTTGGCAATCACTCTGGCGAAGGCTTCTCTATCTTGCGCGACCCGGAACAGCTCCCCCACATGTCTCATCCCGGTCCAGTCTCTTATGTTGCGCATCCAAGACGTTTTCCTTCTACCAGGACCACGCTGCCCCTCAATCTTCCCCATCAGTATCAGCTGGAGCAAACTATACTTATCGCCCCACAGAACGTGACCCAAATATGAAATCTTACGGACCTTAACGTCCTTCAGCAGCTGTTTACTGCAATAATCCAAAATAATACTAAAATAATCCAATTTAAAAAAAAACTGATTTAATATCCACCAAAACACTTCAAGTGGGAAATTAAATGTGCTGTTTTCTTAGTTTCTAGTTATGGGATAGATGTACCTTCGCCTGTAAACCCCTCATAAATGCCATATAATATTTTACGTACACAATATTGAATATTAAAAAAAATGAAATTATACTTTTTGATCTTGTTACTTGAACCATAAATTCATCCTTTCTTTTTAAATATTTAATAGAAGTTGAAACATGTAAGAATAAGGAGCAGAGGTGTACCGCAAACAATGGGAGTACCTGCATCGTCTTATTTTATTTATTCCGCGATCGTAATAGAAAATTATAAAAAAATAATTCAACAGTCGAATGATTTTCAGACGGTTTATGACAAATTGTAGGTATGTACCTAAAGGCCCTGGCCGGCAGGTCTACCATTGTGATGCGTGGGTGTACTTCACAATGAAAGGGGGTTTTACTGGAAAATACTGTCATTGATTTTATTAAACAAATAAAATCAAAGTTATTTACGCTGAGATAAAAGCCTTTCATTACATAATGTCATTATTGTAATGAAAATGGGAGCGAGGATTGATACATATACATTAATTACTACGCCCAAAAACTTGTGGAAATTCAATCTTCCAGGTAATGGGAGAAGAGAATATTAATTGGAAGGATAAATTCTTGGAAAGCCTGTACGGAGCTGTGTACCGGTATCGAAGGTCGTTCACTGCTTACCCAGATGTTTCGAGACCGGGGATTTCTATTCATTCCACTGAATAGCAATACCTACTTTCAGGGATGGATTTGCAACCGACAAAAAAAATAAAAAACACCAAAATAAAAGCCTCAACGACTTTGAACGATTTAATGGTAATGAATGAGTTATCGATGTGACATTATTAACTGTCATTTGGTACTTGGTCGTTTAAACTGATTTTTGATATTTTTATCTGTTTGCAAGCGGTGTGACACAATAAAGATATCTTGCATATTTTCTTAGAAAAAAATCCTATTTACTACTTTCGAAAGACACGTAGCTTCTTAAACTATGATTTTTGTAAATGAATACCACAAAAGTAAAATAATCGGAGTGTAGTTGACCTTTTAGGTCGTTATACATAAGATACTTTGTTAAATAAATAATCGACATTACAAAAAATATACACATTTAAAATAAGTTGTGAGAAGAAACTAGGTTTATCAGGTGCTGTTATTATATTAGGGTATTCCATTTGTCACACGAAAAGACGTATTCTTCGAAGTAATGTTATAATAACAAGGACTGAATATAAATTTGATATCACGCTTATTGGAGCACGACTTTGATACTTATGTACAATACTACAATACATATAATATTAACAATAGACTAAGTATATAGGTATAAAATGTGTTGTACTTTGAAAAATTCGCTATTAGTTATGTTATGAACCGGATGCAAATGTGAGCGAGCGATGAGGTAAAAACTACTGACTGAAGATTTCATGAAACTCTCGGCGACACTGATTGACTAAATTAGTTATACTATACTATACCCTCACGCCATGTCCCAAGTGGGGTAGGCAGAGAGAACGGAACGCCAAACAGATCTATCTTTACACACTTCCTTCGCTTCCTCCACATTCATACAGTTCCTCATACACGCACGTCGGTTCCTCTTACTCAACACGCGGCCGTCCTTTAGAATTTGATCCACGTGATCAAGCCACGTGGTTCTCGGACGCCCGCGTTTCCTCACACCCTTTCTTTCAGATAAGTATATCCTCTTTGTCATTCTTACCTCGTTCATTCGTTCAACATGCCCAAACCACCGTAGTTTATTCACGCGCATTCTGTCCACAACACTCTTCTTGCATCCGCTCATTCTTCTAATATCCTCATTCTTCACTCTATCACGCAGCGTTTTACCAACCATTCTTCTCAACGATCGCATCTCTACTGCATTTATTCCACTTTCGTCCTTCTTCAACCACGTCCATGTCTCGCTTGCATACGTAAGTGACGGTACCAGAATGGTATTGTGCACCAGCATTTTAGCCATGTTCGACACATTGTCATTGCTGACAATGGGTCGAAGTGCACCGTTTACTCTAGCACCGGCCACTTTCCTTCTTTCAATGTCCCCATCGCATCTTCCATCCCTCGTAAACATACTTCCCAAATATACATACTCACTTACTTGCTCCAAACATTCGTCACCAACTTTAATCTCGCAAATCGTTTTTTCATTCTCTCTTTCAAAAACAAGAACTTTCGTCTTCATAACATTCATTTTCAAACCATTCAAATTGCAACTATCATACACACACGTAACAATCTCTTGTAAGTCCCTTTCACTCTCAGCCATTAACACCAAATCGTCTGCGTACATCAATGCATTCACCCGAAACCCATTCAGCTCGACACCAACATCCATCTCTTTCACAGGTCGCATACAGTAGTCGAAGAATAGGTTGAACAGCCACGGAGACATGACACAACCTTGCTTCACTCCTTTGGTGAGGACAAACCACTCCGAGAGAGTGTTATTTACCCTCACGCAAGCGGAGCTTCCCACGTAAAGTGAAGATATTGCGCGGATCAACCGGCTGCTCACCCCATACTCCGACAACACGCGCCACAACCTTTCACGGTCCACTCGATCATATGCTTTCTCCAGATCCACGAACGCACAAAAAAGCCTCTGGTGTTTACCCAGAAACTTCTCTATAACCATTCGCAGGGAGAAGATCTGATCGGTGCACCCTCTACCATTCAAAAAAGCTCCTTGCGCATCCCATATCTTACACTCAGTTATCTTTCGTACTCTCTCAATCAAAATTCTACCATACAGTTTCCCTATTGAGCTCAGCAAGCTAATAGCCCGATAACTCCCGCATTCAAGTCTAGAGCCTTTCCCTTTGTACAGGGGGCAGATGATAGCCCTCCTCCAATCCTCTGGAGTAACACCTTCTCTCCAACAATCGTTGAAAAGCTCCAAAAACCACGCGAGAACCCCCGGTCCACCAGACTTGATGAGCTCAACGGCAACACAATCATACCCTACAGCTTTACCGCACTTCGCTCTTTTTAATGCATTCATAATCTCATTCATGTCTATCATATCGTTTTCATTCACACTGCTTTCACTGTCGTCATACTCATTTGCATTTGACTAAATTAGTTAACAATCGGCCAATTCCATACTAATTGTTGAAATAGCTTTATTTCTCGGATATTTCAGGAGTCCGAGGACTCCTATTTATCCGTTTAGGTGACAATTCAATTCCATACTAATTACATTTATTATTCAATCGATTTCACCGATGTTTCAAACGTCTGTTCAGTTTATAAAGCATATTTAAACAGCCAAGTCACCATCAAACTCAACTATAAAACATTTAAGGACACATTACTGAGGCGTATTCCATTTTTTATAATACGCTTAAGAGTTTAAAAGACAACTAACTGTTAGTAATATCCTGGTGTGTTTTGTATAGATGCATTTTTATAAATTTTCATAATATTTCCAGGAACATCCTCCTCTCATGATCCAGAGGTTTAAAAGGTTAACACAACAACTTCCATAGGTTTATAATACCACCGTGTTTTCAGTTTTCACGTGCACGGAATACAATATCTCATTTTAATCACTTCATTCTCTTTGTACATTATTTACCAACCCCACCGCGACGCGACGCTCCTATACTGACTAAATAGCAGTACTTACTCTTTGCCGTGATACCGTCTATGGATCCCTACACAAAGGGGAAAAAGTTTGCGAACAAAATCCCATTATACTGGAATGATACAAAAGACAGAAAAAATAGAATTTGTGCAATAAAATATGTAAAGCAAAAACAGGTCTTATGAGAAATTTATGTTACTCTTCTGCCTGAACATAAAACATGAAAAGTTTTTTATACAAATTTTGCGAGTGTACTACGAGAAACAGGTGTTCTGACTTCAGAAAGCCATACATAATAATGTTTTTATTATTTTAACATCTTGTCAAATGTTGATAATGCAAACTAATTAAATAATAAAGAAATTCTAAGAGATGACAAAACTAAAAAAGATAAATATGTAAAAAAAAATATGTTTCTTACATGCAGCTGATCTGCTGGCTACCCCACTTGTGGGATATGCCGTGATGGTATAGTAGTAGTAGTAGTAGTAAAAAAAAATAGTACCAAAGCATTAACGAACATTTTCAGACACTTATCAGAACATTTCAAAAACACAAATTAAATTGTTAGTTTATTTCAAGTTCGTGGAAGAGTAACAGTTAAATAGAAGGGTTTTGTTCTTTTTAAAGGAGCGTTTTACATTAATATGTTGAAATAACTTTATTTCTCGGATATTTCAGGAGTCCAAGGACTCCTATTTATCCATTTAGGTGACAATCCACACATAAATATTCTAATCGGTTCGTATGTATGTATGTGCGTATGTCCTTAATGGACTCTGAAATTAGGAAATACAGAAGTAAAATAATACACTCTATACGAGGTCTTATCCTTTGGGCAGGTTTCAGGCTAAAAACATTTTAAGTATCTTAAATATTGATAAAGATATTACAACTTTAATGAGACCATGTCACAAAATTAACAACAAAATGTATGAAAAATATATGCAAGGTTTATTAGTAAATAGCAATATTCACAGTCAAACATTTTTCATTGTATTGAATTAATTTCAAAATGGTTGTAACAACAAATACCTACAACAATTCTGAAACTAAATATTAAGGGTTTATTTTCGTAATGAAATATCGTGTTTGCTAATGATAAAAACTCTTGAATTACGTGAGTAAAAATTGCATATTTTTGACATATTGGGCTATTTTTATAATGGAAGACATTATGAAACAATAGAAAATTATGCTGTAGAAAAAAAAGTTTTACCTACAAAATCCATAAACAATGTTAAATGATTTTTCATTGAGTGGGAACCTATTTATTTTCTCCTAATATTTTTTACATGCATTATGAAATATTTGAAAGTAAAATATTCTTCAATATTAAAAGATGCAGATACATCCGCTCTTTAAGGTTTTTTTGGGAATACAGATTACTTATTCTTAACATTTTTTTTATTTCATAGCAAATCGCTCAAATACGCATTACTGCGAACCAAAAATACTAATTCGAATGTGGAAAATTACATAGCATTTATGTGCCTACAATTTTTTTCACAAATTGGGATATTAACCCTTTTTTTAAAGAAATTTGGGATGACAAATCTTCAAGTTTTTACATTAAGATGAGGTTTTTTTTTATAGTTTCTCCATGTAGGTACCTGCCTATTTTTCTAAATAAAATATAGGCATTTAGGGAATCGAGCCCACATATTTTTCATTTGGAAGAGGTTTTTAGCACTTTTTCCATGTAGGTACCTACCAATATGTTAGGTGTTTTAACTTGAAGCTTTTTCATCGGGACGAGATTTTTAATACTTTTTTCTATGTAGGTACCTACCTATTTTTTTTACCTAAATATGGGCATGTGAGGTATCAAACTTTAAGATTTTTCAGTGAAAAGAGATTTGCAATGCTCTTTTTGATGTAGGTTCCTACCTATTTTTTGTTCCTTAATTTGAGGAATGTAGGGAGTCAAAAATAAAGTTTTCTCATTGGGAAGAGCTTTTTACTTTTTTTATCCACGTAAGTGCTTACTCCATTTTTTTTCAATAATATTTTGTCGTTTTAACTCATATATTTGCACGGTTTTCTGTTTAATTAAACCCGAGCGATGCCGGGTTACAAAAACTAGTTTATTAATATTTGAACTCTCTGTAGTCTAATACCACTATGCCAGTGTTGGCATCTCCGATCCTACCACGTCAATGGGCGGGGGACCCGACCGACTTAATAATAATAAAAATGTGGACCGCATGAGTAGTGACAGATTAGCACATATCGCCGCGAACGAGACTTCGCAAGGAAGAAGATTGCCTGGAAGGCCACCTAAAAGATGGAAGGATAGTTGATCTCCAGCGTCGCAAGAGGAAACACTTTCCGAACAAACACTACAAGCTACAAGCAGAAGAAGAAGAGAAAAATGTTTCTAAATTGAATGATATATGTGAATATATCTTTTTGTAATTACATTTATGTTTATAATACCTTTTATGTAATTATTTTTAATCAATGTACAGTAAAGAATGAACAAATAAATAAATAATATAACGTTGGATCCCACGAAAAATTAATTCTCTCACTCTCTCTCTCTCTCACTCTTTTTCTGTTATAAAATGACGACAATAATTGAAATTTAAAAATGATAATTATATTCTATGGTATTTTCTTTCATATGTCTATCTTCAGAAAACTAATTGAAGTTTATTAAATAATATCAAAAGCCTTCTCTGTATACATTTTTCCGTAAATAAAAACGGCATCGAAAAATAATCCGCTCCTTCGCTGAAATTAATTCAAAAGCAAAGATTAGTTAATGAATTATGCATAACCAATATTCTTCTGCCTTCCCCCCCTCCCCCTCCTTCTTGTGACTACCCTCGGAAATTCAACGAAGATTTCGGCATTTGTGCAATCCTATTTAGTTGCAAATTATTATATTATATCCTAGCAATATTTCTGGAAAAAGAGAACCGACTACGATATTATTTAAAAAAAAATCAGTTTAAATAATTTTCATAACGAAGATGAACTGAATTGTGATCGAGAATTAGTAGGTATATTAATTCTTAAACATCAACCAAAAAAATTTAATAAGTTTTAGAAATCTGAAAATCTTAAAAAAATATTTTCATTTTATGCTGCTATTGTTTTTGAATATTACCAAAAATGCATTTCATGTAAAACATAATCGTACCATTAATAAATTAAATAAACCATTAATTACGCGACATAACGTGTTTCTTATTACAGAACAAACGTGAAAGGCTGAATTAAATATTTTAGAAATGATGAAAACAAAATGTAGAAAAGAAATTTAGATAAAATACTTTTTTGAAATTCTTCAATTAGTGGGTTTTCAGAAATAATATTCAATTTCTGTGTGAGTTTTATTAGAGCGCCAGGAGGAATTAAGCATTCAAGCACTTTATCGTGCTCAACCAGACGTCGCGTTGTCTCTGGAAAAGTATTTCAATAAAAAATAATTTTTATTCTGAAAAAGCCAAACTGGCAACAGAGGAATTTAATAAATAACAATTTTTGTTTCTTTTTCGTACATACTTAGCCTACACAAATGTAAGTATAATATGTTCACCCAACATAAAAAGTCTTCTTCAAGTAGTTATCTTAGATAGTCATTTGATTTAATTTTAACACATAGGTAACAGGAGGCAGTGTACATAATATATTGAAGTAATTGAAGCAGTAGAATTTCAGATGAATTCAAGTTATCGAAATCGCAGAGAAGATTTAAATATACACAGTTTGCAAGATTGCTGATTACTGTGAGCGAGACAAATATGCCTCCGTAATTTTCATAGAATGACGTAATAGCAATCTTAAGCTTCAAATTTTATCCATCTAATTCATTGTGATTTGGGATACCTTCATAAAATAAAGATATTCATGATAGGTAGTATTAGCACACCTCAATACTACATAAATGTTGATGAATTTCTTGCGAATACGCCTTCTGCTTGAAGACTTTATGAACTTTAACTGAAATATTAAATTCTCAAATTATGTATTACGGTAATACAAAAGAATATGAGGACCAAATAACGATGTGCTCTATCGCCATCGACAAGATATTACGATATATTATATTGAAATATGCTCGTATAAAATATAAATAAATAAATTCAGACGATTTAACCCTGGAACCTTCACAATATGTAAAATCGGTTCAACAATTTCATTGATACTGAAGACAGACAGTTTAACGATTTTTCATATTTACGCAGGGCGTAAAAGCTAGTTATAAAAATAAATAACCTCTCCTCCGTATGTCGAGCAGTATTTGCTCTCCGGACGATAATAAAACCGTACAATATTTATAAATTATGAAATTAAACAAATATCATAACGCGAATAAAAAGTCCTCGAGCGGCCGAAATTACATATTTTAATATTTACAAATCTACCGCTCGTAATAACTTTAAAGTACGGTTGGTGAAAAATAATACAGAAAGAGATTTTCACTTTTATTTTTTGCCAAATAAATGTCTAAATTGATGGCCCACAACAGACAAACATCGAGAAAAATATGAAATAATACATTTACAGCGATAGGATGTTTCTAGAACACTGATTAGTTTTTATTCAAATTCTTTCAATCCTTTTGCGACTATACGGAGAAAATGAGCTACAGCTATCTTGTGCATCATAAATCACCTTTAACGTTATTCATAAAGCTTTGAAATCTTTGGGATAATTACAAGAACGCGACGAAGACATCAGAGCGTTATACAAATTGTGAGAAGAGATGACACAATCAGCGAAGAATCGCTCTGAATGAAGGAGGCTTGGTTCGTTTAAAAGCGAAAGAAGTAGATACTAGAAGAAGAATATCTGAGGCTTGAGTTTTGGTTTAAAGTACGTACTAGTGATGTAACGAATGTGTGATGTTCGCGAATGCGAATGGGAATAGCGAATATTGACTTGCTTAGATTTCTACAATATTGCTCAATCATTAAAATTTCTACCCCCCCGTCGCCGAATTTTCAAAATGGTATAGCAATTTTAAATATTTCAAAGCTCTTCGGTTTTCTTAAAGAATATTTTCTTGTAGTACCTTTTTCTACAATGTACCGGGTAAGTATCCGGTACTTTTACCGAATAACCGATACTTTATTACCGAAATAATATTCGCAAAACATTCGCATATTTTTTGCGAATACTTTAAAATATGCGAATACGAATATTCGTTACATCACTAGTACGTACTAACAATAAACTATATATTCTTGCATGACGTAATTATTAAAGAGTATTGTAGGATTACTATAATTGTACTATTATAAACTTGGTGTAGAGACTTCAACGCACCAGAACTATTCTAATACCGCTGTCGACCTCCTCCGACATTAAGACACACGCATATTTGTAACTGGAAAGATATTTAAGGGTATATTAAGGTTGATATGGGGGGGGTGAGAGATAAAGATGGTGAAAGAATGGTTTTGGTTAAGGATAAAATAAATAAAATATTATGCCAAAAATGCCAACGGCTGAGACTCTACTGGGCTACCCACAGCACTCCAGGAGTTAAAACAATAAAATGGTCTCGATTAACTTATACAGTGAGGCTATATAAATTAAGAGACGACAAGTTATCTGTAATTAAATGGACAAATGTGTAAAAGACAAATTTAGATTCAAATAAACATTTAATTAAAAATAAAAAAATTCTTACCACTATTACAAACACGGTTTTTTAAACAGCAACACAATACTACGACTTACTCACTACCCCGTATTGTCTGTGCACACGTAATTATCCCAATATAAAAAAACACACTTGATTATTATTTCAATAAAAACGAAAACGTAGCACTTTTAAAATAATTAAATTTCACTTTGCGATGATTGTAATGGATCCCACGATGAGGGCGCCTCTGGCATGAAAATGCCTAGAGGCAAACAAGTTGAAGAAGGCGCCCCTTGGCGCAGTGCTGGGAGGGCGAAGTCCCACGTCCGAGGCTCCTGGAGGCAATTACCAGCCTACACAGGTGCAGAGTTGGCTCGTCATGACTTCAGGAGGAGAAAATCTCGACTCAACTGAAGTCCAGTGACCAGAGACAGACTTGTCTCTCTGAAGGTCAGATGATGAGTGATGGCAGGAACGATCCTTATACCAAGGACGCCTGTTTACGACTCACTGCTCGCTACGACTCACTGATAACGACTGTTCACCACTGATGACTGGAGGAGACTAACTGATCTTTCAAGGACATTTCTCCGCTGTTCCTTGAGTGGTGTAGAGAGGGGTTGGTCATATACCCCTCCTACGCTGTGATGCATCTCTGTGCAGCGCCGTGATTGGCTAATTGAATACCAATACACGCTCACCGCAAGTTCCATTGTATTGCGAGTACACCTGCACCCTTGTCTGCATTCCAGGAATTATGTACATGATGAAATAAATATTTACAAATAAGTTTGATATTGTTAAGTGTCCAATGCACTGATTTTAATTAATAATTAATTAATTCACATATGTTATAGTGTCTCTTTCACTGATATTAATTTCGAAACAATATTTCTAGTGTCCATTATCACAGTTTATTATTATATAACGAGCGTCCATTCCGCAACACAAATAACACATATCTTATTCTATTACATATGTCACAATACAACCCTTTAGGTAGATAATTAAATACTCAAACTACGTATGTTACAATTAAATTATAATTCATACCTAAAGAGCTGTTTACATAATTCAACACATGTCACCGATATCGATACTCAATATCTCGAAGCGTAGGTATAAAAAATCCAACCAAGCAGATACTAAATAATAACAATACGCAGACATTCTAGAATCTTCATAAAATAATTTGATACATAATGAATGCGCCTTAAGTTGATACATAATGAATGCGCCTTAATCTTTTGTTGATATTATTCTCTTTATTACCCCTGTTGCTATGCAGGTACAAATATATATAAACAATAATATTTTGTATGCAGGTGCGAAGATTAGTAAACAATACATTATTTATGTAGGTACCTTTTAAGTGCAGCTATATTTTTAATGTTGGGTTATTCTAAATTCTTATGAACTGCATTGTTTATTTCGGTATTTCAGTACCACTTTCTAAATACCAATTATTATTTTAATAATAACTTTTCGGCACAATACCTAACTATACCGGGCATATCAAATCGCCACCCATTCCTTGTCGAAAAGTTATCTATTATTTTTAATACACATCCCGCAATAAATTTTCAAATGCAATACAATTTGGCAAGATTGGCCATAAACTTCTAAACACTTAGCAAGTAGGTAGGTGCACACACATTTCAATTTAATAATTAACATATAAACGCGTTTCTTCTTTAACATTTTTCTTTAAAACCAGCTCAATTCAAATTACAAATATACATCGTCAAACATATCCCTCGTATGTGACCAAAACAAACATGGTAGATGTGACTCTTCATCTGAAACGAACATTACATTCTTCATACTTTTCATCAAGCATGCTTTGTGACAGCAGACTGGGGACTGGTTCTCTCAGTTGCACATTCATCACTCTTCACAAACATCGGACCTCACTGTCCCTCACAAAACTCACTTACATGGACCTCACTGTCCTCACGACGAAATACATTGAGGAACTAAGCAGGGCGGAACACTCATCGCCTCTGTGCTTATCCCATACTAAACAAAACATATCCTTCATACACGCAGAATTACTATCTTTCTCATACACGCAGACTTTCTCCTCAAAACACGCAGAATAACTCCTCATCTTACAAATAACTCCCAGTGCCAACTGAGAATCCCTCACACATCTCTGTCACACAAAGCATCTCTCTCCTCTACTACAACTCTGATATTCAGAATAACAACATTATCTTCACACATTCCACACATCTAACATCCACATAAATTATCTTCACACGTTACACTCGCTGGTTACTTCAAACAAATTCTATTTTCCATATTCCAAATTTAAATTAACATTTCACAACGATTAAAAGAAATAAATGCACACGTAGGCATTTAACAAAAGTTGCACCTACCTACCTACGTAATTAAAAACATTTTAAACGTGAAAACTATACCTATACACAAAGTATACATCATTCTAACTTTAATTCTGGGCGCCAGAGATATTTTTACGGAAAATATTCAAACCATTTAAAAATATTTAAACAAAAAACACTTTTCCTATAACAAGCCTAAGTCAATCCTTATCCAATATAACACACACATGTGACTATCTGGCTTGATTGAATTTTCTCCTGGACTTCAAGCATCGAGAATCCATATCGATGAACAAATTATAAAAATAATCATCGATAGCATAACATTGGTATTTGATTCGATTGATGGACGCATATATCTTTTTGAACAATATCAACGCTGTTCTACGGCGACGAGAAATTTTTCTATTCACGAATCTCAATATAATTATAGCTGTACATACAAGCAAACGTATGCAGCTTTCCGCGATCAATCCCGCGACGATCAGCATTGCCAACACTGATTTCAACACCCACGCGAAAGACTTAACCCATTCGTGAATAGAGGGAGGTGTGAGTACCTCCCGTTCGGTGTCCTCAACTATCTCTTCCTCCGAGAGGGTAACCCCATCCTCTACGGGTACAATTTCCTCCCTAGCGTCCTGGCTAGGTACATACCGAACCTCATCGCGAACAGATGCTATGTCTGGAAGATTATCTAACACAACCTGATAACTCTCTGTGATCACCTCAGGTTCAGATTGTCCCTCCGGAGTGTATTCTGGAAAGTCCAGGCGCCATACCAACTCTTGCAAATGTTCCAGATTAACTAACTCCCGACCATTAATCCTCGTCCTATACCAGGATGTCATTTGCTTCCATACGCTCATTGCTGGACCCTTACCTGCGAGTCCTTCATCTTTAAATAATACATGGCCATACCCTTTTAAACGATTGTTTATCCTGACCTTCCAGTCAACAAAATCACTCCCCAGTTCATCCCGACCTTGACACACTGTCAACAGGTCATTATAGATCGCATTTATCTGCCCTTCCACACCAAACCTTCGCAAAATTACTTCTTTGAATACACCCCATCGACAATACCGAAACCCCAGAGACTTCCAGTACCGCTTAGCGTCGCCGCGCAAGCAATACACAGCCTCCCTTGGCAATTCATCTTCCCACTCAAGCTTCCAGCGTTCCTCGCATTCTTTGAGGAACCGTTCGGGGCCTTCATCAGTCCAGCCTCCGAACGAAAGCGAAAATTCGCGCACATAGCATCTGATATCCGACACCTTATCCATCGATCGAATCATACCGTAATACACAATAAACACATGTCAATAAAACAAAGCCAAAAGTCAAAACAATACACATTCGCCATTACAAATAACTTGTCAGTTCATTATATGAAAATACATACACCCTCCTCCGATATCACAAAAAAAAAACTAATTACAAAATCTCAGGGACGGATTCGTTGTAACGATTATGCACAGGAGTGCATTTTTTCGTTACGGACCCACGTTCGGAAGCCAATATGATATGGGGGGGTGAGAGAGAGATGGTGAAAGACTGGTTTTGGTTAAGGATAAAATAAATAAAATATTATGCCAAAAATGCCAACGGCTGAGACTCTACTGGGCTACCCACAGCACTCCAGGAGTTAAAACAATAAAATGGTCTCGATTAACTTATACAGTGAGGCTATATAAATTAAGAGACGACAAGTTATCTGTAATTAAATGGACAAATGTGTAAAAGACAAATTTAGATTCAAATAAACATTTAATTAAAAATAAAAAAATTCTTACCACTATTACAAACACGGTTTTTTAAACAGCAACACAATACTACGACTTACTCACTACCCCGTATTGTCTGTGCACACGTAATTATCCCAATATAAAAAAACACACTTGATTATTATTTCAATAAAAACGAAAACGTAGCACTTTTAAAATAATTAAATTTCACTTTGCGATGATTGTAATGGATCCCACGATGAGGGCGCCTCTGGCATGAAAATGCCTAGAGGCAAACAAGTTGAAGAAGGCGCCCCTTGGCGCAGTGCTGGGAGGGCGAAGTCCCACGTCCGAGGCTCCTGGAGGCAATTACCAGCCTACACAGGTGCAGAGTTGGCTCGTCATGACTTCAGGAGGAGAAAATCTCGACTCAACTGAAGTCCAGTGACCAGAGACAGACTTGTCTCTCTGAAGGTCAGATGATGAGTGATGGCAGGAACGATCCTTATACCAAGGACGCCTGTTTACGACTCACTGCTCGCTACGACTCACTGATAACGACTGTTCACCACTGATGACTGGAGGAGACTAACTGATCTTTCAAGGACATTTCTCCGCTGTTCCTTGAGTGGTGTAGAGAGGGGTTGGTCATATACCCCTCCTACGCTGTGATGCATCTCTGTGCAGCGCCGTGATTGGCTAATTGAATACCAATACACGCTCACCGCAAGTTCCATTGTATTGCGAGTACACCTGCACCCTTGTCTGCATTCCAGGAATTATGTACATGATGAAATAAATATTTACAAATAAGTTTGATATTGTTAAGTGTCCAATGCACTGATTTTAATTAATAATTAATTAATTCACATATGTTATAGTGTCTCTTTCACTGATATTAATTTCGAAACAATATTTCTAGTGTCCATTATCACAGTTTATTATTATATAACGAGCGTCCATTCCGCAACACAAATAACACATATCTTATTCTATTACATATGTCACAATACAACCCTTTAGGTAGATAATTAAATACTCAAACTACGTATGTTACAATTAAATTATAATTCATACCTAAAGAGCTGTTTACATAATTCAACACATGTCACCGATATCGATACTCAATATCTCGAAGCGTAGGTATAAAAAATCCAACCAAGCAGATACTAAATAATAACAATACGCAGACATTCTAGAATCTTCATAAAATAATTTGATACATAATGAATGCGCCTTAAGTTGATACATAATGAATGCGCCTTAATCTTTTGTTGATATTATTCTCTTTATTACCCCTGTTGCTATGCAGGTACAAATATATATAAACAATAATATTTTGTATGCAGGTGCGAAGATTAGTAAACAATACATTATTTATGTAGGTACCTTTTAAGTGCAGCTATATTTTTAATGTTGGGTTATTCTAAATTCTTATGAACTGCATTGTTTATTTCGGTATTTCAGTACCACTTTCTAAATACCAATTATTATTTTAATAATAACTTTTCGGCACAATACCTAACTATACCGGGCATATCAAGGTTTATAACAATCATACTAACAAAAAAGAATCAAATTCACATGATATTCATTGACGAATATATTCTAGGTAAAGGTACAAGTGCCATCAAACATTTTCATATTCGTCCAAATCAAACAAACTATTGAATGTAAATAGTAGCCTAGTTAGTACCATCTACATACAAATACAACAAGAAATCGTGTAAATAGAACCAGTGTGTACTTAAAAATACAAAGCTAATAGGCATAAATGAAAAACGCTGACGATGTTCTCTCTGCGCTGATAACTTTATTCGAACGTAAACAATGTGTATTTGTTCAGGGACTGTTAGTGAGAGGAGAGAGAATGTGTACAGTAATAATAATATTAAAATCACATATATAAAAATTACGTAATATTTAATGTGTACGTACATTACGTTTTCATACAATTAGCACATCTATATTGGTCATAATCTGTTAACGGTGATAAGAAGAACATTCTCATAGAATCAAATGCACAGTATCTATTACGTTGTCATTTTATTCTGTGTGCCTACTTTACGAATACTACAAGCTACAGTCACCAGGCAAGCTCAACAGTTACTTAATTGGAAACAAGACCTTTTCCTCCGTGTAACACCACTCTTTTCTCGGACAGCTATAGCGGTTTTCCTAATTACACTGTACCTGAAATAGAATATGCATGTAGTATTTTTTTTTAAATATTCTTATTAATAAACCTACTTATTTAAATTGAATAAAATTCTTTCAATTCATATTCCTAACAGTACACATTCATTTTGTGTCCATTTTTATTCAGCCATATCCACGTCTTCCTCGGACGTAAATCTTAAGTGAATGTTATACTATGAAACTATTATACAAAAAAATACAAGGAAAAGTTTTAGTTTGATATCCTTTGAAGTCGTAAAAAATATAAAAACACAGTAAAAACTGTGACATACATATGTATCCCGTACAATGTAATAAAGTTTTTATATTTATAATAAAAACTATATGTCGTGTTTTTAAATTAAAATATAAATAATAACTGACATTACCATTGACAAATGCTATCAACACGACGATGCCTACCTTTAAAAAAGATTTTATTACTAAGAATAAAATTTAAGGTATATTTCAGAAGGTAAACTTTCACAGTTTCAATGTCAAAACTGTTTCTAATGACCTACATTTAGCAACCGTTGAACAAGCGATGGTGTGAAGAAGTGGAGGAAATTCGCGAGGGATAGAAAGAAGAACCCCCTATTCAACAGCTGTGCATGAACACGAATCGAAGAAAAGAACAAACACTATCCTAAAGATTTCTTTTACTTTCAGCATATTGAAATGTAACAAAATCATAAATATTTACTAACACCATCTAGTTCACGAGAGTTTAAATGTGAACAAAAATGTATAAATGTGATGAAAGCAAATTATTGAAGCAAGGACATAACTTTATTTTGCTCGATCCAACGTTTCTCCCACAAGAGAATCGAATAAAGTACAAACGAATGGTTTTACTTTACGGTCTTAGTAAATAATTTGAATAAGTTTAATATGCCTATTTTTTATTATTAGAAACGCAAACAACAAAAACAATAATTGTTTACTAAATTTACTAATTATTTATTTAACTGGATTTGGGCACAACGCGCAGATGACAAAATCTATGGGTGCGTCCAGATAGTAAGGTGCGTCAATCAATCATCAATCTTCAATCATTCGGTGACGATTCGGAGCATTCAATAAATGCCTTCGTTTCCCGTCCTTATACGGGTTATGTTCCGAATTGTCACCGAATGATTGAAGATTGATTGACATTCGCATCTTACTATCTGGAAGCACCCAATCAGACATCTTACTTGGAGAATGGAATACACAATGTACCTAACATTGAGCAAAATCTAATCGGAAGAAGTGAAAAAGGCGTCCCAATGATTACGAATTGGATTTAGGCTGGCTTAAGTGATGTTAATCATAGTTTGGCTTAAGTAATAATATTTCCAAGTAAGTAAGTACGAGGAATTCGTTATGTGTGTAATCATGTTATACAAGAGGGGATACAACAAGTTTAAGTACAGTAACAGTAACGTAACAGAGGGTAAGTACTAAGTAGTACCACGTAATATAACGTTGTACGTATATCTACATATAAATACTTTGTCGTCATGAATTCTTAAAGTTAGCAAGATTCCCTACGTAGAAGGTGTAGTAGTAACAACAACACTAAAGTACATGTAATATATAGTACCTATAGGAACGAAGGCTTAGTACGTAAGGCCCGATTCATATAATGAGATTTCCATATGAATATCATTCAGCTAAATCTCCAAACAGTTTATTCTCCATGCTTGATAATAAATTAAAAAAAATATTTATTTATTTATTATTACAATATACGGCGTGAGCCTTTTACATTTTATTTTATTTTTACAATATTTAGAATCAAACAGTCGTTAGACAATATGTTGACAATTAATACATTTAACATGTAGACCAGCGAAGATTCCACTCTTACCAGAAATGTCTCAGTCTTGAGGAAAAAAAAGTAAAAGTTAAAATTCTCTAAAAAAGTCAAAGTAAATTTAAAAACAACGATAATACAATACTTAAAACAATACAAAAACATAAATATAAAAGCAAAAAATCCTAAAATACTAGAAATCAGTCCTTCAGTCACATTAGTCTTGAGATAGAAAGTAAAGTTAAAATTTTCTGAAAAAAGTCAAAGTAAATCTAAAAATATAAAATCCCAAAATACCAGAAATCAAAACAAAACAAATAAACAAAATCACCCATCCAGTATGAGTTACAAAGCCCAATCAAATACACAGCCAATATCCAATGTCCCAAGGATGCTATGATCGAGAGAGCCATGCATTCAAGCAAGCATGTATAAAATATGTATATAAATGTATAAAATATAATTATAGGAAATGCATGACAGACAGTACGTTCAAACAAGACAAGGAGCAACCATGAAAAAAGGACAATACACAATAAAAAAAAAACAGTATGATAAATATAATACATATAAACCATTCAATAAAACTTTTTTTTTTAATTAATTGATAAAAGACATATTAATAAGTACTTAGTGCCATTTGGAAAATTCTTGATTTTGAAAGAAAACACTTTGTGAAAAATCATAATTTATGAGAGGTTTAAATAAAATAAAAATATCAATTCTGTGGGATCCTTATACTTCTTCGGCTTTTTCGATATTGCGTATTGGAGATCAGACAACACAAGATCGTGATTAAAGCGCACTTTAACCAGGCTTAACCGATTCGTGAGCTTCTAGACACCTTTACTGTTTCCCAATTAAGACAGTTTGCGCAAGCTGGGTAGGTAAGTACAAGATTAAATGGATGTAGTGTGTTAAGAGCAGATTGCGGAGACGAAATGGAATCAAAGTGGTGAAAGAAAAAGACAGCGAAATAAATATATTAATTCGGTAACACAGTTCGTCGGTAGTCTGGAGGTAGAGTCTTGGCCTCCAGAACAGAGGGTCCGTGGTTCGATTCCAGGTGCCGGCAAACTCCCCTTTCACGGCACAAGTTTTTAACTTAGTGTGAAAGGTGTATAAGGTTGTATTTGGGTTTATAACAAAACCCAAATATATCTTCTTTTTTAAATGCCGATAGATTTCAATATCATTTTCTCCCATACCCAGATATTTCAGAAGTTTATCATACTTATTTATAAGCTTTTCTAAGCATAACTTTTTGTCCTAACATGCGGGTTCCAGTTGGCTACTCGCTTATTGCTGACTAGAAGGCTAATATGAAAAAGACCTAAGAATGAGTTGTGTACCTATAGTATGTACGTAGGTAGATACTACATAGATAGTAATTCCCCTGTGGATATGGAATAATGGCGCAAGTAAGAAAACACAATGGAAGAGAGAAATTCCTCCAGAGGAGTAAACAAAACATTACAGTTATTATTTATGCTGTTATACATTACTATGTACTTATTATTTACCTATAACATACATAGATACCTACATATTATAAAAATTATACTTACAATATTCTTACTACTTTAAGACACGGGAAAGATTGTAAACATAAGGGTGTGCTTTAAAAAAACTGAATAAAAGTATAATACCTTATTACCTCCAACGTATCTATATAATTGTCAGTTACGTATATACGTAATTAAATACGCAGAGGACGAGTTTATCGTTCGTTGAATTGAAATATATTTGAATAAATCCATATTAAAATAAATATTTATGAAGAACATCATTCGAGGGGTATTTTCCACGACAATGGCAATGAAAATAATAGAAATTAATTAACAATATCCCGCTGTTAATCAAAAACGTTTATGAAACCAAATTTCACAACTCAGGTAAGTACTTGTAGTAATAATAATGAATAATACACATTATTCTTTAGACAATCAAATAATCAAGCCAAAGACAGAGGTGATGAGGGTGACGGGTACAATAATTCCCCTTTAATTAATAATAATAATATAATAATACTAGATTAAGGGTTAATTTATATTTAAATATAATACGTACATACACAACACGACAATTTTACTTAATAATGTTACATTTGATGTGCCGTTCTCAACACAGCAGCCTAAATCATTTGACATCGTTAAGCAAAATTAAGGTTTTCATTATTTTTATTTCTTCAGACATTATAAAGATTTTATGAATCCGTTAAGACATTTATAAGCTACTCTATTGAAGATAATATTGACACGATATAAGACAATTTTAAAAGCATATAATCGTAATTTCAGAGCTGTATACCTACTAGCTGGAATGAAAGATTTAACAAAACGAGTATTTTATTTTTATTTTATTTTAACAGATACAACAACTTTAACAATGAACAATACAATAATAAACATTTAATAAATTACATCGCCAACATTCCGACAGTGACAAGCCTGTAATTGATACTGCCTCTTGGTTACTCCGCTTGTGGGATATGCCGTGATAGGTAAGTAGTAGTAATTAACATATTGAATTGAAAATCTAGAGACTACATCTTTTGTCAGAACACTCCTACAGGTTTCATCCAATTTCAAAGTATAGTCAAATTAAGGCTAACTCAATCTATTCCATTTAACAAGAAGGTGAAGATATAGCTCCAAGATACATACCATAAACTGATATTTCGTAATGTCTACCTACCTATATTATAGAAGAGGTAAATAAATACAGTATGCCTCACAAGACATCTGCTGGTTACCTTAGAGACAATAATATTCATCATTCTTTACTTTGGAGTCATAAATTATAGACCAATGCAATTCAAAGAATGAGTCATAATTTCAAAAGAAACCATCAATAGACAGATAGGTATTATTCTCTATTCGTATTTCATTAAGGCTCTATAAACGACACAATTTGTGTATCTTTTAAAAACTGTTTTGTAAATAAAATAAATAATAAAAAAAATAAATTATAAATTATGTTTTATGTGTATATAAAAACCATGTACATATATGAAACCATTCATCAGCTTTTTATGTTTACAATAATAATAAAAACCTCTGCTATAAAATTATTTGGAAAATTAATGAACGAATGTACAGCAAGTCGCCTTTAGGTTACATATTCTAATGAGCATTTAATGTTAAATGAATTATAAACAAAAATAAAATATCATATCGATACCTTAATTCGCAGATTGGGTAACTCCATTTTTTGACAAAATGACTTAATGATGCCATAATGTTGACTGTATTCCAACACACATGCTAGGTAAATTTGAAGAATCCAACTTTATTACAAATGCCCTAAAAAACACCTCAAGAAAATTGGGTAACTCCAATGTTAGTATTTACAACGCTGCAAATTGGGTAACTCCACCATTCTGTATGGAGGCTTGCGAGAGATAGGTTGTGTATTAGGAATATTTTACAAAAAAGTGGTTTTGGATATCTTATCCTGTAAAAAAATGTTAGATAACTGTAACCATAAGTATCAGCTTTATTTTCTTAAATTTTTTAAAGTTTTTTTTTTATCATTTGCTCCTTATGTGATGTAGTTAATATGTAAGGTACTCACATTTTAAATAATGCAACTTTTGCAGGAGTTACTACGTGGAATTTAATTATTACTGGATATGTTTGCGCACAAGTTTTGAAGCTGATTTACTAATATTGTATTGTTTTTTAACACATATTATGTTATTATTTTTTAGTCAAATAAAAAATCTAGGTTTTAATACTTAAATAAACGACTTTATTTTTTGATATATTAGGATTTGTTGAATCATGATTATTTTTAAATAAGCTCAAAATTCGAAGAACTGAACGTGTTGAATACTGCCATCTGTGTGGTGAATTATGAAGCACTGGTCACTGGCTATAGACATAAGGTGATAATCTATGGCGAATAAATTCAATTCAGGGTTTGTCTTTGGTTACGTGTATATAATACACACACACTTGTTGATCCACCTCTTCTTCTCCAATACACAGTCAAATAACATTAATATCTATACTGTTCTATTTTGTTACAAGTTTTACATTAAATCCAATATAATTAAGAAAAAACAGTGTTTGTTCTGCATTACTCATCATTTACACACAACTCAACATTAGCGATCGTGAAAGGGACATAGGCGATCGAGACACAACAACATTGGCGACCGTACGACAGGACACCTTTCGGAAAAAACATCGAATCCATCATTGCGTATCGTATCCTATATTTTCCTATTCATTTACAATTCTATCCTATAATATTACATTTCCATTCAAATAGATCAATATATTTAACTATCTGGGGATTCATTGCCATTTTATATAAATATTATACATTTTAAGGTTAATTGTTACAATAATATCTACCCTACAATTTCACCACTGTACTCTTATCTAATTGTTGATTTAAAACATTTGTTTAATAAATAAAACTAATATTATCTTTATTGTTTTGCAGATAACCCGTGATTCCATCATATTTTCGGCATTTTTATGAAAAAAACTGTGTGTAAATTCTCGTGAGAAATATTGTTGCAAAATAGTCGCGTGTTTTCAATGTTCATTGATTGGCATTTTTTGCATTGAGTTTTCTCTTTTTATTATTGTATATTTATTACATTCTAGTGAATTATGTTGTCTGGAGAAAGAGAAACAAGGACAGCCACTTCAAAAATGGAAAAAACACGTGATTCTGAAATGGAGGTTTGCAAAGGATTGATATCAAGGCGAGGCGTTTTGAAGGGACAGCTCACGCGCTTTAAAGATTATTTGAGTAAGAAAGATTTAGATATTTGTGAATTACAGTTAAGGACATCAAGAATGGAAAGCATGCTTGAAAAATTTGAAATGTTGCAATGTGACTTGGAAGAAATTGATGGTGAGGAAGTGGTGTATAGGGATACTTTTGAACAACTATTTTATACCACTTTAAGTAAGGCAAAATCATTATTGAAAGATCAACTACAAGTCACATGTGAAGTTAAGTTAAATCCAATTCAAATACCTACATTTCATGGTAATTATGAAACATGGTTACACTACAAAGATACATTCAAATCTCTTGTAGGCAACAATAATTCTTTATCTAACTTACAAAAGTATCATTACTTACTGAGCTCATTAAAGGGTGAAGCTTTAAGGTTAGTTTCTTCTTTGGAAGTTTCAGACACTAATTACTCTTTAGCATGGGACATCTTAACAAGGAGATTTGAGAACACCCGCCTCATTGTGGACAAACATGTTAATCACATTTTCAATCTCATTCCAGTGAAGCCAGAATCATATCAATCTTTAAGGCGATTGATCGATGATTCACAGCTCCATACGCGAGCTTTGGAAAGTTTGGGACTACCCACAAGCAGCTGGGACATCCTGTTAATTCACATAATTGCTAACAAATTAGATTCAGTATCACGTAACATATGGGAATCGCATCACTTGCAGGGTGAGCTACCTACATTAAAGGAACTGTACGAATGTATTGGGGAGAGAGCACGTATTTTGGAGACGACGTCTCACAACAAAAACTTCAAACCATCCAACACCTCCAACCGAGCAGGAGTTGGCTTGGTTGCAAATGTACGAGCAAACCCAGTTTGCCCACTTTGTTCTTCACAGCATCGATTAAACCAATGTGAGCAGTTTAAGTCGATGGGGACTCAGCAAAGGTGGGAGCTGGTAAAAAGGCAGCGACTGTGCCGTAACTGTATGTTAAGGAATCATATTGCCAAGGATTGTTCTTCAGGAGGAAGATGTAAGGTGTGTCGGAGGGACCATCACACCTTATTGCACACACCGAGCGTGCACAATTCGACAGCAAATACGGAAACTCTGGGACCTACTTCACAGGTTCCTACTGTGGTGAACCATGCTTCGCTCTCAAACGACGAGGAAGTACTGTTATCCACGGCCATGGTTGGGATCCAACTCCCTGATGGCGGCATTTTTAGGGCACGAGCACTCTTGGACTCGGCAGCACAGTCGAATTTCATTACAAAGAGTTTATGCGAGAAACTCAACTTACGGACAAAGGGAGCATATCTGCCAGTCTCGGGACTGCGGCAACAGGTAACTCACATTGAAGAAAAGGTAGATATAACAATTAATTCTTTATTGTATGATTACAGGAGGAAAATCAACTGTTTGGTCCTGCCTGTAATTACATCAAACTTGCCACTGCGATCTGTGGACAGACGACGTTTTCACGTGCCTTCCCAGATGCAGCTAGCGGACCCTGACTTCCATAAATCTTCTCCAATAGACTTGTTATTGGGAGCACAGGTATTTTGGGAGGTACTTCAGGAAAATCATGCGTCAGCTCAACGTCAGCAGCCGATGATGCATCAGACCAAGTTAGGATGGGTCATTGCAGGAGCTATTCCGTGGAACTCTGAAGGAATCAGCAGACAAAGGCCGGTATCTTGTTACATTTCTTTGAATCAATTAAACAAAAACATTGAGAAATTTTGGGAGGTAGAAAGTGTGCCTAATTCTCTGGTTCGAACCCAGGAAGAGACATTATGCGAGAAACACTTTACTAGTACTACGACTCGTGATGAGTCTGGCAGATTTTCAGTAAGTCTACCCTTCAAGGAATGTCCACCTAACGTGGGAAACTCTCTTGAAATAGCCGAGAGGAGGTTACTTTCGATGGAGCGACGGTTTCAGAAGGATACAGAGCTGCACACACAATATGCAGCATTCATGAATGAGTATTTGGAATTGGGGCATATGTCTCCTTGTCTACCTGACAAGGAAAATGCAGTTTATCTTCCCCATCATTCCGTTTTCAAGGGAACAAAAATCCGTGTAGTGTTCGATGGTTCTGCAAAAACATCCAATGGAAAGTCCCTAAATGATAATCTGATGAAAACACCTACCATACATAATGAGTTATTTACATTGTTGATTAATTTCAGGAAACATCGATATGTCTTGAGTGCAGATATACAACAGTATTATAGGCAGGTCAATGTACATGAAAGGGACAGGGATTACCAGAGGGTCTTATGGAGGACATCTCCCAGTGAGGAAATAGGACATTTCCGACTCAACAGCGTCACATACGGACTCAGTGCGTCACCATATCTCGCGATGAGATGTCTAAAGGAACTAAGTACAATTTATTCTTCTATTTTTCCTCTCACTTCTCAGGTGATAGAAAGGGATTTTTATGTGGATGATCTCTTAACAGGAGATCATGATAAGCAGACTTGTATTAATTTAAAAAATGAACTGTCATACCTTCTAGACAAGGCAGGTATGAAACTTACCAAATGGAGGTCAAATCTGGAAGACCTACATGACACTGGTCAGAACAATGACAGTAAATCCTTGAATCTCGAGGACGATTTTCAGTGCAAAATTCTAGGGTTGCATTGGAACAGTTACGAAGACACTTTTCATTATAAGGTTAACATTGAAACAAATACATCAACGTCTACTAAAAGGACAATTCTTTCAGATATTTCTAAGACGTTCGACCCGTTAGGACTCATCGGGCCCATTGTAATTAGGGCAAAATTATTAATGCAAAAAATTTGGCAGTTACAGATAGGATGGGACGATGAACTACCTGAAGACATTATTATTGCATGGAACCTTTACAAAAAGGATCTACAAGACATCAACATCATCAAGATTCCAAGGAGGGTAATTGTGACGTCAACAGGTAGTGCAGACATACAAATATTTGGGTTTTCCGATGCATCGAAGGAAGCGTATGCTTGTACTGTATATTTGAAGTCCATGGATGAACAAGGTAGGACACAGATCAATTTACTTTGTGCAAAATCTAGAGTGGCACCTCTCAAACAACTTACCTTGCCTAGGCTAGAATTATCAGGAGCGCTACTATTAGCTGGACTTGTCAAGTCCATAAAGGAGAACATGGGTTATCAAGGTGTATCCACTAAGCTTTTCACAGATTCAACTATTGTGTTGTCATGGCTACGAGCCTCAGCAACAAAAATGGATACCTTTGTAGCAAACAGGGTAGCAGAAATTCAGCGTAGCACAGAAGATTGTCAATGGATACATGTATCGTCACAACACAACCCAGCAGACTTGATTTCCAGGGGTACATCTGTACAACAACTTTCATCTTCAACTTTGTGGTGGAATGGTCCATCTTTCATACAAGAGGATGAGAAACTTACAGAATGTTCTTCTACGGTTGATATACAACAAGATATAGTGGTAAATACTACCACACTGGTAAATATTGAATCATGGGATATTTTCACAAGATATTCTTCATTTAATAGATTGCTTAGAGTTACTGCATATTTAATAAGATTTAAGAATAATGTAACATCAAAAACAGGGCGTAGAACTGGACCTTTACAGGTATCTGAACTTCAACATGCACATGATGTATTGTGCAACATCGTCCAAGGTATTTTCTTTCACAGAGAAATAAGGGATTTGAAAAAGGATGGTCAGGTGTCTGCTCGTAGTAATGTAAAATCATTAAATCCAGTATTGATAAATGGTATACTTTGTGTTGGAGGAAGACTGAAAAACAGTGAGGTACCTACCCAACAAAAACATCCTATTTTGTTGCCTGCGGGACACGCTTTTACAACATTAATTATAAAGTATTATCATTATACTAATTTACATTTGGGTTTGCAGGGACTGTTGGCGCAGCTACGACTCAAGTACTGGCCATTGTCAGCAAAGAATACGATAAGAAGGGTTCTCAAGCATTGTATCCTGTGCTTTAGGTACAAGACGCCAGTGAATTACCAAAGGATGGGGGATCTGCCTGCAGACAGGGTCACTGCGACAAGGCCATTTTCAATTGTTGGAGTAGACTATTCAGGTTTCTTCAATATAAAATCAGGTTTTACCAGGAACGCTAAGGTTGTAAAATGTTATATTTGTTTATTTGTTTGTTTTGCCTCTAAGGCAGTGCATCTGGAAGTTGTCACTTCCATGACGACAGAGGCTTTTTTGAATGCATTAAAAAGATTTGTTGCTCGGCGGGGAATGCCAATCAAGATTTATTCAGATAATGGCACAAATTTCATTGGTGCAAGCAACGATCTTGCCAGAATTTATACACAGTTAAGAGCCTCTGAGGAGGAGATTGTTAATTTTTGTTCTCAACGATGGATCGACTGGAAATTCATTCCAGCTCGATCACCCCATTTTGGTTCTCTTTGGGAAGCAGGTATAAAACTAGTAAAAACTCCCTTGAAAAAGGCTTTGAATTCTCAGGTATTGAATTATGATTCTATGCTTACTTTGATTTGTCAAATCGAAGCCTCCATTAATTCCAGACCAATAATCAGTTTATCCTCTGATCCAACTGATCTCAACCCACTCACTCCTTCCCATTTTTTGATTGGAGACTCGTTGGCGAGGTTACCTGAACCAGATGTATCACACTTACCAGATAATCGTTTAAACCACTACCAAAAGATTATTGCTATGTTCAAGGGTTTTTGGACTAGATGGAGCAGGGAGTATTTCCAGGGACTCCAACAACGGACAAAATGGACACACGGAAATGAGAGACAATTGAAGGAGGGGGATTTGGTGCTCATAAAGGACGAGACTGTTCCCATGCTTTGGAAACTTGGCAGAGTTGTCCAGACACATCCAGGTCCAGATAACGTCACCCGAGTTGTCACCTTGAGGACCCAATCTGGACTGACAAAAAGAGCCATCCATCGTGTGGCATTGCTACCAGAGCCTTCGGAACAGTGAAATACCTATGTGCTATATTGTTTTAATTTTTTCTTTTGTGAAGTGAGCTTGAATACATAATAATATGCATTAAACAAACAATAATACAGTACATCAAGATTTTAAACTCCAAACAAGACTTACATCAAGATATTAATCATTTATAATAGTTGAACATGAAGCTTATAAACCCAAACAAAATATTTAATTAAAAACATGGACATTTAACCTCAAGAAAGAAGATTTATTATGTATATTGTATTTTGTTGTATGTATTTTCAAATATCTTAGCATTGGTAGAGGAAGGATTTAATCATGGGTTGTAATGGGAAAGTAAATTCATTTTAGGTTTAATTAGTTGTTATCTTTATTGTAAAAATGTAAGTCCAATTGATGTTAATATCATCAATCGCTTACAGAGGGGGAGAATGTTGAATACTGCCATCTGTGTGGTGAATTATGAAGCACTGGTCACTGGCTATAGACATAAGGTGATAATCTATGGCGAATAAATTCAATTCAGGGTTTGTCTTTGGTTACGTGTATATAATACACACACACTTGTTGATCCACCTCTTCTTCTCCAATACACAGTCAAATAACATTAATATCTATACTGTTCTATTTTGTTACAAGTTTTACATTAAATCCAATATAATTAAGAAAAAACAGTGTTTGTTCTGCATTACTCATCATTTACACACAACTCAACATTAGCGATCGTGAAAGGGACATAGGCGATCGAGACACAACAACAGAACGTGTATCTATATACATTACCTACTTATCATAAGTTTAATTTCTCGACCGACGGTTCTTGGTGGAAGTTCATATTAATAATTTTTAAAATGAAACACGATATATAGTTATTCCACTATTGACATTATTTATTTTGCGAGCCGGCTTTCAAGAGCTTCCGCTCTCATCGTCAGGCAAAAGTGAAATGTTTACTCATCATTTTATAGATGAATAGCAGACTAAAGACTATGGTTAAATTAGTAACTGAAAATTGAAGAAGTGAAGAAAATCGTATGAGTGAAACAAATCCCAGAAATCATGATTTTCTACAAATTTATCAAAGACAATTCGAATTTTTATAATGGAATTGGCCCATCATATTACTTGATAGTGGTAATCTTGCAGAAATCCAAAATATAAATACCTACTGATGATAATAATTTAGATAATAATGCGACACAAGGGATATTGTTAGATGCACAGGCTAATGCTATTGATCATAATATTGCAACAGAGAAGGGCAGCATAAGAGTCAACATCTCGTTAGTCCCATATTCAGAACATTCAGATTCTGATGAAAACTCTGAGACTTCTCTTGGAAAAAGGATGAATCATGGAGTAATAAAAATTTAAAATTCAAATTTAAAAAATCAAAAAGAGGTGTGATAAACTCGCCCTCTGTATATTATTATTATTATTTATATGATTACGGCAACCCGTCCCTTGTGGGACGATTTGTGCCAAGTACAATATTTTTAGAATATAACACGTAATATTAAGGCATTTATTTATAAAATAATAAAATTTCTTTTGGCGGATTTTAAAATCTTGAGATATACAGAGAGGGCATCAGTGTGCAAGAGGCAAGACACTTTGATCGGATACTGGACTTCAGCTATCTCATAATACAAGTCGTAAGAGTCTCTTATTGGGCAACCGACCTCTGTATAGGTATTGATCACACCTAATTTGAATGCATTTTTTTTTATAAAATTGTATATATTGTGATCAATGTATAGTAAAGAATGAATGAATAAATAAAATAAATTGCCTCAAAGGAAGAAAAGCCTTGGCCCAAAAAATATTGTCTGCTTAAATAATCTAAACGAGACTGAAAATATCTTCACTAAAATGGACTCAAGACTACCACGATATCTAAAATAATGCTCCACACGAATTATTATTTTCACATTTTGTCACTCTTCATTATTTTTGTCTAGCTATCAACGAGTATATCGCTAAAGGTGCAACTTTTTTGTTCAACTATGTTCAACTCCGTGATACAGGATAGACGATGTTCCAGGCTGGGTAATATCCTGAAAAGGCTAATTGGGCAAAAAGAGCACCGGTCTTCCGTCCGCAAGGATTCGTCAGCCCGTGATTTCCCTCTTCCACAATACACCGTTCTTATAACGACAACAGCAGAGCGCAGGAAATATCGTAGAAAGAGGTGACGCAATTGGCACAGAGTCGTTCTGAATGGAGGAGGCTGGTTTCTGCCCTGTCCTCCCGAGAGGAGCGTTGATGATGATGATGATGATGTTGAAGTATTTATCCTATATATATTACTTCAATTTAATTTGATTTTCATATAAAACACTTTAAAAATAACATTATTATGAGACCAAACAGTATGCAATACTTATAGGCAAATTGGGTAACTCCATCAATTATAGCATTTATTTTACAAAATCCATCACAGAAAATTAGGTAACTCCAAAAAAAGGCTACAAAACCATTATAAACATAATTATGTCATGGTTATTGTGTTACGAACATGTATCTACATCATGAAGATATTTTAGAATAAGGAAAATAATAATAATAATATGCATAACAAAAATATTTAGTTTTTTGTCCGCCCTGTAAAGTAGCTATTTTGGAGTTACCCAATCTGCGAATTAAGGTATCGATATAGAATAATTAAAAAACTAATGCCTTATAGAAATACCTAACAAATAATTTAAAAATCTTTAATAATTTATATATCTTCACTCAGCAAAATAATTCACCAATACTTTTACAATTCAACAAACAGACGATTAAGAATATTTCTCAATTGATAACGTACAAATTTGAGACACATAAAACACAGAATTAATAACATATTGATAACCAGCACAACAATATTGAATATCAGCGATCATACTATATCAACAAAACATACAAAAAATACAAAGAGGGTAAATACACAGTTTGGGAATCTCCGGTCGACTTTATTAATGTTGGTTACTCTTTTCAGTTATGTAATACACATTTTTTATTCTACCTGCTTTGGCGAAAAGAAACAAATAATAATAAAAAAAACCTTTTGTAAGTGTTGCTATACAAGTAGGTACCTAGGTACATACTTTTTATTCCAAATAATAATTCGAACAACAGAATGAAAACACGCCTTTACGTAAAAGTTACTTTACAATAATATTCTGAACAACTTGACAAAAATTGTAGGAACTAGGTATGTTGAATCCTTTCTTCTATGCTACGGAATGTGCTCTTGTACTCTTGTGTGTTTTTAAATAATGAAACAAAGACGCAGCATGTTTTTTTTTATTACGCTGAGCTTAATTGAAGTTGAATAGAAACACATAACCCTTTGTAAAAAGAGCATAATGAACGAAATAAAGAACGAATCATAATATGAAAATTCAATTTACCTGTTCAATGTAAACGAAAGTTAGCATTAGAACATCTTTTTTTTCAACGCTATATCTCTACCAAATTAACAGTTAAATTTATGGGCTGCATGAATATCTCTATTTTTACCAGGTTTTTTTATTTACTTGGTTAATACAAAAAAGGACTTTTGTAACCCGATAAGACAGAATAAAACTACACTTTTTGGCAAGCTATCATTGCACATTTACAATATAGATCCAGAGAGAGAGAAAGAAAGGATTGTTGACACTCGAAGACATTTTATAGAAAAATGTTTACGTTCTGCTGTCCTTTTACACAAATAGATCCTATAGTCTGTACACGACTAAATTCGCGCTCTCTACGTTGTTTTTGTGTGTTGAGAGCGCGAAGTTAGTCGCGTACAAGCTATAACAACAACAAAAATATATAACATACAACAGAAATACGTCCCAAAAATATATTTAAAAAAAAATGTAGATATACAAAAAAATAAATAAAAAAAAATGACAGCGCGGCTCGGAGCTTATAGACAACGCATTAGTAAAAGTTATTTTTACGTAATAATTATAATTGGATGGGGTGTATTATGTACCGCGACCTATAAGGTCTATTGTAGTATTTACGTGCTAGTAGATAGCAAAGGTTTGCCGAAGTCGATAGCGATTTTTAAAAATCAAATAACAAATAATAGATTCATAGTAAATTGTAAAAAGTAATATGCAGGTATGCTAGTTTGATCCTAATCCGAGTTGAGGAAGATTTACTTTTTTTTAAAAAAAAAAAGAAGATATATCTGGGTTTAGTTATAAACCCAAATACAACCTTATACACCTTTCACACACAATATGTAAACTTATAATATGTATTTCCAGAAACAATCATAATATATAACATAGTCATTTTCTATAAAATGACTCCAAAAATGTGGAAACAATTTACAGAAATCGGTAGAGTACATATTGGATATCAATACATAACTGTAGAGGATATGAGCCCGATAGTGCAGTGCTATAAATGCATGGCCTTTGGCCACATGCACATGCAATGTACAAGCGCTAAACAATGTTGCGCATATTGTGCTGGTGACCACGACTCTCGCCAATGTAGTAGTATAACGACAGAAAGAAACTGCATAAACTGCAAACAAAGCAAGAAGCATGATTGTAAGCACTCAGCCTTTGACAAGAAGTGCCCAATTAGAATGTATTATGAAAGAATAATTAAAGAAACCACGAACTACCGGTGCTAAAGATGATAATAGAGATGTAAAGAGCAAAGTCAGAGCAGCAGAACCGCAAAACGACATGAATATCAACATAGTATATGCAAATTTAAGAAGCATCAGAAACAAATTTCATGAAGTGGAAACAATGATTGAAATGTTTCATGAAGTGGACATTTGTGTGTTTTGTGAGACTTGGCTGCAGTCTTGCGATATAGATTATTACAACATAAAAGGATTCAATGCTATTTTTAATTGTAGAAAATCTGAAACTAGAGGTGGAGGAACAGCCATATATATAAGAGAATCTTTAGAATATAAACTTGTATTTGAATCCGAAGAATACAATATATTAGTTATAAATGTTATGAAGCAAAATCGTCGCAAAAATATTTGTGTATTATATAGAGCTCCTGACAAGAGTGTTCCATTATTTATAGAAGATCTTGATGAACTATTGTCAAGATTCAAGAACATGATTTTAGTGGCAGATACAAACATTGACCTACTCGTAAAGAATAATGTCAGTAACGAATATAAGTTTGTGATTGAATCTAATAATTATAAGATTATAAATGATGAAATAACATCAAATGCAACTAGAGTTACTGGTGTTTCAAAAAGCTTAATTGATCACGTTTTAGATAATAGCATTGACAATATGATCACAATGAGTCTACACGACTGGGCAGAGCTCGATCACAAGTTACTTTACATACAAGTAACAATTCTGAGCAAAAAGAAACAAAAATTTGAATATATTGAAAGAAAAGTAATAAATGAAATTCTTTTCGAGAAATTTGTTAATGAAAAAGTCAATGAAATAAAAATCAATAACATTGAAGATATGATAAAGATAATTAATGATTCAAAAACAGAAGCTACAACAGTTAAACGTTATCGTATTAGAAAAAACAATGACTGGATAACAGAAAGAATAATGGCTATGATTAAACAGCGAAACAAATTGTATCATCTTCAAAAATTACAACCAGACCTCAAAGCCCAATATACACGATTTAAAAATATGGTAACACATGAAATCAGAAATACAAGAATACAATATTTTAAAAGAAAGTTTGAAAATGCTAACGGGGACAAGAAGAAATTCTGGAAAATAATCAATGAGGGTCTTGGAAAGCGCACTAGTAACAATAAATGCGGAGAGATAAAAGAAATGAT
The DNA here is from genome assembly GCA_947579605.1 of Athripsodes cinereus. NCBI lineage: Eukaryota > Metazoa > Arthropoda > Insecta > Trichoptera > Leptoceridae > Athripsodes > Athripsodes cinereus. The sequence continues at coordinate 5,984,889 of OX388311.1, forward strand.
AACTTCCAGTGGTACTTTGTTTGATTCTCAAGCAATAGCAGAGAGTATGAACCAATACTTTTGTAATATTGGTAAAAATCTTTCTGATAAACTAAAACTGAGCAATAATTATTCTAATGAAAGAAACAAACAACCAATAACTCCAATGAATAGTATATTCTTGAGTCCAACAGACAAGAGTGAAGTGTCAGCAACAATTAAAAATCTTAAAAATAGTAGTGCATGTGGGTGCGATGGTATCACGTCAAGAGACTTAAAGTCCATATGTGATACTATATCGGGGCCGCTTGTGACTCTAATTAACAGTTGTATACAGACTGGAATATTTCCAGATTGCCTTAAAACAGCCAAGATTGTGCCTATACATAAAGGAGGACAGAAAAATGATCCCGGAAATTACCGCCCCATAAGTCTTTTAAGTTCTCTAAGTAAAATTTTTGAAAAAATATTACATAAAAGATTTGTTGAATTCATAAAAAAGAATGTACAATTTGACCCACAACAATATGGCTTTCAATCTGAATGCAATACAACAACAGCACTGATTGACGTCATGGAATACATTAATAAGGAATTAGATAAAGGGAAGTATGTCGTGCCAGTATTTGTTGACTTATCAAAGGCATTTGATACGGTAGATCACAAGATATTACTACATTCTTTGTATAATTTGGGCTTTAGAGGTAGCGCATTGAGATTGATCAGAAGTTATCTGGAAAACAGAACAGCCGTGACAAAAAACTGTGATAAACTTAGTAATGATTGTTCCATCGATACGGGTGTTCCACAAGGATCGATTCTTGGTCCTTTATTGTACCTACTATACATTGACAACCTTAAATACTGTGATCTGAAGGGAAAATACTTTGTATATGCGGACGACACCGTGTTGATTTACAGTCATTATGATGGTGTCGAACTGCAGAGAATAATCAATAGTGATCTGAACATTTTCTTGAAATGGCTTGTCAATAACTCATTGACAATAAATGCATTAAAGACTAATTTCCTGCTGCTGAAACAGAAAAACAAACCAGATTTGGATCTAAAAATAATGATAAATGAATGGGAAATCACTCGAACAGAAAATGTCAAATACCTGGGTCTAAGAATGGATGAAAAGTTATCATGGAATAAACACGTCGAAACAATACTGAATAAAACTGGTCCCATTCTAGGAATTCTGCGAAGGCTAGATGTTTTTGAAATAGAAACAAAAAGAATGATTTATAACGCTTTTGTTTTGCCTAATATATCCTATAGTATACTTATATGGTCACAATGCAGTCAGCAGTTAAGATCTCAGGTGAAAAGGGCAATGAACAAGGCTTTGAAATTGGTGTTTGATCTGGATCGACTGACTGAAACTGTTAAGGTGTATGAGGTAACGAAAATGTTCAATTTGGAAGACATTATTTACATCGAAAAAACAAAGATGATATACCAAATGCTATCAAAATCTATAAAAAGCAATACAAGCATTAACTTTAACAAAGAAATCCATAGTTATCAAACCAGGCAAAGAAATCATATTCGAGTCAATGATCCTCGAACCGATAGGGTCAGAAAGGGTTTTTTTTATACAGCAGCATCGGAATTCAATGCTCTGCCACTGAACATCAAGGAAAGCACAAATTTGAAGAGGTTTACTAATAGTTTGAAAAGACTAGTCCTGGATAGGCGTGCAGTGGTGAATGGTTGAGATTTTTTTTTTTTTTTGTTGTGTGTGTTTTTGTTTTGTGTCAGTTTGTCAACAGTTTATAAGTGTCCAATATTTAAAAGTAAAAACTAGCTAAGTTAATTTCTTAAAAAAAAAAAAAAAAAAAACAGAGTTTAACTGAATCTTGAATTATTTTATTTGTAATATTTTATATCTAAAAAGGACAAAAAATACACTACATATTTTTTGTTGTGGTAAAATGTAACAACTCTCACGTCCATCATGAAATTAATTCATAGACATTGATTAGGGTGCCTATCTGGGACAATTATTTATCATATTATTTCACAGGCTACCCCATTTGTGGGAGACTCTATTATGGTAAAAATTATATGTACAAGGTCTGGTTATGTTCAGGTAATCTCTCCAATACCAAACAACCTTAAAATTTTTAACTTTAACATGTAGTCCTTTTGATGTACGTTAATGTAATGTAGTAAGAAGTATCAAAGCAATTTCTGATTAACTACAGTTTAAAACTATTTTCATTTCTATGACAAAAATAGTTGTTGTCTTCGATAGATTGATTGGTCGTACGATAATTCGAACTGTGTACATATTTTCAAGACTGTCACTGTACTAGGATTCTCTCGAAAAAACATAAGACTGCAGACGATTTATTATTATTTTAAAATAAAAATAAAGTTTTCATTTACTAAAACATTTCACATAATCGGATTAACTCCCACATCCAATAATAATCATAATATAATAAAGTTTCTTAAAAGAAATAATAATTTTTGATCTCGAGTCTGGAGATTACCCTCTAGACACACTTAAATTAACGAGTTTGAATAACGCGCAGCTAATAGAAAACGTTCAGCAGATAATACAATATATAAACGTTTTTTTAATAAAGTAAATTAATTAGTTACAGCATTAGTTTGTGTTATCAAAGTAGATTCTCAATTTCATTGCAACAATAATTGAGCTTTTAGTTTGTAAGCAAATATGTCTGCTTGTCTGCCGAACAAAAGAAATGTGGGTGGACCACAGCTAGATAGTCAGACGGTGTAAGACAAATCGTAGGAAAGAAGTGAACGCAGTAAACTCAGAACAGAAAATTGAAGAAATCATAGAGCACGCCTATGTCTAAAAATAGATATTAAGTCTGAGGAAGATTGTGAAGATAATCATTTTTGGTTTTCATTTATTTTGGATGTTACAAAACTTTCCGATGCTTGCCCATCCTGTGACATTTTTTTTTAAATAACTTATGTATATGGTCAGAGGATAGACCAGAGTTTAATTAACTTCTGGTATTCAAAATAAACTGTTTGCTAAAATAATATGACTTTATTCTATGTTCAAAGGAAAATCCACTAGTTTACGAGTGATTAGGGCAAAAAATAATATCTTACTATAAACAATATAGAAGAGTCTTTGAAATGTTTAAAAGTTATATGAAGTATGTATCTGTTTTGAAATACGAGTCCAAAAAGAATATCAAATTTCTATCTCTCTCTCTCTCTCTCTCTCTATTCCCTCACGTCGTATCCCAAGTGGGGTAGGCAGAGAGAACGGAACGCCAATTAGATCTGTCCTTACATACTTCTTTCGCTTCCTCTACAGTCATACAATTTCTCATGCACGCACGTCGGTTTCTTTTACTCAAAACACGGCCGTCCTTGAGAATTTGATCTACATGTTCAAGCCATGTAGTTCTCGGACGCCCGCGCTTCCTCACACCCCTCCTTTCAGCCTAGTATATCCTCTTTGTCAAATATCAAATGTCAAATTTATTGAATCAATGAACAATGTAACAAGTATCGGATACAAAAGCTAGTTTTCAACGACTCGAAAAAAGTGAAGTATTCAATTGGGATTAAAGAAATATAAAAAGCTAAAACTTAATTAAGTAAACTTAGAAAAAAATGTTATTAATCCAAAGATAAAGTAAAAGAACGACGAAATAATGGAACTTTTCATCTCATTGTAATCCGGTGCTGAAAGAAAACTTATTGAAAGAGGTTAATCGAGAAAGTAAAGTAAAAGGAGATGGGTATCTTTTGTAAATAAATCTTAAATTTACCTATAATCCAATAGTAGGGTAGCCAAGGGGAATAACAGCATGTGATATGAAGAAGTAGACGTTATTGTGCTTCTGTATACTTGTAAATATGTACTTGTTACTTTAAAAAAATGAATCAAAGGCATGATTATACCGACAATATTGTTTAAATAAATAAAAATAAATTCATGCCAAGATTGTACCAGAAATCCTCTCCACAAAAAAAAGGATGTGCAGGACGGACAGTATACCACATTACCGAATTGAAAATGTAAAATGTCTTACAAAAATAAATACATACGCTGCAAAGCAAAGTAACAAAACACAAAAATTAGAACTTTTGTTAAAAGCATCGAAACATATTTACAGCATTCATCAGACTGTTGAAAACCTCAAAACCAAACCTCAATAAGAGATACATGCAGCACACCCGAAAACAAAAACATCACCAAACGTTACGAAAACTGAAATTAATGTTTGTTTACTCGATATTGCTAACTTCTCGTCTGATCCAGTCACTTCTTCAATGTCTTAATTCCTCATCCTATCTCTCTAAATTTGTAGATAATAATTTTATAGAAATCTCCGGAAGTAATTTCGCTTTTCGCTTTCAACAGTAAATTGCGTTCGTTCCTTACCTAAATATGACGAGATTATAATACTATTACCTTTAACAATAATAATAATGCCAGACACGGGTACGCCTCCCTTTAGATTTTTTCAAAGGAAGTTGGTCACCCGTTCGAGTGCCAGGTGCTTCCTTGTCCGGTGTGATAGCAATATAATAAATACAGTCGAACTCGATTATACCGAGCATATCTACATAATATATTGAGATAAAGATTATAATGAGCAAATATTCGTCAAACTTTTAATTTACGTTTGTTTTTATACAATTTATGTTAACCGTTTTACCGAGATCGTTCACGGCTATAACGTCAAAAAAATATTGTAATCGAAAACTTGACAACAACAAATATATGAAATAAAAAATATTTGAAAATAATACTTTTCTTGTTCACAACTTGAAATAATTACACCATAATAATAATTATATGATTTGTAACCCTCGAATCTTGGAAAAAGTCATAAAATCGGAAGTATTGCTGACCGGAAAGACATGTTCGTTATAACCATTTTCGACTGTATAATACATAATAATAAAACCGGAACGGGGATAGCGAGTAAATAACATTTGCACGACCTTATTAACCTTCGAATTAAAATTTCATATTTAATATTGGAACACATCTCACATATACATAATATTATAATGTACATATTATGTATATTTGGCTACGTCACATTTATAACGAGTTACCCATAATACATGTCGTAATAATAATATGATGTTTGACAGTCTGACAACTCATTTACATATTGTACAATATGTACTTCTGTTAATATAAGATACTCTTCGATTTCTTAATATCCCCCCCCCCATTGCCTCTTGATGGCATTTCTAATTTCTAAGAGTCGTAATTCTAACATATTTTCAAAAACAATTTTCCTCAACCTGAATGTCTGTTTCAAAGGCTTTGAAAAACATTCATACGTACTACTTAATTCAGTTCGTATACTAATTAGTTTCGTTTAATTCTGATTTTTACAGGAATTTAATATTGCAAGGTTTATGTTTACTAAAAAATAATCTTTGAAGACAGAAAATATAGTGGGTATAATCTTAAAAACGTCTAAAACTTTTTTTTCGTATTTAAAATAATTTTCATATATTTTTTCGAACATAATAATATATTTTTTGCGAAATGAGTATTCTCGCGTGACTATAGCTGAAACGTCCACGGGATTCGCGATTGTATTTTGTTTTAATATTCGAGGATTTATCTACTTATTAATCGTTATATTTAAAATTTAACAAATTAATGTTGACAACCTACTCCACCCTCACGACACAATCATAATACTTACTGAAATAACGCATTCTAGTCCATTCCAAATCCAGTTTCATTTTAATAAAGATAATAATATAATAATAGGTCTCCCGATAGAAATATCTTGTATATCCATACTTGTGGGATTTTGGGATCTATCCGTCTAAATTAAAGTAAGCCGATGACATTTCGTTCACACAAATTTCTACATATTTGAGCATAATATTATTATGTTAACTATAATATTGTTACAATGTATCCTAGCGCCTACATAATACATAACATTCTATGGCAAAATAATATATAATATCTACCTAATACTATAGCAATAGTGATGATACCTGGCTTAAGGGATTAAACAGAGAGATACTGGTACAGGTCTTAAGCATTTTATATAATGTATTATTATTAGCAACTAGTTATAATATACAATACACAATATAATAATAATAATGTAGCAGTGCAACGTATGTGTGTGTGTGTGTGTGCGTTTCTACAATATTATTTTCCCATGGCGGCAGAAATGTTCCCACGGGAAACAGCCTATATAAATGCAATCCATACACACACATATTATCTCTGCCATAGTGAAATAACGCCAAACCTCAAAATTACCTGTCGAAAAAATCATGTTATTAAGTTTACAATCACGATGAGACATATTACAAAAGTCATAGTTTTATAGTAAAACTTTGACAATAAATTATGAAAACCATTTTTCATGAGCGGATGCGAGAGGGGTGTTGTGGATAGTTTCGTTGATTTGGCTATGTAAAACGAATGAATGACGAAGAGGATGTATCTACCTGAAAGAGGATGCGAGCAAGAGAAATCGGTGCGCGTGTATGAAAAATTATATGAATGTGGAAGCGAAAAAAAAATGTAGGGATAGAACTGTGTGGCGTTTCGTCCTCTCTTCCAAGCCCATTTGGGATATAACGAAAGGGATACATCGATCGGTTTTCTATTTTTATAATATTTAAGGATAATTTATTTAAAAAATGATATTTTGGCAGTGTTTAGGCAAGGTCCCAATATTTTTTTAGATTTTTGTAATGACGTATCTATTATTCTCAGCTTACTTAATTGAACACAATTCAAAATGTGCAAATTTAGAGATCATATAGCATTGCACTAAGGCAGCGATATATGCATTATTATAATGAAATACACATATTATAAAAGTATTATCCACATTTTATAACATTTCTATATACTTAGTATATAAATAGGGATTTGACATTTATGTACACAATACAGTAATACCTGAGACATTTTAAATGATTATTAATTTCCCTGATAACAATCTCATCTAACCTTTATAATATATAATACACCAATAGAATGAATCGCGACATCGGCGGCCCATCTCAAAATAATATTATCTCTATAATCTATCTATCTCTATACCATCACGGCACAATATCAAATCGTACAAGCGGGGTAGCCAGAGTCCACTACATATAATAAACATGAAAGTTGTCTTCCTCGTGTCAATAAAAATTAGGTCATTCACAATGGATGGCACACCTCATCGCTAAATTGAATATAGTAAATTTCCTGCCTTTTACAGAATTCTCACAAAAAAGCGTGCGAAACCAATTCTCTGCCGGGACTCCAAGAAATATAACATCAATAATAAATATGTAAAAGTAATACATAATACATATACCTAAAGTAATACATGCTATGTTCTGTGGAGGTATGTGGCTCCGCGGTAAAGAATAAGTCTCCCACTCTATTCTGCAAATCTTCGAGCGTCCTGTAAAAGGCAGGTGTTCGTAAAACATCAAATATAAGACAATTCAGTGCTGAGGCTTGCCACCGGTTCTTCACAATTTATTTTTTATTTGTACGGAGAGGACAATCTGCATGTTCATTACTTGCATTTTGTCCGCTGGCTACCCCACTTGTGGGATATAAATAAGGATGGTATGGTATTAGCAGTATTAATTTGTTTGTTATTGCTCTTCAAAATTACCTAGACTAATAAGAAAAGATGATAAAACTTAATCTTTAATGCAAATTCACTATGTTTCATACAACACAAACTTTGATAATGTATTTGGGATAATGTTGAATATTATAATTATTATGTATTATCGGCAAGTCTCGTACATTTTTTGTACAATCGAAACTACAACATTATGTAATTAATAATATTGAATAAAACATCGGCGTCTCGAAAATAATACAAATATTATAATTACACATTGTTATACTTATTACAGTACATATTATGTACTAAGTACCGACAGATCTATAGTCGGGTGTAGTCAAAGAACATTTACGACCATAATAACCTTTACTGAAATACACAAACGGAGCAAGTTATACAATATGTATTAGGGGATCGTGTACATAATATGAAATTTGCAAAGTTTTATTATTTCTCAGTTCGAGTTTTGTTCAAAGCAATATTCTTTTATCCACAAAGATTCAAACAGTTTGTAAAATACATCTTTTCTGTGACAACCACATCAGAAAGTCAGGAAAGCCGTGAAAAGAGATGAGATGATAAGTCTAGTACTTTATAAAAATAAAAAAAACAAGTCATTTGTGAGAACCTCGTCGTCCTTCGTATATTGAATTTTAAATGTCTATTTCTACTAAAAAAATACGTAGGTATTCTGTAACTTATCTAGGTGTAAAAATTAAGGGCCGATCTTATAAACATCCGTTAGTTACATAACCGACGAAATATACCGAAAAAACAAACAATCGGTAACTTTTGCGTCTTATAAACGTCCGTTAGCCATATTTCGGTAAAAATCTGTAGGTTAGTTATACCGACTGTTTTGGGAACGGTTTTGACACTCAAACCGTCGGTTTATTAGACATTTCTTTGTTCGCTACAGAAAAGGTAATTTCTCTTTTAATATACAGTGTATCTGTGATGCCTCACTTCTCATAAGAGATATTGTTGTTATAGCCAGGATCAGCACACACACATATTTTTCAAACGTGATTACACAATGCTGCGAGGTAAAACTTCAATAATGCGTGTGTATTTGACCGTTGCTATGCATAGAATAACAATAAATCATATCAACACCAGTTTATTGAACATGTGGATGACGAATGGTCAAATACGTTTTATAAGACACCCGTCGGTTTGTTTTGCTCACAAATTGCCATCCGTCAGCAACTTACCAAAATGCTAACGGATATTTGATATAATGATAAATTAACAAAATTTTAAAACAATTTTAGTTTCAATAGTTTTATAAAATTAAATTTTTGGGTGTTATTATTTTTCAACTAGTTAAAAATTTCAAAATTAAAAATGTGAATTAGTGAATAATATTTGTGACAATTAATAATACCTTCAATTGCAACTCACATAAAATTCTCGCATTTTAGTCAAATTTGTGACAATCACAAGTGTTTTTCTAAATTTTATAATAGTTAAATAAAAATAATAGGCGCCCTTGAGACGGTCTAGGGACTGTTAAACAGCGTCAAAATAAAATCATCCATAATCATCATCATCAATGTTTATAAGATCGGCCCACAGCGAAGTAAAATAATCGGTGAAAATGCGCAACATCGAACTCATTTGTGACAATCAAGTGTTTTCAAAATTTTATAATAGTTAAATAAAAATAATAGGCGCCCTTGAGACGGTCTAGAGACTGTTAAACGGCGTCAAAAAAATCATTCATAATCATCATTCACGGGATAGTGGTCAAACACAACAGTTATATTTACTGTGTCGGTGTTAAGGTAGTAGAATTCCATAGCGAAATAAATAAAATAAATGTTTTATTCTACTAGGTATTTGATTTATTCAACGAGGGAGACGTCTTTCGTCTTGTTAGGCCATTGTCAATCTGTTTTAACTTAGTTTGTTGTACCTTGAGTTTTGTATGATGTCAAATGAAATGAAGTGTGATTTAAACAATTACTGCCTTAAAAAATCGTATTGACTTTACCCGACTACATATATGTCGGGTATTACACTTAATCTCGACAGAATGTTTAGCGAATCATTAATCATGCCCCCCTCCCCATCTCCCATCTCTCCATCATCTCAATTTTTAATTCACTGTAATGCCCGTATCATCAAAAGTCGATCAGTCAATATTTTATGACAATAACACTAGCATCCGCGACCTCCCACACCACAACAACTTGAGAGAGATGAATAATTATTATTTAGAAGATTATTTATTTAAAAGTAAACAGAGACGAAGAGAGACTTACTTCATAATATAAACTGTGAGAAGATTCGTATAAACTACATCACGCAATTATAATACTTACATTTTTTATTTAACGTTTTTTACTTATTTGGCTCCGATCGGACATATCGAGAAACATATTTTGTTTTTCGATTGGTGGACCTTATAATCGTGAACGTGGGAACATTGTCCATGAACGTGGGAACATTGTCCATGGATACCGAAGATGATCACTTAAGCCAACCTAGAGCCAATTCGTAAGCGTTGAGACGGGTTTTTCACTTCTTCAGTTTAGATTTTGCACAATGTTACATTGTGTAGGCATGGTTCTCCAATTGCGGCGTACAGACAGCTGGATGCGAACGTCAATCATCAAGCATCAAGCAAAAATCTTAAATCTTTCGGCGACAATTCGGAGCATTCTCCGAAGAAATATTGGAATGTATGCCTTCGTCACCTGTCCATGAGACGTAATGAAGGCAATTATTCGAATATTTCTTCGGAGAATAAAAATTTAAGATTTTTGCTTGATGCTTGACGTTCGCATCCAGCTGTCTGTACGCCGTCATTCGAGATGTCTGATATGTTTTGTCATCAGTGCGTTGTGCTGTGCCCAAATACACGTTAAAAAAGAAAAAATAGTAACTATTATAAACGAACGTTTTTAATAAAACTGTATGTGGGAGCGAAACTATACTATGTCAAATTTTGACCTAAGTGACTTATGAACATAGTTTTTTTGTTCTTGTTTTGCTCTTTTTTATGGCATAGTCATCTACCTTGAAAAGAGTTATATTTTGCGTTTCCATTAATAAAAATATTATTTTCAAATGTATGTTAAAGCCAACCACGACAGCCAGTTTCACCTTCGCCTGACGTGTGATAGTAGGGATGATTTTGCCCACGAGGGCGGTTTTCGCCAGCTGGCCCTTCAGGCCTGCCCAATAGCTGGTGCGTGAGAACAATATTGGTTTGAATGTGCAGACTACAAATAGGAATCTCTCTTAATTTAATTAGAACAATAAAAAAGTGAGAGATACGATTAAAAGCAAATCATCCACAATCATTTAGGTATGACAGTAGTTTTTGTTAAAATTTGTCAAATACGTTTGAATTGTCATACTGTAGTTCGCTCCGGTGTACGGATTATTTTTTATTTCATTATTGGCTATCCACCCGTTTTCGAGTGATTTGAGCTATACGGATTATGAGACGTGCTTTCACGAAATGGGAGTGTAAAACGAGTTACACTAAACTTAAGTCTGTTTTTGTATATAAAGGTTGCAACCACCCTCTCCCTCACCTTATCCTTATACCACGGGCGTTACAGGAATGACAATTCCCACGTGATCTGTTCTCTTCTTAAAGTAGGCCTCAAGATTCCCCTGAAGGGCTTCCCTCAACAAAATTCGACTAAAATTTAATATAACCATTAATGTTCCTCAAGCACAGTATTGCAATATGTAGGTAGGTACAATTATGACTAAGTACTACTTAACAATTACGGATTTTATAAGTTCAAATGTTATTTTCTTGCTTGTTTATTATGTGTAACAAGTTTGGAAATTTCTACCGTACAAAATCAGAATTTACATACCTATACATATTTAGCGAAATAATACCTACCTACATATTTTTCTACACAAAATCGTCAGTAGCAAGCAAAGCTACTCCTCATCTCATGGTCATCGAGATTTGTCGTCTTCTACTACCACACACGAATTAATGTATTTTGATTGAAAAATCCTTGAATAAAAGTTTCACGATCATTTACTGATCACCTGCTCACTAATTAAATGTAAAACCATATAAGAGTTGGATCATGATAATATCGATTTCAGATTTCGCAATTATCTACATAGATATATATAAGTAAAAGTAATGAATACATAATTATTAATTACATTTTGGGTTAAGATTTCGACAAAGAATACCCCCTCTCCTTCCTATAAGAATTCGAGTCTCCTGTAAAAAGCCAGTAATGCCTACTCGTAAAAAATCACGGATAAAATTTTGAACATTCAATTCAGTGATTAGATATGCTAGCCATCCTAAATGCATATTTTATTGTTACGGAGACGAAGATCCGCATGTTTATTACATCTCTCATGCAGTGGGAGACGTCGTTATGGTATAATAGATAAAGGAATAGGTGCATAATTCATAAAAAATAGGTTATGGAATACCATTCATTTTTAGAAGAACATCATCTCAGATCCCAAACTCCTGGAACACAAATTAAGTAATAGGTACACTTACCTCTATACACGCATATTGCTACTATTATAAGCAAACATCCGTTTGGTTGGTAGGTATAATATTACAAACATTATGATCTTTCAGATTTTTGTATCAATTATTCCAGTCTATTTCCTATATTTGAATTACTTAAACAGAAAGTTTTTTTAATGAGGAATAATTATTTAGGCATATAATATCATATAAGTGACGAAAACTAAACAAAATCAAATAATAACATTGGGTTATTCAATTTGATTTACCACTACATATTTTGCATATAGTTTACAAGTGAGTTAAACCATACATGTATTTATATGGGTAATCTCTATCAATTGAAAATGAATCATATTGTAGTTGTACTTGTGTGATTCTATCCATTAAAGGGTTAGGTTAAGGAGTATCTTCAGATAAACGCCGATTTATTGTATAGAATCCAAAACAGACTGGTAAAAGCTAGATATAACTAATATAAATGTGTAGCTCTTGATGTATAAATGATAAACATCGATATTTTAAACAAACGAAATGACAAACTCCCTATAACTTATTCGTATTATGAATACTCACCAATTTCTGGATAATTGAAGCGAGTTTGGGAAGCAACTGCACAAAAATAATTATGATTCGAAAATCATGCTCACTGAAACACTTTAATAATAGTTTGGGCGAATTGTACAATCACAAATACACATTAGTAACTCATTACAATAAGAAACACTTTAAATAATGCACAATTGTTGAATCGAGGATAAATTAAGAATATACAAACGGGAGATGCGCCTATACACTCGACAACATACCAGATAAACCAGAATATGACAGAAAAGAGAAGCACACCAGCGACGAGCGATCAACACCTCAATTATCTGTGTTACCATTCTAAAAAACAACATGACATACAAAAATGTTGCAATGATGATAAATACCACTCCAAAAATATTTACTTTAATAAATTTCCAACTTTTACTTATAATAATTGGGTATTATGAAATACCAAATGAAGGAAATGAATGTATTCATAAATCGTAATCTAATAATAAACAAAGTACATAATTATACATTTTATAATTATTGTACAAGATGCTTTTGATATTTTTTTACAAAATACCTATATAGTGGTCAAAAAATTAATACAGAAAAATATTTATGCTCATTTTTTCTTTATAATATTTCATTCTTAGATAAGTGATACTTCAATATTCACTGGCTACCTCATTTTGAAAAATAAAAAGTTGCACAATAATATTATTGTTTATGGAATATAGAAAATAATTAATTGTGTCAACATTGTCAATGTCAAATTTACTGTCATCTTTTTTGGTGCAAGGATAGTGCAATAGTTATTTTGTAAATGTGTTAAGAAATATTAGTGAATAAGTTTTGTATTCATAAATATTATTTACGGTTATTTGTTCTGTTTGTGGATCTATAATTTATGCATCGGTAGTATGGCGAACACAGAGGAGAACAAAACTAAGAATGATGATCAGAATGAAACTGTCGAGAAAAATGAAAAAGAGAAGTATTTTGAAGCTCTTCGCAGCTGGCTACACGAAGCCCAAGTATTCCAGCATATAAATGCATCTTTCCCATTCTATTTTTTCGCTCGGCAGATGACTTACCAGCAGGAGTCTATGAATAATACCTTATTTCTGAATAACAACTATCAGCCTCCTTATGCCTTCACACAAAATAATGACAGGGGACAGCAGAATGATATGCAAGGAAGGAATAGAATGGAAGGTAATTTTCATCTTTATCAACTTGATACTTTTACAAAACAGGACCATTCTTGCTGTTATCCCAATATTTGTTTTGGAACATTATGTGATACATAACATTATGGAATTCTATCACCTAAATACTGACACAGTGAATGCTATTTTTTGTAGATATTACGCCTCAGGATGGCTTGGAGTTTGTGATCCCACCTTTGTGGAAAAGATTCCTTGCAGAACAAGTTGATTTCCTGATACTGTTATGTATAAAGTTGGTGACTTATTATGTTTTGAGGGAACAATTAGACTTCTTGTAAGTATACATTTCAGTCTAACACATTCACTGCCTAACAAAAAATAAGTTTCCTTCAAAAATGACAGATGTTTTTTCAAGTTTCCAATACTTACTAATGTGTGATTTATTACCAATTTACTTAAATTTATGTAAAAAAAATTGTGGTGCATTTGTTATACTCTGAATACTCTAGAATAAGAGGCACTTGCAAATACAACGCTCGCCAGCAATGTCTGCTTAAACTGACAAGTGTATTTATGTGGAAGTGAATGATCAAGGATCCATGTAGTGGGCACCAAGTGCTAGACGCATGATAGGCACGCAACGTGTTAATAATATTTATTCTTCAATCTGTAAATTGTGGTGAAGAGTAAAAAAACAAGAGTTTGAATTCAAACAAACATGCCCATCATTCCGTTTATTCTTGCTATAGGTTCCAGGGCCCGAAGTCAAAACACATTTTAGTGTTACATTTTCGTGTCGTTATTGTTTGAATATAGACGACGTTGTGAGAAGAGTTAATTTTCGTTGCTAAAATACACATTTTTTTTTTCACAGTTACAATAGTTACAAAAATTCTCACTTTGGTGTAATATCGTCTATATTCCAATGATTGCGACAAGAAAACGTAACGCTTAAATGTTTTGACTCAGGCCTCAGGTCAGATTGCTGAATTAGTTGTTCACCTTAGAAAATCGTAATGAAGTGAGTTTCATCAAAATCTATTTCGTCTCATTTATGAGTAATAAGATCCATCGATGATCCAGGATGGCCTTTGAACATTATAATGGAATATTACTTCAACGTAACATTTCTCTCAGCAACATGCATAGGGGAATTTTTTTAAATATTTATATCGATTTATCTTAATAATTCAAAATTCTTAATAGTTCTTTCATTAAATTCAAGCCATTGTATGTTGACGGATGTAATATTGAGGAGTATATATTATTTTTAATGTTTTATATTATCTTCCAGGGATTTAACAAAATACATTGATGTGGACGTATTAAGTAAAAAGTTACAAGAGGACTATGTGTTTGCATTTGAGATGACTTCGGATATAATTTTGTTTGAATCAACATATCGCCTTATTGTGTGTTTGTTTGAGGTAACTATTTTATTGTTTGAATATCATGTTTTTCTATCTTAACTCAACTCATTATCTTATTTTAAGATAGAAACAATTCTCTAACCTTGTCCCATTTTTTGCCTTGACCTATATAGCTAGATATTGTAAAATGAATAATCCGGAATATATTCTAGTAAAAAACTTTGAAGATTGTCTTTCGCCGCATATGAATTTTCAAGAAATGAATATTATGTTCGATTTTATTGACACTAACCATGTGGTAATTACGAAACATTTTTAATTATTAAGAATTAGTTTATTATGTACTACACCACTTTAATTTTTTTTAAAACACTACCGGTTTCAACGCTAAGATGCGTCATTGACGAGTGTTATACTAAAACTTTAGTCAATGACGCATCTTAGCGTTGAAACCGGTAGTGTTTTAAAAAAAAAATTAAGTGGTATAGTACATAATAAAATAATTCCTAATAATTAAAAATGAATATTTGTTCAATCATCATTGTAAGGGTATGGTTTTTGGGTTTTTCACAAACCTACATAACGACTTTGTTTGAAGATGTTGGTTACACTTCTACGAGAAACTCACTCATCACACAAAATCATTTCTATCATATGCATTACTGTTTTTTTTTGTGTATTGAAGTCTGTTATTATTGCAGTGTATATCTTTGTTAAAAAAAATGTTGGCAATTATATTCTTAATTATAAATTTCAGGCGCTTTGCATGTATGCTACAATCCAAAGAGGGCCTGGAGGTGCCACACCAGGAAAAGCTATATTTGGTCTCAGAGTAGTCACTGCTACAAAAATATTTCCTGTACATAATCGTTTGAGAGAAACTGTTGTGGTGTGTCCTGGAGGAAACATGACATTTGCAACTGCGTTGAAACGTGCAGCCACAAAGAATGCATTAATAGCATTTTTGTTTCCCGTTTTTACTTTGACATTTTTCACAAAACACAACAGAACAGCCTATGATGTGTTATGTAATGTTTTAGTTGTAGAAGAAAATGTGAATCCTCCGCGACGAAGAATTCCATTCTAATTTGTTATTTTTGAACATTTTGACTTTCATGTTATTTTTCATGTTAATTCTATGCAGTGGGCATTAATTCTTATTTATATTTTTGTTAAATATGTTTTCATTATAGCCTGGTGTTCACAAGAGAAAACTATTTTTATTGTAAGTATGTAGGGAAATAAAAATAAAAACACGTTGAAGCAAGGAAAACTGTTATTTTATTTGCATTCAATGTAACTCAGCAATAAATGTGGTTATTAATATGTTTTAATTTTTAAGAAGGTCGTATGGGATTTTTACTAAATTAGTGTTCATAGTATAATGATAGTTATTCAACAATCATATCTCTTAAAAGACATATTTATGTTGTAAGATTGTTTGTCTCCTAAACTTGCAGGCTGGATTTGATTCAAGTTAAATATTTTCCACAACCTTTGCTACAATACTTACTTTCTATGATAAGCGCACACCTGACTCTTCATGTACCCAGTTGTTTTGTGATATTATGATTTTACTGCTTTGTAAAATTTTGTTACCATGTTGATGTAAATAAATATATTTATAAGCAAATAAATATGTTTTGTATACTTAAATAATAAAGATATTTCTAATATCATTTGAGTGTTGTATAATATGTTATTCCCCTCTATTATTTCTAAATTAAATTTTAAATGAAAATGGTTTTTCTAAATGTTCAAATTTATTTGATTTCATGAATTACTTAAAAACAGTGGCTTTTCTCCATATAATAATTTTATTGTACTTTTTGTGTTCTTGTTTTAACAATAGTCATAGTTTTCATTATTTTATTTATTCACTTTTATACGGCAGAGCCTTTTACATGGTAAACAATATAGTTAAATACAGGTTATAGCTGCAGGCACATAAATTGATGATAAAAAGTTTTATAAAATTTTATGTTTTATAGTTAAAAGGTTTTCACACATAGTGATCAATCTGGATGATCCTCCAAAATGAAAAGGTGTGAATAAACCTTTCATCAATAGTGATCACTGGTATTGACCGAAGAAAGCGATTACCACCCTACATAATTATATTAATTTTTTCACTGAAATTTTAATAAATAATTTTTTTCTTATTTTTTGTCTTATTCTCTATGAATAAGTATCGAAGGTCAGAATCATACACAAATTATCATGCTGTCGAGAATTATATTAATATGTTTTAATTTTTAATAGTTATTTTTTTTATTTCATCACTTTTTAGAAAATACGTCAAACAAAATGACCGTGCGTTTTGACATGGCAGTGAAAGCATAGGATGAATACAAAATAGAGATGTTGACTTTGGATGAAAACCTTTGACTCTGGCACTTTAGATGATTATCCAAAGTGAACGCTACTTTAGATGTAAATCTAGAACGTAATATTATTTTCTGTAATAAAAATAATGTGGAATAAAATCCTTAATCATTTTATTAGTATGCACTTATTTGCGGGCTAGGTTAATTTCAGCTGCTTAACATTTATTGTGATTTGAGAAGAAAAGCTCCATTTTAAAAGCAGCATACCTATATAAATGTTGTTTTTAATATAATATAATAAATGGGATTTTCTATTGGCTAATAATTCTTATTCCTGAGATTCAAACTCATCAAGATTTTACATTATTTCTTTTCTTACTTCTAGTTATTTAGAAATTTACTACTAGCAATAACTTTTATTTTTTTCTGTGCTGGCAACAATTTACTTGGGTGCAAAATTTAAATACCGAAAATCTTTCTTTATTATTGATACTTTCCTTTGAGAAATTAATTAATTTTTACTGAAAATTTCTATTCGAATAATTATCATGAATGATTGTCCCACAAAATACCTATATAATTTTAGATTTCTTCTTAATTATATTACAAATATATCTGCTGAGTTGGCGTAGTATGACATAAGCCCGCAAGTAGACGTGGCGGAGCTAGCTGTCAATCTTTAAAATGTTGCCAAACTATTAAAGTTTAACCATTATTTGGCGATTTGATTAAATTAGCGTAGTAATATATTTTCCTTGTTTATTTATAAAACAAAACAAAGTGTATTAAAAGGCAACGGAATCATGAATTTGTGTTCACATGAATTAATTTTCGGAGAATACAACTCCTACTTTGTTTAACGAATGTAAAAATAAATAAATATTTTGGTAATTTCATTCGTGTCGAACACTTCCGTCTTTAGCAGGTAACATTATTCACTATTGCTTTTTGTGTCGCGAGGAGTGGCTGCCGCTGTCATTTCGGATTTTTGTGATTCATATAATTTGATGTGATAGAATTTAAGTGAAAGTACATTGTGTTAGTAAATTAGGTTTATTAAAATACCCATAATGTCGTCTTCAGGCGATTTTAGCAATCCTTTAAGGAAATTTAAGCTAGTGTTCTTAGGAGAACAGAGCGGTAAGTCAATGATCCTGTCATTTAAAATTCATTTCATCAATTTATGATACCTTATTTGCCGTCGATTTATGACTTTTCCCAGTCAATATGGGAGGAAGATTGATTTGCGCAAACTGTTGATTGAACTAAGCATCTAAATCAATTAGTATCTTGCATTCATGTGATGTGGACTCAATTCCCACGCACATAATGTTATAGACATGTCAGTGAATGAGTAACTTTTTTATTTGTTGAACCTTTGCATAGTTTTTGTTGAAAAGGTTATGGGTAACTGTATCATGTATCCCACGGTTCATGTAACATAGCTATACCTAGAAATATAGCACTTCTATGCTCACATTCATGTGTAAATTTATGTATATACTAATTATTTCGGTATCCCTTATCACTTGAATTGTTTCATTATCTTCTGATAAATTGTTTGGTTAGTTTTGCACTTATTTTGTATATGTAAATGATTTTATATTATTAATTACTCTTTATTTAATAATATAATTCATTATACCCTGTTTTATAAAGTTTCTTCAACATTCAATACCATTTTATGTAATTTTTCATTTCATTACTGAACAATAATTATGTATCAGTTGATAAACCTTTGAATGTAGAAATAGCATTTTTCGATTATTGGCTATTTATTAATTTAGAAATTATTTATAATTTAATAAATTTCGTTCCTTTGACTGTGATTTTTTTTCTAAAAGTATAGTTCTATCATATTCTTAATGGTTAGCTGGAAGGTATTGCCTCCAGGCAATAAGCTCGCCAATTGCTCATGATTTTTTTTTTCTAATCAATAAAGTGTTCTTATAATTATTATTAATTTTATAATTTTTCATATGCAAGTGTTCTCTATATAAATTTCAAAGAATATTTTGGTGATATTTTCGTCATATTTTACATAGACCCTAGAACCTGAATTGTGCCTTAATAATATACTTCTTTTATATTAAATTTTGGTTTTATCTATCAATGAAAAGAAAGGAAGAACGTTAATTATGCATAGGTAGTTGTATAATTATGCAGCAAATTATAGTTTACATCTGTAAATGAAAAGTAGATTAAAATTTGGACTTAAACATAATTCTTCCCAATCTTCATATTATAATATTGAGAATGGATAACCCATTTTTGTGTACCTAGTTCTTTATCTAAATTCATAAAAAAGAAGGTAGAATTGAAATACTGTATAATTGATCCATATTTTTTTATTGGTATCATTAAAAAATTTCAGTACTTACCTATAAATCACTACTTGTAATTCATGCTTAATCTACTCAATACCCTTTCACAAAAATTAATCAAAGTGCATATTACTTACTATTCTAGTTATTGCATGTACAACATGAATACGAATGTACGTGTTATATTTATAAATTTTATACTAAATTTTAGTGTGTTGCATTCACTACATGACATATTATATATATACATGGTGTTAGGCCGAACTTTTGCCAAATGGAAAGGATGTGCTGTGGAATCTTTAGAACTTTTTTTTTTAATTAGACAGCAAAAACTACAGTTAAACAATCTTTGTGTGGGTCTTATGTAAAATATGTGTCCTCCAGTTCACGCCTGGTGCTGTACAGTCTGTTGCAACTCTATCTATCCTCTGAAGCTTCAGTCTTCCTACTAACCTTAATTCAAATAAGATAACATTTAATTGGAGCTGGTGTACTTATATAGATTGATGAAAGAAATATTGAGATAAATAAGGTTTGAAGGCTTTCATGGCGATCTTCACTATCTGGTTGTTAGTTTTCGGGTTTGCCATGTCTCGATCTATTTAGTCGACATTTCGATGCACTTGCTGGCCCCATCATCACACCCATTCATATCCTGAAGATGGGGCCAGCAAGTGCACCAAAACGTCAACTAAATAAATCGAGACATGTCAAACTCGAAAATCAACAATCAGATTTTGAGATTAATAGTCAAAATTTATAGATTTTCAAAAAAAATATATATTAAAACCATAAAAGACAAGTTGAATAAAAACTAAATTTATTCATTCGCTTTATGACTTGTTAGACTTTACTATGTTGTAAAGTTAACTATTGCACATTTCATATTATTACATTTCAACAAAAACCAATATACATAATAAATAAAAATAATAAAATATGGGTACTTCTATCCCAAGAAAATATTGTTAATGTATGGTCTCTGTACACACTTGTTTTTTGCCAACATTCTGCCAAACACCCTGTGTAATGTATTCACAATCACTACAACTGATGTATTTATTTTCTGCGTTTGTTTCAGTTGGAAAGACTTCACTCATCACTAGATTTATGTATGACAGTTTTGACAATACTTATCAGGTAAGCTCTTGATGTTATCTACATTATCTTGTCAACAAAATGTGAGGTGGAGTGTGTAACATTCAAACTGTAACATTTCTCCCATAGTCGGCAGATTTCAGTGACTCTCTCAGGGTTTATCGTTGGGTAAATTTATTGTGGTGGTTGTGCTAAGGAAACACTAGCATGATGTTGTATGATCAGTTTATTGACGAAGAATATGGTTACACAGATTATTATTACACCAAACAAAACAATTCACAGTTTTTAACACTGAATTACATTATAAAAGCGACACTCACAGTATTTTGTAGAAGAGAAGAGACATTTTTATTTGGAGCGAGCCCCTGCTATGTCTATTGTAAAACGAATAGCAGGAGACTGGCCAAAATGGCTGACTCCCGGAAAAGGATCAAGAAGAAGGAATCTGTTTTTATGATAATAGCAAAAGGTATTTACGATTTCTCTAGATAGGGGCCAGGGCTTTCACAGGATTTCGATAGATGGCAACACAAGTACCATTTTTTGGATATTAAATTATAAGGGTCCCATGACACCATCTCAAGTTGTCTTTTAAAGAAAAAAAAAAAATGAATAAAAAAAAAAGAAAAGTTTCAAAGTCAGTAACAAGAAGGATTCTACAGAACTAAGAGTGTCAAAGATAAGAAAGATTTTACAATACTGTGAGTGTCAAAACAAGATAGATTTTACAACACTGTGAGTGTCAAAACAAGGATACAAATTATCATAACAGACATTAGAAACAAATTCTTAACTAATCCTTACAAATAGACATGTCTCAAGCAAGCAAGGGACCAGGGAGATGCACCGACAGAACAGGTCGCGGATACGGAATCGTAGACAATGTTCTCGCCATACTTCTAGGTAAACCTTTACATGCTTAAGACAAACAAAATTACTAATTTCCTTTACATAATACAATAAAAACCTTCAACAATTTTCCAAACACTTTTCCTTACTCCAAGAGGAGGTATCCATTACAATTATATCTGATCTACCTCTATTATAAGGGCGGTAATCCTTTACCCTATAGCATTTTTCTTTTGTGGAAACTTCCCACCAATTTCATACAGGCAAATGGTTAATATCAGGTACCAAACCTATCGCGCAGAGCTTCTCTAAGCGACCTGTATGAACTTTCTTTGTTTGAGCGTCCTCAAACCTCACTTGGACAATAAGCTTGTCGGGCATTAAAAAATTGATAATTACTAAAATAAATTTGAGTTAGAACTGATTGTATTAGGGTAGGACGCTTAGTCATACCTCTATATCAGTCTAACCCAGGAGATGTACATGGAAGATGGCGAATCATCCAATGACTCCTTAACATTCATACTAGGCAAATAGAAATTACTGTAAGGGTACGCATTCCATACAGTAAAATTGCCGCAAAATGGCCAGCAGGTTCACACCATGTGAGAAACCTTGCCATATAATTTATTTAGAAAACCATGCACACTAAAGATTGATAACAATAAACTTATTATAATTTGACTGATGCAACCTTGATTCTCAAGTTAAGATTTTACATTAATGGTTTGACAAACTAAGAGAATTAGTGGTAACTTTTCACGCATTTTCATACTTCATCTTTTCTCGGCCGTTTTTTCATGTATACTTCATTCTTCCGTACCTTGCATTCATCATCTGTCATAAGTCATTCATCAGTTACCACATAACTCAGTGATTCAAGAGTTCACACAAAATTTAAGGAAAACAAAAGAATTCGTATACTTTCGTATACTGGAGGGTCAAAATTACATCAGTTGTACGGTACAAAATTCTTTAAAACTAACATGTTGTATGACCCTTGTCTGCGACAGTGGATGGGTTCAGATTATTGCGAACACGTTGCTACTGAAAACGGCTAGCATATGAGATGATAAAGGCAACTTCAGGCATCCACGGGCGCAAACAAAAAAAAAGGTGATCAAACATACAAAAAATATTATTTAAGGGCGCCACAAGGTTCGAACAATTCAAAATTCTCACAGAAGCGGAACCTTGAAGAGCCTCTATGAGTTTTCTTAACTAAAAGTTTACAATAACATGGGCTGCAAAAGTTACAAGTACTTTAAGAGTAGAAATACCAAATTTTTGACTATTAACAGTATTATAATTTATTTTGCTTTAAAGAAGAAAGAAAGATAATTCCTTTGACATTACTATGACTGTAAATATAATTTCTTTTGTGAGTCTAACATTGTTATTACATACAAAATTCACTATTAACATTGACCTGTGATGTATAGACATAGTTCTTCTTATTCATTAAAATTGCAGCCCAAGAAAACATTACATTTTTACATAAATTCTTTACATTACCAAAATTTCAAGTTTATTTTGATGGATTACATTCAGAATGAAATATAACAACAAAATTTTTGGAGAAACACATACCTAGGACTCAGAACTTAATGATATCCTTAGCATGATAGTTTCCCATTGCTCCAGTATCTACATCGCATAGCTCGTATACGTTAGGGGATATGATTCGGTGAACCTGAGACTTGATGAAACGAGGTGCCAATTTCTTTGAAAAATTGTTCGCAGCGTTACTATGAAAGATGATTCAGACATTTTGAGATTCTACTGTTTTTTTTTTTTTTGTTCAAAAAAAAAAAGTTTGCCAACCTTTGTAACATCAAATCTCAACAGTTGGGAACCATTGGATACTAAAAAAAAATGTTTGGAAGTCTTGTCCTTTGATAAGACTCGAAAAAAAAATCAATAACAATTATTTCTTTAAATTGTTAAAGTTTGGAAATCGCTGGAAAGTTTGACATTCCCTGGAAATATCGTAGACATAACATTACATACATTACATATCATAAAATTAACAATTCCAGCATATGAGTAAAAGAATTATTGGTAATTATTCAAATTTGTTTTGTTAAGCCTCCTCTAGCAATATTGAGGTCTATGATCATTTCACTTCAAACCATACATAAATACATCCACAGCCCGCGTGACACGCACGCTAGGTAGGTACAAGTATAATGAATTTAAATTTAATTTCTTTACTTTTGAGTGTAATTAGCCAGATATAGAAAAACTTTACTTGGAATATTTCACAAACTAGACATTTATAAATTTACAATTCTTATTTTGTAGATCCCTCAGTGTAGAATCTTACATTAACAAACAAATAATTCCGTAAATAATTGCAAAGTGATCCTAGCCAGTATGACTTGAATTTATGCAAAATTGAAACTGGAATTTTTACAATCTCTTTGGCACAAAAGGCAAAGCATGGAACAACATGTAAAAAAAACTGTATCTATAGTAGGTATACAAAATATTTCAGTACAAAATGAACACAACAACACCATATTTTTCCATAAAAACCTGTGTAGTAGTCAGACGAATAAGGTTGTCTATTACTAGTGAAGGAAGCATTTATTTCCTCATCCTCAAAACCATCAAGCATCAAGGGTTCTCTGTGTAGATAAAGAAGGCCTCGAAGAAACGTCAGATCTAGATGACAAAACATGGGACATCCTTCTATTGGAGGTCAGGAACCGTCAAGGAAGAAAATTCCGCCATGGACATCCTTCGTAGTGGTGGTAGCAGGCTTCTTAAGAGATTGCAATGTTGGAGATCTTCATCTCGTCAGAAGGAAATTATCTGGACGTCTTAGGAAAGTTTGGAGTATCTGATCACAATCTTGTCAATTTCTTGTTGTATATATTTCTTAAATTCTCCATTCATTAACAATATCTGATCGTACTTGATTATTTATTAATTAAAATGTGGTTATTATTACACTATTTACAATTCAAATGTTCATTGCAGCACTAACATAACTTTATTGGTTATGTGATGAAATTTACGAAGTACACTTGTTGTAGTGAGGCGAAAATTCAAAACTCGCTTATTTAATTATTAAAATGTTTTTTCTTTATTATTTATAGCACTGTTTATTTAATTCAATTATTCACTGAAGCACCATCATAGTCCTTATTGGTCACGCGGTGAAATTTCTTGAAGAGCAAAGTTGTACAGTCTTGTTGTGATGGTAAACGAATTTCAACCGTTTTTTGATCGAACATTCTAGAGAAGTGTGTGTGTGTTGGTGATGCATGGAAACATGGGTGGGTCACGTGATACGTAACGAACTTATCTACGCACTATTTAATGTTATCATTTATGCATTGTTAAATTCACTTCAAACACAACAAAAACCACAATAATTAGGCATCACGTTGGAGCGCCAATCTGTAACACTCAAACTGTAACATTTCTCCCATAGTCGGCAGATTTCAGTGACTCTCTCAGGGTTTATCGTTGGGTAAATTTATTGTGGTGGTTGTGCTAAGGAAACACTAGCATGATGTTGTATGATCAGTTTATTGACGAAGAATATGGTTACACAGATTATTATTACACCAAACAAAACAATTCACAGTTTTTAACACTGAATTACATTATAAAAGCGACACTCACAGTATTTTGTAGAAGAGAAGAGACATTTTTATTTGGAGCGAGCCCCTGCTATGTCTATTGTAAAACGAATAGCAGGAGACTGGCCAAAATGGCTGACTCCCGGAAAAGGATCAAGAAGAAGGAATCTGTTTTTATGATAATAGCAAAAGGTATTTACGATTTCTCTAGATAGGGGCCAGGGCTTTCACAGGATTTCGATAGATGGCAACACAAGTACCATTTTTTGGATATTAAATTATAAGGGTCCCATGACAAGTGCTTAAAATAAAACAGGTCTCCCACAACTCTTTTATGTGTTTTTGATATTACTGTAAAAGGAAGACATTGGTATCATACCATACATGAGATATTAATTGTCATCACATTATGAAGATGACAATAATTGTTGGGTGAATGATGATTTTTTGTGAATCTGATGTAAAAGACTTGTAATAATTTAGCACTGTGACCATAGTGACCCTGATCACTCGTAAACAAATAAATTGATATTAGATATATTATAGAATATAATAATTTAGCAATCATGTTCATCATCCATTCACGTGGGAATAAATCTGGTAAATTTTTAAACTACCGACCTATTCCACCTTTACAGCACAAACACTTAAATGAGGGTGTTGCTAAAGAAAAAGTGGAATAAAATCTACATTGTATGTCGGATGTATATAGACGAGGGTTCTCTTACCTTGCTGTTTTTGTATATTGTTAGTGGTGTGAGACACAAAGTTATTTCTACCTTCTGCACCTAGTAACAGAACACCAAACCATACATAAGCCTTTGTTATTGCCAATAGGATGGCGTGTAGAGAATATTTGTCTTTTCCTACGTTGGTATGTTTACAACTAGGATATGTTGTTCGTCTCACTTCTACCTGTGATGTATTGCTCATTCTTGTATATGTATTATTGATATGTGTATATGAACAAATTATTTTTGTTTGTTGAGTGTACTAAAACATCTGTATAGGACATATGAAACCCAATAACTTTAGTAAAACAATTGCAAAGGTGGTCATTTTTTCTAATGTAATGAAACCAAAGACGGCCAGTGTGGCATGTAGGTAACGCTCTTGCCTTTGAGTCATGAGGTCCCGGGTTTGATTCCTGGAATGGTCAAAACGAAGAATGACCTTTTTCAAATTGTTCTTGGTCTAGGTTTTATATGTATGTATGTGTTTAGTGCATTGTATTTATGTGTAACATCGCATTAGTACCCTTAATACATACAAGATTTATATCTTAGATTGGGATTAATATACCTAATTGTAGAATTGACAAATAAGATGTATTGTGTATGATATTTTACTAAAATCTGCCTTTTACAGCACACTCAAACTTTTACAGAAGAGTGGAAGATCTAATATATTTTTGGGACTCTTTTTTTTTTGGGGCTATGAGGTTTGCTATCCATCCTGAATGTCTTACTTGTTTGTTGGCACGGATAGGGCAGCTTGCATGTTTATTACACATAGCTTGTCTGCTGGCTACTCCACTTGTGGGATGTGCCTTGATGGTGTGGTAGTAATAGTAGTTTTCAATATCCCAAGTACAATATAATAAAACTTGCGGCATAAAGTTTTGGGTCCGTGGGGAATAAATTATTAGTGTATCCAAATAACATGTGAAAGTCTCACTATTGAATGTGCCATAGCAAAACTACACTAAGTCAGGAGACGCTATATTTCAGAATGGCCATGCAAAGTTTTTCTCGACAAAATTCATTTGTTTCTCATCTGTTTGTTAACACAAAATTAATGTCAGAAATGGTCGAAAAAATAAAACAGGTGTTTTATTCTACTAAAGATTATATTTTGTGAGAGAGACGTCTTTCTCACAAAATATAATCTTTAGTAGAATAAAACACCTGTTTTATTTTTTCGATATGGAATTCTACTACCTTAACACCGACACAGTGAATGAAGTCAGAAATGGTTGTGAATAATTGCTATTAACCATGTCACTTTTTTCACTTAACACAATATTATTATAAAAATAAACAAAAAATTTACATATTTTTTTATTTATGGATATCACGAAATATACCTAATGCTTTTTTAAGGTGGGTAAATATTCCATCAAAAAGAGCATAACGAGGTCTTCAAGATTATGTTTATAAGTCATTTTGACTTTAATTCAACATAATGTAGTTTCATTCTCACATATAGATTATGGGTGTGTCTGTGTGATAGGGGAGAGTGAGATATTGTGAGAGAAAAGTCTGGAAATATTCACGTAGAAAGGGGTATAATCCCCGTATGTGATGCTCACCAAACACTCATAAATAATTCACTTTATGGGGAAATTTTATACCTGCGATGTCTTTATATGCCTGGCTGCCTGGTCCGCTCGTGCAATGGACAGAGATGTTAAACAAGTACACCAGTGTATGTTTATGGAGTCCCATTAGATATCTATTATTATTTTGATGTTTTTAACTAATTAAAGATATATATTAAATTTTACTCAGCATGATCAAATGTACCTGCATTTTCTTAGTTTTTTTTTTTAAAAGATATACCTATCTGGGTTTTGTTGTAAACCCAAATACACCCTTATACACCTTTCACAATAAGCTAAAAGCTTGTGTCGTGAAAGGGGAGTTTGCCGGCACCTGGGATCGAACCACAGACCCCTTATATCTACTTTACTGCTTACTGGTGTCTACCCCACTTATCAGAGATGCCATGATGGTATAAATACAAGCAGAAAGTAATAATGTATAGGTAGATAGAGAGAATAGATATCCCACTCATTTCTGTAAGCTTTTGAGTGTTCTGTAAAAGGCAGGTATTCGTAAAACATCTTGTATAATACATTTCACATTTTCAATTCAGAGATGAGGTATGCTACTTATTCAAATTTTATTGGCACAGAGGGGATAACTTGCATTTTATTTTATATGCACATAGTCCGCTGGCTACCCCACCAGTGGGAAATGAATAACTGAATGAATAAAAAATGTTTTCACGGTGTGCGGAACCTTAATATGTAATGTTTGCAGAACATTACAGGAATACCTGTAGTGGTGAGTGTATTGGATGACTGTGTGATAGCCATGTTGACCTACTTACCGTGTATTCTTTATTACTCTGGCTGAGGAAATAACGTTTAATAATAATAATAACATATTTATTTATACCTCCCTCACTGGATACAGTGCACCCCCCCCCCCTTCTAAATGTACTTCAGTGTGATGTTCCTGTTCAATAAGATATTACTTCAGATTATTTGTGTTTTATGTGGATATTGCTAAAGGTAGTTTTATGAACCTGGTATGCAGTATGTATTCTACAATAATCTACTAAATAATTAGTTTATTGTGTAACAGATTATTGAATTGTATACATTGATAAGATGTCTGGGATTAGAGAGTTCGTTTTGACTGGCAACACCAAAAAAGCCAGGGGAATTACAATAGATCTTGGAAGTCGCAGTGGATAATACACCCTATTCAGTAAAATAAAATAAAATAAATCCACCAAGTAGGTACTGGACAACATTAATTATAGTGCGTAATCAATTTGATTATATTCCTACTTTTCAAAATACAATGCTTTAATGAATCATAAATGATTATAATCAAAAATATTATCTGTATTTTCCCTCTTGATTCCAAGCAACATGGGAAATCTTGTAAATAGCTCTGATGTATCCTTAGTTATTATTAATATTATGAGAACTCTTTGTATTACAGTGTAACATAATTTTCAAGTTTTCCCTCAGAGGACAATACTTTCTTGCTTTAAATATCCGTGTGTTGGAGCCAAACTACACTATGTTGATTTTTGGCCATATTAACTTTTATGTATATAATGTTGCAGTCTTCTTTGTATCCTCTGATGAATATCTTCCCTTATTTTGAAAACACATTTTATTTTGCGATATTCAATGATAAAATTTGTTTATTAAATTTGATATTTGCATTTTAAAAAAGTTACAGCTATATACAATAATTTTTGATAGCAATTTAATATAAACAAACATGCGAGAAGTTAATGTAATTAAGCTAACCCACTGCATTGGTAGCCCTGATGCAGAGTAATATTTTTTACGATTGACATTGGTACCCATGATATCACATACAATATATATATATGGTACACCAAATATGCTGTTTCAGTGGTACAATTCACATTTGGCAGAGCCTAAATAAGGAAAAAATTAAAAATACTTTTTAATTTTATCAGCCATGCCATGAAAAATGAAATTTCTTGACATAGTGTGTTTCCATTTGACATGTAGATATATGTATTACCCGCTTACACATTTTTATAAGTCACTTCATATCATACTCAATGTGTAAATATGAGTTATTATCAAATTATGAAATACCTTTCATATACCTATATATTCTTTAGTATGATTGAAACAAGCTCTCTTATGTGGAGTGCTATACTCGCATTGTTATGCATATTACTACTGAACTAGTTACAGCGCTGATAAGACCCGTTAAAAACAAATAACTCACCAATATTATTTTTAACACATAACAATAAAATAACATAAATGGTTTTGTTGATCTTGTACTCTTTACTGTATTAGGTTTGTAGATTGTCTTATGCGTTACAACAAATTATAAAAACCATACTTTCAACATTAAAATTCTCATCTTTGCAAATACCTGAGATATTTCTAGAATATGATGTAGCCAACAAACTTAATATTTTTTTATAATATTCCTCTTTTATGACAACAATAGTAAAAAGATATAAATATTGTAAAAAGAGACAATGCAGTTAGTTGGCACAGAATCTCTCTGAACGGAGGAGGCTTACTCACTCTGTATTCCCCAGTTGTTTTATATTACAGATTTATTCCATTTTCACAACAATCATTTTGAAATCTTTTTTGATTATTAATATATCATAATATATGTTCAGATTTTATCCAGTTTCAATTCAACGTCCTTAGGAATTTCATTCATTAAACATTGGTGAAGTGTGATTTTTGAGATTATTTTTAAAATAATGGATACACTTTGTTATGAAATAATTATGAGTCTACCAGATATATTGTCAAATTCTTTAAAATAATGGATACACTTTGTTATGAAATAATTATGAGTCTACCAGATATATTGTCAAATTCATATGTGTATATATGTAGAAGCAAAACAAAACAACCATTGCTTCACTCTATTAGATTTATTGCAATATCATTGTTAGAAAATTGGACACAAAATGTTGCTTTTATGAAAATAGTGCCTTGTGAATATTTCTTTACATGACATTTTATCATATAATCGTATAAATACTTTTCTTATTGTTCATAAACCTACTCATGGTTATCTGTTCAGATTATCTTTGTAACAAATCCTCTATTATAACAATTAAGTGTATGTTATTTTCAATTTTATTTAAGAATATAATATTAAATGTAGGGACACATTGATGATGATTCACCAATAAAAATATATATTATCTTTATCAACAATCAATATGTCAGTCATTTTGTAATAATAAAGGTATCAATAGTTTCTTTATGATGCAACTGGAATAGACTTTGTCTAGTTTGTTTGTCATATCTACAGATTATTTTTAGAATCCATGTTTTTTTTATCAATACGTAAGATGACTTTTTAAGACTCTTTAATGTCTGATAGACTTTTTAAGACTCTAAACCAGATAGGAATGAGCTATAAGGACAGAAGAGCAATCTGGAGCCTATACAAGAATGAAATGGCTGTAATTAAAAGCGGAGAGAGCTGCGCAGAAGCGAGGGTAGAACAAGGTGTGAGACAGGGATGCTCAATGTCGCCAGCACTCTTTAACTGCTATATACAGCGAGCTATTGATGAACTCAGAGAAGAAATGAAGAACTGGACAGGAGTAAAAATAAATGGGAAAAAAGTCGACATGATTAGATATGCAGACGACATAGCACTGCTCGCAGACTCCGAGATGGAGCTGAACGAAGCCTTAGGGAAAATGGAAAGTATACTGTTGTCAAAGTACAACATGAAAATAAATAAAGATAAAACAAAATGTATGGTCGTTGGAAGGGAGGAAGCGACTGCGAACATTGCCATAAATGGAGTGAGCATCAAACAAGTAAGAGAATTCGTGTACTTGGGCAGCAGAATAAACCAGGACGGACGCTCCAAATCAGAAATTGTGAGCAGAATAAACCAGGCACGAATTGCCTTTAACAAAAAATCCAAAATATTAGAATCCCCTAATATTGATCTAAGCGTGAGGAAGAATCTCACTAAAGCCTTTGTGTGGAGCATTTTGTTATATGGGTGCGAGACGTGGACCATCAGCAAGAGGGAAAGCGGACGGTTAGCGGCATTTGAAATGTGGTGCTATAGACGTATGCTGAAGATTCATTGGTCGGAACACGTCGAAAACGAAGAAGTGTTAACCAGGGTTGGCGAAAAAAGGCAACTCCTCAAAAGAATCTGCCAACAACGAGCTAATTGGATTGGCCACAACATCAGGCACCCAGGACTGCTCATCGCAATCGCAGAGGGCAGGACCGAAGGCACAAATGGCAGAGGTCGACCGAGAGACGCCTATATGGACCAACTGAAGAGGGACATGAGCTGTGGCTCATATATGGAGTTGAAGAGACTAGCTGAGAATAGGGAGGAGTGGAGAAATAAGTCAAAACTCGTTGCAGACCAATCCAATGGATTGTAACTCATTATATACGTAAGATGGTATTATTGAAAAATTTCAGAGGTGATGGTGGTCTAATTTTAATAGCTTGAACTCGCAATTTAGAGTTCTGAGGATCAAATCTTACTGTCATTTTTATACTCTCCGCTATTATATTTTATTTTATTTTCTAACTAAGGGCACAAAACAGACAATACCTAGTTTTATTCTGTCACTAGTTTCAATTCTTGTTAGATATTACCTTCACTGTGTTTTGTAATGAATTTGTTGTGTTATTGTTTTAGGCTACTATAGGCATAGACTTCCTGTCTAAGACAATGTATCTGGAAGACCGCACAGTGCGGCTGCAGCTGTGGGACACGGCGGGACAGGAACGTTTCCGTTCTCTCATCCCATCTTACATCAGGGACTCAACTGTGGCTGTTGTTGTCTATGACATTACAAGTAATACTAACAATCATTAATACTATTGATGTTTCTCACACTTTTATTTGCATGCATTTTTTTATCAATACCTCCACACAAAAAATAAGATTTCATTATTGTGACGTGAAGAGAACAACTTGTGTGCTTATTTAATGCACTTGTCGTGATAAAATTTACCATTTATGATAATTGTGATTTTTTTGTAGCTTTATACTATTTCTCAAATCCTCGTGAGATGGAGTAACCAAGTAAAAGTGGTTACCCAGAGTACACTCTGGCAGAAGATTGCTATGATTAGAGAAAAGTTGTAAATAATCTTAAGAATTGAGGAAATGACTAGAAAGAAGGAAGTAGATAGGATTTCAGCCTCCTCTTGATTTAGTCTGTAGCCTACTGCAATGTGTTTTAATCTTTTATTTTTTATAGATAATGCTTAAAGTTATTGAATTAAAATAAATTTATCGTAAACACCTTTACTACTGTAAACAACACAATCACTATTACCCTTGAACAGTCGACCACCTTTTTGATGATGTGTTTTGTTTAAGATTCAAACTCATTTCACCAAACATCAAAGTGGATTGATGACGTGCGCACGGAGCGTGGAGGGGATGTGATTATAATGCTGGTGGGCAACAAGACTGATCTATCAGACAAGAGGCAAGTGTCTGCTGAGGAGGGTGAGAGGAAGGCCAAGGATCTCAATGTCATGTTTATAGAAACTAGCGCCAAGGCGGGATATAATGTTAA
The DNA here is from genome assembly GCA_947579605.1 of Athripsodes cinereus. Classification (NCBI taxonomy): domain Eukaryota; kingdom Metazoa; phylum Arthropoda; class Insecta; order Trichoptera; family Leptoceridae; genus Athripsodes; species Athripsodes cinereus. Next base: position 6,018,037 of record OX388311.1, read on the forward strand.
ACAGGTGATTATTAGAAAACCATGTAAAGTCAAGACCAGAAGTCAACCACAAATATTGTTGATAGATCTACTCTTGTTTTGCAATTTTTTGAGATAATTTACTTTAATGAATTAATTGTAATTTATTTTATATTTTCGAAAAACTAAACTTTTTTTTATTAGCTGTATGTACCCAACTGCATTTCCACAAAATTTTGAAACAAAACAATAAGAGTACAACATCACGGGGTCCAACCATTTTCACAAAATCCTATTGGAGAAAGTGGAAAAACTATCCAATGCTTATAAATCTATTTCTTTAAGTCAATCGCTTATTGATGAGAATTTTAATTGTCTGTTGCAGAGTGAAAAACTTCTTTACTGTTTTTTTTTATTTAAAACAATTTATAAGTAAAAATACTTTTTTTTTTTAAAATAATAATGGAGTCTTACTCATTTAGTGAAAACAAAATCAGTTCTTTATTGTTGCCTAACCTCTGAATCAATCTTATTTATGACTTCAACATAAACTTGAGACTTGGGTATTCTGTGGGATTTTAATTTTGTTTATGTGTTTTGTTTCAGCTTTTCCGACGTGTCGCAGCTGCTCTGCCCGGCATGGACTCAACAGAAAACAAGCCTCCAGAAGACAGTATCCTTTTACAATTGTTCACATTTCTTAATATAACATTTTATTATTTACAGCCTCATATAATATTGCTCCACTTTCCTTTAATACCCTCACCAATTAATTATCAAGTTTACTGGGTATATATTCAACATTATAACAACTACAAGCAATGTTTCTGAACTTTAACTATTCATTTTATCCGTTTAACAATTCATTATTCTTTACGCTGAATGTTTTACAAAAAAAAAAACATGCAATACAATTTGTCGAGTATTCTTTTGCATTGAAATGTACCGAATGGAGTATATAGATTATTGAATGAGTCAACAAAGAATGGTAATATATATCGTCGGGTTTTAAATAATGTGTGGTTTAAAAACAGTGAACGAATTGTGCTTTGTACGTTTCTAAAAATTCCTTACTTGTATTGCGTTATTTTTACCTTTTTGTGTCCAGTACCACGAATGAGTATAATAAGCTAATAAGACAAATATTTATTAATGTGTTATTTTTATCAAATACCCTGTTGTTTTTATGCAGTAATATTCTAAATTTGTTTTAGACGAAAAGTACTAAAGAAATTGTTGTGTTTTATGAACGATATTGATTGGCTTTTGGACACGCGAGCACGCAGATGTAAGTAATTTCAAAAAGATTTAATTTTACTTCTACTACTACTACTATTACCACTACCAAGCATGTTTTGCCGAGTATAGTGCATCTTTAATTTTTTCGCTTCTTTACATGTCATGTGTTTTTTTTTTTAATTTGCTTTGTGTACAAATAGATCTTGTTATATTTTATTGTAAAATATATATTAAGCACTTGCGGAATGTAGGTAGCACATTGTGTAAAGTAGTTGTTATACTGTTCAATATATATATTATTTGCACTTTATCATGGATTCGTATTATCAACATTAATCTGATATCACTTTAGGATGTATCCTACTCTTGTTTGTTTGAAGGAAACCACACTTTTGGACAAATTAACATATGAAAATAGTGTTTTAGGAGCCGCGTGTCTTTCATACAAGCAAATGCAGGCTTATATAAATAGTTTTAATAATGATAGACTATAGTAGTGAAGAAATTAATAAAGAATCTTAAAATGATATTCTCCAGTACCATATTATCCAATTTTTTTTAGATTATTAGTTTATTGTAGGGCATGCGTTGCATATTTTCTAGTATGGAAGACACGCTGCTGTGTCGTGTTTCTGATGAAAAAATGCATTGTATTTGCGATATCCATAGATAAAAAAAAGGATGTCAAATTTTTGTCATCCTCAACGCAATCTCATCTTTATATTATTTGTATTTAATAAAAAAGTAAGCTACAGTCAATATTAATGGTCCGCCATCAACTTTGGTACTAATTTACATACATGTGAGAAGTAAATGTAAATTATTGAAAAATTACATTTCTCGACATATTGTAGCTTTTCTGATATGTAAATTCAATACAATTGACGGAGAACAAATAAGTTCTTGATATTATTCAATTTTTTTGTTTTTACTAGCCTCCATTTCATATTCATATATATTTTATTAATCTACATAGACCATTTATCTGTAAATAATTTGCATATATTCATATTAAGTATGATGCCGTATTTCACCTATCCATTTCAGATTTTCAATTAAACATTTGTGTCATTATTCTATATATTTCAAACACATCTTACCAGAGGAAAACTTTGAAATCGTGATTGTTTCCTTAAGATAAATTCTAATCACTCTGTTCCCCTACAAACACATCATTGCATTACATTTTTTTATATTCAACAGATCTACCTATTTGTGTTTTTTTCTCATTTTGTTTACTAATTTGTTGTATTTTAATTTTGTTTTTTTTATGCTTTTGCATTTTGATTTTGAATTGTTTTCCTTAATTCATTGTATTATTTTCGTGTCTCGCAGTGCAAGAGGTGGTATTGAAGGATACACCAAACGAACTCAAAGATTCGGAAGGCGGCTGCAATTGCTGATTGTCCTCCTCGTACCTCGCGCTTCGATTATTTCCTATTATTACTGTTCTTGTTGTTTACTTCACAACTAACGCTGTTAGAATTTACACAATGATTACTGGTTTAACAACTTGTATTATTATTATTATTACTACTTAATAGTGGAGATGAAATTGATATTCGGCAACTATTCCATATGAGGCCATGATTTGCTAACCAGCCGGATACTGAATAGTAACTCAATATCTGGTCAGATATCGGATAGTAGCTTGTTGTCTGGTCTAATACTGGATATTCTTTGAATTCAAAATATTTCATGAAATCTTAACTCATTCATCAATTGAGGAAAGTAAATTGAATTTGTACATATATGTTTCGCATGGAAAACTGTTTAAATACTTTCTTATTATTTTGAAATTGACATTTGTTTGGTTTGTTCACACTAATTTGCATCTACTGACCATAAAAAATACTTATTATAAAAAATCACTGTGGAGTAACTCAATCTAAACTTGAACAAGTCAGGATATCTGAATCCCGATTTTGGATTTGGCTGGGAATCCAGTATTTGGCCAATCTACTACCTATCTATTTCATCACTATTATTATTATTGTATTGTATTGCTCTGTCACTTGTAAACTTAGTCCTTGCACTTTATTTTACTCGCCATCCTCTGTATTGAAATTTGGCCATACTCACAAATATGGAGTAACTAATATTCTGTATTACCCTTTTAAGTGTTACTTCACTCACAAAAATAGAAATTGTTGTATTACTTTATTGTATTGTACTTTATTGTTGTATTACCTTTGACTAAAATGATGGGAAGTGTTTTTGGTTTATGCTAAGCATGAAAAAATGGCTGCCATTTGAAAATATGGAGTGAGATTTATAAAAGTGATAAAGAGACGAGTGTTTTAGGAGGATTTTGGTTGTAAGATGGTATGAACATATCACGAATGATGCTGTGTGTCAACGCACCCAGTAGAGATCTGTAATCTTCGTGATACAGGAGAGACTATGGTCCTGCCTGAGTCATGTTCTGAGAATGCCCAATGATAGTTAACCAAAAAGAGCACTGTTCTTTCGTCCGCAAGGGTTCCAACGGCCCAGGCGTTCCTTTTTCTCAGTGCACTGTTCCAATAACAGTGACATCAGGAATGTCGTGGGAAGAGGTGACGCAATTGGCACAGAGTTGCTTTGAATGGTGGAGGCTGGTTTCTGCCCTGTGCTCCTGAGAGGGCTATGATGATGACAGAGATTTAATTTTTGTTATAATATTGAGTAAGTGCACCATAGAACAATTGTATTGTGAGTAAGGTTTCCATTTAATCGTGGTTAACTTTAAAAATGCCTAGTTAGACAAGTGTAAATGTGTATTTTTGTTGTGAGTACGGCTGATTGTATTTACAGTATCACATATTACGTTAGTGTGCCTATTCTTCTTCATACTACTTGACAACTTCATAACAACATTAAACATTTTACATTGCAATTTAGTAATTGTCAAAATATTATTAGAGAATATTATTTATTCTAGATTATAACTATATTGCATAATTTGAATTTATTTTATCTTGTAATTTAGTATTTTACATTTAATACATAGAAATTTAATTTTCTTTAGTGAATATTGTGGATAATTTGCAGTGATTACTTTCATGTGATTTATTTGACGTTTCATGTTTTCATTATTGCATTAGTTAAATAGAAATATATTTTCATTCCACTTTGAGTAGTGGAATTTCATATCACTTTTGAAATGATAAACTTACAAAGTTTCAGAGATTGAAGTAAAAAAATGTTTGAATATGTTCCTCAAAATATCGTTCATGTTTCAAAAGAACAAGCAAGGATGTGGTTTACAATATATTTTGTACAGATTGTATTTTCATAACAATAATAGCATGCAATGTTATACTTTTGCAAAAAGATATTTCTCCAGACAAGATCTCATATTTTTTTGTGGACTGGGTGTAGATAAAAAACAATTTGATACAAGTTTGGAAATATTGCTGTCCACAATGAATTATATGTATGATAACTGTGACATTAAAATGAGAGTTAAATAAAATATTGACTTTGATGTTTAGACTGGATTCAAGAACTTTATTTTTTTATTTATTTATCAACAGCACGCTCAATATTGTGCTAAGTCTAATCGGAAGAAGTAAGAAAAGTTATTATTTACGGTGTCTATGGACAACATTCACCAACCGGTTCTACGATCAAGATGTCTTGATTGGTTTTGTCATCTACGTGTTGTGCCCTAAGCCAGTTAAACAAAATTTTAATACATATTCTTATGAAAATAATGTCTGGAAAAAGAAATTACTCTGTATTAATAATAACGTGAGAAGCATATTGCATGCTATTAATGTGATTTTCAAATTAGTTGTGATTTAATAAGCATTGTATATGATTTTTATGACAGATCTATGTTATTTTGATAGGTGTTCATATAAATTATATTATATTGTGTTTGTTTATATTGGTTATTAAGAATATTTTTGCATTATTTAATGGACTATATTTAAAGTGACAATGGGTCAAAAAATAATGAGGTTGATGAACAATTCACTGGGATTATCATCCGTCCTTTTCGACATATATTTTTATGTATCGAGCTCAAGTAACAATAAAGCAAGCAATATAGATTATAAAATTTTATTGAAATTCTTCATCAAAATGTGTCTTATTTTCAAAATCGGAGAATCAGTATGATTAGCCTTGTCCAGAGTCGCTACTATTCAGCCAGACGTTGCAACTTGTTCACAGGGTTTAGGGTTTGCTTTTGTTTCAATGTGCAGTAAAGATACTCTGTGCATTTATTTATCATATCTCTACGTATTTCTTTCACTTCCTCTACATTTATCCAATTTCCGAAAATTTCCAATTTTTTTCTATATTCAACTTCCAAAAATTTCAAGTCATGTGATAAACATGACACAGAGGAATTGGGAATGTTACCTAGGTTTAAAGAGTACTCTTAACTAAGCCTTGAGTCGATTCATAAGCGTTGAGACTCTGTGTTGTGTACTCCTTAAGAAAGTTCACATATGCATGTGTATCATATACAACATACCTACTTAGTTAGTACCTATTCAAATAGGTTGACTATCAGTGAGTGTGATCAATTGGAATGATTAATCTAGAGTGGTTCAAAATATGATTGATCTCTAAAATATACTTTATATTACACTTATCAAATTCAAAGTTCTATTATATGGCTGAATAGTACAAAGATATTTAATATGGAACTTTTTCAACGTAACTTTGTAACTGTACTATAAATAATGCATAAAATATTATAAATATTAATTCTCCATGTAACATGGTGTATATTGATTAACGCTTTATATATTATTTTAACATTTGTAAATATTATTTAAATAAACTAATATATATTGTCCTAAATGTACTAAAATATATAATCATAAATAGATATTAAGATTTACGGCATGTCATGTTAGTGATGCTTACTGTCTGATTAACATTTTTATTTTGTTCAATTTATTGTTTTTTTATGTTGCCTGACCCCTTAGACAAACCGCACTTGGTGATCGACTACAAAGGAATTTTTGACAATAACCACAACAATAACTTTGCCAGTAGTCGATCGTCGATCGTTAAGTGCGGTTTGTATACGGCCCCTGTTATTGTAATTGAGTATAAAAATGTTTCAACATAAATATTCTACAGTAAGAGTTAGATTAATTTGGTTGTCGTAGAACTTTATATTTACCAAATAGTGATGAATCCTCTTCAGGAATATTATGTAGTGGGGCCTGTTTATAGGAAATCTATTTTTGTTGCAAAATCTTTATAAATGAATTAAAAATATACTTATGTTTGGTATCTCTAAAAGACATTTGACTACTTAAGACAAATCGGTGATGAAATATGCCACCAACCCTGAGTGTTGTGACCACTATCAATCGGCTACTACATATTATGTGGAAGATGCCTTAATAACGTAGATATGTCTGCTTTCCGTCAACTCCAAAGGGATTTGGTGTGAGGGAACAGATAAACATATTCTCTAACATAGATTAAATATCATCATTTTATATTAATTTATTGAGTACGTAAACTTTAATTTTTTTATCAAAATAATTTATTCTTTTAGTAATATAACTAATTATTTTGTACCTTAATCTTAAATTATGCATTTATTGAAGAGAAAATGACTTGGAATCTGACGAGTGTTTTATATCCCTATTAAAAAAATCACAGGATGAAACAGTGACGTAAAAACTTAAGTATTTGAAACATTCCACAGTATTTTTGTCACACTAATTATTTACTAACATAAATTGTTTCAGAGAGGATAGAAAATTCTTAGTTATCTACTTAAAATTAATTAACTATGTTTTTGTTTTGAATGAGAATATTGTTAGTGAACATGAATTTCCGCAAAGTAATATATCATTTTAACAATGCCATAACAAAATAGATTGAGCATAGTCATGCATGGAAAGCAGTTAGACCACAAGATAATGATTTGTATGTTGTATACATTAGGAACTGTATCTCAGTAATTTTTGATGTGACTTGGCTACTTTCTGCATAACCATATTCTAATGTAATTATTCTTTAATATCATTTATTTATTTTATTTGTAAGATAATTTAGTTTTGTAAATATTATTAACGTATTATCAATAATGTCAATCTCATGCACCATAGTGTATATTCTGATCTTCATTTTTCGACGAGAATAAATCGACTGTACTAAATTTTACAACAACTCATTTATTTTTCTTGGTTTCAATAAACACAGATTTGGATCAATAAAAACGTGCATTTTATTTTTATGCCATCTTATGTAGGTATTTCCATTCTAAATGGCAGAGGCAAAATTTCAAATTTACCGTGTTTGAATTTTTAAAGATTGTAATTTTAGCTGAATATTTTTATCTATCTATTATTCCCTCACACCACATCTCATGGGTAGGCAGAGATCTGACAATTATATCTTCTTTGTCATCATTTCTCCTTCGTAATTTACTTACATGCATTCTTTCCACAACATTCCTCTTGCATCTGCTCATTCTTCTACTACCCTCATTCTATCATACAACTTTTTACCAACCAATCTGCTCAGCAATCGCATCTCTTCAGCATTTATTCATGTCCAAGTTTCGCTTTCATACATATGTGTCAATACCAGAATGGCACTGTGTACCAGCATTTTAGCCATGTTATGAAGTGTACGATTCACCCTAGCACTGGCAACTTTTCTTCTATTGATATCCCTGTAACATCTTCCGTCCCTCGTAAAGAAACGTTATTTTAACAGCATTGAAGACTCTTGATTTTGTAGAAAATTTAGTTCATGCCTGCGCAATAAAGTATTCAGCCATTCCTTTTTATGTTAAAATTATTGGATTAAGTATTTATTTTGAATAACACATTTTATGGTTACATCATGGACGTTGAATTTTATGAACTTACTGTGCAATAAGTATTTTTTTAACACTGCTTTATGTGTATATTCTGTGTGTATAAAACTATCCAATTTTCCAGTGCCTTTTTTTGTTTAAGTAAAGTTGATGTTGATGTGAAGAATTTTTTATATAACATTATAATTGATTGAGTAATGTTTGCATGTGTATTTTCATTTATTATAGATCTTTGTTTGTTTGAGTGCTATCACTTAATCGGTATTTAATACAAAGTCTGTTAAGAACAGTTTTGAAGTCTTTATATAATTTATTCTCTTGGCTATTGAATAAGCTATCCAGGAATTATAAAATTTAAATGATGTGCATTCTGAAACTGCAATATCCAAATACATTTGTAACTGCCTTTGGTTGTACGCAATACAGTTACTATATTCATGCCGTGTGTAATTACATTTTGAAATCACTTATAGCAAATCTAAATTGTATTTTTATTTGACAGTACTCATACAAATGTTTCGTTTATTTTTTTAGACATTAATTCTTTTAGTTCTATACAGGCTGGTGTTTAAAATGTTGAGACCAGTGTATAATTGGAGAATTTATACATTATTTTCATCTTTGTTTCTTAAGCTTGGCAATTCAATGTGCGTTGATGGTCTAAAAGGGATTCAAAAGCTACCCTAACAGAAGATACATATGATGACTCTATGTGACACTTACCCTTTTTTTATTAAACAAAGACAAAATTCTACAAATTAGGGTAGCCCATATTGAAATGTTGCACCTTCATAAATGGGAACTAACTTTTTTAAAGGCAATTTGAATATCTCATTTATATTAAATTTTGTACTTGTGTTTATAATATGTGCAATACCGACATTGATATAAAACTGTGCTTCTTTTATAACATTCAACTTCCTTTAACTTTGTATGTATATTGTACTTGAATATTATTTGTATATTATTTGCTATGATTTATATTATTATGAATTACCTAATAAATAAAATAATTTAGTTTGTATTATAATTTTTTATTATTTAACTTAATAAAGGCAGGCTATTCCTACACACTTTCTCTGTATATTCATTTTAATTTCCCCCTTATTGTCAACTGTTTTAATGTTCGTTTGTTTACATAGAGATATTTGATATTTCAAAACAAATGAAATTTTTGCTGTCAAAATCTTTTCCGGAAAGTCACTGTAATCTAGGAGACACATTCTCGCTAACAAGGAACAATAGAAATCTAATAAAAAAACTGTTATTAAATATCCAATATATTTTTAATAAAAACAGTAGGTATATTGTTAAAGGATAATATTTAAATTCAATATTATCCTTTAAAATGCATTTCCACAAAGTTACATTCGAAAATATAGAATTGGTATATTGTTTTTTATTTTAATGTAACAATTGTTTTTTTAAGTTAAATTGTGTGAAGAAAGAATGCAATATTTTAAATTAGAAGTGAAAATGAAAAAAAAGTTAGTCGTACATTAACAGTGAAAGATATTTCAAAACACGTTGGATAAACAATGATGTTTGCGTTATGCAAAATGGTGGAGTTTTAAAAAACAAGCAAATGTCAAACTATTTGAATTTAGAACATGTGAAAATTGTATTGAAATTAGTGTTGCCATTATTATATTTGATTATTACAATCCTTAACCTGCAATACAGCCGTGGATTTGCAAACTCAGCCGCAACTTGGAGGGGAACAACAAGACTCAGAGGGAGGATGTCTTTGCTAAAACATCACCGGGAGACAACCACAAAACAACAAATACACTTCAACATATTATTACTATCAATTACAAACCATTTATTATATATATCATATATTTATTATTGTACGTCATTGTTTACCAATAATAATTGTTTAGATCCTGTACTGAGCACAACTACATATTTGTGTTGACTTTAATTATGTTAATTGTATTGAAATTGTTGCTTTAATGTGAAGATCTTTTTTACTTTTATTGTTGTAACAGTGTCTCAAAGTGAACTGGCGTTTTAAATTATGTATTCTATATGAAATTCTATCTATAAAAATATTTTTTTCATCTCTTCTACATCGGTCCCTCACTTATGAGGACCATGCCTCATTCCATCTAGCATTTGTCACAATAACTCTGTCTTGTACAGAGCTTCGTGTAGTCTACTTGAGTCACTCCATCTTATTAGTGCTCGATCCTTTCTTCGCCTCCCTTCCGCTGCCTCTTTAAATTTATGTTTATAATAAAAACCAGTTTCATACATTAATTGAAATATCAGTTTATTTTGGGACAGTGTTATTCTAATAAAGCGTCAATATTATGTATATTTAAATGTAACTACTATTAGTAATGAACATTCACGCATAAATACATGTATCAGTGTAACGCTTACATAATTTGTGTAATATAACATGTCAATCATTGTGAGTTCAGCTCGTTTAGTGAATCCCTTGTCAATGAACATTTGCTGACAAAATGTGTCTTCCATACAATGTTATTATTGAAAATATTTCACATTCTACAGGGACCATTACAACTTTTGGCCAATGTGATCTCAGAGAATAACAAAAGTCTCATAACAGATTTTTCACTCTCCTCACAAATGTAGGGTATCGTAAATGGAATGTGTCAATATTAGGGAGAATATAATTTTATAATTTAAAGACCTTGCCGCTAGTGATTCTGAAAATATGTTAGTTCTGCTCTTAGAGGGATAAAAATACGTTTTATGGAAGATATGTATTATTAGCATGTGGCCATTGTAATGCTTATGTAACCGTGGTGGTAAACTTATATTGTACTTTACATAGATTTCACTTATTATTAATAAGAATGAATTATATGGTTAAAACAAACGTACCTACACTTTACATCTTATAAAGAAGCTTGTAATATTGTACATCTCATAAGGCAACGCTTAAAATAAGGTACCCCAAATTAATGAGTGTTTTTTATCAATAAGTTCAACTTTATATAAAATCCTAAATGATTTTTGCTTTAGTTTATAATATGATGTTGCTATTGCATAATTAAATGGTATTTTATTTGTGTAGTGGCAACATTGAAAAGCCTTGAATATTGTGCATTTAAAGGGCACCTGTTGGTATGTTACATATGTCGGTTGATAACAAACATCGAGTGGTAATTGATAGTTTTCGTAAAAAGGTATATTGTGTTGATTATTAATATATTCTCTATCAATAGGGATGTACCCTTCTACAAAAATGAGTTACACACTATGATTTGTTCACTGAGATATGCATTAAGGCTTTTGGTGAAATAAAGTATTATTGATTATCGAAAAAATAAAACAGGTGTTTTATTCTACTAAAGATTTAATTTGTGAGAGAGACGTCTTTCGTCTTATGAGGACATTGTCAATCTGATTTTAAAAATACAACATTATTCATATATATAAAAATATTTACAATAACAATGATTGTTATTGTAAATATCATTGTTATTGTAAATATTTTTATATATATGAATAATGTTGTATTTTTAAAATCAGATTGACAATGTCCTCATAAGACGAAAGACGTCTCTCTCACAAATTAAATCTTTAGTAGAATAAAACACCTGTTTTATTTTTTCGATATGGAATTCTACTACCTAAACACCGACACAGTGAATATTATTGATTATTATATAAATAGCACTTCCTTTTAACTTTGATGGGCAAAGGGGAATGTTTTCACCACCATATGCACAGTTTAATTGTTTACAATCAATTGTTAATAGGGACAATTCATAATAATATGTACCATTAAAAAGAAAATAAGGAAACGATAAAAAATCTGTGAAATTAATACAAATGAAAATTAAGACTTAATTTTGATTCTTTTTTCTTTTGAAACAAAGGAAAAGCAGGGTTGGAATGGAGAGTTTAAAAAATTTAAAAGATACGAGTTTGTGGTGATATAAGCAGTCGCAACAATTAAAAATGTTTTTCTAAAATTTCTTGGTGTTCATGTATAATACAAAATTAATGTAATTCATCTTGGAGAAGAATGAAGTAGATGAAATATATATCTAATTTTGTACGGTCAGTATTGTCTGTTGCAAAAAATATATATCCTCTATATTGTGCATTTTTTTTGTTAGTAATGCCAAGGTTGTCTTTGATCAAGCAGTAACAGTACAGGCCCTGGAATGGCTGAATTATTTCTCAGCCTCGCGATTTAATAATTTGGCTTACGCTCGAAATTTCTACCTCCTCATCGTAGAAAAGTTTTACTCGTTTTTGTAAAAAAAAAATTGAAATATTTGTCTCTACTGAAAAAAAAATATAGGTACTCCTTTTTTGTCTAGGCATGTATGTCAGCATTTCGAGGCTTCGTAAATTCGGAGGGTCTGGGCACGGGCCCCGTGTGCCCTTATGGTAAAGACAGAACTGAGTTAGATTTGAATCTTTTTGAGTACCTACTTGATTCAAAACTATTTGACTTAAAATAATATGCAATGTACAGGAAATTAGCAAAATCATAATGTTTCTATTTGTATTCTTGAAAATTCATCGCATGGGTTCGATTATTAAAGAATATATCTAATTGGAATATTATACGTGAACATTTATATAAACTTTTTTTAATGGATGTAAATTAATTTTATGTGAAGTGGTGAAACGCCTGGAGATGATAGAAATGATATTTAAAATAAAATGACTATGTCTATTCCTCGTAGATTTATAATATGAGTATAATAGTAAATTTTATATTGAAAACCATTCAATTTATGATATTGTATTAACAAAATGCAGTTACAATCAAAGATTTTATTGATTTTGTGTATTTTCGAAAGTGAACTCTGAGTAATCTTTGTGTACTTTTTATCCCACAGGTGGGGTAACTAAAAGATAAGCCAAAAATTTAGACACAATTCTTTGGGTCTCATTATAAAATTAATATAGTTTATTTATGTCTTGTTAATTTATATTATATTTGATTTATTATTTTCTGTTATTTACAAAGTCTATTATTTTCTTTAATTTATTACATACATAAACATAACACTTTTTATTAAATGGGCTCAATTAATTTTCTACGGTCTTTGTTTTCTACGGCTTTTGACAGCCCCCACAGACCAACCATATGGAAAATACTGGCCGCGTATGGCATCCCGCCCAAGGTGGTAACCATGATCAAAGCCCTGCATATGGACTCTGAATGTTCTGTCAGAACATCAAGTGGTCCAACTGACACCTTCAGGATCACCACTGGAGTCCGGCAGGGCTGTGTATTGGCACCTTTTATCTTTGCCATAATTATGGACTACCTGCTCAGAAAATCTATTCTGGGCCCTGGCGGTGTGCCTTTATCACAGCGTGAAAACAGTGAGACGTCTGTGGGAGTGCTGCACGATCTTGAATATGCGGATGATCTAGCCCTTTTTGATACATCTGTGGACGGATTACAGTGCAACGCTAATGCTCTTTATGAAAATTCCTTGCGCCTTGGCCTTCGTATCAACGCTGGTAAAACGGAGTACATATGTAATAGTACATGCACGAGTACTCACACCCCACTAATGGTTGGCAATTCCCAAATATCTCAGGTTAGTAAATTCAGGTACCTGGGAGCAACCATAACGCCAGAGGGTGATCTCCGGTCGGAATTACCAATCCGCATAGGAGCAGCTCGCGGGGCTTTCAACAACATGAACAAAGTTTGGAAGGCGTCTGGACTCAGCATCAGGACAAAATGTCGCTTGTTCAATGTGTGCATCATCCCAATCCTTCTATATGGCTGCGAGTCTTGGCACTTAACCAAGGCTCAAGAGCGGAAGATACTAAGCTTTGAAAACAAGTGTCTTAGAAGGATTTTGGATGTCAGATGGTATGAACATGTTACAAATGATGCTGTGCGCCGGCGCACCCAGCAGAGACCTGTAATCTCCGTAATACAAGAGAGACGATGGTCCTGGCTGGGACATGTTTTGAGAATGCCCAATGATAGTTGGCCAAAAAGAGCACTGTTTTTCCGTCCGCAGGGGTTCCGTCGGCCCGGGCGTCCCTCTTTCACAATACACCGTTCCTATGACAACGATATCAGAGCGCAAGGAATGTCGTGGGAAGAGGTGACGCAATTGGCACAGAGACGCTCTGAATGGAGGAGGCTGGTTTCTGCCCTGTGCTCCCGAGAGGAGCGTTGAGGGCGATGATGATGATGATGATTGTTTTCTATTTTCTGTTTTAAATTTCTTGTAATATTGTAATTAATTTGTTAGAATAATTTAGATGCTATATAGACGATGGGCTATATATTGTAAATAATTTTCCGACGAATTACTAAATGTGTTTATAGCATTCACATGTTGCATCAGGGATTTAACAAATATCTCCAAAGAAGAACTGGTGTTCTCATAGAATGCGTGTTTACTCAATATATATTTAATAAATGTATATTTACATGACAATAGCTATATCAAAAACTGCAAATTAATTGGAATGAAGACATTCAACTTTTCTGATAAATTCTCAGTACTCATCTCACCATCTAAATTCTAAATAGTATCAAATTGTTTGTTGAGGGGCTAAATTGTGTATGAAATTTATGTAATTTGTAAGGAAAAATATATTGGGTGCTTTCAATGTTTGAAGAATAAACTGTTACTTAACAATGTCTTCTCATTATGTTAGTATTTATATATATATTCTAGATTCATAAATTATTATAATTTGTTTGTGTTTGTAAAAATATGTAATTTTAAAATTAAACATTTGAGATTAAATTACTTTATTTTCATGTGAACTTGTGAAGAAAAGTGAAAACTTGTGTACCTACTACATATTACGGCTATGAATAACTGGATTAATTTTGATTTACCAATAATGTTGAGTATCAAAGGTGTGTAGTTACCTAAGTAATATGGTTTTGTTCATTACAAAACAGTCATTCTGGTAATGTGCATAAGGCTGATTTTATGCTGTAGTTTGTTCTAAAACTAAGTAACATTATTATGGAAATAGCTACGACGTCAAATTGACCTTATACTTAGTGATAGAGAAATTATTTTGCTTTGATAATAACCGTGTTATCTATGTGTAACCACATCCCAGTTTGGCAATATGTATCAAACAGTTTTTAATTAGGTGGATATTTAAAATTGGTTCATAAATACCAGGATTGATTAAACATCAGTTGTTTGTTTAATTTTCAATCAGGATTCTTCAAACGTGATTGCAATTCAATCTGTAAAATTTGTTTTGATTATAAGTATCTATATTGTATGTTTGTTACTAAGTTTAATATTATATTGTAATATAAATATTCTGAATGCCAAGAAAAAAGTGAAGAGAGGATAGTGGGACAGCAGTTGTGATAAAGTGTTTAGGATATGTCTGTTGAAATTTGAATGGAAAAGTTTCGGTGTTTTGCTGGTTTTGTTGTATTTTAAAATTTAATTTTCAGTATTATTATAGGTATTAAATTATATATTTTTTTTAGATTTATTTGGTTTTGCAGATGTCAGAAAATCAATAAAAAAAACATAAATTCCCAATAACATATTATATTACCCTGTGCTGGCCCATAATATGCCAATGATGGATGGCAATGTCATTTTTATCAAATGACTATTATGACAGTTTTTGGTCATTGTTTAATTTGTTTTTATGAATGGGTCAGCACTCCGTGCACTGATGAAAAAATTATTTACTAAACATAGAAAGAAATCTTCAAAAACGTGAAAAATATTTTGAATCTGTTTAACGTTTTTAATTTGATTAGATTTAGTTCAAAAAGGGGAATGATTTTTAAGCAATGTGGGACTTAATAATATTCAGTCAGCTAGTCGATTGGTTTCTTTTATTCCATGTATTATTTTTTATTATTAATTGCCTTCTTTTTTATTGAAATGAATAATAATTTTTAATTAGATAATAATGGTATATGTATGTATGATATTATTATAAATTTATATAATTGATAGTTATTGTTAATGATAATATCCTGTCTCAGTCTCAATATACAAAATACAACATAACACTGATTCCTAACGTAATACTAACATTTGTATGAATAGGCATATTATTATTATTATGTAATTTTAATAGGCTAAATAAACAATTTTTGGTATATTTTAATGAGAGAACTTAGTGTAATGAGGAGACCAAAACTAATGGTAAAATTACCATCTGACTAGTTTTGCAATGATGGAAAGAATCCCATAAAACGTGCAATAGTCGTGGCTAGTTTGGACTTCAATCTTTACATAGAACCTACTTCCATCATTCCAGAATATTCGATATCTCATAGATATATAAAGTAGTAAAACTCTTTGGCTGTTCCTTATCTAGAAAACCTTCTTTTGACAGAGTTTTGAGATTATTAAGAGTGCGTCATAATAAAATAACACCATTGGTACAAATTCACTCCAAATGGTAAAGTTTTGTATAATCTCTGTGTTTCATAACATAATGAATCGTTTCAAAACTTGAAGTAAAAACTCTTATATGGAATAACAGAGAATGGGTGTGATTAGGACCAGAGATTTTCATATATATATAAATGTTGCATTAAAATATATCAGATGATTGTTTGAATAACATTCCTCGCTTCATAGGACGGCACGCACTTAATGATAATATACATACTTAATTATAAAACATACATACAAATGTAATGTAGTATGTGTCACACTGTTCTTTAGAATCAAAATAATGTCTTGCAAATGATTAGTTCCCTGTATGTGAAAATTAGAAATTTGATGAAATAATAGTGAGTGGTTTTAGAGAATATTTGATGTTGTTTACAGAAGGTTTAAGTAAAGACTGATTTCGTATTGATTTGACATACTAGGTAATTTTGTTATTGGATTGCATTTTGATAAATGTGTCAGATATTCTGTATTACACTCTATTCATCGATGAATAACTTAAAGTTTTCTCTAATTCCTCTCTCTTCTTCTACTTTGTACGATGTCTAGATGTATCGTTTTACATTATAACTATCTATACCATTATACTATCTCTCTCAAATGGTAAAGCTATATGTCTAGGTGTATTATATTAGTTTCAAAGAGTTTTAGAGGAAGAGAAATTTGAGAAATAATGTTTTTTGAATCTACAGTTAGGTGTACACATTTGATTCTAAAGAACGGACTGTACACATTATAATTTATTTACTATTTTTCATCTGTAAAGGGACACAAGGGAATTTCTCAATTATTAAATTGTAAGCTTTAAATTTTACTACTACTCCTTTTTTTAGCATTTTTGTACAATAAATAAATAAATCATAAAATATTATAATGGTATTGATGTAAGAATAACAAACACTGTGCCACATTTGTTCAGATGCATATTTGTTTGTAACGGCGTTTCTTATTTTTTGTCGCGGATACTCTGTAAATGTCTTGATGAATAGTATTTTTATTTATCACATACTATTACTAAATATATAGACTCACAATATTGAGATCATATTATGAATAAACTGCGCTTTACCAATTGTCCATGTATACCTATATATAAAGTTTTACTCCATTTCACCTCGTATTATCTCCTGTGTAAAATCATATGATCTTTTGTCCATGGAATGCATGTCAGTTTTCCGCATGATATTAATTCTTATTTAAAGGGCATCTTTTTAGAAAATATAAATCAATATTTTGTAGTTAAAAAAGCTGTATACTTCAAGTCACAAAACTGTTACCACCATCCAACTTTGTCAATTGTTGATTAGTTTTTCTATATGAAATCATTTTTACTGAAAATAGAACAGCTAGATCACTTCAATCATATAAGTTCTGTGCAAATTCGATATATCATCAACTGTTTATATAGTTTCTTTAATATGCGGATGTTTCATTTGACATTGGGTGGTTTGTTGTGAAGAATGGAATGATTAAGATAAAAAAAAACTTTTTATTCTTACATTCATAGTTGATTTATGGGACTCATTTGCATTGGTTTTTCTAGCATCCACTCAGAGAGCCCCATCAGTTCCTTCCTGGCGATGATCTTGAAATACTTTTTTATCTTAATATTAAATTATGTTGAATTGTGCAGTACATATGGACAATTTACAGTCAATTGCGCAGTCAATATATATATATATAAATGGACAAAGCGCCGTTTACTCATAACATGACCTCAAGGGCGCCGTATATCGTATCCATCATCCGAAACTCCCAGCAAAAAGGTGCGTCTTCAGCCCTCCTTTATAACTCTCTCCATTCACCTCCTCCCGCAGAGACAGAGGCAGCTTTTCCAACATCTGGGACCCGAACACTAAACGCTCTCCAAAGCCTGTTTTGCAAGATCGAGATGGCTCAATTAGTCTGCCTTTTGCCCCACCCTGTGCTGACCCAAGCATGAGAATATAGGGTATTATGATTCAAGACATTATCAGAGTATCCAATGGAGTACTGCACTGTATACTCAATAGCGAAACATCAATATAATTATGCTTTATATAATTATACTTACTTAATATTATTATTATTATAATGTCATATGAAATAAAAATACGTGTGTTGCCTTTCAAATGTGTTTTATTTCAACAATAACTTACTCATAATTATTATAATATTAATAATCATTTTATTTTCTTATCTACAGTTGAAATAATATCTTTTGATAAAGCTTATATAATATAATATCAAATACATTTACAATACACTGTACTATGTTAGATGATAATGTTTTTGAGTTTAGATATTATTATAAAACAATTGAGAAGAGATACTTTAACATATATAATATGTGTCGTTGTCATTCTAGAAAAGAAATATGTGTCAGTGTCATCTTGGACAAGAAATATATGCCGCTGTCATTTCACGGACATGCTCACTCTGAAATGAAAAATGTTGGAAACATCATAACCTCCAAACTGTCAGGTATTTTAAAAAAAGAACATAACAGAATGAGCCATAATTGGAAAACTTTGAAAGCTATTTGCCAATCATCAATGAGAATCAGGTATAATTCTTTAGTAAAAATTCAGCGTTTAAATCTCAGTTTGCATAATATCTAACTCTCAATAAAATATTTACAGTGTTATTAAAAAATATAAAATTTATCAAATATTTTCAACATAAAAATAAGTTTAAAAGTTTTGTAGAGTAGGTATACTAAATAACATATCTTTGAGATACAATACACATTTTTTTTAAATGCATTTTTAGTTTAGGAAGTTTAAAATGTTTTAACAAGATTTTTTCTATTTTTTTCTTTCTTGAGATTAAAATGATTGAGCCCTTAGTGCAAAAGCAGAGTTTCTAAATGTATATAAAATATTACATTATATCAAAAGTCAAAATATTGTATGACATGCATGGGTACATCTAGATAGTAGGATGTGAACGTCAATCAATTTTCAATCATTCAGTGACAATTCGGAGAATGCTCCGAATTGTCACTGAATGATTGAAAATTGATTAACGTTCGCATGCTACTATCTGGACACACTCATTTATGTACATATCTATATTACTTTCTTGCTCTTTTTGAAATATAGTAAATTTTTTAAGTATTATAATTATAAATATTCAAGTTTAATTGCATATTGTATCTGTAGATGTTAAAAGTAATTTAACAAAAATTAATACTGATAATAATAATTAGGTATATAAATTAAGTATTTTAGGACAAAAAATCTTAAATAAAACCTAATTAAGTCTTTTAAACTATGGTAATTATGTTTAATAAATATTTACACTTATTTGTAACTAACTATACACAAGGCAAACAGAAAGACAATAAAAAAAAACAAATAAAATGATAATTTAAAATACTTTGTAAAAATTAGGATGGCACATCTCTACAATGTTTGTGTTGCCAAATTAAAAAAATATATAAAACCTATAATACCTACTTAAAAAGTTGTACCAACATGAAAAAAGCAAAATTGCACATCCAAAGTTGCTGTAATATTAACATAATCAAGTCCACATGGTTCTTTTTTCCAGAAAAATAAAATAGTGTCATTTATTTATTTTATCCCTTTTTTCGGCATGAATATCTATCTATTTATTTTTGGTTAAATAAAAGACATACCTACCATTAATTGAAATACTTTTGGTGGTTCCTGATTCAAAATACCTTAATATTGAAATTAGAATCTTTTTACAAAAAAATTATTCAAATATGAATACTAGGAATATTGGTGGACATAGTAATTGTGGATTATATTTTTATTGATTAGATTTATGCAATGAATTAGGTTTGAAAATTGAGAAATGATTGAAAGAAATATGTGTTGAATGTAATTATATATCTTCTAACTCTGGTATGATAATTGAGAAATCAAAATCATATTATTAATGGAAAACTAAAATAATATTTATACTTCATCTCGAGGTATACCTATCATAAAAATTACAATTTATTATAAACATCAGCATTTGGTAGATTTTTAAAACGGGCATATAAAAACTATATACCTATTAAATAAAACTAAAAATACATTTTATAAACACATTGATTGCGCACAATAATATATTGCAGACAATATTGCAATATTAAACATGTAAAAAAAATATTAAAAGTCCGTAACAAGTAAGTATTGATTTAAATTGTTACTTTACGAAATACGGAAACTAGTTCCCATTTTGCGTTTTAAGTTGTATTGCCATCGAGTTAACTTAAGCAATTTTAAAATATTCATAAGATGTCCATTTCATTATAAACTTTTTTTATAAAATATTATTCAATAAGATGATATAAAACTAGCCTTACAACATTAAAATATAATTAGGTAATACGATATTTACAGGAACATAATCTTGATGAAGGATATCTTCATCAAATTGATAAGAATATTTACTAACATTTAACAAGAAAACATTAAAGATTTTTCATTGTATTGTTGTTCTCTCCCTGTATCTTGAGATAAATGATTATCTCAATATAATTGCAGTACAATTGCATTACTTAGGAATTGTAAATATTTACATGTATTCTTAAACCTAATATATTTATAAACAATTGTTTAATAAAAAGGAAGGATATATTTGGAATTCTGTTATGTTATTTACGATTTGTGTTAATAAACCTAATAATTAGTATAACATGTATGTATTTATTTACAACTATTTGTTAGATGTAAATAGGAATATAAAAACAGCTAACAGAAATATGATATAGAATGTATGGAACGTGACTTATGTAATGGTATACTGGCATAAAACTCTGTCAAAGCAGAGTTATCGCTGTATTAATTGAATCTAATATAGGAAAGTAGTAACAATATGTATGTTCAGTAGGTTCAGTCTTCTAATACTGAAGTTGAACAGGAGGTGGAACATGATGGTGATATGTCCCATTGGCTGTTGTAGATCCTGGAGTGCCTACTTGTGTTCCAGTGCCGCGATATGAACCATACGAAGAGTCATCTGATTGAGCTGATTGATTCCTGCGTGGCTGAGATACAACCATTCCGTACATACTTTCTGGTCTGCGTGTTGCTTTGGTATCATCCGCACTAGTCTGGGAAGCTCCGGTAGGGTTCTGTCTGGTTGCATATGTTGCTGGAGATGGTTCCCTTGTAGAGTTTACTGGACGTGTAGCGTAATTAGATTCCCTAATTTGCATTTGGTTGTGTGCATTTTGATTGTGGGCTATAGCTTGGTGGGTTGGATACAAATCCCTAGCTGGCAGGAGAGGTCCTTGTGGAGCACGAGGTGGTTTGCTATAAACCGACTGAGAGCGGTGAAGATTTGCGCGAGACAGAGTGGGTGACTTGCAGTAAAGAGATCTAGTTCCTCCATACAGAGACTCCACGCGTTCCAGTTTAGAGGCTCCTCCTCCCGGATACAGACTACTGGTGAGTGTTGGACAGTATCCGGCCAAACCTGAAATGAAAGACACAAAATTTTTATTATATAACTATTGACCATCTGGTGTACAGTATAACATAAAATGTACATTTAATGCAGGCATTCATTTGAATGTAAGTTGAGAATTGTAAATGTTAGTTAAATTTCACATATTATTACCTCCAGGGTTAGAGAGATGAGCTGGCTGAGGAGCTGGAGCTGGTCTGTATGTTGCGTAGGCTGAAGGATATTTATGTTGCTGGTGGTGGTGATGTTGTTTATCCAAATCATCATAGGCATCTTCATCAGAGTGGACACTGCTGGAGTCTCCATCTGCGGAATCCTTGTCTCTCAAACGACGACGGCTGCTGAATACAAGAGCATGTAGAAGGGCTGCGGCACTACCACCAGCTACAGGACCTGCCCAGGCAACCCAGTGACCTTCCCAACGGTTCAGGACGAATGATGGACCAAGGGCGCGAGCAGGATTGAGGAAGGGCATCTGGGAAGAAGATAAATATTTTTTGATATAATGCATACAAATTAAAATTATACATAGCTACATTGGTATCTATACATATTATAAGCTACAAAATAATCCTACTCAAATGGATAGACCCCATATTACCTGCTAACATAATAATAAAGTTAAAATAGTGGTTACTAGCTCAATGGTAGAGCCTCTGATTTTCAATCAAGAGATTCTGTGTTTGAATCCGTTGCACAAAATCATCTGTTCCAATTACATGTTTATTTTATTTTACACTTTTTTTTATGCAATAAAATATTGATTATTATAATAATATACTATACTAGACCAGGCCATATCCCGAGTGGGGTTGGTAGAGAGGACGGAACATAGATCTATCCTTACATACTTCTTCTACATTCTACAAGAATATCGGCAACGTTAAAAATAGTAAAAAATGTGAATAAAAAAAACCTACTCCAGATCTTTTATTGCGTAAGTAAGTGTACACTGAGAAAAATACTAACGAAATTTCACAACGAATCATTGGTACGTACTATCAGATTAAGACCAGAGATCGTACAAACGATTCATTAGTACGAAACTATAATATTAAAACAAATCATTGGTAAATTTACCAACAACTTGTTTGCGAAGAGTTATTATTATAGATTTATACCAATGAATCGTTTGTACGATCTCTGGTCCTAATCTGATAGTACCGTACCAATGATTCGTTTTGAGTATTTTTCTCAGTGTAGATGTCCAATGAATTATTTGGTCAAATTACAAATCCGCTGGGTCCTGCATCGGTGATTGTAATTTATAGAGCGACCGGTAGGTATAATATTGCGATTAATCAATCAATGCGTGATATGCACCTTGCGCTCAGGTATTCAAAAAAAGAAAATAACAAAAATACAAGATATTAAGCGCGAGAAAGAGCAAGAAATACAACATGGAAAGTGAACCTTACGGTGCGTTGCAGGTTGCAGGTCCAATAAAGAAAGAGACGAAATTTTTAATGTTGTATGAAAGAAACGCAATTATTTAAGCTGTCGCGAAAGTGCATAATATTGAGTACGCGATACCCAAATACAGTAATATCAAATTTGTATGGTGAATACAGGATAATGTATAAAGAAATATATTATTCAGAGGTTGAGAACTTTTTACTAAGGCTTTTAACATGTTCTTTTGATATCAGTTGAAAAGTCATATTCAAAGCAAAATACATAAGTGAGTGGGAAAAGTAGAAAATGAAGTAAAATATTCCTCTCTGCCATATAACAGATATATGGCAGAGAGGTAAAAGAGAGTGATGAATAGGGGAAGGTTACCTAAGACGGGATTTTACCTAAGACGGGGCAAGCTAAATTCTCCGATCCTCTTATAGATGGCAGACTATTGTCAATACAGAAACGTAGATACTAGACGCAATGAAGGTAATCCTAAATCAGATCGCAATTTGACTGAGGTTTGAGTGCATGCGTGTGTAATTTATGATTTCTGCATTATTGAATCAATATTTATCTTCGCCATCTTGTCTACTTTCGCCTCAAAATTACAAGGTAGGGAATGTTTTTATGCATTGACGTATACATATTACATTCTTTTAATATAATATGTAAACTTTTATTTATAAATTATGAAGATGTAGGAACACGATAACAAATTATTATTCTTGTTACGGTTACCTAAAACGAGACAAACACGAGTTACTTAAGACGGGACATCTCCCGTCTTAAGTAACCCATATATTGAAATTATTTTCCTGTGCAAAATAAAGTAATTAGGAACAAACCATTTAGTTAAGCAGTTTTTTCAACTATAGGTACATCTTTATTTATTTTTTGTTTCAGATGGTTGCAACTTTTTCAAAATATTCATATGCACGATAAACTAATCGAAATGAGTGGAATACCGAAAACTGATAATGACCGTCTCTATACTGTGTTGTAAAACTTTATATGTTTATTCATTTAATATTCTTTTTTCTAATATTTATATATGTAAACGTTTTTATTGATAAATTATAGCAAAAGTAATTAAGGAACTTTTTTGTACTCATGTTGCTTCTTTGGTAACACCTTGTCCCGTTTTGGGTAACCGGTTACCTAAAACGGGAAAAAGACAGATTAAAATAAAAAAGATATTGTGTAAAACTACACGAAGCAAAACACGATTATTCTATCTCAATCGATTGGCCACTCCTTAAACTTTAATATTTAATAAAAATATTAAAAAAAAAATCAATTAACGACTAAATTACAACGTTTCAAAAAAAATTGTCCCGTCTTAGGTAACCTTCCCCTATATCTAATGAACCGCAATCACAGACTTTTTTATACTTATACTATAAAAGTCTTTGGAAGCAATATCTTCTAATCAACAAGAGACGTCTTGTAAAAAGTTATAAAAAACTCCGTGACTAAAGTAAGATTCGAACCGTTAAAAAAAGTATAAATTTCAGTTCAATGATGAGGAACATACATAGCTATAAAGTGTACTAGGTAAATTAGTTCTAAATGGTAAATTGTAGAGAAATAAAATTTATCAAAAGAAAATGTTATTGATATATGCATGAGTAGGTACAGTAGATACTAGTAAATAAAACAACCAGGTGCAAAAATCAGTAAGCAGGTTGCAGATATTTCATTGAGATTAAATCAATACAGTGCAGGGTTGATTATCCGTACGACAAAAATATTTTGTTTTATCAACAAAGGTGTGAATAAAGGACTACCTAGTACACTATAATAATACACTAGTATTTCTTATGGTACAAAGCTATGATAATTAGATATACCTAACTAGGCTAATTTTACATCATTTTTTTCGTAGAATTTATTTTATTTTATTTTACACAAACCCATGGCGCGGCGTGAGCCTTTTACATGTTATACTATATATTAAATAAGTCAAAATTCTCATTCACAACAGAGATGGAGCAAGACAAGAACGACAATTGCCGAAGTACAAAGCAACGAGGAAGAATGTTTTTGATGTTGTTCAGTATTAGATGGAAGTTTCGTGGTTAGATGGAAGAAATCACTTTATAGTGATAATCTCGCCACTGCACATCGTCCTAGTTTTTTAAAATTTCATATTATTTTGTTAACACTGTTAGGTATGTAATGATGATGTGCAAAAAGAATAAATAAATAAATAAATTCTTATACATATACCAAGATTTATTTTTATTTTTTTATGAAGAAACGAGTTTTTCTAACGTTTGTGTTCAAGGCACATCACGCAGGAAATAGTCGTCTTTCTATTTTAATTATATTGTTTACTGAAAGTTTTGAACACAATATACATACATAATCAAAGTTGTAGTGCCTAAATCGAAATCAATACAAAAGACCAAAGTAAGGTTATGAATTGATTAGTGAATAATATATCCCATCATTGGCTCTCTGCTATTCAGCTAATTAATTTCTTCACTCGAGTTGTTCTCCCATAACAAACTTACAAACTTTACTAAACAACACAATAAGTTTTATTTTCAATGGAACGAAAATCGACTTAGGTGGCAACGACTTTTATGTACATGTAAATAGACTAGAAACTTTAATGAAAAATTGGTAAAAACATACTGGGTCATCTGGCCGAATTCAAATTCATCTCAATCAATCTAAAAAGCTAACTTTTCGTCTTACTTTTGCATAAAAAATACGCTTTTATTTGTACGGAAAATATCGATAGTCGATACATTAGAATCCCACCTTTTTACAACAACGGAAGGCTGTCAGGTGGGTACTTTAGAAAATACTTGAAGGACTATAATATTGTATTTTTTATTGCACTAATAACAGTGCCTATTATAGGTAAATACAGTGCAGAATGCATGAGAATAAGTGTGAATGATATAGCGGTGTGTTTTTGTTATTATTCAGAATAGCTATCGGGACAGCGTTTTCGGAACCAAAAGTTAGAGAACGTTAACTTTGTACTATGTTTCTCGACTTTGTACTAATGTCGTTGTTGGATAGTAACATACTAAAATATTCTTCTCAAGGGAGGGTTTTCTATTCACCAGAATGACTCCACTATCGGACAAACCTTTGCTGAAAGATAACCCGACCGTTGCATCCCCTGGAGAGAATGAGACTTAACATTAGAGATGGTTAATAAAATATTACTATAAACATGTAGAAAGCTGAAACTTAATTGTTCATAAAATTTAACAGAAAATTGAAACATTCTGAGTAAATTTAAAAAAAGAGTAAGTTTTTAATGATTGGTTAAACTAATTGTTTCGAGTTGAATAAACTTCCTCTGATTTCCAGTACTTATTTGATTATTTTCCAATATAAAGCAGTATGTAGTTTTTTTATAATAATTATTCATTTACTTGTCCCAAAATTACAATTTAAATTTTTTTTTAACAGTATTTAAAGAACATAAAAAGAGGGATGTATGTTGTATGTTAATTATTTTGCATCTTAAAATTAATGATGCCTCGATAATGCCGTATAACTTAAGGATTGTTGTCTTCACCAAATATAATGAAAAAATAGTAAGGATTTAAGAAAATGGTATACGTGTGTTTAAATTTCATAGAGTTATTAAGACGCGTTATGTCGGGTACAAATAATAAAGCGTGTTTTGTGGTAGTATATAAATAAATAAAGCATAATATACATAATTTTATTAGCATCTTACAGACGCATACGGTAAGTCGATTAAGCCGGTGTAGGTACAGAATATTATACATAATCACATTTATTTGCGCATATAAATCCAGTCATACGCAACACAGTTTTATAAACAGAATATAATAAATATTTGCGTTTGCTCGTGTGTAGGTATGTTTATTTGTTTATATATCTGAGATGAACATATTATTTACTAAACTTTTAACAGGAAAATCAATGTCTACTATGCGCAACATGGTATTCATGGAAAGTACAGACTACCCCCTAGACAAACCGTACTTGGCGTTCAACTACAAACGAATTTTCGACTATAACCGCAACAATAACGCATAATTACACGGTACATGTAGGTAGATTGTCGAAAAGTTCGCCAGTAGTCGATCGTTAGTACGGTTTGCCTACGGCCCCTGGGTAATGAATTTGTATAAAGCTACCCTATTTGAAAATAAAGATAAATATCATAAATAAAACACCTATATTTAGTGCTTCTACAGTGACTTTATTAATCGCGAGCTGGCTTTCAAGAGCTTCAGTTCTCCGTGGTTTCCCCGATATTGCACAAGGGTAAAAGCTTGAGATGTTTCCTTAAATCCGCCCACAACGGTTTTTAATATTAATTTATCCATTGTCAATTGCCACTGACTTACATTATCCCTGCTACTTTTTTTCTCCATGACAACTTGTAGGTATTAAATGCAATTTGTTCGCTTTACATTGGCCTGAAGACGAGAGCGGAAACTTTTGAAAGCCGGCTCGTAATTAATAAAGTAACTGCGAAAGTTCTAAATATAAGTGTTAAATTATTAAATAATTTAACATGAACTTCCAGTACTGTCGGTCGAGAACATTGAAGATATACATAATTTTTTTTTTAAATGTTACAGAGATATCTTCAACCAAAGTATATTGCATATAATATATATTATTATGTAGGTTCGAAATGAGCTGAATTTTCCTATCACTTTTTCGCGGTTTTTGTTTTCTCCTGTATTTTTGTTTTTCCATTTAAACAAACAGGATAGCTCAACTTAATTCAAACGATTAACTATTAATAACTTACTATCCAAATTTGTAATCTGTGACCTGTAATCTCCGTAATACAAGAGAGACGATGGTCCTGGCTGGGACATGTTTTGAGAATGCCCAATGATAGTTGGCCAAAAAGAGCACTGTTCTTCCGTCCGCAGGGGTTCCGTAGGCCCGGGCGTCCCTCTTTCACAATACACCGTTCCTATGACAACGATATCAGAGCGCAAGGAATGTCGTGGGAAGAGGTGACGCAATTGGCACAGAGACGCTCTGAATGGAGGAGGCTGGTTTCTGCCCTGTGTTCCCGAGAGGAGCGTTGAGGGCGATGATGATCCAAATTTGAGGGAATCAATTATGTTTTACTGTATATTTATAAAATAAAAATATTTGATTTTGATTTTTTCTACAGACAACTATAGTTTTTATTTTCTGAATAAGCCCGGGTTTAAAGCTTGTTTTATGTACATGTAATAAATAATGTAATAATATATACGAATATGTTATCGACCAATCGCAACACACGCACCTGTCCTTAAGGTATGCCGAAAGTTTTTTTGCACTGACTCAAATTCTCATAACAAAATCCAACACCTTTAATTGACATTAGTTTCCTGGTTCATTCACTGTTGGCGAATCAAATAATAATATGTAGCCAAAAGATATATCGTAATATTTAGAACACACATAAAATAACTACATACCTATCTGTATTTGATCAAATAAAGTTAAACTATAAGTACTGTATTAATTAAAAAAAAGATGAAACTGGATTTGAATAAATCTAAATACATCCTCAAAGTAAGAAATATGCTTATGTCGTGAAGATAAAATAGGTTGGAAGCGAGTGGAATCGAACTCGAGATCTCTTGATTGAAAGTCGAAAATTCTACCATCAGGCTACAGACCATATCAATTCAGCGATGGTGTTTGTCATCCATCTCGAGCTTAGCAATCATAAGACAAAATATAAATAAAAGTCTGATCAAAAATTATAAAACAATGCAACAACGAGCAGTCAAAGGGCGGACTTGTTATAAAACAACATCTTCCAGACAGCCCTAATTCGCTGTCTACCACCAAAATTGTGGGAACAGAAACGTGAATTTTATCATTAACTTGCTAAAAGTGTTTGTAATAAATCTCTGTATAAGATGGCTAATACTTCTTCCAATCAACCCTATTGAAAAATGAATTACCTAATACGAAATAAAATCGTAAGAGATAGATATTTTGAAATTACATTATAGGTAGGTATGTTTTTGTTTTTATTAATTTACGATGCGATTTAGAGATGCGATCGTTGAGAAGAATGGTTGGTAAAACGCTGCGTGATAGAGTGAAGAATGAGGATATTAGAAGAATGAGCGGATGCAAGAAGAGTGTTGTGGACAGAATGCGCGTGAATAAACTACGGTGGTTTGGGCATGTTGAACGAATGAACGAGGTAAGAATGACAAAGAGGATATACTTATCTGAAAGAAAGGGTGTGAGGAAACGCGGGCGTCCTAGAACCACGTGGCTTGATCACGTGGATCAAATTCTAAAGGACGGCCGCGTGTTGAGTAAGAGGAACCGACGTGCGTGTATGAGGAACTGTATGAATGTGGAGGAAGCGAAGGAAGTGTGTAAAGATAGATCTGTTTGGCGTTCCGTTCTCTCTGCCTACCCCACTTGGGACATGGCGTGAGGGTATAGTATAGTATAGTATAGTATCGTAAGAGATAGATATTTTGAAATTACATTATAGGTAGGTATGTTTTTGTTTTTATTAATTTACAATTTTTTTTTTTATTATTATTATTTAGGCATTCCACCCAATTCTGAGTGATTTTGCCTTTACAATATCTATTGGGGAAAAAAAATGACAAAATTGACAAACTCATTGTAATACATATGCTTGCCATTACGGTTTTTCCTACAAGTGGGGTAGCCAGCGGACCAACTGTATATAATAAACATGTAAGTTATCCCCTTCGTGCCAATTAAAGTAAAGACATTCAGAATGGGTAGCATACCTCATCGCTGAACTGAAGATGTAAAATGTTTTAAATAACGTGATGTTTTACGAATACCTGCATTTTTACAGGACATTAGAAAACTTGTAGAAAAGAGTGGTAGACCTTCCTATTCATTACCAGGAACTCCATAATTATACTTATATAATAGCTCTTTGTAATAACGAGTGATAAATACATTATTAAAACATTTTGATAACTTTATAAATGACAATTATCACGGATAATAGGTATTATTATTATTCAATATTTCATTAAAATTATAATCGAAATATCTCACCAAGATATTATTTTATATTTCGGATGTACAGAAAATAAATGTGATCAACGGAAGCAGGGGAGTTGGAAGCGGATGCTATTTTTCGGAAGCAAGAGAGAAAATAATGGGATGGGATGGAACAATAAAATTATAAACATTTCAAACATGTGCTGGGGAACAGGATTTTGTTTATGTTTACAGCACTTAATAAGGACAAGTAAGTATAATTATAATTCGGTATAAAAAAAAGGATTACAAATTAAAAAAAAAATATTCACCAATAAGTTTTATCCATGAGAGAAAAATGTAAAATGGATGATACTATTTATTCAATAAAATTGTCTAGTATTTTAACTATTTATTAAAATTTAATTCTTATATGTTTAAACCCTCAAAGCACTGCTCAATTTTGAGGGTCAAATATGTAATAAATGTATTTTATTTTAGTAAAATGGTGTGTATATAATAATATTAAGTTGTAAATTTTACTTAAATAAAAAAAAAATGAATTTGAATTTATTTAATCTTCTAGGGAGAAAATTGGGTCAATTTCTACTATAGGTTATCCAGTAGTATCCATTATGACAACATATTATATTGATGATCATAGTATTACGTATTTTTATTATACCGTTTAGTATACCGTTACAAGATATCACATAAGCCATATGGGAGCGAGGGGGTGCATTTTGTACAGTGATTACAATATTATGTACCTAAATGCATAAACTATGCCATAAAATTCAACTATGTACAAGAATAAATCATTATTTAAATATAATTTGTACCCCTCCCCCAGCTCATATCTGGATGCCCCATGATATATTGTTACAGTGTACAGTGAAAGAAAATAAAAATTAATACTACTATGATCATCAATATATCTTTTCTTACTGGATACTATTAGATAACCTATTGTAGAAATTGACCGAAAATTGATAGGTACAATTCGAAACCGAAATACCATGCACAATATCTTTAAAAAACGAAAACAGTTCCTTTCATGGAGTTAATCATGTGAAAGAGCTCCTCTTTTGTGACACGTGAATAATATGTAGAACAATTTCATATTCAAGATAGGCATTTTACTTACAATGGGGGTGTATTTGGGTTTACTCGTAATAGGTACATAACCTAATAATTATAATATTAACCACCAATCTTGAACCAAAATTGAACTCGGGGAATTATTATTTATTTATAAAGACACTACATCTATTTGTGAACGATTCTGCAGACTTCGAGAGTACCTACTAAATAAATTTAATTTACGTAACTGTACAATATTGTGGAAGCTTCGCTTGTTCATAGTTCACATCACTAACATTTATATTATTATGGTCGCTGGAGGTGGAGGTATGGTGGACGGCAAATTTATAATTCCATAATTTAACATAAAATTAATCCCGTTGTTATCTAACAATGTTATTTCGGGAGTAACACAAGTAGGAAAAAGAACAATATAATATATAATTATGTATCTACTATGCTGGTCCCATATCATTTTATCATTGTTCTCCACATAGTAATAAGTTTAATCTGGACATAATAAAATAAAGAAATCAAACAATGGAAGATAATAAACCTTATTTCACTCATTCGAGGCGTGAAAAGTAAGAGTTAAATCTTAATAATTAATCTCATATTTAACGTTATTCATACAATTTGGGAAACAAAAATGAAAACATTTTCACATTCATTTGACAGAGGCTAAATTTAATGTTTTCTTCCTCAATTATCTTATTTCAGATAAAGAGACATTATTAGGTACATTGGGCTCGTCGGAAAAAATCACAAATTGAGATAAACTCGCTCTCAGTATATTTAGTATACCAGCTTAGTTTATTGCAGTGATAATGTTGTTTTTTCTTTACAGCTTATAATTATTTTTTTGTGTCAGAAATCAAATTCAATGTTTTTTTTTGCATATTACATAAATATTAATAATTTCATTTAAAACAAGGAGACGAATCGGCAAACTTTGGGTTTGTCGGAATAAATCTCACCATTGCTCCGTGATAAACTCCCCCCTTGTAAATGTATTATATTTATTTCAAATGTTTATTTTGTGAAAAGTTGTTTGTTATCAGTGTATAAATAAATATACAATGATCCCCTTCCTAATTCTTTCCTTTTAGGTATTTGATGGAATATTAAAAATTATTTGAAACAAAAGGATACAAACAACAAAGCGAGAAACTCGCCCTCTGTATATTGAATGTACATATATAATTTGAATGTATACCTTTTATGTAATTGTTTGTAATCAATATACAGTAAAAAATCCGGGTTAGTTGGAAGACATCGCATTCTAGCGATAAACTCGCCCTCTGTACCTTCCTTGAATAACTGATATTTTTATGACACTTTGTACTGTTTTGAAATAATGTAACCAATGTACAGTGAAGAATAAAATAAAATAAAAATAATTATTAGGAATTATAGGGCAAACTTTATGAGCATTACCCTGTTGGCTACCACACTTGAGAGTTATGCCATGGTAGTACAGACAGGAAAAAATATTTTAAGGTAAAAAAAATTGTAATATTTTTACCCAAATTATTTAATCGATTCATTTGTTCATTAATATTTTTGATCGAAATATAAACTGATGATATAAAAATGTATCGGTACCTCTGCCTACCTATATAAACGCACTAACACGCCATGACTATAAAATTGATAATGTCAACTTGAGTCGTCTTGATATTGTAAAGGATCTGGGTGTCATGTTTGATAGTAAACTTCACTTTGAGACTCACATCGAGGAACTTTGTGAACAGTCGAATCGTTTGTTGGGCTTTATTTTGAGATCTACCAGCGAATTTAAAAATCCTCAAACAATGTTAACATTGTATACTGCGCTCATCCGTTCGAGACTAGAGTACTGTTCTACCATATGGAATCCATTCTATGACAAATATGTTACGCTTGTAGAACGGTTGCAACGTAAATTTTTACGTATGTACGGACGAAGATATGGCATTGGAACTGATGATGTCTTAATTGATTTATCGCGACGCCGAGAGTTGGCCGATGCGTGTATTTTGCGTAGAATCTGCACCTCAAATATTGATGTCCCACAGCTGTTATCTAAGGTTGGTTTCCGTGTGCCCTCTGTTAGAAGATCAAATCGCCCCCTTCACTTAAGTGGGGTTCGAACTAATGCTGGTTTGAGAAACCCTCTTCATCGGTTAATTGATACTTATAATTCTAAGTTTGGTGACATTGACATGTTCGCCGGTGGCTCGCGCGATTTTAGGAAGTCAATTTTACAGGTGCTGTGCAGCGATTTGTTATTATCATAGTAATTATATTGGTTGTCTTTTTGGGTCTCTCTACATCTCAATGTTATTTTTTTCCCCTTATATTTTTGACACTAATTCATGTTTTTTTTTCTGTGGTAGGTAGGTTAAGGTTACTTTATTTGATGACAGTTAATCTGGATTGTTTATTAAAATTTTAACTAATTATTACTATTGTAAGAACAGATAACTGTTATTCTTCTTTATATTGTTTTTTTTTTATATTATTGTCTAATGTGGTAGCTTTTTTTATCATTTTACTATTCTTTTATTTAAATCTGACAACCTTATGGGCTTCAAACTTAATATGAATTTTTAATTTGTGTGCACTTATAAATAGGGCGATATATTGATACCATTTTTTTGTTTGCATTGTTTGTTTTTATGCATATATATTGTCTGTAGTGTGCTGTTGATGTGGAATAAATAAATAAAACACCCGGTTTCATAAGAGACAAAGAAAGGACCTTTATCTTTGAAGCGAAATTTGGGTTTTTGTACTTTACAATATTTAAGTTATTTATTATATAATCGGAAATTGCAATTTGTTTGTATTACAATAATTAAATACAAAAAACTAACTTTAAATTTGGAAATTTTAACTCAGTTAAATTTTGCAACGTAAAATGTTATTATATATAATATTTACAATAGCGCCTAGCAACTGAACTTTATATTTCATAAAACCCGTGGAAGTTAAAGGAACTTTAAAAAATTATAGTAACTTTATCATTATTTTATTATGGAACCGGCCTTTAAAGATATTTTACGCATTTTATACTGGACCGAAAAATATTAAGCAATTTTTAATGAAAATGTTCCGCATTTGCCATGAATATTGAATTAATTATACGAGAAATTTGATTTGAATTGACCGAAGCGATAGGTAAGTAAGTTCATCATGGGAACCTTTTTAAAAATTACTGTACTATACTACTATACTATACCCTCACGCCGTACAGAGGGGTAGGCAGAGAGAACGGAATACCAAATATATCTATCCTTACACACATCCTTCGCTTCCTCCACATTCATACAATTTCACATGCACGCACGTCGGTTCCTCTTTTTTTTTTTTTTCTTTATTTTATAAATGTTAAAAGCACAAAACAGACAATAACTACATATATAAAGTTAGAAAAAAGGTTAATCTTTCAGAGATCAGCTATCATCCAATACCGTGCGCCACATTTAATTTAACCTTTAGCCCGCCGCAATATGGTAAACCTAGGTATGTATTATACCTACGCCGTGACAAATCTTACTCAACACATGGCCGTTTTTGAGAATTAGATCCACGTGATCAAGCCACGTAGTTCTCGAACGCCCGCGCTTCCTCAAGCCGTTTCTTTCAGACAAGTATATCCTCTTTTAAAAATTCATTACATAAAAGCTTTGATTTGGTATATTACAATATGATCATATTTCAATACACAGGACTCCCATTCTTTTTTGTAATTTTACGATTTTTTAGTTAAAGGTATTTATTCGTAAAACATCACGATTATGACATTATAACAACTTGAATTCAGCGATGAGGCATCTCAACTATCCAGGGGATCTGATTTTTTTATTGGCACTGGAGGACGACTTGTAAGAAATATTTTTTACGTGTAATTAGTCAACTGGTTACCCCGCATATAGGAAATGTGAGGATATAAAAATAATAAATAATAAAATCATCGACTAAGTGAATGATTATCATAAAGTTTAAATAAGCTGGAGAAATGCCCTCATTGAGATAAACTCTTGAGTTTCATAATATTTTCCAGTTCAGTTCAAATAAAAAATTCCATTTCGAGAACTCTTTATCAATCCCTATTTAATCGAGTGTATTATGGAGTACTTACTAGCTGTACCAACTAAGCAAATTTAATTCATTTTATAGGAGTTGAAATCTGGACGAGTAGATTAAATATTTTATTTCAATTTCTAATATTTTTTTCAACGTACTGTTATTATCACAATGAAACAACGATGTTTTGCTTAGAAGATCGCAAGAAAGAGACAAGAAAACAAAATAAGCATAAGTTCAACAAATAATATTTCAAATCCCATAGGATTTCTTTAAATATTAATAATTAATAAGTGTTCAAAATAATCCTTAATCCTCCCCAAACACTCTCACAGAACGTAATATCCTTGTATTATGAAGGTGGAGTAGAAGGAGAGCAGGGCAATTTAAATCTAAGATTTTTCATGTCAAAGTCCTAAAATCTACCTCAATTTATATCAATTTTCATAAAAGTTTTTTTCTTTATTTCCGATAATCCACTCGAAACGAGTGATTTGTAAGCGATTTTCGTCGCTGATTAGTGGCATTGGTTGGCGTTTTTATAAATATGAAATGATGAAGTTAATTAAATGCTTATTCTGTGAAGAAGGGGAAAGTCGGTAGAGAAAATTTTACGTTGACCGTAAAAGCTTTAAATAAGCCCAAGATCATAGTTCAGCTGAGGCATATTCGTATTATGTCAACTTTGCGATGTGCTTTGTGAATAAAAATCATTTGCATATTAAGCTATCGAAATATATCTAAAGTTAGACAGTTAGGGGGACAAAAAGTAAACAGAAATTTAAATTAAAACAATGGCGTTGTGCTGGTCATTTTAATTTGTAATTAGTATGCAAATTCTGGGAAAACATGTGGGCGATGTCTTCATTAATTTTAATCTCCAAGGACCTACGATTAATATAATATATTGTGTAGTTAAAAGGGCGTAATCACAATTTTTTCAAGAGCAGTTTAGGAAAAAATTGTGTGTACTTTTTTATCTCAGTTTTCACGATTTAGTTATTTAGTAGTACCTATGAATGCGAAATTTCTGTCATCACGTCGCGTTACCGTATGTTGAATTCAATACAAGAATTTGAAATGTTTCACCATCTTGTGCAACAAACTTAGAACCGCCTTATATTTATTGACTTCCAGGGGAATTTTATCTATCTATTTATCAATCGAAAACGAAGAAGTGTTAACCAGGGCTGGCGAAAAAAGGCAACTCCTCAAAAGAATCTGCCAACAACGAGCTAACTGGATTGGCCACAACATCAGGCACCCAGGACTGCTCATCGCAATCGCAGAACGCACAAACGGCAGAGGCCGACCGAGAGACGCCTATATGGACCAACTGAAGAGGGACATGAGCTGTGGCTCATACATGGAGTTGAAGAGACTGGCTGAGATTAGGGAGGAGTGGAGAAGAAAGTCCAAACTCGTTGCAGACCAATCCAATGGATTGTAACTCATTATATTATATATATTTATCTATATCATCACGTACGGCATCTCCCACCAGTTTAATAGCTGTTGTAAATGTAACTATCCCTCAAAACAATTACGATCAAATATACAGTAAAACATACTCGTAATTAATTACGTTTATGTTTTACTGTATAGTTGACCTTGATGTTAATTTTAAATAACGTTCCCATACTTAAATATACTAACTGTTAACTTTCCTACTGTTTTCGAGATACTTCCCTCGGGAGGATTGTGGCTGAACTGCCTTAGTTTGCTAGGTACGCCTATGTTTAGGTTCATCAAATTCTTACCACGTTGATAACTACTTGATGTTTTCAATTACCTGTATACAACGCAATATTTCTTAATACAGGCAGCCACTCGATATAAAAAAAAAACTTTAAGCATACGAGTACGTAAAATCACGAAATAATATGATTTTTTGTGAAGTTTTCGAATATCCAGCAAAAATAGAAGATAATAAATACAGTATTATTATGTAACACATTACGTATTTTAAGGCATTAAACCTTTTCAATTCAGCAGTAAAGTATGCCTCGATGTCTAATATTTATGACATGCAGAGGACGATCAGTATATTTAAGCATATTAGTATACATTGAGTTCGTCGGTAGCCTGGAGGTAGAATCTCGGCCTCGTGAACAGGGGGTCCGTGGTTCGATCCCAGGTGCCGGCAAACTCCCCTTTCACGACACAAGCTTTTAGATTACTGTGAAAGGTGTATAAGGTTGTATTTGGGTTAATGAAAAAACCCAGATATATCTTTTAAAAAAAAAAACATTACATGCAGTGAGTCCACTTATTATTACTCCTGAGAATTTTTTTTTTTGAGAAATTAGTTCATTTTATATTTTTTCTGTAGATCATTTAGCGTAAGTACGATATCACTTAACGATGCACTCTGAAATATTCACTATTATTTATTTTGTACGTAAAAATACAAGACATGCAGAACGATAAGTATGAAATAAATAAATGAATAAATAATAAAATAGAATATATTCCTCATTGAAAATATAAAAATGTTAAATTCATCATACGCTAACCATTTTATTAAAATAAAAATATTAGATGTATGCTGTAACTAATAACGCTCTTAATGCGGCGTATCTCAGTATGGGTCTGTCTAAATAATCTATAAATTAAATTAAACACAAGCAATACCAATTAATAATCACGCCGTCTCAATTATATTTTCATATATTATCTACTAAGAATAAGGTAATAAATTAATCCAGAACACACACACAATATATTTCGCATTTTATATCAATTAACTGAAATAAAAATCAACCCACACTGCGCCGAAAATAATTTAGATTATTAATTTAATGTCTTAATTTAAATGGAATAAGAATCACCTGCTTCCGTAAGGATTCATTGTAAAAAAATCTTAATTAACTTATGCTAATTTTATTGCTTATTTGTTAATTATTATTGAAATATATTATCTCTATGATGCGAATTTGTAATGTAGTTTCAATAACGTGAGGTCTGGAAATACCAAAATAGATTTTAGTTTTTTTCTGATATTGAGTTCTAATTTTAAGAGAAAGGATTTCAGGTATTCAGAAAAGATATGTAATTAACCTCCTAGTTAACATTCCACAAAATAATAAGATAATTAATTATTTATTATTTATCGTCAGTATCTAAATTTTATATTTTGCAATTTAAATTCAGCTTTGGAGTTTGCCACCCATCCTACGGAGAGGACATCTTGCATGTTTATTACGTGCAATAGGTGCGCTGGCTACTCCATTAGTGGAAAATGCCGTCATGGTATGTATACAAATATATCTAAACATTTTTATGATTCAGAAAGGATAATTTTGAAATCTACTGAGTTGTGTTTTATTAAAATAAGTTAAAAAGTGAATGAAAATCGTATCATCATGTCATTCGTAATTACTTTGTATGTGCAAGTGAGTTTCATCCAGATTCTCTCAACTGTAGTTAGAGGTCGATGGATAAACGAAAGATTAACGACTTAAAAGAATTATAAAGAAGAAATACATAGAAATCATTGACTATTTAATACTTACAAATACAAGTGTACACGCAGCATAAACTGCACCCATAGGAAGAGCAGGATTGGTATGTGGTCCTACAGATGGTCTCTCAGAAGATACGCAGTGAGTCAGGGCCACCATGAATGTAAGGATGAACTCTAGACCGAAGCGTTCCCAGGCAGCCGGGTAACTGGGCATACCAGCTTGAAGATTTCCTTGATATACAGGCGTTGTAACACTGGAAAAAGAAATAATTTGATTAATAAAATGTTTGACTCCTTCCAAGGTTTTATACTCGTAGGATGTTGAGATATGATTTTTCAACTTGTTTATAAAACATTGCAAAGAATTTATAAATAAGGATAATTTACAACAAATATTATTTTGAAACCTTCCCACATTTTGTTCACATATTTTGAAATACGAGGGCCGTATAATAAATACCCAATAAAAGAATAAAAATAAATAAAAAAATATGTTTTAAAGAGTAAATATAATTTAACATGCGAGTATATAGTTAAATAATTGCATAATTACTTATTATAAGTGAAAATCTAAAACATCAGATTTAATGGTGTGGCGCGGAAGTAATTAAATAAAAGCCTTTGAGTCACGAAGTCCCGGGTTCGATTCCCGGTCAGGGCAGTGTGAGGAATGACCTTTTTCAAATTGTCCTGGGTCTGGGTGTTACATGTTTATGTGTTTAGTGCATTGCATATGTGTATCGTCACGTTGGTACCCATAATACAAGATTCACATCTTAGTTTGGGACTAGCTCGATCTGTGTGAATTGTGTATGCATGTTATGTTATGTTATGTCATGTTATTGAATTATTTCCTTCTTGACATTAAAATATATTCATGATTGTGAAAACGTTATTCTTAGTTTCATTTTTATTCGTAATTTCGAATATAGCAATTATAAATGGATGTGCTGAATTCGACGACGTGTAGGTAAGGTATTATTAAAATAAATGTACGAAATAAAATATTATTAATTGGCCTTTTTCCATGTATAAAAAATATATAGTTTCTACAATCTCACATTCATCTCGTAATTACACAAAACATTAGAAGATATCGTATATCAGATTCTTGTGAGATTCATAATAATCATCTAGAGATCGTACTATATACTTACTATAAACGTAGTATGGATAGCATATTAGGAAACGGTTTTTTTACAAAGTTAATACTTGTACATAAATACTTATAATTAAACAGAAATAAACATGATTGTGTGAAGAACTAATGTAAGAATATGAATGATTACAGTTTGGAAATAAATATAAACCGAACCATATATTGGATATTGTATTGGTATTGAGATGTATAAAACACAAGCTTTATATACAGGATTTAGACGATATTTTATTTGACGTGCTTCGATACTAGAATAACGGAAGTCTTTCAAATATTATATATACTCGTATGGCGGCGTGGTTAGATGGAAGAAATCAC
This sequence comes from Athripsodes cinereus, assembly GCA_947579605.1. Classification (NCBI taxonomy): domain Eukaryota; kingdom Metazoa; phylum Arthropoda; class Insecta; order Trichoptera; family Leptoceridae; genus Athripsodes; species Athripsodes cinereus. The sequence goes on from OX388311.1 coordinate 6,058,254, forward strand.
TTCATAGTGATAATCTCGCCGCTGCATATCGTCCTAATAAATCGGTAGTAGAGAAAAACTTGCGTTTTAGTAATCCAATGCTGATGTTTAACTCTGCTATAGTTTTAAATATACAACCCGGAAATACATGTTTCTAATATCATTCACAGCGTCTTCTCTGTGCCAAGATATTCAGGATGGGTGGCATACTTCATTCGGTTGGCCTCATATAAGTATACATTTTTTTCTCTAGTATACACAGCAGATAACTGTAGTTTTCTGGTATGTATAGTTATACAGAAGGTAAGTAAAAGAATTCCGAGATATCCAATATTAGCTCATCTCTTATATAGTAATAATATAATAATTGGTTAATATGTTTCGTTTACTTTTTCAATATTTAAAAAAAAATTAACATACTTAGTTTAACCACCAATAAAATGCGGAATCTTTTTAAACTTATCATAATAAATTGTTAAAACATAAAACAATCGGAAACTATAAAAATAAATAGAATGTGATTATTTTCTTATGCATTTGGAAATGCGGGCGGTAATAAATAATAATATTAATTTTTACAAAACCCTTTATTTTGTAATATAGAGGTAGGTAGATCTTTAACACAGGAACATTAATAAAATAGCATCTTTAGCTCGATACTAGGAGGTACATATTATTACCTAATATTTCATTTTTGGAGTTGTTGTATACAACAGATATCTTCATAGTAATATAATACTGAGTATTATTTTATGTAGGTATGTATTGTACATATTACTATATATAAAGTAGATATATTATGTATACCTACCTAATACGTAAGCCAACCAGCATAGTACGGAGGAGATCGTGTGAGATTGTTTGCTGTCGTGGGAATCACATGAAAGGTCACTTGATCTAATACAACAGAATGAAGATGATAGTTTAATACCCACTAGCAGATCTGAACAGCGTTAATCAAAACAATTAACTCGGTTAATTTTTAACTCGTTAACATTATTAAGTATGCGCGGCTCACTGTAGATCCCTAGCGCGAAAAAGTCAGAGGTTATCAAATTTCCTTTCTGAGTAGTAGGTCTTTGAAAAATATGGAAGATCATCCCCAGAAAAGTAAAACACTTAATTGAACAGGAGTGTCTTTTCTTAACTTTAACGGAAGTACATAAAAAATACACGTTAATTTTTTAATCGTTAATGCCCACCTCTGCCTAATATACTTATCTAATTCCCAACACTAAGTCTTAATAATATCTAAAAATATTATAAAAAAATACTTTAAAAATTTACGTAGATTCACCTTTGCGGAAGTTGATTGTTAATTCATTATATTCAAAATAAAACTCTGTCGCATATACGTATTTTATAAATTGATAAACAATTGGTGACAAAAAAAAACACATTTCTTAACTGAATATTAGATTAACCGGTAAAATAAGCATATTTTTTTAATAAATGTCCAGTTAAATTTAAATCATGTTCCAATTTTTACGAATGAATAGGTAATATCTCTGTAGTTTGAAAATAAGACGAACCCATCTCGATTTTCGTTATTCAAATTTTCATGAAGACAATATAAACAAACTTCCATAAAACAAAATAAAATAATCGAAAAATCCATTTCTTTCGAATGCCTCCAAAAATATGTGTTTTTGAAACTCGAGTGTTGGAGGGTTAATTTTTTATTTTATCTTGAACAACATACAGCGGATGCCTTTTATAGTATCTTGGTGCATAAATAGACTTTATAATGTGTATGAAGTGTTTAAATTTTAAATACTTTGAATCTATTGTTTAGGGAATTTAAAAACAATTAATAATTCGGGGATATGACTCTCTTTGTATGTGTCTTTTAGAGATTTAACATTTCATATAATGTCAACTGTAACAATAAGACGTGAACTATATTATAATAAAGATTGAGTTCTCATACCGAAAATAATATTATGTAGGTACTCACACGGGAGACATTTTGGATATTTGAAACGATATTTTTAAGTGAAGTGGGAGGTAAAAAAATGTAAAGTTATATTTAATATATTTTTTTTATGTATAGTATTAAATAAAATAAAACGGCTGTAAATCTATTGGAAACGATCAAAAGTCTAAGAAATTCGATAAGATCTTTGGGCATCGAGGCAAATAGGAAGGTATTTAAGAAGTAGTTTTGATGAGAAAATAAACGAGCACTTTTTAGAACGTTTAAAATTTATTTTTGAATTTTAAATTTATTTTATTTCTGAAAAAATATTTTTTAGTTTCCCGACCAAGATGCATAAATTATAATATGAACCTTTTTGTTTAGCTATTTTCCTTTTAAAAAAATGTTAATATAATGTTCCGGAAATCTTGAAAATTACTTATAAAAACTAGGTCTCTGTTACTATTTGACATGGGCGATATTCTAAACGTTTGTAATAGTCGCCCATAATATTACGTACAGGTAGGTATTTTTATTTGATCGACTTAGATAGATATTATTTTTTTCCACGAAATAACAAATGGATGTTATTAAATTGATAAGGTCAACTGTTTTATTATTAAATTGAATGTTATCTACATAGTTACTTATAACAATACATAATATTATAAAACAATATTTAGGAATCGTTTCAGTACATATTTATAAAGCTTTCATTAAAGGTTCCGGGTGTTATATTTCTATAAAAGGTTGATGTCTATTCTGAGTAATGGCATAGATAGTATCATCGAAGCTCCCATAGAAATGACTAAGAAAAATTACATTAAATATCTTTCCCGGACAAAACTAGCATAGGTACATACCAAATATTATATTCTGATAAAGTTCAATTTATCGACCGACGGTTCTTGGTGGAAGTTCATATTTTTTTTTATAATAACATATACGGCACAAGGCCATTAAACATATACAAAAAAATCTCAAATAGTTCGATACAATACAACAATCCTTTCAAACGCAGTCACATTTACTTATCACACACACACACACACACACACACACACACACACACACATTCACGCAACTATACAATGCAGCAATATTAAACTATAGGAATAATAATAATTTATTAATAAAACACGATAGTTAATCCATTGTTGACTGTATTAATTTTGCGAGCCGGCTTTCAAGAGCTTAAGAGATAAGGCGATGAGAGCGGAAGCTCTTGAAAGGCTGCTCGCAAAATTAAGAAAATCAACAGTGGAATAACAATATATAGTTTTTTATTAAAAAAATATTATATTCTGATATACAGCATTGCTATATATTATGTGTGTTAATAAATAATTTACCATTTGGTCAATTGGGAATAAAATATGAGGGATGCTATTTTAAGTCGTTCATCCATAATATAATATTATGTATGGGTAATAAAACAATCAACTAATTTTATTATTTCTCAATAGTTTAATGCAAGCTAGACACGAAGACTGCTCCCCGCGAGCATTTACCATAAGTATCAACTGATAAGAGACTCTCCTAGTTCAAACATGCAATACCTACTTAAAATAATTTACAATTTTCTCTATCCATCAACTCTTTCTTCACGCGCTATATTAGGGAAGTAAGGGCGCTAGACAAGCCTATTCTTGCATATATCTACTCTAATATATCATCACGGCGTATAACACAAGTAGGACAGTCAGCAAGTAATAAACATGCAGATTTTCCTCTCCGTGCCGATAAAGAATAATACATTCAGGATGGATGGAATCCCTCATCACTGAATCAAAGATGTTAATTGCTTTATGCATGAGCAATTTATTCCATTTGAGCAGGGGATGGATGGGTGTACTTGAATGCATGGCTCTCTCGATCATAGCATCCATGGAAATTGGATATTGGTTGTGTGTTTTACTGGGCTCTGTAACTCATACTGGATTGTTGATTTTACTTTGATTTCTAGTATTTTAGGATTTTTTAATTTTTGCTTTTTTTCTCAAGACTAAGACATTTCTGGTAAGAGTGGAATCTTTGCTGGTCCACATGTTAAGTGTATTAATTGTTAACACGTTATGTTATGACTGTTTGATTCTTTAATATTGTAAAAATAAAATAAAATAAAAAATGAGTTTTTAAGAACACCCGTCTTTTACAGGGCACTCGAAAACATGCAGAAAGGAGTGGGGGAGCAACATTATTGGTACAGTAATCTATGATTAGTTTGAAAGTCGAAACCAGGTTACTGTACCTATTATTGAATATAGCAAAACTCAAAACAGTTTGTGTTTATTTCCATAAAAATAGTTGGTAAATCGTTAAACTAAAATAAGAAACTTCATTTTACACGGTACTTACTTAAAAATGTTAAAGAAAAGAGTAAAACTCCACGAGAAACATATTATTGCAATCTTATCAATCTAATGGTATCTATTGGTATTCCGTTACATATTCTTTATTCTTTCTTATCATCCGTAGGCCATTGATTTGGCACTTAGAATCGTCAGGCAATTAAATAAGTTTTTTTTACAAACAACAAAATAATCAAATTATAACAATAATACAAACAATAAATAATGAAAATTCATTGAATCGAAGTTTTTTCGAGTGTAAAAGGTCCAAAATAACTTCTCGTCAGTGTATATAAAAAATAAATTGTAATAATTATACATATGAATTGAATCAATGCCAATTAGGCTGAACAGTCCCATTTAGCATTTCGTCGATATTGTAAAAAGCTTTTTAATAGTTCTGATATTGTAAAAGCATAGTTTATTACATATACCAATAGGTGTTTCGTTACATAGTTAGAGTATACATTTATATAAAAGCTTACAAGGAAGGTAGTCAAGTACATATTTTAATTATTATGTAGGTTGATTCGCTAATTATAAAATTAATATTATTAATACACATGATAAGCTTATACCTAATTATAGCAACATCCAATATATGTATTATTAAGCCGTGTACATACAACACATATTGTGTGGGTATAACTTCCACGCAATATAATATAATATGTAGGTGCCTACCTTAAATAATAAAATAATAGATACATAGCGTAAAATCCTGTAAGTAATAATTATATTATGAAGACTGGCGGGTGAATGAAATACCTAATAAAGCTGTCTGAAAATTTGACGCTGTGCACAATATAAAATATGATTATTATTATTTTATTATGTTGTTTACTAAACAAGGTTGGTAGTAATACTAGTAATGACAATAAGGCTAATTAGCCCACCCTGTATAAAATAATTTCAGGGAGGAATGGATATTATGCTGCATTAATTTAAAAAAAAAAGTTGTTTTGTTCTGAGGAAAGCAAAAACTTGAACATCATCAAAAAAGTTATTTTGTTGTGAGGAAAGCAAAAACTTGAACATCTGCGTTTTTCGTATCAATGCCAATGGTGTAAATAGAAAAAAATTAAATATTACTTATTATCTATATTCTTAATCATAAGAATATCTTGAATGTTTTTAAAAGGAGTGTCCTACATACACACTTCTATCACTTCATTGTCGATTTTAGCAAACCATTGGCATGACTGTTAAATAGTTAATCCTTCGGAATATCTGCTAAATGTTTGATTCTAATGCTAATAGTTGAATGAAATTTAATTTAAAATCATCAACCATATAGAAATCGGAAAAAGTAGTAGGTAAATAAACTTATGTAAAGTAAAAAGAACTCTATTACAGATTTACAGTCAAATTTCTATTTTCACATTATACAGAATTACAACACCTTTGCTTTTAGTAATCATTAACACGTAAATAAGTATGGGTTAAGGTTTGTATGTAGGTATCTACGCTATTTCTTCCACCAAAAGTATGTTATGGACAGAGGAGGTAATTATATTTATTATTATTACTTAATTCACTCTTCACACTAAATTTGTGATGAGCTTTCAAATATATCCACGTACACATATAATTACAACACAAATATATACTTAATTAGATACATACAAGTATCCAAACTTGTTGTGATCTAAGTAAGTATCTGTATATAGAAAGGAAACTGAACTAGGTATTTTGAATTTCGGCTAGTAGTAACTTCTGAACTAATGTTGTAGTCTCCGTTATTCTTTTTTTGATGGGATATACTCCAATGTTCAAAACGTATCATATTTTATATCTGTAGATATACTTGGGTCACTTGGAAGACATCGCTCCTTTGCGATAAACTCAATCTCTGTATTTTGATAGTAGGTATGTGATAAATTCAGTCATTTACAAAATAGTATGTAATCATTGTACCAATACTAAGGTATAAATAAAAAAAAAATACAAATTTTTGTTAACCCATCGTCATTTTAACTCGAAATATATTTTTAAAGTGGTAAACTCTCTCTCTCTCTCTCTCTCCCTCTCTCTCTTTGGTTTCAATCATGTGGGTAGATTTGCGGCAGTCTTGCATCTTTCTTTCCGCTTTATCCTGCTTCTGCTCCTCATACGATCCGCGGTCATATCCACAGATCGTCGAGGTATTCTCGACGAGGGCGCCCTCTATGATTTGTCTCAGCCGCCTCTTCTGTTCTTTTTCGTAGAAGATTTTCATGACGCATTATGTGTTCAATCCATCCGGCACGTTTTTTTCAGCAGCAGGTGTATTCCTCCTTAGATTTGTTCTAATTTCTTTTTATCTCTTAAAAACAATTATCTTTCAAAGAAATTCTGTGTTAACAAAAAACATGTAAGAAGCAAGTGTTACACTTAAATTTTTTTTAACAACTATAAGTACCAAAAAAGATATCTCATGGTATAAATGTAGCTTTACTCTAACGTACGGATATGTTATCTTTTTAAAATAAATTTTGAATGTGAATACAGTTGGGAAAGTTATTACTTAATTAGTTTACTATTCGCACTACCTCAATGTTAATTAATTAGCATGTGTGTGTTATGTAATGAAAGTGTGTTATATATTCACATATGCATAAGCCTAATGTTTACACTCTTTGTGTTGATAAAATTTCTTAACCGTATCGTATGGGCAAAAAAAATGTGAAAAATCAAAAATCAAAAAATGTGATCATTGAAAAATCCCTCAAAAACTGTGCGTATCTAAAAAAGCTAATTAATTACATAAGTAAATTTGATAGTAGCTTTGTTCTTCACAAAATAAGCACTACATACTCGTAGTAACTATTCCAATATGCTTTCACGTTTTATTCAAAAATTTATATCTTGTTGCTTGTCTTGTGGTTTGGATTTAGGTTCTTCTTGTTACCGACGTTGAAGACTTGCTAGTCTTCCATCTCTTGTGGCCTGTATAAGTCTTTTAACCAGTAGTCTACTATAATCTATGGATTGTTTATTATCACACTTCAACTATCGACCCCTTGCATGTACCACAAAGTAATTAAGTATAAATTTGGAAACATAAACACTAGACATACTACCCTTTGTAAAGTACCTACATTATAAATACAAACAATAATATAACCAGTCACTCACTATACACACACCCACATAAAGGTGTGGTTAGGTACAAAGATAATCATTCCCAGTAGTCGAGCTTAAGCGAAAGTAATAATAATATGTAGTTACTCACATAATTAAGCACTTTACATAAAGCTTAATTAGTTGATCACAATTTACATAAATATATTGTTTGCTACTGCTTTGAGAGTGCCCAACGACAGTTGGCTAAAAAAGAGCACTGTCCACAAGATTTCTGGTAGCCTGGATTTGATTTTCCACATTATACCATTACTATGAATCGAGGATGTTGGTTTCTACCCTGTGCTGTTCAGGAGGAGCGTTGAAGGACAATTAGATTAAGTAGGTACAAAAAGGTGTTGCAATTTCATCCTACAAACCTGTTACAGACAAGCATCTCTCGATATTTTGAAGTATAATTCAATTCATAGAAGAATGTAACATTGACATGTGGTAAGCAGTACAGGTATCTACACAAAGAAATAATGAAGATTGACACAAAACGTAAATACTGACGGAAATACCAATAAGAAATTTTGAAGATAGGTATCAGATTATAGCGTAATAATGTATTGCCTTGTATGATGTGTTATTTACAGCGAAATGTGATAGAAATTGAGAAATTTTATTACAGGAATAAAAGTCAGTTAGAGGTAAATAATATTACATATTTATTGCTATATCCACTTAAATATGAATATTGCTGTCTATTTTGTAGATGAATCATTGAATGTATTATATTGTAGCTTTAGTTGAATAGAATTTCCGGCAAAGAAAAGGTCATCCACTCTTCTGTATAGTTTCAAATAAAAAATAAAATATCTTATGCAAGACATTTCGATCACCATGTTCCATGAGGTTAGATGGAAGAAATCACTTCATTGTGATATTCTCGCCACTATACATATATTGTCCAATTATTTTAAATTTTGAATTGTTTTGTTAATACTATCATATAATGATGATGTACAAAAAGAATATAATTATATAATATAAGTCATCAATTCGAAGTAGCACGGCGGTCTACAGACAACTAAGACAAATGTATGCTTCTTATAGAAATTATTCAAGTTGTAAACTTTTTGTTCGTGAAATAATTGAAATAATATCACTATCAACATTTAGTAAGCCAAAAATCTAGATTTTGATAAATATCTAGTTATTGACTTATGGACTGGGTAATCCATTAAATATCTAAGATTCAGCGATGATGTATGCCCCACATTCCGAAAATCTTATTTTTTTATTCGCATTTTGAGGAAGATTTACATATTTATTACACACAGTAAATTTACTGGCAACTCCGCTTGAGGGAAATGTAATGATGGTATAGTAGTAGAATATTTTTCTCTTTTAAATAAACCTCAAAATACATGTCGTGTTATAATATTATTCTTCTCCACATCAATGAAACATTAACTTGACGACATAACTGTCACCTGTCAATAAGAACTTATTTCAAATGATTTATTTGCAAAGCGTTCATCGCAAAACTATCAATAAACACAATAATAGATTTCAAATATATATTCTCTTTCAAAGATATCTGACAATAAGATAGAGTTTTAAGTTGCTTCAGAAACTTGATTTTCTATATCTATATAATAAGACATCATATTATTATCTTGTAATGAAAAGTTTTCAATTTTATAAACTTTCTAACCATACTAAAAATTATGTGTTTAATATTCTTTGACTTAAAACAACGAGCATCAACGAGTAAGGTACAACTCAAAATTAATGAAAACTTTTGTTTCGGGTGATGGTTTGGAGAGGAAAGAATTTATTACTTGGAAATATTATGTGTGTATTGGTTGAATGAAGAAATCATGATTCGACGTAAACCAGCACTTTGTACTTGTATATCTTATTAATATTTAAAAAAATATTTGACTTGCGAGTCATTTGATGGTCCAAAGATTTTTTTACTAAAACATTTATTTCAAAACCATAATATCATGTGTTACTACAGTATATTTTTTAAGTTACGATTCTTCCAATTTGTCAATAAAACAGAAATGTATATTTGAAATACAGGAGAGACGATGGTCCTGGCTGGGACATGTTTTGAGAATACATAATGATGGTTGGCCAAAAAGAGCATTGTTCTTCCGTCCGCAGGGGTTTCGTCGGCCCGGGCGTCCCTCTTTCACAATACACCGTTCCTATGACAACGATATCAGAGCGCAAGGAATGTCGTGGAAAGAGGTGACGCAATTGGCACAGAGACGCTCTGAATGGAGGAGGCTGGTTTCTGCCCTGTGCTCCCGAGAGGAGCGTTGAGGGCGATGATGATGATATGATATTTGAAATTACTTATATAAACTTTACGGTCCTGAAAGGGTTGATAATCTGACAATAGAGAGATATACTTGCCTATATATCTGATAATTGGATAATATCTTCTAAAGCCATCTATGTACATTCGACGCAGATAAGGCACACATAATATTAAATAATTTAATTAAATGATTTTGTCACCCTAACTTCCTTACATATTTCGTGTCTGAAAAAGCTTCGAGGTGGATATTTGAGCTGTTTATTGCAACAAAAGAGTAACCCTCTCGTAATTTATTCTGAGATATGTAGGTACAAAAAATTCATCAATGAAATTGTTTATTTTTTTCATTAATTTTTATCGATAAAGTACTTTTTTTCACAATATTTAAGAATCAAACAGTCATAACATAACATGTTAACAATTAATACACTCAACATGTGGACCAGCAAAGATTCCACTCTTACCAGAAATGTATAAGTCTTGAGAAAAAAAGCAAAAGTTAAAATTTTTAGAAAAAAGTCAAAGTAAAGTTAAAAATAAAAAAATCCCAAAATACTAGAAATCAAAATAAAATCAGCAATCCAGTATGAGTTACAAAGCCCAGTTAAACACACAGCCAATATCCAATGTCCCAAGGATACTATGATCGAGAGAGCCATGCATTCAAACACACCCATCCAACCCCCGCTCAAATGGAAGTGATCCTATATTGCCAAACAGTGAGAGACCAAGATCAGTCCACGGGGACCGCTGATGACGACAAGGCCCCAGACACTCCCGCTTGCTTATTCATAACGAGTATGTCAAGGTTTTGAAAGAATGAATCATAAATAGAACAAGAGCGTCTTAGAAAAGAATTCTGCACATAGTTGGTGGTACACAGTGGAAATTTAAACAAATGATGGAACCGCGTGCTTACCAAATTTTGACGAAAAATAAAGATAAACAATACCTATATACTTACATGAAACTTATAAAAGCAATCAAGCAACTGGATATATTTTTCAGAATTTGACGAAGTAGTTTTGAATACAAAAAAATTGTTATCACCTTTGGATTCGGTGTTTCTTTGGTATAATACTACTACTACTATACCATCACGGCATATCCCACAAGTGGGGTAGCCAGCACATCAGCTGTCCTCTTCGTGCCAATATAAAATCAAGACATTCAGGATGGGTGGCAAACCTCATCGCTGAATTTGAGATGTACAATGTCTTAATACCGAATTTGATTTAGGTTTTCATTGCAATATAACTAAAAATTCTTGAGATTGTAGGTTAGGCTTTTGTTCCATTAAACATCTGATTTATTTGTTAGGTGAGCCAAGGTTGGTTGTATATCTTATAAATTATATTGACAGAGCCTTAGCTCCCGGGTATTTTAATCTTCTGAAAACCTTCGTAAGTAGGTATATGGAAATTATAAGAAGAAAATCAAACATTCATACACGTTTTAATACTGACTTATTTATTTGCTCATGTCATTCTTAGGAAAAAAAGCTGTACTAAAACATGACGATATTTTCATACAGAATATGAATATTAAATTAAACTTAATGTACGTATTAAAATAAAACCTTATGTTCAAAATATCTGGAATAGGTACAACTCTATGTAGGTAATTCATTATAAAGTATTCATCTTCTTCAAATGACTTCTATTGAATATTGATTTAAATTTCCTTTATTTGATTATAATATAAATAATAATTTTTATTGGTATTGTTTGGAGTACAACGTGAAATGAAAAATATCTCATTTTTCTATAATAGGAATGTATATCTGAAAAAAATCCTATCCGGACAGAAAATTAGAAAGTAAATAAAGGACATGTTACGAAAAATAATTAACCCCATTACTTTTTTTGATTTAATTGCTGTAGAGAAGATGTATTATTTGAGGGATTGACTGTTTTACTACACGTTTAGCATCTTGCGATATAAATAATGTCTTCACCAACAATTCACATTAATTACAAAATCATTCACCACATTCCTTTTGTACTTCTAAACAGTATTGAAAAGTTTCTAAGAACTCATTCGATAAAGAAGCCATAAAATAACTAGGAAGTTGTGAGGAAGTTGGAAAAGTTAACGGCAACAAAGGAGAATGGGAACAAAGTGATGGAAAAGTTAAATAGACACAATCTGTAAATAAATCAAAGATATAAATATATTATTATTCTGAAGCGAAGAATTGATATGTCACTAGGTACGTACTTACTTATAGCGGCAGTTCTCCTTTAGGAGCATTGATGCAGGGCAATTTTTTTTTTTTTTATTAATTATGTATGTAGGTAATTATGTATGCATGTTATCTTAAAAAAGTTTTTCAATAAATTAGATCCTTCAAACAATACAGTGCATTGTTATACGTTGTCATGGATGAGATTCTAAAAAGGAAATCCATGTTTTCTATTATTTATGCAATTTTTTTTTATAATTCTAGTGTACCCCTTACAATTCAACCCACTTACCTCCTCTTCTAACTAGGTATTATAGTACATAGCACAATATGATTTTGTTGGAAAATTTTGTGGGTATATTATTCTGTATATAGGGAAAGTAGATAATGGTTGAGATTGCTTCAATGAGTTTACAACATATCGTGATAAGGTAATGTCTTTAACTTAACAGATTTGCCTAAGTTAAATCTGCTTCTGAATACGATATTATCACTTATCTACTATACTATCGGAACTTTTATGTAATTCTTTTTTAGATAAAGTCTAGATACCTAATGAAGATTTATTTTCTTGGGTGTATATTTCTAAAGAAGTAGTGAATATGCGTACTCTGGGTGTATATTTTTAAAGAAGTAGTGAATATGCGTACTCTGGGTGTATATTTTTAAAGAAGTAGTGAATATGCGTACTATGTTATATGTACATTGCATAATATGTCTACTTTGAAACTAGGGTCAGAAGTGTATTTAGTATACCTATAGGTGCTTCGGTAATAAAATTTCATGATGAAATAAAAACCAAGTATTTTTTCTACTACGTTATTTGTATTTGAAATAGATGCCTTTTGTCTTCCAAATACTTGTCTTTCTGTCAATCTCTCAAATACAAATCACACATAAGAAAAAAAAAATCTATTAAATCAAAAGTGTATTCTTGATCTGATTATTACCTGGAAAAAATCTGTTTACCAGATGAATATTGTAGGTGCTTGATTTAATAATTATGTATGTAGAGAATCGGTATAATCAATTTGTGGGAAGTGTCTCACGGGTAATGGTTTTAGAAGGGTAGAATAATCTTCGACTTATCACTGAATTATTTGCGTTGATAAGATTTATAGAATAATAAATATTATAATGACGTATCGGATATAGTTCAACCGGATACCGAAAATAGAATAACCGGTTAGATTCTAAGTCGAATAGCAATATATTCACTCCGTATTGTGTCGCGTTTTATTCTTTAGTTTAATGCGAGTATTAGCATGATTAGTGGGCAAACGAACCATTCTTTACAATAATAATTGGATGTCTTACACACTGCTGGCTACCCCACTTGTTAGAGATGCCGTGATGGTATGAATGAACGAGAGAATAAATTTTATAAAGCGCCGTAGTGTGATGTTATTGGCTCGAGGGTGCTTTTCAACACCTAGGATCAATATTATACTAACGATGAATTTTCAGTTTCGATAGTCTCATGATAAACAATTAAAAAGCAAGTCACATTGTGATATACGATGCTTTTTTGCATGTATAAAAAGCATGTCACTGGTATCCATTATTTGTTCAGATAGAAAAATTAAACCGAATAAATCGGATATTGAATAGTTACCAGGTATATGAGTTTACCATCTCTAATTTATGTATTTGCTTAATCCTAATGTATGACGAAGTAAGTATATAGACAACAATAACAATTAGGAATAATTCCTAAAGCGGTTGATAAATACTTTTCCATTACAGAGATAATCCTTCCCATATATCCCTTATACTTCCCGAATATAAATGATGATCATCAGCTCATTTTAATACGTTGATTTATTAATCAAAATAAATCCATTGTTGTTTGAACCCTAAAGGGAAAACCAATATTGAACTAAAAGTGTGATAAATATCTAAATATCAATCAATGTTATATGAAACTAAATTCGTCATTAAGGTTTATTAATTAATGAATTTAATGTTTACTGACTATCAATTCACCCGTTCAGGACTGTTGAATTTCTACATGTAATTTTAAATATCAACCTTTGTTTTATTGTCAATACGGAACATTTATACCAATCAATATAGAGACAGCGAGTTTATCGCAGAAGTACGATTTCTTCCAGCTAACATAATATATTTTATTATTATAACTTTTAAGGAAGGAAAAGAGGACGTACCTACAAGGTTCATATTGGTTGCTGTTGGAATAGTCTGCTTTCCAGAATAAGGTTGTTCCTCCTTTTAGGGAGCCCTGTTTTAGTTAGAATTTATATGTAGATAGAGGATGGATGAAATAGGAACTGTCATTCTTGCTGCATTTATGAGTGAGGGAGGGTGCAACCCTTAATGTGTGTTTATACATGGAAAAAGAACAGTCAGGGCAAGGAACAAGGACACAGATGTTAAATTTTGAGTGATAAAATTATCATTTACCAAGGCGTGAAGAGGGGGGAGCAACTTTATTCTGGAAAACAGACTATTCCAACAGGAACTGAAAATCAGTTTCCAAAAAAGCTCGAACTCCTCTAATGGAAGTTTGCGCATACAAGTCCACGGAACAAAATATTTAGATAGATATACCTAATTTGATTTCAAGGGTTCATAATTTAATAGCAGTACCTACTAGTAGGAAGATTATTCCATTCTAATAAATTTAATATTAGAATATAATTACGTATTATGAGATATTAAACACTCAACATTCAACTCATCAAATTTTCCTGGAATCCCTTATGATGATTATATTTTGTTTTCGTTAATAATAATTAGGTATGTAGGTAATGATGAAATCATATTACTATCTTGTACAGTCAAAATATTAACAAAATTGTAGAAAGTATAATTTAGTGACTAAATTAGTACACAACTACACATAAAATAATATGTACATTACATATCTGATATTATTAAATTTCGCACAAAATTTTACGATTTAGGACATTATTATATAATAAATAGCCCAGTTTGGCATGTATTGACTACATCGTCTGATTCGAAGAAAAACCTCAATAGTTTGACTGATTTGTGGGGATAGAATGGTCCGGTGTTATTTTATACAAAAACATATATTTTCTTGGTAATTATTTCATTATTATATAATTTCTTGGGTGAAAAAATATATAATTACGTGAATGTAAGGAAAAAAATGATAAATTTAATTTTGATACGTTCATATTATCTAAAATTAAGTCGAAAAAGGTTATTCATCATTTTGCCCTGGCTGCAGGAATTGAACCCGGGGCCTCATGGACCTCAAAGGGAAGAGCATTTCCTCTGCGCCACACAGGCCGCTAATTAATTAAAATATGCAACCGGCAAAACGTACCTGAAGAAGGAAAACCGATAGGCAGATGGCAGATAAGGACAATAACGATCTTGGATAAAATCAATCGGAATTGTCTAAGAAAAATTAAATACCAGATAATATGTTAAGATACTATCATAAAATTATGTTCATGGGTATATTAATGCTCAGACTCAACCGACATCTACAGACACATATTCCAAATATATAATTATTATATCATTCTATGTTTTGTTTCTATCGCCTCACGTACTTTTTGTTAATCACATGATGTAATTACTGATATGGAGTTATGTAGGGCGAAAAGATTGGAATTAAGCTCAACATAAATCTTTTCAGAAACACTCGTTGTAATCTGTCAACATTTCCTATATTATATACGACGTTCCTTTATCGGGACAAATTGTATATTGTAGCTATTAATACTACACAAAGGGAAAAGGATGATATAAAAATAGGGTATTTTTTTATTTTTATCATTAAAATAGCCCGTTAGCAAATTTTATGCTGACTAATTGGTATGTTGTGCCTACCTATATTGTGTTATTTAATTTGAGTGTGTGTTATCAAATAAGGCTAGTATCTCATGTCATATTTTGAAACTTTGTCTATTTTTACAAAGGTTGTTATGTATTTTATTTACTTAACTATAAAGACTATTGTCTTTTTTTCTCAATACATATCATTTCTCTATATAATTTAATATATAAACACAAGAAGAAAGCAATACAAAAAGTTTAACGTAATTAAAATATATAACAAACTTTAGAAAATGATGTTAATATTACAAATTATATAATAACATGAGATTAGGAACATAATTGAACATTGTGTCACACAAAATTGGTTCTCTGTTTACTGTTGATCATTTGGTTTCTTAATTTTAATGTTCTAGTATTTAATGATATTTGTCACTGTTTAATTTGTAGGTATTTGTATATGTGTATTTTAACATGTAATAGGCTTATGCCGTGAGTTTATGTAAAATAAAATAAAAATAAAATAATATTATGCAACACGGAGGATATTGTAAGATGGAGTAGGAAAAAGAGACGATTCTGGAGAGACCGTGTGGATCGGATGGCTAAAAACAGAATCGTACATTTATAGCTGCAATGGAAACACCCGTCGGTTCACGGTTCCGAGGAAGACTACCAAAAAGATAAAAAAATGCTGGTCTTCAGCGTCATAAGAGACAACAACTTCTGAACTACCTAACAGATCGATGACAACACGGAAAAGACGAAGAATAATAACAGAATCAAAATATATAATTTATTATATAAATATTTTTATTAGTTAAATAAATAAAAAAAATAAAATAAATAAAAAAAAAAAAAAGTAGTGTAAAGTCCCCGAACGTCGACTACTACATGTGAAAATGTATTTCAAATCTGGGTAACGCGAAAGCTCTTCGACCTTCTTTTTTCTTACCATTTTATATACCTTCATGTATTACAAAATCAGGAGTCTTTACTTTTTCCAACACTTTTTAATCTCGATTTCGTAGTTAAATAAAGAAGATATTCTTTACATATTTTTAAACGAGGCGCCGCCGCTGGCTCTTCCATTTTTTTTAAAATGCCTAATTCTCAGACTCAATCGTGCTTCTGAATCGCTGCACTATGAAGGGATGTCTTTTATACCTTAGTGTGTGAGAATGTATTTGAGTATGTTACACAAGTCCTGATTCATTAAAAATAAATTGATTATTTTCCTCACAAATTCTTACGAAATCATTTTTGAGTTTCAACATCATTAAACAAGATCCACTCCTTTTTATTGCTTAGTAAATTGAAATTCGTTATTCGAAAAATGCAGGTATGTAATTGTTATACTCTTAGCAGATCGTGAAAAGGGAAAAAATGTACCTACCTAGGTATGTATTATTATTATTATTATCCTTAATATAATATTATCATGCCGCTTCCCTTACGGGGTAGGCAGAAAGAATCGAGCGTCACTAACTCTTAATCTTACTTAAGCTTTTCGCTTCCGCCACTGTCATGCATGTTCTCCGTATACTGTGTTTAACACGTGCCCGTCCTCTAAGATTTGGTTTATCATTTATCTTCGGACAGCCAGGTATCCGAACACCATTCCTCAAGTCATTGTACCTATACCACATGCCACAATGGGGGGAAGGGTAACCGGCTGACAAACTATACAAAATAAACATTCAAGTCGTCATCTCCATGTCAATAAAAGGTAAGACATTCAGGATAAGTGGGATATCACATCGCTGATTCGAAGATGTTACTAGATGTACCTAT
This sequence comes from Athripsodes cinereus, assembly GCA_947579605.1. Lineage (NCBI taxonomy): Eukaryota > Metazoa > Arthropoda > Insecta > Trichoptera > Leptoceridae > Athripsodes > Athripsodes cinereus. The sequence goes on from OX388311.1 coordinate 6,075,638, forward strand.
TACACGGAATGTGTTACGAATCCCTGCCTTTTACAAGACACTTAAAAACTCACAGAAAAAAGTGGGAGTCCTGCTCATCCACGGAGTATAATATTATCCTTTTAGTTTATCAGGACAGGAGGACAGGAGTAAAAATAAATGGGAAAAAAGTCGACATGATTAGATATGCAGACGACATAGCACTGCTCGCAGACTCCGAGATGGAGCTGAACGAAGCCTTAGGGAAAATGGAAAGTATACTGTTGTCAAAGTACAACATGAAAATAAATAAAGATAAAACAAAATGTATGGTCGTTGGAAGGGAGGAAGCGACTGCGAACATTGCCATAAATGGAGTGAGCATCAAACAAGTAAGAGAATTCGTGTACTTGGGCAGCAGAATAAACCAGGACGGACGCTCCAAATCAGAAATTGTGAGCAGAATAAACCAGGCACGAATTGCCTTTAACAAAAAATCCAAAATATTAGAATCCCCTAATATTGATCTAAGCGTGAGGAAGAATCTCACTAAAGCCTCTGTGTGGAGCATTTTGTTATATGGGTGCGAGACGTGGACCATCAGCAAGAGGGAAAGCGGACGGTTAGCGGCATTTGAAATGTGGTGCTATAGACGCATGCTGTAGACACGTCGAAAACGAAGAAGTGTTAACCAGGGTTGGCGAAAAAAGGCAACTCCTCAAAATAATCTGCCAACAACGAGCTAATTGGATTGGCCACAACATCAGGCACCCAGGACTGCTCATCGCAATCGCAGAGGGCAGGACCGAAGGCACAAATGGCAGAGGTCGACCGAGAGACGCCTATATGGACCAACTGAAGAGGGAAATGAGCTGTGGCTCATATATGGAGTTGAAGAGACTAGCTGAGAATAGGGAGGAGTGGAGAAATAAGTCAAAACTCGTTGCAGACCAATCCAATGGATTGTAACTCATTATATATAGTTTATCCCTAATTAAGGAATCGTTATAATAATATTTGGGTATTTTTTGAAGATGTAATATAATAAATTAATAAAACGGTGTGTTCCCACGTAATTAGCGTTAAGGTCACACGGGGTAGGCAATAATTGTAGTTCAGAGGTCATCACGCGCGGCCTCGCCAGCGGGCGGCATGTGAACCTGGTTTCCTCCCATTGCCTCTCCCTTCAACACCATAACACCACTCACATACACACAAACAAACAACATTAACTGTTATGTCAAACTATCTTACACATCCTTTTCATTTTCTTTCCATTATTTTCCTTTTCTCACAAGAGTAGGTATTTCTTTATATCGTCCTTGCATATTCAAAAAGGGGTATGTGAATTTATAAATGTTTTGACATTTCTAGAATAAATTGCTTAATTGCTTATAATGACATCATAACCATATTGATATGATTTTAGATGACTATGTATTAATATTGTTATTTTGTGAGCTTTTTTCGCTACCGCGGTTTCGGTGGAGCGTCTACCATTGACGAGCGTTTATCTAAAACTATAAACAAAGTGACATTATAACCATTTTATAAATTGATTCTTAGTATCAAATATTGAAATTCAATACTTAAAGAATAATATCACATGCCAATAAAAAGTCCAAACAACAATTTTAATGCCCTAATGAACAATTTTTAAAGAGTAGGTAAATACCTAAATAAAAATGTTCACCTCTTTTTGAATATGCAACGACGATATATAATAGGATATGAACAATATTTTAACTATATGGTCAATATTGATGGGAAGAAATCGTTGTATTTGTAATTCACTCGCACTGCGTGTAATGAGATATTATTTCACAACATATCCGATCAAATGGGGTAGCTACTACTACTACTATACCATCACGGCATATCCCACAAGTGGGGGTAGCCAGGAGACCAGCTGCATGTAAGAAACATGCAAGCTGTCCTCTTCGTGCCAATATAAAATCAAGATATTCAGGATGGGTGGCAAACCTATGGGGTAGCCAGTGGACTAGATGCAAGTAATAAACGTGCAGATCATCCTCTCCATTTAAATAAAAATTAAGTCATTCAGAATGGGTGTTAAGCCTCTTTGCTGAATTTCAGATGTTAATTGTCTAATACATTATGTTTAACGAACACTTGCTTTTTATAGGACATTTAAAAACTTATAAAAAAGTGTGGAAGGCCTATTCCTTACCGGGAATATTAATTCTTAATATTACTGGCAGTTTAAATTGGTGTATTTCGAACACCTGCCTTTTATAGGATATTTGAATACTTACAAAAAAGTGTGGGAAACTCTATATCAGGGACTCCACGGGTCATCCACACGAACTTAATTGCTAATTATTAAAATAATATGGAGTATAGGTAATTTCTTCTTCTTCTTCATGTGTCTTGCCGGGTCCCCCCGACGTTGACGACCATTTGAGAGAAAGTTTCCCTGTCCTGGGCGGCGCGAAATAGCTCCTCCACGGTTCTGACACCGGTCCACTGTCGAATGTTTCGAAGCCAGGAGAGCTGTCTTCTGCCAATAGGTAATTTAATATAGCTTATTTCAACACATAACAAGCTCATTTAACTTGAATAAAACGTAGGTTCTTACAAACAATATCCTTGTGACGTGAAGCAGGGGTAGGTTGGCAACAGCATTCGACTTGAGACTTTCTAGTTGAAAACTTGAAACGCTATCACTAGTAGTTTCAGCATAGGTACTCACAAGCTTAACGCGCATAATAAATCGTTAATATTGCTACATAATTTTTCATATCGCTCAATACATCTGTAGTAGTAACTCAAAAACAGATTAATGTTGGAAGAGATTTGGGTTGGATAATCATGAAAATGACCAACAAGTTTATTCTGGCATCAATCATAGTTGTCTAATGACCATTTGGATATGGAATAAAGGAGATTATATAGTCGATAATTGACTTAACCTAAATAATATGTAGTTGAAGAGAATATAATGAAGTAGGAACATAAATACGAATAATATATACAAATTCGAATACAGCTTTTCAGTAAATTTTGTAATAATCAAAATATCAGTCTACTAACTCTTTGATTTCCAAAATACTGTGTTAAAAAATGTAGACTTACCCCCCCCCTTATCTTTAGTGTGTAACGAAGGTATTTTAAAAAATATGTGTGTTTGTATCTTTTTATTTAATAAAGTACCTCAAATTTATGTTTATTAGTTGGTAAGAAAGGGATCTTAATTGGTTTGCTCATTAATATAATTGATTGATTGTTTATATTTATTGTTACAACTGTTTGATCCACATTGAATAAATAAAATGCATAAAGGGCTCTTCAAGGATGTGTTATAAATAATTTGGAATAATAAAAACTGACACAATTTGGTCATGCTATTACCTACTTTAATTAAACGAATGAGATAATAGTCTCGATTTGGTAAGTATTTTAACAAATTTAATAAACTTTTAAACTTTTATTTTTATTTTGTTGTAGCAGAAACAGATCGATGTGACGCACCGTTATGATACCAATAAATAAAATAAATATAACGCGTTTCAACACTATCAAAGTATGCCAAAATTGTTATTTGTCTCGCGTCTGTATTTGGATTAAATATAAATTAGTTTTTGATTAAAATCGTTTCAAGTTGTGATGAAAAGGTAGAGATATTTATTGATTAAATATTCAACCAAAAACTTCCAAATTTTACGTAATTCCCGATTGACACGTGAATCCGTTCGTTCATACGTGTGTGCGTTTGCATGTTATATGGATATATTCGCTTAGGCATACACCAAAATACACAATTATTACACAATATACAAATTCTTTTCATTACATACATTTCCATTATAAACAAAAAACAGTGAGATTGTGCACTCTATTTATTCAACAGATTCCTATCTACTAATTCAAACTTAAGCGATTTGAGGTCGAAAAAATCCAAATCCAAAAATGGTATATTTTTAAACTGAGTTTGCAGAAATATTCTTCGTGTTTAATTCTATGAAACTGTTCTTGAAATGTTTGTGAAAAATAGCGGAGGAAGTCAATGTTAGTATGGAAATCAGTCAAGATCTAATTAGTTTTTGGGCTGTACTGAAATATAACAACAAATGGATTTGTCCAGTTTCAATATCAAACCACAACATATCTTATTACTTCGGACACAGAGAAAAGAGCCAGGTAATCGTAGAAAATTAATGAATGTGGGGTCAAGGGTAGAAGATCTGGTGGTTATACACAAACTACGTGGAACGACATGATCCAGAAAGCAGCAGTATCTTCTGTTCCGGACATTCTACACATGATCCAGAACAGACACAAGTGGAAAAAAGCTCATCGCTAAGAGGGTCTTTTGCTGCCACCATCCTCGGACATGAGCAAAAGGGCGAGAGAAACATCTTATTAATTGAACGATACCTCATACAGACAATGTTAAAACGTGATTATAGAAATACAAAATCTCTCAAATTTTCCTCCAAAGATAGTTAATGTCTAGACATCGCATCGTTACTTTGATAAGCCATAATTATGTTTCTCATAAATAACTGCGCTTCAAAATCTAGTACGTTTTGATATTAATTAATATCCGAACTTGAAAACCCTTTTCATTTATAAACTTTTGTATCCTCTTATCAACAAAACGTTTTCCTAATTTTAAAACAAAAATAAAAACATAAAAACTTAATATTCTGTATTTTTAGCGCATCTTCGTATCTACATATATGTCTGTCCTGAGGTTATAATTATATGAAATAAAATAAGTGATTTAATATCTTTTGAATTATTTGTTTTAAAATATGGATTAGAATTGATATATTATACGTAGGTTTCCTCAAAGCATTGGACATAATGCATTAGCTTTTCTTAAAACATAATGTTGTTGTTTTCTGTTTTTTTTTTGTATCAGTTATAATAACTATTCGCATCACTTTCTATTGAATATTTTAGATCAGAGATTCTCTACGATTTATTCAGATTGATTGACACAATTACCATTCACGATTTATTCCAAAGTTGTCAGCTGTTTACTTTGCCTTCAATAGAAATAAGTAGGCACTTATCACACTCCAAAAATATTCCTCAAAGTAATTTACGCTGTTTCTTATACTGTATAATCTTTGAATTTCTAAAGAGATATATTTTCATATTATCATCAATAATTTACCTTTCAAGATTTTCCTTTCACATGCTCCCTACCAAGTCCCTTCTTACGTTGTACGTCAGATATTCTCATTTTTTCCATTATACATTTTTTATTACACAGTAAAAATATCGCCAAGATCAGCAGAAAGTCTAAAAGTATTTTAATGTGTTTCATTATGTAGAAAATGACAGACTGAAAATATTCGTTCACATTAAGGGGAAAGTGTGTGATACATACCTACGAACTTTATATTGATTTTTTTTTCAAGTCAGAAACATTTGTGATTCTTTACTTTCTAGGTTTATTAAATACAGATTTTTAAAATTTTAAATATTTTCTTCTGAATCAGCTATTTTTTAAGATTAGCATAGACATTGCGCATTTGTTTGTTTTGACATATCATGAAACAGATAAATTTAAATAGTTTTTTTTAATAATGCTTAATTAGACCTGTTGAACGTTCTTCAATCACAGCGTACAGCAATAATATTAACTATAAAATAATAAAAAGATACAAAGAAATTATTTTTAAAATGAAAATAAAATGTTTAACTTAGTGATCATTCAATTTAGCGATTTTAGAGTCATTCATTAGGTATATATCATATATCATCATTAAGTATATAGCGATTTAAAAGCCATTCCATAAAGATCCTACCAAGCTTTACCAGCATTGCCTTATAAGGAGGGGAAAAATAATACAATCTACTCCATCTCTGAACTGAACCATGTACATAATATAGATACACAAGATGGATGAGGTTAATAGAGTTAAATAGGGTTTTTAAGAAGATAAAAGACTCCTAATAATCGCATTATTAACTAATAGCGGAAAAGCGCGATGCAAAGAAGATAGATACACTTTATTTAAGATAGGCTTATGATGAACCAGACAGCTTAAACCAGGCTTCGCTCATGAAGAAAATAAATCATCAAACATAACTAGTTTCAGCAGTGAAACGAAAGCTGACTATTTTGCGCCGTGCTCGTAAGACGGTTGAGGGATCGAAAAACTGAACTAACAATAAACCATTTTCATCATAACCATCATCGTCAAATTGACTTACAGTATCATACACATATGATTAGAAGCTTTATTGAGAAATGCAAAAAAAAATGAAAATTGATTGAAAATAACAACTCCTTGATGCAATATTTTTGTCAGTTTTTTGTTATTGGTTCAATACGTTTGAAGAGAAATGACAGTACTTTTATAAAACGTAAAAATATTATATAAAAAGCTCATTTTCATAGGGAATTTCATACAACCATACAATAAGTCTTAAATTTAAATTTTCATCTATATTTTATTAAGTCATCATTGTTCATTAGTTACAATACAATAATATATAACTTTATTTACCTATAGGTATGATTTCTCAAAGAACAAAATTTGGATAGAATACATAAAAATAATTTATAAAAAAGCAACTATAACGGATTTACAAACATACATACGAACGCAATCTAAATATATTCACAAGATTACAACAATATGAAGTGATGATTTGATGTATTAGGTTGTTAAATAAATCGTGCAATAAATGTTTAATGATTAAATTACATAGGTAATGTACAACTTAATAATATGTATCTACTCTCTCGATTGGCTGTACATATTTATCTCCTGATGATCTATAGATCTCTCATCTGTGAGTGTAGGTAGATATACCTAAATGATAAATATTATCACGATCTACAACAGAAACACCACACTTCTCCTGACAATAAAATTATCAAATATAAACCTTTTTGATGATTATTTTAAGACAGTCTTGCCCAACATTTTGTTACACTACCACAAAATGATTTTTTTTTTTTAATTTCCTGTTTGTTTTCGCTCGTTTACTTTTGCAATATTTTTTCGAAATAATTAATAATATCACAACCTTTGAATTATTTGGATGAGATCGCAATAAACTTACCCTCTGTATATTAATTGTACATAATTTGAATGCATTTGTCCATACAAAAATGTATTATAATCAACAATGTGCAGTAAATTATGAATTAATAAATAGATAAATCTAAAAAAATTATCCTCATTTTTAATTTTGAGAAATACAAATAGCATGATGTTCAATTAAATGATCATATAATAAATACACAAGCAGTTAACATAGCAGCCAAAAGGTGGACTTATACTTGAAGAATTTCGGAGTGTCAAATTTATGGGTAGTTCTTACTTTTTGTTTAGTGCATAAAATTCGAAGAGCAACAATTGATGACTTACTTACTAACACAAATTCTTAATTACAAAAATAATAAAATTATCAATCTACAGTAATGTACATACTATATTCGTTCGTCGGTAGCTTGGAGGTAGAGTATCGGCCTCATAAACAAGGGGTCCGTGGTTCGATCCCAGGTGCCGGCAAACTCCCCTTTCACGACACTAGCTTTTAGCTTACTGTGAAAGGTGTATAAGGTTGTATTTAGGTTTATAACAAAACCCAGATATATCTATTTTAAAAAAAAAAAAAAATGTAGATACTAAAATGGTTAAAGGTTCTTGAAACCAATGGTTTGCAACCAATGTATTGTTTGAGTAAAATTCACGATTTGAAAAATTGGGATATGATGATCCTTTCACAGAGTTCACATAAAAAATGTGGGAAAATATTAAATCATAACAATATAGTAATGTAGGCACTAGGTACCTACCTATACATGTATTACTAAGAATAATAATAATAGGTACGCAAGTCAGGTATGTATTAAACTTTTACAAAAGAGTGTGGATTATGAGGAAAATATTATTAACTATTGTGTACCTACTTATGTATGCGATATTAGTAGATTGTTATTATAATAAATTTATGAACTAGCTTTCAGCCCGCCAGGAATTAATCGCAATTTCAATTGCAATGCAATGAAAAAAAGACAGACTGTGTCTTGATACTCAATGGTTATTCTCCGTCATTATTATTAATTTTTTTTTAAAGATATATCTGGGTTTTGTTATAACCCCAAATACAACCTTAGACACCTAATACACATTCATTATAAAAACATATATATGTCGCCTCCCGATTGTTAGATTAGCCAGTTGACTAAAGGGCAAGGCAGTTAATAAAATGCCGGCATTCAACTGAATGGCTTACCGAGATCTAGCCGGATTGTTTAATGCAACTTTTATTAATCCTAGCGCCACAGTGCCAAATAAAGAAACTAAATTTCAACAATCGGGCTAGTTCAATCAGGCAAAATGCTGAACGTTTGACGCGTCATTGTGATTCAACGAAGAGGCTATAGTTATTCAATTTTATGCCGGCATTTTACTATCAGCCTAGCTATTTAGTTAACTGGCTAATGTAATTATCGAGCAGCGACGAAAACATACACGTTACACATACATGTACGAAAATACTTAAATATTTATTGAACATTATTTATTACGTGTGAAATCACGGATGGGCTGAAAAATCTATGGACGTGATCGATAAATCGAATCGTAAATCATTATAAAATTGATCATCACCGATATTTATTTATGTAGATATCTATATAATATGTATGCAATATTATATTCAACCGACAAATTAAGATAAAATTGATGTGAATTAATATTTGTCTCATACTTTTACACTTTGTTTCCATTAATAAATATTATAGGTATATTCATAGTACCACAACATTTTTCACAACTATATAAAATACACATGCAAGCTGTCTTCTCCGTGCCAATGAATTTAAGACATTCAGGACAAGGCACTGGAACACTTACGAAAAAGAGAGGGAGACCTATTTTTCGACGGGGAAATTTTTTACATTTATTTCTTAGAAAGTTGGTGTAATAAGAAGGATGAATGTAAATAAGCTACAATGGTTTGGACATGGGAAAGAATGAATGAGGACAGAATAACCAAGAAGGTAATATATTTGGCTGGGATGTATGGTGCTCGGAGACGTAGACGTCCGAGGATCAACGGTCACGTGTTGAGCACATTGAACAGGAGAGCAAGCATGAGGAATTGTATGACAGTGACGGAAGCGTAAGATGTATACAAGGATAGAAGGAAGTGGCGCTTGATCCATTTTGCCTACCCCGCGAGGGAAGCGGCGTGATGGTATTATATGTTTATATGTAGGATGATATTTCTTAGAAATGTTATTCAATAGAAAAAATACTTACATATGTAGATATATCGTAAACATATTTATGACAAAATTTTATCTTGAAACGAGGGAATAATAATTATTGTATTTCTAATGACAAAACTTTAAATATAGAATACGTTTTCAGAATTAGAATGTTAATTAAATTATTTACAAAATAAAATGAGAACAAAGTGATAATAGTAAATATTTACAAACAATAATATGAATACAAACAATAACAGTATGTTTAATATCAACTCTAGAATTATACAGAATCCAGAACAGTTGGAATTCTGGCAAATTAAAAGTTTTAACAATGCGGGATCGTATCGTAAATATAATAGATCAGCCATTGTACGTTACAATAAGATTAAGAAAGTCACAGAGCTTTTCAGTGATACCGGATATCCAACGAGATTCTAAGCCGGATAATTGAAGTCTATTAATAACTGAGTCAACATGGTTAAAGGAACTTCTATGTAAGTTGTAAGTATTATAAAAAAACTTAAGTACAAAAACCAGTGGTGATATTTTCGCAACCGTCACTCTTCAGATGATTTGCGTCGTTTTCATAAGCCGAGAATTTTTTTCCTAAATCCAGTAGTCACTTTACACAGTTTATGGATAATTGCCGACGAAAAAATGTATGTTTTATGAATGCGCTTTATCTTCTAGATATAATCCTTAAAGATCCCGAGGGAGAGCTATTTAAAAACGGCCTGAAGTATTTGTGTAAACATTCAGAAGTCTTCTATCTTCTACGTTCAGCCTAAGAAATCTTAGCAGAGGTATGCACAAAGGAAGAGCCGAAGAAATATTATTAAAAGGTAGCAGGAGCAAATAAAAATATTACGAAGGAATGGAGAATCTTCCCATAGGAAATATGTAATAATATATTCGTTGGATCTTTTGAAAAACCTTCAAATATTTATTTTGTAACTGCCATACTTTGCTCGCGCTCTGTTGGTGGTATTTTCAATAACATTTTTTTCTCATACAACAATTTTATTATTATTATTATTCTTATCATTTATTCTGTGAATTTATGATATCGTATGTTATATGAAAAAAAATACCAGAAATATTGGATACATGAATCTGTTTGGCAGTCTAAAATTGTGTGGAATATTTAAGGAAAATTAAAGGTTCATATCCCTTTTAATCGTTTTCTTGTAAACAAAGTATTGAATTTTAATGATCTAATTATTCAATATCACAAAAAAAATACAAGTAATAAAGTATAATAGGTATATACATTGTATATGTAATACAAGTAATTAAGTATAATAGGTATATAGGAACATTGTATATGTTCTTAATTTGAAATCAAAATCAGGATGATGGGTCACTGACCTTTCACTTATCAGCTGATTAGCTTTATCATATAATGATGATGCGTGAGATAATATGTATTTTAATTACATGTTTAATTAAATATAGTGAATAGAGGAACGTTGTACCTATGTACGAACGTTATCAAAATATTATTCCCACATATTATTGTATGTACAAGGGAACCTGTTTTTTATTTTTTTTAATTAGGCGCTTGTTATTCGTTGCTATATAATAATTATTTCCTTCTTGTAATATTCCAATACTGTCCGTATACCTATTGCCAAATTTTATCTGATGGGAACGGATTTTAAGATACCAATAATCTTATGAACATTAGAAGCAATTATTAAAGTTTTATATTAAAAAGAAAAAATGAATTGCGAAATTCCCGGAACACAATAGTTCTTACTTTTCTGTAAGCTCTCGAGTGTACTGTAAAAAACATCAGATATACTCACGTAAAAATCACCTTATTTAACATTGTATTCGATTACTGTTTATTTTATAAAACTCCATAATTTAATAATAATAATAATCGGACTATTTATATGTGGCGCCGTTTAATGATCCGTGACCATCTCAAGGGCGCCGTGACTTCTCCCGGACAGTAGTGTTTTCAACTTGGTTCTAAATGTGGTTGTGGACTGATTCACCCTCAGATCTGTGGGCAGTCTGTTCCAGGCGGATGGCGCGGCGGCTCTGAAGCTCCTTTCAGCAAATTTGGAGGTGTTCGCCATATTGGGTTTCACGAGTTTGTTGACAGCAGAAGAGGCCGAGCGCAGCGGTCGTCTCGGAGTTTCGTCAACGGAACAGAGTTCGGTTAGACATGTGGGTGCCGTGCCGCATAATGCCTTGTGGACAGTGAGACACAATTTAAACTCTACTCTCTCTGGGACCCTCAGCCAATGTAGATCTTTAAGTAGTGGAGTGATGTGGCAACGCTTATTGGAGTGGATGTTACATCAAGTATGTTAGATGTAGAACATCCGGAATAAGATACACAGGATTTGAGGAATCTGAAGATGGAATGGTACTTACCCCGTCCTGTGTTCGCCAATGTGTGAACTGTATTCCGTATTTGCTGTGATTGGTTTTGGAGAGTCACTTTCACTTATTTTTGCTTTTGTTGAATTAACTCATGAAATGAAATGGATGAAAAACCGAATATGAATGAATAATATTCTATTTGTTTGTTCCGCCGAAAATAGATGAAGTTGATGTGAACCGTGTTGCGACCGTATGTATACTGATGTTATGTAGGTACCATGGGATAGGTAATGAAAAAATGTAACAATAATCGGAATGATATCATGGGACCCAGGGTGTAGGTAGGATTAGATTTTGGCCCTCTGTTTCTTCAGTTACCTAACCATGTACATAATGAAAATTAAATATTGATAATATTTAACATATTCCCCACCCCAAAAGAAAAGAAAAGAAACAATGAGACGGTTATCCGAGCCGTGCTGAACCGATCTGAACATCCTCAGCTGTGAAAGATGTCTCCGAATATGATACAAAATATCATAAAATACATAAGAAAAATTGACAATCCGTTGGATGTGGTAATGCTTCCGAAGTGGTTAAGAAGAAATGATATTTCGATATCCATAAATTTCCGAAATTGTACCGATATCTTGATATCTTGTTACCGACCGTAAGTATGATTGAAATGAAATTTTTTTATCCAGATGGTATTATTCGTACAGAAGCTGTATTCCGTCCGTGTTGTAATTGTACGAATTCGCCAGAAAATTATACTAGGGGCGCTGTTGACCGAACCGTGAGTGTGGCCCCTAATATAAGTAGCAAAGCATTCATGTAATGTTAGCACCGAACCATAGATGAGTTAACATGAATGTACCGTAACCGTAAAACCGAAGTGTTGATTTTCCGAGAATGTATTAACTCGTTGAGTGTATAATTGACCGAATTTAACCGAAAATTATACTAGGGGCGCTGTTGACCAAACCGTGAGAGTGGCCCCTAATATAAGTAGGAATGCATTCATGTAACTTTAGCACCGAACCATAGATGAGCTTACATGAATGCACTGTAACCGTAAAACCGAATTTGTTGATTTTCCGAGAATGTATTTTTCCTTTGAGTGTTCCGTTGACCGAATTTAACCGAAAATTATACTAGGGGCGCTGTTGACCGAACCGTGAGAGTGGCCCCTAATAATAGTAGGAATGCATTCATGTAACGTTAGTACCGAACCATAGATGAGCTTACATGAATATACCGTAACCGTAAAACCGATTTTTGTTGATTGTCCGAGAATGTATTAACCCGTGAAAAAATGTGTTAATCCGAATATGTGTTTAAAATCCACAAGATTGTAGACTCGTACATATATGAAAAATTGACCGAATTTTGTACGAATCTATACTATGTAGTTATTACAAAGGCAAAGGACAGATTTTCACCACAGGTCGGGTGAGAATCCCCGTGGATGTCTTGATAGTTACCACCCGAGTCACTTCATCTAATCCCGGGTGTAAATTGATTATCCTTGCCATCTTCCACTCAAGACTGAGACGTCGAATATTTGTATTTTGCGACTTATCCTTTTGAATGAGAGCAATATCTAGATGAAAAACAGTAGCTTGCACATTTTTGACTAATGCAAATAGCGCCATATTGCGTTCCGATGTAGAGATGAAACCTGAATATTTATTTCCTTTATTTCGAACATTATGTATAAAACGTTTATACAATGCAATTACTCGCAAGAGCTTGGAAAATGAATAATATCTATTGAAGATATCCCACTCGTCGGTTTGATGTGAAATATGAAGTGAAGTTTCCACATGACTGACTACCTGTTGTGATTCCACACTTAAGGAACGTGGTTCAGATTGAGGCCATTCCGATTTTGGCTTCTTCAACCACTCTGGATCCCACCAGAGAGAATGATTGACAAGTTCCTTAGGTAGTAAACCCCGAGAAGAAGCATCTGCAGGATTACGGTTTGAAGGTACATATTTCCATATGTTTGTATTACACAATGAGTGAATTTGCGATATCCGATTTCCCTCAAACATCTTCAGCTGATGAACTGGAGTCTTAAGCCATGCCAGTACCACTCGAGAGTCACACCATGCTGCAACGTCAAACTGTATGAATTTTTCTAAAGTATTTTGAATGCGATTCAATGCCCGTGCTAATAGAAGAGCTCCACATAATTCCAAGCGAGGAATAGTAAGTTTTTGTTTGATTGGAGCAACCTTTGACTTTCCCATGAGCAGCCGTATTGTAACATTTCCATTGGCATCTTCCGATCTGAGGTAAACTGCAATGCCATATCCAAGTTGTGATGCGTCAGAGAATCCATGAAGTTCACAATGTACAACCTTATCCGAAGGTGACATTCTACGATCAATTCTAATTTTTCTAAGTTCCGAAAATTGACATACGTAGTTTTGCCATTTGCGTATAAGATCCTGTGGTAATATGTCATCCCATTCCAATTTCAATAACCATATTTCTTGTATAATAACTTTAACAGCAAAAGTAACTGGTGTCAACCATCCGCATGGATCATAGATCCGAGCTATATGAGACAGAATAGCTCGTATAATGTATGTTGTGTTGAATTCCTGCATCTGGTACTCAAAATAATCTCCTTGAGGAATACATTGAATACCCAACACTCCAAATACGTATGAATCATCATTGCCAAATAACTGAGGTTCTTCACAACACACCGGTGATATGTTTGATAGAAATTCTTCACTATTACTACACCATTTCCGTAAGTGAAAGCCCGCGCTTTCTAAAAGTTCCGTAAGTTCCGTTTTGAATTCCAAGGCTTCATTAACCGATGAAGCCCTGCTGACTACATCTTCCATGCAGATATCATCTTGAAGAATCCTACTAGTGTGTGGATGAGTATTAAGACCGATTTTTGCCAATTCTAACAAACACCGAATTGCTAAAAATGGCGATGATGCTACTCCAAATGTGACTGTAGAAAGACGATAAACCTTGAGTTCCTCTTCAGGTGAATTCCTCCAAAAAAGCCCCTGATAATTTCTGTCATCTGGATGAACAATAATTTGTCCGTACATCCGCTGTATATCTGCCGCGAAAACAACATTATGCAATCGAAACTTGAAAATGATATCCGCTATGTTATTCTGTAATTTCGTTCCGCAATAGAGTACATCATCAAGAGATATTCCGCTATCTGACTTCATCGATGCATCGAATACAACCCTCAATCGATGCATCGACTTCATCGATGCATCGAATACAACCCTCAATCGCGTGGTGGATGAGCTCTCCTTGACTACCCCATGATGAGCCAGAAAATATTTTATATCTGAAATCGGAACTTCTTCCATATGTTTTAGGTTTATAATATACTCTTGAATAACTTCTGTATATTCCGCCTTCATAGACAGGTTGCGCAATAACTTTCCCTCTAATGCATAAAATCTTCTCAAGGCAAAAGATTTCGTCATTCCAAGTTCATTACAATTTTCCCGGAAAGGTAATCTGACAATGAATTTTCCGTCCTCCGTTCTGTTCAATGTATTTACAAAGTTTTCCTCACACTTTTGATCTTCAAAATTTTCCGTATTTTCCAAAGGTAGTTCCTTGATTTTCCAAAACTTTTCCATCATAACATTAATCGTAATACTATGGGAAAAACATTTTGAGTTTTCACTGCTGATATTATCATATAATGCAGTTTTTCCCATAATGACCCATCCAAATATCGTTGAGTATGCATATGGCAGTCCTTGGTCGAAATTGATTCGTTTACCGTCCAATATTTCATTGTATATGTCTGCCCCGAGAATCATATCGATTGTCCGCGATGAATAAAACTCTGTATCCGCTAATGTGATATTAGTAAACTCCTTTAGAATATCTGATGAAACCGTATGAGTAGGTAGATTGCCAGTAACCGAATTAAGTACGTATGCATTTACGTTGAGTAAAAGTCCCTCCGTATACACGGGTTTTACACAACATATGACCTGTCCTCTTGTTTGTTGAGTATTTTGTCCCACTCCTGATACTGTAATATTTGATTTCCGACGTTTCAAATTTAAACGCTGCATACAAGCCTCCGTGATGATCGAATATTGGCTACCGGGATCGAGTAGAGCTCTGATAATATGAAAATTACCCGCAACATCCTGTACGTGAATCATAGCTGTAGCAAGAAATACCGCGTTTGAACATCTATCCGATTTAACATGTGATGCACTGCATGAAACTGTATTGACGGTTTCTTCGTTACGTGAAGAAGAAGATAAATTTGACTCAGTCTGATGCAGCAAAGTGTGATGATTCTTTCCACATGTCCTACATTTATTCTTAGACTGACATTTATTAACAAAATGAGCCCTCAAACAATTCCAACATAGCCTTTTATCGTTTACAAATTGTCTTCTTTGTTTAATATTCATGTTAATAAATCGTTCGCAAGCATGTATGGGATGATCCCCCTCGCAACATACACACACAGCAGATATAGCAGAAAAACACTTATGTTCTCGCAGATTCGCCCCGTCAAATCTTGATGAAGAAGAAGAAACATTCACTGCATCCATAGCCTTGCATTCGTTCTCTAGAAACTCTGGCAACTGATTTAAAGTAGGTATAGATAAATTGTTTGAAACCGCTTTACCTTCAGGTACATCCTTCATTTCATTTTTGATTTTACCGTATTGTTTAAACAAATATTTTACCTCATACAATTTGGATTCATATTCTATGTACTCCTGAAGATGTACATCTTTGTCAAAACCGACCTTTTTCGCTACTTCAATTGAAACGTAACTTTCCAAAAAGTTTTCCCACAACACATTCAAGTTATCGCATCGAACGAGAAATGAGTTTATCGCAGTTTCATTTTGCAAAGACACAGCCTTTCCCGTTTCCAAAAGATTGTCTATCGAAATCTTTGCTAACCTATATTTAATTGCCTGAGACATCTTTCACCACACCGAAGTTGTAAAGAATGTTTTTTAACCGAATTGAAATTGAAACAAATTCAAGAAATAGAATGTTGTAGGTATATTTGTACTATGTACCCGATATGTACTGTGTACCCAATATATTATATGAAATTGTTGCAATGATAAGTGCCCCTTATGAAAAAATACCCGTATTTAAGTTAGCTTGTATTTATTCCCGAATGTGAGTATACCCAAACAAAAATATGCTACTATAACCCCCCAAACCCCAATCTATCCGGTTCGAAGGCCAAAAAATGGAGTGGATGTTACATCAAGTATGTTAGATGTAGAACATCCGGAATAAGATACACAGGATTTGAGGAATCTGAAGATGGAATGGTACTTACCCCGTCCTGTGTTCGCCAATGTGTGAACTGTATTCCGTATTTGCTGTGATTGGTTTTGGAGAGTCACTTTCACTTATTTTTGCTTTTGTTGAATTAACTCATGAAATGAAATGGATGAAAAACCGAATATGAATGAATAATATTCTATTTGTTTGTTCCGCCGAAAATAGATGAAGTTGATGTGAACCGTGTTGCGACCGTATGTATACTGATGTTATGTAGGTACCATGGGATAGGTAATGAAAAAATGTAACAATAATCGGAATGATATCATGGGACCCAGGGTGTAGGTAGGATTAGATTTTGGCCCTCTGTTTCTTCAGTTACCTAACCATGTACATAATGAAAATTAAATATTGATAATATTTAACACTTATTCTCTCTGTAGATAGTCCTGGCGGCAGCATTAAAAGCCATCTGGAGGCGATTAAGAAGAGTCTGGGGCAGTCCTGTGTATATGATGTTGCAGTAATCCAGACGAGAGATGACAAAGGAGGCGATCAGACTTTTTACTGCATCTACAGATAGATTTTTGGATACGAGATGCAGTTGACGAATGTGGAAAAAGGCTGTGCTTACTGTCCTGGATACTTGGGCTTCCATGGAGAGTGCTTCGTCCAGTAGGACACCGAGAACGGATATTGTGCGCGATGGTGTTATGTTGGTGCCAGCGACAGAGATTTGTTTGGTATCTATGAGATGTTGACGTCCTGGGGAGGCAACCCACATAAATTCGGTTTTGGTCGGATTCAGTTTTAGGCGTCTCTGGGCCATTATGGACGAGAGTTTTTCAACGCACCGGACAGTGGTAGCCACTAGATTGTCCTTTTGATCGTAATGTAAATAAAACAAAAAACTTTATAAAGTCTTACGATCTACTACATCGTAAAACTTTACAAAGTTTTTTGTTTTGTTTACATTACTTTATTTAACATGTTTCATTCAACGATGAGGTATGCTGCGTATCTCGAGTATTTTATTTTCTACGCAATGGAGGGGATGATTTGTAGGTTTTTTTTTATATGCAGGTGGATGACTTGCATGTCTATTACATGCGATTTGTCTTCTGACTAACCCGCTTGTGGTAATAACCTTGATGATATGAATGAATGAGAACACTACCTTTTTCTTGTTATCATATATATCATCCTTCATAATCTGTTCAGGCTCAAACCAATATTATGATAACGACATTTCATGTACGATATTTATTTATTTATTTATTCATTTACAATCATAATATACCAAAAGGTACAACATGAAGATAATATAATGCGAACAATGTCAATAGAAAAATTGTTAATAACACACCCCATTACAGGCATAAATAAAGTGTAACCCGTACCACTACTCCCCGAGCCAACTCCCTCAGCACCCTCGAAGCACTCACCGCACTTCTCAAACTCAAAAGCGTTAGAAAGTCCTGCAAATGAAATAACAAGAGCCAGAATGACAAGGAGGTACCGGAGAGAAGAAAGTCTAAGCATACTGAGAGATTTATAAACATTTTAAATATAAAGTAAATTTAAACATTTTAAAAACCAGAACAAAATATAATGACAAAAAAACACGTTAGATAAGGGAAATTATAATAAATTGGATTGCTTATAGGTACACAATTAAAATACTAATAGTAATTAGAGATATATAGCAATCCATCGCAATCAAAACAAAAAAGAGGAGGGGGATGAAATTTTGAGGCTCAAGTATTGTAAAGTTACACCATTTGAATGATGCGCAGGTATTATCCAAATTTTATTAATGTAATAAAATATTGTATCTTTTTATTTTTGTTTTCAATGTACTTAGTTAAGACAACAGTAGGGAAGAAATATGAGATGAAAAGTATTATGAAATAATATATCTCAATTTCTGAAACAAATAATAACAAATATGAAATTATTATACCTATGTAGGAAGGAAATTATACTATGTCAACTTTTGACTAAATTGAAATAATTATGAACATAGTGTTTTAGTTCTCAGTATCGCCTTTCTGATGGTATACTCACCTATGTTGATAACACATTACCTATATTTTGTTATATCCATAGAAATTCAAAAAATCATAAAAGTTACTAGACAAAAATTTTATGACAACTTTTTATCGAATCAAAACGATTTCGTTTCAACCAAAGAACGTTTAACAACAGTGTAAACAGAACAATAAAAAATACTTGGGTTAGTTGGAAGATGTCGCACCTTTGCGATAAACTCGCCGATAAACTATGGTAGGTATAAACAAATAATTGTGCAAAATTAATTGTATATACCGCATTGCAATCCTATTGCTGCTTATTAATTTTGTTTCAATATTTTGTACAATAAAGTTAATCATTATACAGTGGCGAGATTATCCCTTTGCAGTGATCCACAATCATCTTCGATAGCATTTCAAAGTAAATAAACATGTGTGAAGCTATGTAACGTAATTATGTTTAAAATAAACTTTGAACGTCCATACTGAATAATAGCTTTTGTTTACATAATGTAGTTTCTTCCTGACATACATATTTCTATAAAGCTTTATAATATGTGTAAGTGCTATAGTATAATGATGGATATACTTTCCTACTTGGAAACTTAAAAATGTTGATGTTGAAACCACAAAAAGATACTACCTAATACCCGTACAACACATTTTTGGTTGGAAAAGTAACATTATTCATATTACAGTATTCGTATAACTCTCTCGTTATAATGAGTTTACATACAGTCAACACATTGTGCAAATTAAATGTATGTAGTCCCGATTGGTTTAAGTTGATAAAAATGTATGTAAAGAATTGTGTAGAAGACCATGGAGAAAACCTCAATTTTACCACTGTAACATCAATACAATACGCATAAATCTGGATTAGTTTGGTCTAGATTAAGGATTAAGTAGAATCTCACTATTAATTTATTTGGTTTTATCAATTTTGTAATAACTATCCGTGAATCGTGGCCGAAAGATATAGATAAGAAGGAAAAAGGTCTCTGCGGTATATTAAATACGTATCATTGATATATTGGGATCATTGCAAATGCGGGAAATTTATATAATTCAAGGGTTTATCTTCACTCACAGGAATAAATATTTTATTTATAAACACGGGTGAATAGAATGTAAATAAATAAATAATAAGAATTTAGTGAATTACCAATCGGAGGGTCGTGATTTAATGAAAATGGATCCGAATGATTTTTACGTTTTATATATATTTTTTGTAAATTTTCCCTTAAAAAATTATGAGGACAATTTTGTTAACTGATGTAAAAAGGATTATTGGAAATGGTTTAATTTAATATACATTAGCATGTTTACATTCAGGGATTCAGTTTGTTTTTTTCTTTATTATCTTTATTATTTTATGTAATTTTTCTGGGATGAGCAGGGAAGATAAAACGCACATACTAATGTACATATAGTTTTCCTCCATTACAAAATCATCACTATGTTTTTTTACGTACTTACTCTTGTTTTAGATTGTAAAAAAAAAGAAAAAAGTTTTTTACTTTCACTTGATTGATACATTATATTAAAATTAGAAGCTGTTCGGACAAACATTTATCTTCAGTAGGTAACTCTTATTTTTATGTAAAATTTACATATATGCAAAATTCCCCTTTCACGACACAAGCTTCTAGATTACTGTGGAAGGTGTATAAGGTTGTATTTGGGTTTATAACAAAAGCCCAGATATATCTTTCTAAAAATAAAAAATAAAAAATTTCAAAGAAATACAGACAGTGAGAAACTCTACGTCAAAAATCAGATAAAATAGGTAATGATGTAACAAGCAGACATATCTTATAACTAACCATCAAGACACATCCCACTAGTGGGGTAGTCAGTAGACCAGCTACATGTTATAAACATATCACAAAAAATAAGTAAATATAATTTATAACACAAGTCAAAATCGATTTTTGATCTTAAAAGTAAATACCTACCTATAAAGATACTGAACATGTCAAACAAACCAATAAATCTTTATTAACAAAAGAAAACTATTGATATTACTACGTTGTCCATATTACATGTATGTAATTTACAAAAAAAACACATGTTTATAATTTTTGTGAAATGCCCATCCAAAAATTAATTTTTACACAATGGTTGAGGGGTAAAAAATTATATGAGCAACTTGCCACAAGACATTACCTCCCTTTGTTCTATACAGGGGGCACAAGGACGTATGTATGTTATGTAGGCACACTAGCAAACTAGGTATATCGACACACAATACAATACACCAATGATAATAATACATATATCATCCATCTATGCATTTATTTTTATTACGTATGTAGGGGACCACGTCTCTAAATGACATGTAACAAGCAGACAATTGAATTTAATTCTCAAATGTTTTTTATTGTTATTATTGGGTACCTATATCATCTGAGCATTTTATACTACCCTCTCTATGTCTGTACTTCGTTAGTGGAAGGGGTAGTAAACAAACGATTCAAGATACTTTAACTGCTCATTTTTTTATGTTTGATGATGTTGGTGTATTGTTTTACACTTTTTTATTTTACTTTTGTTTGTATTTTTTCTCTGTACTGTCTCATTTGTGTCGTCAATATAAAAATATTAATATTGATACAATTTTTTTTTGTTTACATATTTTTTAGAGAAAATCATGTCAATTTTCTTATTTTCAATGCCCTATTTTTTATTGCTTTATTCACTCATCATCAATGTATTATTTTTAATTTGTATGAAAAAGAGAATTTTTATGTTTTATGTCATGTAGTTAATCTGCTGGCTACCCCACTTGTGAGAGATGCCGTTATGGTGAAGATAATTATCTAATAATCTTTTTTCAAAATTATGTTGTCACTTAAATGTATTTTAAAAAGCACCCGATTATCTGGTCCTGTGCTTTCAAAGAAGATTCAGTGTATTGTAACTATTCTTAGTATATATAGTAGATAGGTATTTATTTTTATTTTTTATTTTTTATTTTAGAAATATATACGGCAAGAAGCCTTTTACATGTTGACATAAATTTTTAAAAATATAAAAAGATAACAGTGACATAACCATAGGTATAAAATTACTCAGTGTCTAAAGATCAAACAGTAACCAGGGAATTATGTGTGAAGAATAAATAATTAACACAAGGTATCTAGGATACATAGTTGAATTTTATTATAATATGTTTTTTTTTATTAAATTTCAACAAGGGTTTATTATTATCAAAATATTTGTATTTTGTCGATAGAAAATTAAATATTTTACTTCATAATGTTCTTGTTTTCAGTATAGTATGTTTATGAACACAAAAATAAATTAAACAAGCGATATTTTACACGCGCCCATACCAAACATTCTAAACTTTCCGTAGACAAACATTATTCAATTTCGTTTCAATATTTAAAGAAAACTTTTTATTGAACTGTTTACATATTCCAAAATCACTACGCACAAAATTTTGGAAGATCAAAGATTTTCCAGTGCTTAATTCGTGGTATTTTATTTAAGTTTTTTTTATTAAAACTTTAGAACAACTAAATATAAAAAAAATGTTACGTAGGTACAGGTAAATGTATGTACTTTTAGTTGCTTTATCCATGTTGTATCTTCCACTCTTTTCTGTAAGTTTTCGAGTGACTTAGAAAAGACAGAGTATTCGTTAAAATAAACCGTATAAGACATTTCACATCTTTAATTCAACGATGATGTTTAACACCCATCCTGCACGTTTTAACTTTATCGACACGAAGAGGACGACATCATTTTTATTACTTGCAGACTGTTCACTGGCTACCCCCACTTGTGGGAAATGTATTGAAGGATAAACATATTTTGAACTACCTACTACAGATTAATCATTCCAATTGATCACACTCATCCATAGTCAACCTATTTGAATAGGTATTAACTAGGTAGGTATGTTGTATGTGATACACATACATATGTGAACTTCCTTAATGAGTGCACAACACAGAGTTTCGATGCTTATGAATCGACTTTAGGCTTGGTTAAGAGTACTCTTTAAACTTAGATAACATTCCCAATTCCTCTGTGTCATGATTTGAAATTTTTGAAAGTTGTATATATAACATAACACGTATAGACAATTCACACAGACCGAGCTAGTCCCAAACCCAGGACAATTTGAAAAAGGTAATTCTTCATTTTGCCCTGGCCGGGAATCGAACCTGGGACCTCTTGTGTTACAACCTATGTTACAACTCAATATTTTTCCACTCTTGAAATCAAGTTTTATACGATTTCATACATGACATACATACATTCGTGATAAGCATGACACAGAGGAATTGGGAATGTTACCTAGGTTTAAAAAGTACTCTAAACTAAGCCTTGAGTCGATTCATAAGCGTCGAAACTCTAAGTTGTGCACTCCTTAAGGAAGTTCACATATGTATGTGTATCATATACAACATACATACCTAGTTAATACCTATTCAAAAAGGTTGACTATGGATGAGTGTGATCAGTTGGAAGGATTAATCTGGAGTAGTTAAAAATATGTTTGACATCTGTACTTCTAGTAAGTAAAAAATCCAGTCCCCGACATCCAATTGTGCCAAAAAATTCATAACGTAATGAAGGATCTTAAAGTTTTCTGAATATTGGTTGACAATACCTGGCATCATTGTACGAATTACTGAACACGCGTATGAAGAGTAGGCCGGTACCTACATATTATGGACCAAACAATTTATCGCACAGTGTATGAAATAATATGCACTTGTAATGCGGTCTTTATTATGGTTTATTTATTGGCAACTCACACATGCACAAACAGTCAAATAATTTAATGTACATACTAGCACACACATGTTATGCACCTTGTATCTGAGTCAACAATAAGTCACACAACATGTAATATTGAAACATTAAAAAGAGTAATAAAAATGCACTTTCTTTTCCCGCGGATTCCTCGAAATAGAATCAGTCTCATTCTCATCTTCTTTGGTGGCAGGAGGTTTGCCAGCCATAGGTACTAAAATAATGTCTTATTTTTTGTTGGCATGGAAAGGACAACTTATGTGTTTATATATGCAACCTGTTTGCTGGCTACACTACTTGTGGGATGTGCAGTGATAGTATAGTAGAAGACATAATGTTTCTGTATAAAGATTATTTTTAATCAAATAGATAATAAGCCATAGAGCATGAAGTCTGCACCTACATAATCTTATGGTATAGTATAGTAGGGTTAGTTGGAAGATATCGCTTACACGCGATAAACTCGCCCATTGTGCATGATAATTATTGGTATTTATAATCTGTTTATATGTATGTCTTTTAAGCACAATTTTTTTTTTACGCGGCGGCAGAATTGCCATCCACACTTCTCAGCATTATACAACCGGATAAGTCTCCATATGATCAGTCATGGTCACACAAAAACTTAACAGTCTAATGCCGGGAAAAATTCACCTATCCAGATATACAGGATATCAAAGGATTAGGCTCAGAACGCGCGGGTTCAAAATATCAGCATTGTGCCTGAAATATCTGTGTTCAAAAACTTTTTTACAATATTACAAATGTTTATTATAATAGATTTTTGAATTTTAATGTACAAATTAACCGGTAAATCTAATTTTTGTAATTTATTTATTAAAGATTTCGGAGTTACCCCTGTAGCTGACATGACTAAAGGTATTATATAAACGGACCTAGAATGCCAAATATTTTTTATTTCTCCTGCTAGTTCTGTATATTTACGTATTTTTTCTGCGACGGTTGTTTGTATATTATGTGTATTTGAGACAGCGATGTCCATTAGGTACGTTATTTTATTACGTTTATCATGTAATACTAAATCGGGTCTATTATGATGTATTCGTCTATCTGTTATTATTGTTTTATCAACTATAATAGAACCTGTAATGTTGATTTCCTAAAACCGGTTCCGGGTTGTATTTATAATTATTATTATAGTATTTATTTATATTTTATATTGCATAATATATTTATAGCCTCAGCATCACTCATGTATTGGCCGCAATACCAGAAAGAGAGAGAGAGAGAGAATATATTTATAGCCCTGATCTTTTCTTTTGCTTTCAGTAAAATTTATTATAAGACTAATATTGGATTTCGTAAATAGGAGAACTACTCCTTTGTCATGTTTCTATGTTAAAGGCCTTGGCCATTAATCATATTAAATAAATTAATAAAATAAATAAACTCAGCCGAGAAGATGAATTTTAAAGTATTATCAATTGTTTATGTACCTTTTTCAATTGCATACCTGCGACCTTTAGGTGGATGCTCGATTAAACGGCGCCGAATAAATCATCCGACATAGGCACACACATGTATACTACTCGTAATGGAGTTTCGCAAATACGAAAAAATGTCTATTTGTTGCCTAGATAAAAAAATTCAGTAAGTTTATAAATGCCAAATAAAAAAACTCCCACATAGTTAGCAAACAAATACGTAATAAATAAAAAATAATACTTATTTAAATCCTACTTATATTATATAAACATAATATTGAATTATTTAATTATCTTACCATCTGTCTGAATAAATTCTTTATAACAATAGGAGTAAAAAAGGTGAATCTGATTTTATGCAAAAATAAATTTATTATATGCATATCATTGAATCAGTGGTTTTCAATATTTAAAATAAAATTATTTTTATAATTCACCGTATATGCTATTTTATGTTTATGCTATATTTAAGCTGGTTTTCAGCACAGTGAGAAAACATTTGTAAATCATATTTCATTTTGATTTAAACCAATCTAAATAAATCATTCAAATCAATTCAATGCAGAAACATTCTGTTCACTTTGAAAATCGAACCCACAACCCCTCGCTTATGTTTCTGCTCGTTTGCGAAGTTGGATTGATTGCAATGAGTTTTAAATCCAAATTTGATATACATCTATATAGCTTGGTAAGTAATTCCAGTCTCCGGCACCTGATTGAGTAAAATTTTATGAATATACTTTAGAAAATAGTACATTAGACGCATGTAAAAAACTGCAAGTTTAATTTGAAAGTTATGTAACTTATGTTCTGGTACCTAATCTAAAAGGAAGAATAAATGAATCGATTTCGTAGTATAAAGAAGTAGTTTTTAATGACAAATAATGTAGAAATTGATTCGTACTGAAATTCAAAAAAATATGGGATATTTGATTAATAACAAATAAAATATAATATGGATAGTTGAGTTTTGGCTACAATTTTATACACACACAAAACATCGTAAAGCGACAATACGACAATAATAATAACATGTTATAAAATTGGGATTTCTCTTGTTACTTGAGAATCACTGGTTCGATAGTATATATTTTGTAGAAAATATAGCACTGTCATGATACAATAATGTGCATATATGCATAAATTATTGGGGCTATCAACTTAAGGGTAGGTACTGTGTGTTATATTGTTTGGTGGTGAATTATGGGTTAGATATGGGATCGCAATATCACTTGTTAATATGACAACAAGGGCCTTTGCCCTATCGGACTATTTTTAATACACTTTATATAACATAGGGTAATAAATATGCACCATTGATTTTGATAAGATAAAAAAATATGAATTTAATGGTAGATTTTTATAAAACAGGTGACGGTTTAATATACATATATCTATGGACAAGACCACGACATCTCTCAAAAATGAGGTAGTCATCAGCATGTATTGAAAATATTATATATATTTTTTCTGTGACATCATAATATGGGTTCTGATTCATGGCAAATCATGTGTTGTTTACCTATAACAGAAATTTATTCAAGTTATCTAAAACTTCGACAAAGAATGATAAAAGCTACATATGGTCAGCTCTATTATACGGAAGTGAAACATGGCCTCTGAAAGTAAACGTGATGAATCGGTTAGAAGCATTCGAAATGTGGATACACCGAAGAATGCTTCGTATACATTGGACTGAAAAAGTCAGTGACATCGAAGTACTTAGGAGAGCCGGAGCCAGGAGAGAGCTGTTGTCGATTGTCAAAGTGAGGAAGGTCTCATATTTGGGTAACGTGCTGCGTGGAGAAAAGTATCGTCTCCTCCGCCTTATATTGGAGAGTAAGATAGAAGGAAGACGGGGGGTTGGCAGAAAGCAGATGTCCTGGCTGCGCAATATTAGAAAGTGGACCGGAATCCGGACAGTGGATGACCTGTTCAGAGCAGCACAGGACGGATATTTTCGCCGGAGTGATCGCCAACGTCGGGGGGACCTGACATGGCACAGAAAGAAGAAGATAAACTCAAATATTGCTCCCACACGCACACAGTTGTAGTATGCAATAATACATTAGTATGTTCTTATCGTGAATGCGAAATACCTACGTAAGTTGTACCAGAAATATCATAATTGAATTTTCAAATTTATACAAATTTATCGATTTATCGACTAACAACTATGTAGAAATTTGAAGACGCGAACAATGCTTTTATAGAAGAATAATAACTATATATACCTAAGTAGCTTTATATTTTTTATATCTAATGTCATATAATAATATTTCAAGATAATTGAAAAAAACACAATATGTAGTTAACTTCCAAATGACTTTATTAACTTCGCGTACTAGTATTCGGAGACTCTCGTCTCCATCATCAGGCGATTAGTAAAAAGTAACTTTTTTACTAATCGCCTGATGATGGAGACGAGAGTCTCCGAATACTAGTACGCGAAGTTAATAAAGTCATTTGGAAGTTAACTACATATTGTGTTTTTTTCAATTATCTTGAAATGGACTTCCAACAAGTACCTTCGGTCAACAACATTAATGTTTTAATAATATTTCATAATTCACTCGGTGTCGGGTGCCTTGCCTGAAATGAAAGAAAGAATGTCTCTCATAATTATATTTAGATGTGATTCAATTCAATTAATATATTTGTGTGTTGGCTGCATTTAATAAACGCGATATCTACTTAAACATTTAAGAAGCTACTTTTACTTGGAAAGAATACTTGGTAAATATTTGTGATCCCATCACAACTGCAGTATAATTGTAGAATAAATAAACATTAAGTAAATAAATAAACAAATAATCAAACAGTTCACAAATTTGTATAAATGCCACGTTTTGAATGTAGACAGCGGTGCATGGTGCAGAGTAGAGGAGTCACTTTAGCGTTATTGTGAAGAAGGGTATAGGTGGTTTTGTTTATCGACACTTGTCAGAGTTCTCACGGTGAAGATTCACCTCGATGCAATGTTGGACTGTGGGAAAATTTAATGAGCGTGAAAAACAACAGTGAAAAATAACATTTATTAGTAATAACAGTATTAATTATATCAAACATTATTTGTATTGAAAGGTTTGGTTTAGAGTTTGGAGCCAGAGATTTTGGCAGCAGCAATGGACTGTGATCTCTGGAGGAAGCATCTAAGAGCCATAGACCCCAACTCAACTGAACATAGTTATGCAGAAAGCAGACAGTCCACAATTACGTATATTTGAGTTTTTTGTCTTACGAGATTTAAAATGTCTAATACTACAGTCTACAAAAACCAGCCAGGGGCCTTTCATATAAACATTTCATAAAAAATACGTTGAAAAAAAATCAGTTCGCTCAATATAATATAGTGTCTATATGCAAAGACGGCCATATTTAAATTATACTTTTTGTGGGCTGTCTGCTTGCTGCATAACTACGTTTCTAGTATGATGGAAAGAAAATGAGTGAATGTATTAATTATTTATCTTTCTATATCATCACGGCATATCCCAATGCGATGTTGCCGGTAGACTGTATTTAATGAATATTATCTCAGTAATCCTAAATATTAATTATACTTTTTTAATCATGGTGTTCTGCTCCTACCAAGGTAGGCATGCTCTTTATATATTAAAACGATGTACAAAGAAGAATCAAAATAATCAATGCACGAATATGATAATAGTTGTTTTATAGCGTAATGGCTACTCTTGGAAAAAGAGCAAGTACGCATTATTACTAACTCTTTGCTCCTGCACAACCTAAATTATAAATTTACCCATCATAATATAATAAGTTATACAATATAAATAGTTGCTGCCCATAATTTTCATAAAAAATCACAGTGATTTTTATAAGCTGATAATTTGATTTCATATTGAGTATCTGTTCTTATTGTGTTAAATCAATCCTAACCTAATGCAATAATGTATGAAATGGATCTGTGTGTTGTATTTATATCTCGCTCTCACCTAGAGAACCTCTTCCATCTTCACGCTAATAACGTAAACATCTTTACTATTGTAAAACACGGCTCATTTATATCGATATCATTATACAGCAATTCAAGAAAAAACAATATTTCAGAAATCTTAAAAAAAAGTAATGATAGGTAACTAAGTTGGATTAATTTCCAAAAACCGAAAAAACGATTTCAAAACCGAATTTTCTACATATAAATAATAAAATTACGAAATAAATACCCGTGCCTTATAAATCTACACATCCGCTATTGATCAAATATAATATTTTCATTGAAATAGACTAGAAACAATTTCAATAGGTTTTGGAACAATTTAGATGTTTTTTGGAAAAAAGTATAACTTCTTCCCCCGCAAGATTATTTTAACAATTTTTTTTTCTTTGAAACTGTTCTTTTATTTAATAATAAAATTCAAACCATAAATAAAATGTGTTCTCAAAAGTTAATGAAAAAATGTCATTTTATAAATTAACTCTATTTAAAAATATTTTAAAGTAGGTATTTTAAAAATGACAAATGCTGTTAAAAAAATACCAGTAATATTTCATATTAGATCAGTACCTATTCAGGTATAAATAATTTAAAATAGAAACGAACCAATTGTTCCTTCATAAACTTATCTAAAATTTTATAATACGGAATGGTATTTACTTTCCATGCCGTAGACAGTGTGAGAATCTGAGGTGTCTTGTATTGATGATGAGGTATTGAGGAGGTATGGAGAGGTGTGAGGCGTGGGAAGCTGTAGTGTTTACTATACAAACTTGTACAGTACTGTACCTTTGAATATAGTAAGTATATACAATTTTAATAGGAAGATGAAGGTATACATACGGAACATTATAATCAATTCGCTTATTTTAGCGCCCAATACAATATTTACGTTAAATAATTGATATTCAAAGACGATCACTACCTATCTATCCAAAGACTTGCGTGGAATATTTTTGAGACTGTCCGTAGATAATTGGCTAAAAGTGGAATACTCGTAAATGTTCATCTCTTATATTCCCAGCGATGTTTTGAATTTCTTATTTTTATTTGGCACAAAGAGGATAATCTGCATGTTTATTATTGACAGATCTGGCAACTGACGGTTTATGGTGGAAGTTTATTATAATTTCTAAGAAATTACAATGCAACAAATTATTTAACCATTTCACGTGAGATAACAAAAAAAAACATAACATACGTGGACAATTTACACAAATCGAGCTAGATGCAAAATAAAATATAAATCTTGTATTATGGAACTAACGCAATGATACAATACCTACTATATTCGAATGATGTACTAAACACATTTACGTGTAACACACGGAAACAGGACTATTTGACAAGGCAATTTTTTTATTTTATACCTCGTGAATCAAAGGCAAGAACGTTATTTCCGCACGACGTCGTTTTGCTTTAGTTCATTTTTGTTTTTCAAAAATATTTTGTTCATTTTTAATTTATAATTGTAAGAAGAGCCAATGTAACGTAATGTGTGTCTTGTCAAGTATAGTCGATCATAATATTATTACGTTCGAAAAAATTAAGACATTATACATCTTAAATTCAGCGATGAGGTTTGCCACCCATCCTGAATGTCTTGTTTTTATATTGGCACGAAGAGGACAGTTTGCATGTTTCTTACATGCAGCTGATCTGCTGGCTACCCCACTTGTGGGATATGCCGTGATGGTATAGTAGTAGTAGTAATATTATTACGATATGTTCAACAACTTGTTAAGGGAAAAAGAAAATATTAAATGGATGTGAATATATATTTAAATTTATATACTACAGCGATGAGATTTGCCACCCATCCTGAATGTCTTCATTTTGTATTGGCACTGAGAGGACAGCTTGCATGTTAATTATATGCGGCTGGTCTGCTTGCTACCCCAGTTATGAGATATGCTGTGACGGTATTTAAATTAATTTAATCATAAAAAAGAGAAAAATAAAACACAGGATATCTTCAATTGAAAAAGACATAAAATTTGAATAAACACGTTCTCGAATATAGTTAAGGCACTCAAAAAAATTATAAAGAAAAAAGTGTACTTTAGTTTTTTTTTCAATATAGGTTAGTAGTAGGAGCACCGACATTTTTCCGCGACGATTTCATTTGGAATTCAGGCCGCGTAATCTCTGAAGATAATTTTCTGGAAACATCTTTCAGGATCGTAAAATAATATATTTTATAAATTGCTGTACTCCCGCCTGCTCCATCATTATGGGGAAATCACAGACGTGACATATTTCACAAAAGCCTGTAAACAATTTTCCACTAAGAAAACAATAATATGCCTACCAAGAATATATTTCATTTACCAATTTTCTATTGTTCTTTTCATGTTTTATGAGGTTTATGCAAAGTCCAATCTATTTATAAAATTATGTAAAGCTTGAAACTTATTTCAATGTAAAGATAATGAAATAATAATAATAATAGTTTATTAAACACAAATATCATTTACAATAATTGAACAATAAAATAATACATTTTTTTTTCCTAATACAAATATTCCTGTTTACTTTCCAGTGATGTAACGAATGTGTGATTTTGGATATTCGTGAATTTGAATGCGAATATTTGTTACCAATATTCGCGAATGCGAATAGCGAATATTGACTTGCTTAAATTTTAAAATTGCTCAAACATTAAAATTTCTACCCCCCGTCGCCGAATTTTCAAAATGGTATAGGAATTTCAAATATTTGAAAACTCGGTTTTTTTAAAGAATATTTTCTTGCAGTAGGTACCTTTCCTACAATGTACCGGGTAAGTATCCGGTACTTTTACCAAATATCCGATACTTTATTACCAAAATAATATTCGCAAAACATTCGCATATTTTATGCGAATACGTACATGCGAGTACTATGAAATCTGCGAATATTCGCGAATGCGAATACGAATATTCGTTACATCACTTATTACTTTCACTATACATATACTGTGATGGAAAATCGATAAAATAAGCATTAAATATTTCCTGACGTAAATATATGAAAAATATATATTTAATACAAAATAATGAACTTCATGAATAGTCTGACGGGTTTATTAGATTCGCGAGTAATTGTGTTAACATTCTCTGTCTTTAGTATTTTGAAAATAGTATATATTCGGTAAATATTGAAACACAAATGGTAGGATACTTTTAATTGATTAATTAATTAATTTCATCTTATTGTATTAGAGTCATACAGTTTATCTCGCAATAGATAATAATATAATATCATACATCACATGAACCAATTAAGACTCTACACATTACCAATACGACAAGTACAAAACATCAAATACAAAAAGCTACTTTGATTTGAATACAATTATCTTAGTGTTTTTATAGATAAGTACCCTTTCGAAAAACACTCATAACTAGGACAATTATTGAGTCATAGGTATGTTCATGTTCAAAAGAATATTTGGGATAATCAGGAAATACATATGCAGGTATAATACAAATTATTTTCTAATACGTCTTAATCGTGTTCCAAAAGAATGAGTGATAAGTAAAGTATGATAAAGATTATAAAAGCTAAATATTTGCATTCAGGTAATTAAATGTACAGTAATCGATCTTTTCTACCAAACTTGCTAGTAGATGTTCCTATTTAATATAAAAAATGCACATGCACTTGTCACTATTGACACGTACCAAATTTTCCCACATTCATTAAAATACCAAGGTATATAATAATATGTATATAATATAATTATATATATACAATGTGCGGTGAGAAGAGGGTACCTACCACTCATGGCGTGACATTTGTATGAAACAAAATGTACAAAGCTAACTGATACTTATGTATAAGCTGTTGAGTACTAGAGTAAGTAAGTATATCTATGATGAAGCATGGGGCATGAGGATGTACTTGGAATATAGTAGAGAATGTATTCCCTATAACATCCCTTGAGACACAGACTTTATTTATCCCTCTACTCTCCCACGCTACAGCCACAATACAATACAAAATATGTATACAATCCAAATCTACTTGTTTGTACTATGTATTAGGTACTTACTACTGTACAGTACAAAGTGTACATCTATTCCACTGTACAAGTTTCGGTTATGTACTGATGTACTTCATAGTACACGTATTCACTTACTTTGCATACATACATACATATTATAATAATAACAATATTTGGTGTACGAACACTGTTAGTACCTAGGTACTATGTATGTACAATAATTGTACATATTATATATTATTGTATTACAGTACTCGAATTCTACGAAGGATTTCTATCAGGATTTAGGTAGTTTAAGTGCATAGTGAATTAAGTATTGTTATTGAACACGTGAGAAATGCACTCAATGTTCTGTAAATTTGAAGAAGCAATACAATATTTAATGTTCAAATATACCTATATTTATGGAAAGTATAAAATATTTGAATATATATTACTATATATAGGTACTTTCGAATAAAAAAATTGTTGAGTGGCTTTCTAAGATTTTCTCTTACGAGTTATAAAACGATAGTCAAATTAAATAACGATTAATTATACATATATTAATATTGAAATGATCAAATTAAAACACTGTAACATTCACTGTATAAATTTTATTTTGGCAGAGGCCTTTCGAACTATTATTACTTACTCTATGTTTCGAACGATTAATTATGTTTTTTTAGTGTACTATATATTTGAGAGTAGATATATTTCATCCCTCGGTTCGTTAGTATGTATCTACAGAATTCTTCAACCCCATAATAATAATATATACACTTGTACCGAGATAAGTAATAAAGAACATGTGGGAGAAAATTATTTATTGTACTATACAATAAGTGTGTACGTAATACTTACTGTACTGTAACTGTAACCCTCTGTAATTATTTTAGTTCTCACAGCCACAAAGTATCCCAATAACCCTGCTGCCAACTTGACAACATGAAAATATTATATTATGTAGGTATACCTTCTCCTACATTATGTTCCTATATAGCGGGCAGCAATGCATCACCCGACATGGACCGTGTGAATGAAATATAAATCCTCTCTGAACCCTTGAAAACAATCCATCTCCATCATTTAAGTTAATCCATGGAAGTTCGTTATATTTTATGTAGGTGAGTGTATACTATGAATTGTCAAAGCTACGAATTTGTACAAAGGAGTCATTTTATTTTTACGTTATAACACTTTTCTGGACAGAAAGTGGGCATATTGCTATTATTAAGAAAATATATATTTAATACAAACATTTATTTATACACACACGTGTAATTTTTGAGCGGCTATAATAACATAACATAACATGTAAAGAAAATTCACACATACCGAGCTAGACGCAAACTAAGATATGAATGTACTGTATTATGGGTACTAACGCGACGATACACGATAATGCGATAAAATTAACATAACAACAAAATTGTAGTTTTATAAATGAAAGATTGCGAGTGATTTGAGATTTGTTCACCTTCTAACGATGGCCCAGTTTTATTTTAAAGTCTAGGAACTTACCTGTTGCCAATGTGTGAATAAATGCTTTTATCCATGAAATAGACACTCACCTGCAACAAATGAAAACATAAAATTGATTAGAATAATGTATTTCTTTTTGAAAAGTGCTCACTCCACTGCTGAAAAGCATAATATTTCCGGCAGTGGAGTGAGCACAGGAACACCCGGCAAAGAATTAGTCACCCGCTCTTTTCCGTAAGTTTTGCCTTTCCCAGGATGAAAGGTAGGTTTTAAAATAAAATAAAGATATTTTACATCTCAAACTCAGCGATGAGGTCTGCCATTCATCCCGAATGTCTTAATTTTTTATTGAATGCGGTTGGTCTGCTGGCTACCCTACGTGTGGGATAAAAACTGGCAGCTATTGTAGAATACCTATCTATCTATACCCTTACGCCGTGCTCCAGGTGGGTTAAGCAGAGAGAACGGAATGCCATATAGATCAATCCATACATACTTCTTTCGCTTCTTTGAGAATTTGATTCACATGGTCAAGTCACGTAGTTCTTTGACATCTGCCCTTTCTGACGTCCCCTCTTTTAGAGAAATACACCTTCTTCGTCATCCTTTCATCGTCCATTTGCTCCACGTGTCCAAACTAATAATATTATTATAGATGAATACACATAGGTTAAATTAATTTAGAAACCCATTGGGAGCATATACATACAATTAAATGGATGTTTATGGATGGTAGAGGGTAAGCATTGACCCGTATAAATTAAGTAAAACTAAATAACACCAGTATTTTAAACATAACGAGAAAGTAAATGTTTACCATCCAATAATATCTAATAATTCAAATATTTAATTACGAATTTCGATACCTTAATTCGCAGATTGGGTAACTCCAAAATAGCTACTTTACAGGGCGGACAAAAAACTAAATATTTTTGTTATGCATATTATTATTATTATTTTCCTTATTCTAAAATATCTACATGATGTAGATACATGTTCGTAACACAATAACCATGACATAATTATGTTTATAATGGTTTTGTAGCCTTTTTTTGGAGTTACCTAATTTTCTGTGATAGATTTTGTAAAATAAATGCTATAATTGATGGAGTTACCCAATTTGCCTATAAGTATTGCATACTGTTTGGTCTCATAATAATGATATTTTTAAAGTGTTTTATATGAAAATCAAATTAAATTGAAGTAATATATATAGGATAAATACTTCAACATCATCATCATCATCATCAACGCTCCTCTCGGGAGGACAGAGCAGAAACCAGCCTCCTCCATTCAGAGCGACTATGTGCCAATTGCGTCACCTCTTTCTACGATATTTCCTGCGCTCTGCTGTTGTCGTTATAAGAACGGTGTATTGTGAAAGAGGGAAATCACGGGCTGACGAATCCTTGCGGACGGAAGACCGGTGCTCTTTTTGGCCAATTAGCCTTTTCAGGATATTACCCAGCCTGGAACATCGTCTATCCTGTATCACGGAGTTGAACAAAAAAGTTGCACCTTTAGCGATATACACGTTGATAGCTAGACAAAAATAATGAAGAGTGACAAAATGTGAAAATAATAATTCGTGTGGAGCATTATTTTAGATATCGTGGTAGTCCTGAGTCCATTTTCGTGAAGATATTTTCAGTCTCGTTTAGATTATTTAAGCAGACAATATTTTTTGGGCCAAGGCTTTTCTTCCTTTGAGGCAATTTATTTTATTTATTCATTCATTCTTTACTATACATTGATCACAATATATACAATTTTATAAAAAAAAATGCATTCAAATTAGGTGTGATCAATATACAGAGGTCGGTTGCCCAATAAGAGACTCTTACGACTTGTATTATGAGATAGCTGAAGTCCAGTATCCGATCAAAGTGTCTTGCCTCTTGCACACTGATGCCCTCTCTGTATATCTCAAGATTTTAAAATCCGCCAAAAGAAATTTTATTATTTTATAAGTAAATGCCTTAATATTACGTGTCATATTCTAAAAATATTGTACTTGGCACAAATCGTCCCACAAGGGACGGGTTGCCGTAATCTTATAAATAATAATATACAGAGGGCGAGTTTATCACACCTCTTTTTGATTTTTTAAATTTGAATTTTAAATTTTTATTACTCCATGATTCATCATTTTTCCAAGAGAAGTCTCAGAGTTTTCATCAGAATCTGAATGTTCTGAATATGGGACTAACGAGATGTTGACTCTTATGCTGCCCTTCTCTGTTGCAATATTATGATCAATAGCATTAGCCTGTGCATCTAACAATATCCCTTGTGTCGCATTATTATCTAAATTATTATCATCAGTAGGTATTTATATTTTGGATTTCTGCAAGATTACCACTATCAAGTAATATGATGGGCCTATTCCATTATAAAAATTCGAATTGTCTTTGATAAATTTGTAGAAAATCATGATTTCTGGGATTTGTTTCACTCATACGATTTTCTTCACTTCTTCAATTTTCAGTTAGTAATTTAACCATAGTCTTTAGTCTGCTATTCATCTATAAAATGATGAGTAAACATTTCACTTTTGCCTGACGATGAGAGCGGAAGCTCTTGAAAGCCGGCTCGCAAAATAAATAATGTCAATAGTGGAATAACTATATATCGTGTTTCATTTTAAAAATTATTAATATGAACTTCCACCAAGAACCGTTGGTCGAGAAATTGAACTTATGATAAGTAGGTAATGTATGTAGATACACGTTCATTTCTTCGGATTTTGAGCTTATTTAAAAATAATCATGATTCAACAAATCCTAATATATCAAAAAATAAAGACGTTTATTTAAGTATTAAAACCCAGATTTTTTATTTGACTAAAAAATAATAACATAATATGTGTTAAAAAACAATACAATATTAGTAAATCAGCTTCAAAACTTGTGCGCAAACATATCCAGTAATAATTATTTTCCACGTAGTAACTCCCGCAAAAGTTGCATTATTTAAAATGTGAGTACCTTACATATTAACTACATCACATAAGGAGCAAATGATAAAAAAAAAACTTTAAAAAATTTAAGAAAATAAAGCTGATACTTATGGTTACAGTTATCTAACATTTTTTTACAGGATAAGATATCCAAAACCACTTTTTTGTAAAATATTCCTAATACACAACCTATCTCTCGCAAGTCTCCATACAGAATGGTGGAGTTACCCAATTTGCAGCGTTGTAAATACTAACATTGGAGTTACCCAATTTTCTTGAGGTGTTTTTTAGGGCATTTGTAATAAAGTTGGATTCTTCAAATTTACCTAGCATGTGTGTTGGAATACAGTCAACATTATGGCATCATTAAGTCATTTTGTCAAAAAATGGAGTTACCCAATCTGCGAATTAAGGTATCGATTTGCTATCCTTGCTTAATTAGCCAATGGGAGCTTTAACAAGCACTTATTGTAATTAATATCGCATTTATATAAAATAAAACAGGCAAATGTTTGTAAATCCACATGTATAAAACATTTTACACCTATAACTCAGCGATGAGGCATGCCACCCATCCTGAAGTTAGTAATACAAGATTCATATAGTTTGGGACTAGTTCAATATTTGTGAATTATCTTTGTATGTTATGTTACGTATCCTTCTGCTATGCTCTAGAAGAATGCCTTATTTTTTTACTGGCACTAAGAGAGCAATCTGTATGTTTATTACAAGTAGATTATCCTATTTGTGAGAGATAGCGTAATGGTTTACTAGTAAAAGTAGTAGTAAAAGAACTATTTTTTTTTTGAAAAATTAATAAAAGTCGAGATTTCTGGTAGAATCTCGAATCAGATCTTGTCTTTTATCAATATTATTTTGAGTTTCATGTGAAGTTGCCAATTTACATTGAAATAGCTAATATTGTTGACAGATTGTATTCGGTGGAAGTAAAGTACACTATGTTTATTCTTATTACACAAATACACATACCTATATGTACATATATATTGTTCTTTATAATCCTCACCGTAATAAATGAATTCTATGAAATTAGCTTGTGTTATAGGTTCATATGCAATATTATATTATTGCTTGTTTTTCATTGTAATTATTGTTGAGTCTTATTTAGATTACTTTAGATAAACATGAATATGGTTGTAATTTGAAATCAGATTGACAATGTACCTGAAAGACGAAAGACGCCTCCTCTCTCAGTAAAAATCAAATTAGCAGATTTTTTTTTATTAAATTTCATTATTAAACACTTTAAGATATTCGTTTTTAAACTTATTTGCTACCCCCTTGCTGGCTGTTGAACAGAATAATTGTAGGTAGGTACCTAACTTCATATTTAAATTCGATATGGGTATATTGACAATTCAGATAACCCAGTTCTAATAGTGATATATTTAAATAAATAAATAAAAAGAATGATGTCACATAATTGATAAAAAATTAAGATTGATATCAGTAAAATGATAAGCAAAATCATATGCAAATGGGAGGGTTGCTATGCATATTATGAATAATAATTAATTCAGTAATTGTGACAACTCAATTACACCACTAATCCTAGGATTATTCAAAAATTAAAGGGACACACAGCACGTGCAATGTATAAAAAATAACCACTGGATTATTTAACTAATAAAGCTATCACATGATGACCATTCAGAATTGTCAATTATAATGTTCATAAATCTATATAATATACATCATAACTGTATCTCTTGCAAGTGGGGCAGCCAGTGGACTATCTGGATGTAAAAAACATGCAGGTCATCCACTTCGTGCCAATCAAAGAAGAGATGCACAGGATACGTGCCAACATTTGAGTTGTGACGTTAAAAATCACTTAAAAATATAGAATCGAATACTTTTAATCGGTTCTATGATCAGTCATAAACAAGTGGATGGCATTTGAGTATATAATAAAATACGTCGAACGCTTTAGTAAAGAACAATGTTGACAAAATATTAACTGTAATATGTAGGTAGTGGTAGGTACAGTGTTACTATTGATACATATAGCATAGGAAATATTGATATTATTGCCTAAAAGCAAGTCAAAAGCGACAAAAAGTATTGTTATTATATAAGTATAGTATATAGTATCTATCACCGCTCTTACCATGACTGACATTCTTCATAACAATGATGCATGATTGATGCGTCTCCTCATTCTATAACCCCGTAGGTACACAGTACACAATTGAAGTTCCTATAACACAATATAAACTCACTTCTCGAGGTTTCACAAGCATAATATCATAACCGTAACGGAAGAGTAGTGTCCATAGTGTACTGAATAATAGCCAAATGTGAACGCGGACGACAGTATTTTTTTATGTATTATTTCCATTTTCAAGCCATTTCGATCTCTTAGGTCAGTAATTTATATTCATTCATACAAACACTACATCTTTCACAAGTAAGTTATCTAGCGAATTAATTTTAAGCAATATTTTTAACAAATTTTCATATTGAACATTTTACACAGTCTAAAATATTCACAACCCTATAATCACTATGCAGGTATTCGTAAAACACCGAGAATTAAGTTAATTCAACCATGAGGTGTGCGACCAACCCTGGTTGTTTCAATTTTAATGCCATATTAAGGACGATTTGCATATTCGTAATATACCTACAGTTAGTTGACTGATTCCGCCACTTGTGACAAAGAAGGCCGTGAGGGTACAGAAAGATTTTTTTTTCAAATAGATGAATCTTTTTATAATGGAGATTTTTGCGAAAAACTTATGAAGTTTTACATTATTATGGAAGGGAAATTAGAATCATTAGATTGAACTGAATTTTAATAAAATTGAGGAAGGACAAGTCTCCTTAAGATTCCCTTAAAAAGATAAGAAAATTTATCGCAATCTTGCAACATAAAAAAATATATCTGAACGAAAATATGAACGATTTTAATAAAACGATTCTACATATAAGCAATAGCTTTTATGATCTTTTCTTTTTCAAATTTGACTCTAAAATTTTGATTACGTTTATAAATTATGATTGATTCAATCCAAGAAGAACAATGTTAGTTCCAAGTCATTGTATCAAAACATGTTTCTATCACAACTAATTACTCAAACTGAAAGCTGCGTACGTTTGTATCTAGCTATAGGTACAAAAGATGATTATTGATAGTATTATTATTGGTTAAAATATGATATACAATCTCTAATACTTTTGTTGTGAGAGATAATTAAGGCCAATAGAAAGGCTTAATAGAGATTAAATGCGTGAATTGATGTTATTATTAACGTGGGGGAGAAACAGCTGATCAATGATATAGACGCCATCTTAAAATAATTATCTATGGTAGGTGAACATAGGTATTTACTTAATCTTTTCTTTTTTTAAATTTTAATCTGTGTTAACCGTGAGAAACTATTTTGAAGATGGAACTGTCATTATTGGTACTAATCATGATGTTATTTCATTGATTAGTATCGATCTAATGAATAAAAACGGCGTGAAGTCGAGTAATAGATAGACAAGGACAACAAATTCCAAGGCATAGTATACTCTGAGAATAAATTAGTTTTTTTTTGGCGAAAAATGCGATCGGAATGAGGTATCATACATTTTATTGCCAGATACCTTTTTGAGGCAATTGAGATTAATTAAATTAAAATTCATAGATACCTGTTTCTTATCGATAAACAAAATACGGCGTCGTATTTGGGTGGTTTGATATTGAAATAATTTGGGTGGTTTGGTTTGATATAATGGATAAATCCATTTGTTGTCAATGTCAGTAGGTACCTACCTAGAGCAAAAAACTATAAAAAGTTTTTCATTGATTTTCTTCGCTTCATATAGTTTAATTATTTTATCGAACGTGGTTAACAGAACTCTGAATACACTTAGTTAAAAAAATGACATTTTTGATTTATCCGATTTTAATACCAAACCGCTCATTTCATCCGAGAAATTTTAAATTGATTTGATATTTTCTGCATTTTTCTAAAAATTATAAACAAATACTTATATAATCGATATTAGTGTAATCTATTTCTCATTTCATCCGAGAAATTTTAAATTTTAAATTTTCTGCATTTTTCTAAAAATTATAAACAAATATATACCTAATCGATATTAG
Source organism: Athripsodes cinereus (assembly GCA_947579605.1). Classification (NCBI taxonomy): domain Eukaryota; kingdom Metazoa; phylum Arthropoda; class Insecta; order Trichoptera; family Leptoceridae; genus Athripsodes; species Athripsodes cinereus. The sequence goes on from OX388311.1 coordinate 6,117,164, forward strand.
TGTAACTATGTGTGTTGATTCAAACATACCTATATCTATTTTAATTCGAAATACAAAAACAGATAAAAGTTACATAACTTCTATACAAAACATATTTTACAATATGAATAAAAACGACATGTGAATATAATTGAAAATGATTTAATAATGTCGCAGATAGGATGATACATATGTATATATATAAATAAAATACAATAAATTATATCGTCAACCCTTTTCATGAGCGATGTCACTTTGAAAGATAATACATACATAAATATGGAAATCCGATTTCAAAAATAATATGTCGATATTGCGAAAAAATAAACCTAAAATACAGAGTAATAATGTGAATAAGTTAGCGATATAAACTGCAATATATCAACGCTAACGACTCAATTCCAATAGGTAAAACACCATTAAATGGACGGACGAATATTGGGGAAAAATACCGAAAAAAGGGGTAAATTATAACACCATATTTTACCATAAAAAAAACAGCAAAATCGTAGATTTAATCATGGGACATCTGTTACTAAATAGGTCAGCCATTATTTATTATTCCGTAAAAATTGTAATAAAGTGCTTAAACGCTTTACTTTTTTTGCAAATATAAAAAAAAAACATTGATCGTCATTTAAGGGGTTATAATTCGTCTTATTTACATGCATTTTTATCTATTATTTATTAAACCTATCACATCTCTTGTAAACAGGATAGAGAGTACCGAGAACTCAGAGGACTTTTTCATATTACTCTTTTATTACTTTTCAAAATACGGTACACCCATACACATTTTCATATAATTTATATTGGTCGATTTTTTAGTTTTATATATACCTACTTACATAATATCAAACATATAAGACGGATAAAGCACACTTTTGTTTAAGTTTCCTTTCATCTTCAAAGTTTTATTTTTTCGCTATTTAAATAAATTAGATTTTTTATTAGTTACCTTTTTTCTAAGAGATGCCATTATATTATTAATTTTAACCCTTTTGCAACCATAAATAATACTTAAAAAAATAGTTGAAAAAAGTAATAATTCAAAATACCATTGGGTTAATGGATAGATAAATAGCAACGAATATTCATAAAACATTTTTTTAATATATATATTTTAATTCATAATAAAATAAGTGTGCGTCTATAATATTAACATGCGCAAAATATGACATGTGTATGCAAAAAAATATATAGACATAACTTAACCCCTTCAATGCGGCGAGTGTCTATTGTGATAACTCTTTCCGACCTCGAGTGGCGTGACACGTTTCAATAAGTGTAGTTGGGTCTGTGAGTAAAATAAAAATAATAATAGTAATTGATTAAACGGATATATAAAAAATATTAGGGAGATTTAATGTAGTGGATATTGTTATTTTTATCTAGTGATACCGATCCTATTTATGATTTTATATGCAGAGGGACTACGACCTCAATAAATGCGCTAAATAAAACTATAATAAACTGACACTTGTTTTCGCGTAGAGGCCACAAAGAGTTCACTTGATAAATTATTTTACTGGGGTGACAGTCATTTAAGTTTTATGGGAATAATACGGATGCGCACCTACATTATTTATTCGGTACAAGTGTTAATTTTTTGTTTTTTTTTTACCTAACATTTTGATGTAGTTTTGCGGCGTTATGTTTTTTTTGTAGTAATCGAATGGTTATGAATATATAATAATATTTTGTTTTTTCTTTGTTACGTATTGTAATTGAATTTAGAGCAAGTTAAATGTAATAAAATAATTGAAAAATGTTATATCATTGTAAAAAGCGATAGCCCATTATTGTTTGAAATAATCAAAAAAAAGTTTTATTCATACATACCATCCGCTATTTTGAAAAATTATCAGGAAATAAATGCGCCTAATTTTATTGAATTTCTGAAACATATTTGCTTCATTTTTTAAATTTATTTCATTTTATATGTGATTTAAAAAAACTAATAATATTCAAATCAATTTGGAAATTAAAGAACAATAAAACATTAATAATAATTTGTAAAAAGAACATATGAGTATATACCTACCTATAAATAATGATAATAATATTTTGACACTATTTTTATTTCATGTCTAACACATATAATGTAACTGTACAAAATTTAGACATCCACAAAAACTTTCATAACCTAAAAAAGATAGTGCCTGCCCACTTCATACACGTATAATACATTTTATCTATATCGTTTTTCAAAATGATGGTGACCCTATCAATGTGGCTTATCCGCAACATGTGTAGAGGGCATTAACTGTACAAAAGAATTAGATTTTTTATCTAAATACAGATGGGAACACAGTTCATGCCTTACTATATACCAAGTAGCAATATACTTCCCTGTGTCTCACTTGCCCGTCATTACTCACCACCAGACAAATTAATAAATGTACAGATACCGAAGTTCATAAGTTCATACTGCTTTTATATAAAAAAAAACACAACAAATGCATATTTAGACTTAGCTTAAGAGAAATATCTTTAATTAACTCTGATTAAATAAAAGAAAAACATACAAAATAATTTGCTATCCACGGGAAAATCAAAACCTTACCCGAAAAACAATTTTTCTGTAGTACCTAGTTGATCTACTGAATGTTACATCAAAAATTAAAATTTTGATTTTATTATCAGGAATATAAACTAACATTCATAAGGAATCATTTTCATTCATTCACTCATCGCCCTCAACGCTCCTCTCGGGAGCACAAGGCAAAAACCAGCCTCTTTCATTCAGAACGACTTTGCGCCAATTGCGTCACGTCTTACCACGACATTTCCAACGTTCTGTATCTTTTTTGTAGAAACGGTGAACGGATCCTTGCGGACGTAAGAATAGTGCTCTTTTTGACAAACTATCATTGGGCATAATTTTAATCAGGCATAAAGCTGGAATAATGTAAATATTTGTGAGTAAGGTACGTCACATAGTCAGACCCGATAGTTCGAATAGCAGCTATTCCTTGTTCATGACCAACTGATACTGTTGATGAATTATTAGGTATTAATGTGTTATTGTTATTTTTTGTATTTATCATATAACTACTCATCTCTTATGCCGCATATGGCAACATTATGTAGGGCGACTTTATTTATCAAGCACATAAAAATAAGTAGGTACATGGGTGGTGCTATGTTTGTATAAAATATTTGCATGTGGATAAATATTCTTAATTATTTTTGATTATGGATTTATTTGGAGAGCGAAATATACAACACAACTAAAGGTTACAAATTACAATAGTATGATTTTATATGATGAAAGACGCTAGCAAATCAGTTAATAGGAAGAAAAACACTCTTAAAAAATTAAATTAACAAATTGGTATTTGCAAAAATGGTACCAAAGTAGTGAAAAACATACACTAAGGTTTGGTTGACTGGAAAAATCAAGAATTGCATACACGATAATCTCCCATTTTGGTGTTATTCGTATTGACCATACAACGTGCTTGTACACTTGAGATTTTGTAATATTTAAACACATTTTTGCACAATAATTTGAAATTTGTGAAAATATAGTTTGAAAGACAATGATGTTTGCTACTCATCTTGCATGCCTTATTTTTTTTATTCGCATAGCTTGCATGTTTGTAACATAGAGATGGTCTGCTGGATACCCCACTTGTGGGGTAAGCCGTGATGGTTTAAAAGCATTACTAACTCACTCGAAAAAAACAGAATTTAAGATATTTTCCTGCAGTAAAAAATAGTTTTATACTTATTAGATAAAAACACGAAGTCAAAAAGTCTCGCCCCATTTAGCAATTTAAAAATAAAAAAATATAACAAAGTAATCTGCCCATAAAGTAAAAAATAAAGTGAAAATACAACAATAATTTCATTGTTATTAATTTTCAAATTTATAACAAACATTGGTTATTTATTGCTCGTTGTACAATAGAAATTAATAAGAATTGTATGAACCACGAGCTGATTTTTTGTAAAGGGTAGGTACATGGTTTAAAAGTTAGGGGTCGGTGTTATGGTAACTAAAATAACATTCAATATTGTTTAAATTGTAAACTTGTATTTTTATTATAGTAACACTCAAATTGAAAGCCAATGTGGCAGGACAGAATTCAGACACATATATTTTGTGTTATATTTTGAGATATTTTAAACCATCAAGAACTTTGTGGGCGAAAATGTAATTGACATATATAATAAGTCTATGGAAAATATAATTATTTTGTTATAATTTTGGACATCATCAACAAATATGAAATGCCTTTGATAACGATACTAGTGCATGACAAAAAAAGTGATTTTTTTTTAATATAAGGGGCATTTATTCTTGGTATATTTCTTTATCAATATAAACAAATTGGGCGAAAACCACAAAATTTATAAATTGGAAAATTCAATTAGGGAGACGTGAAATTACGCACTTGTTGTTGATGTTGACGACGATGTTTTGAATAAAATACCTACTCTGTGATTTCCTATGCGTTGTTTGACACTAAATAAAAAAAAAACCTACAATGAACCGACCCTGTTGGAACCCCTATAATGTGGTTATGTTGAATGAATATTTGTTTAAAATTTTATAGCAATTTTTTAACCAGGGCTAATCGTTGATGAATGGAGATCATAATAGGTTAAACATAATGGGATGGAGGGGGGGGGGGATTCTGTAAGTGAGAATACCATAAAATAGCTGCGAGAGGACAAGTAGTAAGTATTTTGTAGAAGGGGAGGAGATGAATAGATACAATTATGGTAATAGTAATTTTATTTAGAGAAAGATATTTTCAAAAAAAGTAATAAGTAATTTGACATGTTTACTTGTATGTATGTCTGAAACTAATTTTAGAATTTCTGTATGTTGTGAAATATTATATCGTCTATTCGTGTTAAAATAAAAAAATCAATAAAGACTTTTCTAAAATTTCTTAAATGAGAAATTGAAAAAAAAACTGGTTTTTACGGGATTATCTAAAATTTCCTTTTCTCTTTTATTACTTTTTTTACTTTCATTACAAAGAATCCATATACAAGTGAATTATGAGACTATTTCTTTTCTTGAGAATATTTATTTTTAATCATCAATTTCAAAACATAACCAATTCACACATCAGAATTCTGTCATTTTAGTCACATATATTCGTCGCCGCTGTTAACACATAATTTACCATTATAAAGTTTGCAGAATCACTGGGCCCGGGGAATCAAACTAGTTAGAAATGTGTTCTACATTTAAATTTTTTTCGGCATAGGTACGCTGTTAGAAAAGCACCCAGTATATCAACAATTATTTTTATGTGCTTGATTTAATTCAGTGACACTTGTTCGTAGATCATGTATACCTACATACTGTACATACAATATATAATGTTCCTGATAATTTGTCTTCTATTGTTAGATCACGCACGATCCGGTTTTCATTTTTTAAAACAGGTGTTTGTTTTTTTAAACAAGTGCAAGCAATTTGATATCGCACTCTTTTGTTATTTATATATGAAAAATGAAAGGAAATCGTATTTTCAGTATATAAATTTACTACTACTACTACTACTATACCATCACGGCATATCCCACAAGTGGGGTAGCCAGCAGATCAGCTGCATGTAAGAATCATGCAAACTGTCCTCTTCGTGCCAATATAAAATAAAGACATATCAAGATATAAATTTAACGTTGATGTAATGCGTTTTTATTGTTTCTAGTATCAAAATACTTATATTTAATTATTTATTATAATAAATAAACTTATACTAAATTCAAAATACTTTATTTTGTAAGTTTATTTTTCTAAAAAGGAATTAAGGTTACAAAAGACAACAAAATATAATATTAGAAAATATGCAAGTAATTTGAGTGTGATACGAGTATGGATTAGGTTAGTAGTGGGATTCGAACAAATTTCCAGATTGATGCTATGCTACACCTAGAGATTTTATTTTCAGGCCTCGTTTTGTAAATTGAGAGATTCGATTGCCGATTACTCACGAAGATTGATGAAATTAAAGTAATTGCAGGTAAGAAGAGATAACGGAACGCCATATAGCTCGATCCTTGTATAGTCCTTTCGCTTCTTACACATTCATGCAATATGAATAATCAACACATGGTTTACAAATTAATAAAACTTGACAGTCAATGTATAAACGATTATCAATTTTGTAAAGAAATTAACAGTGTCCGAAGAAGTATTTCTTGCATTTTTTTTATTAGTTTTTGACTGCTCTATAAAAGTAAGGTTTTCGAAAAACATCACATATAAAACATGCACAACCCAGTGATGAGGTGTTCCAAACATCCTGAATGTCTAAATAAATGTCTATATTGGTACGGAGAGGACATCTTGCAGGTTTATTACATGCAGTAAGTTTGCTGTAAGAGATGCTGTGATAGTATAGATATAAGAAACCAGTGAATATTCGTGAATTAACAAAAAAACATTTAGGATATGTAATATTCTTGTTAGGAAGCACCACAACAAAGCAATAACTTCTACGATGTTCTAAAACTTTTCACGGTGGGTAACTTTTCATTCGATTTGATTTCCAAATAAAAGCAATTTAACAGTACCTTGTATCGATTAATAATCTGTACTCGTAAATGTTCCAGTACAGAATCGTCCAGTCATCAATCACACATCTACGAGTCATTAAACACAAGAAGTTTATCAAAAGTTTTAGATTCATTAAAATGTGTATCTATTAAATGCTGATGATTACAGATTACCTCGTAGGGTCCGAAGAATATAATTCTGTACATATTTCATTCTTTGCTGTGGTTTTTATGTGTTTTGTGAAAGTAATGTATTAGAAAAATAAAACGATCGTATATTTAGCGATGAGGTACAATATCCAACCTTAATGTTTTAATGGAAAACTTACACGTTTATTACACGCAGGTATTCTGTTGGCTACCCCACTTGTGGAATATACCGTGACGATATACATAAATAGATAAAGATATTATTGTGCTTTATAAAACATGAGAGATATTACATAAACCTAGACATATAGCGCCCTTGAGGTGGATTTTTTCACAAAACGGCGCTTTATAAATCATCCAAATAATAATAATACATTGAAGGACCCACCGATCACCCGGATAGTGCAGAAGTCTGAGGACTTCCATTTATCCGAAATTCTATATTTAACAAATCTTGCCCACACCGGAGGCGTCGTAGTCGGCAGCCTGAAGGGCTAGCTGGCCAAACCACCAAACCGCCAAAACCTTCGTGTGAAATCTTTTGACTAAACTCCTTCGATGTACCTCTATACGAGACAAGTAAACAAGATATATGAAACAAAATAAAATAAAAGTATACAAAAACCATACAATAACAATTAAACAGAAAAATAAAATAAGAAAAACAAATTTCAATAATAATTTCAATTCCAAATAATAATAATAAAATATAAATGAAGATTTTACTAATATACAAATAATTTATTTCTCTAAGAAGATGTTTTATCTGATTTACTAATACAGTTCAGCCAACTCTTAACAGACAAAAACAAAATACAGTAGTGTGGTAGAATAATACTGTTTCTTTTCAAAATTTGGACAAAATTGGACTATGATAAATATTGACTCGGAAAAAGTAGGTAATGATTTTACTTTTTTTATAAAAAATATCCGAACTTTTTATTCACTGAATAGTTAAATTATTCTGCATATTCTGAAGTCAAGAATTTTTTTCAATGATAAGACACAGCCACGATGTGCTATCCAAGATCAAAACGGCAAACTTCTGTTTGAGGATGAATTGATCGTCAAAAGGTGGAAAGAATACCTAGAACAACTTTACAAAGGAAAGAACATACTTGAGGAAAGTAAAGCACTGGAAACAGAATATGACAAAGAAAATAATGGAGATGATATCCTAAGAAGTGAATTTGATAATGCCTTATCAAAATTGAAAGACGGCAAAGCACCAGGTATTGACCTAATTCCATCAGAGTTGCTTAAATGCGCAGGAAGCGGCATGCTTGACACTTTGTATAAGCTTGTCTGCAAAATATATAACACAGGAGAGATACCTGAGGACTTCGCCAAATGTCTGATACGAGCGCTACCTAAGAAAACAGGCACGACAAAGTGCGAACAACACAGAACATTAAGCATGATATCACACGCTTCTAAGATACTCACCAACATTATAATGAAAAGGGCGGAAAATAAAATAAACGAAACACTTTCAGAAGATCAATTTGGATTCCGCAAAGAGACAGGTACAAGAGATGCAATTCTGAGTCTAAGACTTGTTCTTGAAAAGAGAATAACAGTGAATAGAAACACGTATGTAGCATTCATCGACCTAGAAAAAGCATTCGATAAAGTAGAATGGGAACAACTTTTTAAGACTCTAAACCAGATAGGAATGAGCTATAAGGACAGAAGAGCAATCTGGAGCCTATACAAGAATGAAATGGCTGTAATTAAAAGCGGAGAGAGCTGCGCAGAAGCGAGAGTAGAACAAGGTGTAAGACAGGGATGCTCAATGTCGCCAGCACTCTTTAACTGCTATATACAGCAAGCTATTGATGAACTCAGAGAAGAAATGAAGAATTGGACAGGAGTAAAAATAAATGGGAAAAAGGTTGACATGATTAGATATGCTGACGACATAGCACTGCTCGCAGACTCCGAGATGGAGCTGAACGAAGCCTTAGGAAAAATGGAAAGTATACTGTTGTCAAAGTACAACATGAAAATAAATAAAGATAAAACAAAATGTATGGTCGTTGGAAGGGAGGAAGCGACTGCGAACATTGCCATAAATGGAGTGAGCATCAAACAAGTAAGAGAATTCGTGTACTTGGGCAGCAGAATAAACCAGGACGGACGCTCCAAATCAGAAATTGTGAGCAGAATAAACCAGGCACGAATTGCCTTTAACAAAAAATCCAAAATATTAGAATCCCCTAATATTGATCTAAGCGTGAGGAAGAATCTCACTAAAGCCTTTGTGTGGAGCATTCTGCTATATGGATGCGAGACGTGGACCATCAGTAAGAGGGAAAGCGGACGGTTAGCGGCATTTGAAATGTGGTGTTATAGACGCATGCTGAAGATTCATTGGTCGGAACACGTCGAAAACGAAGAAGTGTTAACCAGGGTTGGCGAAAAAAGGCAACTCCTCAAAAGAATCTGCCAACAACGAGCTAATTGGATTGGCCACAACATCAGGCACCCAGGACTGCTCATCGCAATCGCAGAGGGCAGGACCGAAGGCACAAATGGCAGAGGTCGACCGAGAGACGCCTATATGGACCAACTGAAGAGGGACATGAGCTGTGGCTCATATATGGAGTTGAAGAGACTGGCTGAGAATAGGGAGGAGTGGAGAAATAAGTCAAAACTCGTTGCAGACCAATCCAATGGATTGTAACTCATTATATATATATAGTTAAATTAACCCCCAAAGGGAAGGTGCAAATAAATCTTTGAGTTTGTAAGTGAAGATCAAAAGAAATAAGATGAAAGAGAGAGAAAACAGCCGAAGTTCTTACAATTACGTCTTTACGACCTACCAGTCTTTACCATAAAGGTCAATGTATTTCGGTTCTCATATGCAGATATTATGCAAGATGTCAAAACCAATTTCGTATTTGGAACAATGTTAATGTCATTGATTTCTATGCTTATAGATGTCAATGTTTTCGTTTAGGTACGACGCAAAATTAATTAAAAAATATAAACAAAATGATCGTTTTATTTGGAAAAATATCCCTTAAATTGGGATCAAAAGTAATGAACAAGACCACAGCGATGATGAAAAGAGCGATTAATAAAGAACGTGAACAAAGAAAATTTAAGTTAAGTTAAGTATCAAAAAAAATATTAGAAAGAACAAAGGAACATTAGGTATTTAATTTTACTGAAGAAAAAAAACGGAGACAATTCATTATTTAAAATTTTAAATGAAAACGTCAAAAATGTTCTGAGATAGGTCGTCATTAACATCGCAGCAGCGTGCTGTTTATATTTCGAAAAAAGAATTGCAATTATTTCGCGGAATCCATGCCAAAGAATATACTTACATATATCCCCTACTCTTTTTTGAGTATCATATTTTGTTCTTAAAACATCACTAAAAGACGTTTAAGGTCTCAGTTATTTATGAAGTGTGCCACATATCTTAACAGCTTGTACTTTTATACTATGTATGTGTGTATGTTGGATGATTTATTCGGCCGTTTAATGGAGCATCCGTTAGCCAGTAGACAGTTAGTCCTCGTATTATGTCGTGATGGTATAGTATAGGCAGAAACAATTCGTGACAATATCAGAGCCTTGTATAAATGTAAGATAGTAAATAATGAATTTCATTTGAAATATTTATCAAAACATTTTGTTTCTCTGCAGAATAATCATTTTTCTATTACGCAAGACTTCCATTAACTGTTTCTCTGAAAAATATGTAAAAATAAACAACAAATATGTCAAATAAAATTGTAGGTGCTACAATGTTACAGAACAATAATATTTACGTCAAACAATGGCGTCATTCTATTTTCAAATATTTAAATTGGAACGCAAAATTTCAAATCGACAAATTAAATTTGAATATAGAGTAGAAGTAGTGCTAGTGCTGCCATATTGGAAATAAAAACAATACAGAAAAAAGAAACCTACTTACACAGATTTAAAAATATTCCGAAATAAGTACAAACACATCTTACATTATGTTTTTATAGTCGAGGCAAATATTGTTTTCTTACGAATATAATGAATAAAATATTTACTTAATGTTTATGTTGTTCTAAATTTTAGATTCAATAATAATGTCACATGTTACACATGTTCATAGACAATTTTTTGTGGTATTTTTTTCGCTGTAACATAAGATGAATTATTGGTATGGCAACACGTGTGTGTATTAATGAAATCGTAGATGACGTTTTATACTTTATGGTTAAGTCGGGATTTTTTTTATATAAAAAATTTATTCTGGTATTTTACAGGGAGGAAATGCCATTGAAATTAAACAAAAATAAACAGGGATTAAGTCATTTGGAAACAACTGAATTTAAGAACAACTGAACAATTTCTTGCTACTTACAAGTCCAGTGGCGGATTCAGAAAAAAACTCAAGGGGGAGCTAAAGATATCTTGAGCTACCTGTACTTTCATCGTAAATATTAAGTTAAATTATTTTAATCAAAGCCCATTCGGTTGTCATACATATACTCGTACAAATAATAATAATGAAAATAGAATTCATAAAAGTAGCATCGAAACTTCGTTTTGTTTTTAAGGCGCAACATGTATCTTACGATAATTCAGTAAAAAGAAAATATACTGATGTAAGAAGGTACCTAAAAATTATAAAATTTTACTAGCAAAACCGAAACCTTTTGTAAAATAATGAAAGTGACAAACGTAGACATACAAAACTACTAGAGTGAGTAAACAAATAATAACAACCCAAACAAATACCGTCTACTCAAATAATTTCTATGGCAAAAAATAATTCGAGTAACAATAATGAAGCGAGGGTAGGTATTATATTATTGTAGGTACCTACAATATTATTACTCGTTATCTTTGATTCCGTCGGAATGGTTTGCTTTCAACAGAAGATTAATAATAATAATAAGGTGAAACCTATTTCAAAAAAAGAATGCGATGAAAAAAATTCTAGCCGTTGACAGTAGTACTGTACTATGTAGATATTATGTGATATGTAGATATATATTAAGAAAGGATGTACTAAAGGTACCTACCAAAAATCTGTAATCTGTATTATTATATAAATATGTTTCAAATGCTATTAGAACATTTTCCTTTTAAAGCATGTAGGTACTATGAAATTTACTGTCGAAAATAATGAATTTATTTCGGCTGCTTGATAACGGCGAAATAATCTAGTTTTATCATAACCGCTGCTTTTGATTATAAGTAGGTACCTACATTTATCTGTCTACTGAGAATGGTAATAAATTATTACTTTCAAATTATTGAAAAGAGAAGCTAAAAAAAATATGAATTCCGACTTATTCACAATAAGCATACAGTTGTTAAGGATTTAAAAGCAAAATAAGTAAACTTACATCGTACAGTATTTATTTTGTTTTTTTTTCATTTCGTAATTTGAATTAAATCCTGAGCTTCGCCCGTTACTCCAGCTAGTATAAATAATAATATCAATGCTGTATGAGTGAGATAGTGTCCAATTATGAATGTCTTAGAAAGAGATAGACGTTTACTTGATTTTTATCAAAGATTTTGAAATTGGAACATCTGCCGCCACGTGTTAGGTCGCCCGCCAAAAAAGGTGCCATTATGATGCGTGGCCTAAGAATTTTATACCTGCTAAGTTCTATTTTTTTCCACAGATAAGGGAGGTTAACTATCTACTATATATTTCGCGGTTATAAAAAATGGGGGTGTATTTTGAACCCTCATTTCATTGACACAAAATGGAACACATCAGTGTTCGAATTTTAAATTCAATATCAGTAGAAAATCAGTTCAATATTTATTTTTTAAAGTTAGTTATACTGTAGTTACACCTGCCTTTATCATTTAGTAGGTGGGAAAGTGAATATCGTTCTAAAAAAAAATACTTACAAGAAAATGAACTTGTTAATGAAATTTTTAAATTACTGACGCATTTCGAATGCAACATTATACGAAATTTTAAATAACATTCATTACATATTTGGGAATTTAACCAATCTATTTATATACATAGTTTGTCACAATTTTAAATTAACTTGCATTTGTCCACAAATATAACGAAAATTTGGATTTAAAGTTCTAAATTCCTACTTAACTAATATCAATATATTCGTGGAGATTTCTAGCACAAAGCATACTTATGATTCAAACCTTTAATAACACAGTTGAAAGTTGAAGAAATTATCATGGAGTAACCGACTACATTATAAAAATTGATTAATCAAAGATGATGGAAAATAGCTTCAAGTGATTTAAAGTAGGCACATTTTATTTACTTTGGGAAAGAGAGATGTTTTCCTTGTTCAAATAATAAACAAACCGAAATAAATTGTTAATTTCAAAACGTATCTCAAACTCAAAAAGATATTACTTCATGTACATTAGAGACGGCTTATTTATTCAAATCAAATAATAATATGTAGGTACCTACTTCTTCACCAATTGAAGATTTCTTCCGAAAGTGATTTAGTATTACTTAGTACATACATAGATACACACTCAAAGAAAATAATTTTCTCCATGTGTCTGTTACTACTAATTTTTCTTTATCACTATTACGCCGTTTCTTTTTCGGGAGTAGGTAGAAAGGATCGAGCACCGCTTACTCCTATCCTTACATACATGTTTTACTTTCGTTACTCATACAGTTTCTCATGCATGCACTCCTCAATATGTTCAACACCTGTCCATCCTGCAGGATCTGGTTTATATTGTCGTGCCATTTAATCTTCGAACGGCCACGTTTTCTAGCCATATTATTTCATTGCCATTCTTGCCCCCATCCCTTCTTTTCACGTGCTCAACCCACTGTAGTTTGTTCACTTTCATTCTTGCTATTATTCCTGCTTTCGTTCCACAATCTTACACAATTACGCAATTAATTAAACAAATTACACAATTACGCATTCTATCTTTCAGAATTTTACCGGATATTCTTCTTCACCCATGCTCAAATCTCGCTCACATGCAACAATGTTGGCACTAAGATAGCCGAGTGTACTAAACTTTTAGCCGCGATAGAAATATTTCTATTCGCGACTAATGGGGGGATTGTACCGTTTACCTTGTCGTCAGCAACTTTTCTTCTTTCAATATCGCTATCACATCTTCCATCATTTGCGAATATTTTCTATAACAATGTTGGGTAGTCATAGGTACCAACATACTAACAGCAAATAATTTTTTGAAGATATTTGATACTACTGAAGAAAATTAATATTTCTTAATACATCATAACAGAATCGTGTCTAATATTATATATACATAATTTCCAACCAAACCCTTCCTTCACTTGAACTAACAAAGTAGCGGCCTAAACCCACCCAGACCCACTTGGCTGGCAGATGCGCCGGCGTTTTTTGTTTGGCCCAGATGAATTTCTTGCAGCTGCCGTTGTCTTAAGGCACTATAGCTAATTGATATGTATTTTATTCAAATAAAATTTCATCACTATACATACATACATACATACCATCACGCCGCTTCCCTCGCGGGGTAGGCAGAAAGGATCGAGCGCCACTTCCTTCTATCTTTGCATACATCTTTCGCTTCCGTCACTGTCATACAATTCCTCATGCATGCTCTCCTGTTCAATGTGCTCAACACGTGACCGTCCTGTAGGATTTGATTTAAATGATCTCACTATAACTTTGCATTATAACTCAATATGTACCGAGAGAGGGTCTGATATCAATATTAAATCATTTTTCGTATAAAAATCCTATGTAGATAAAAAAAAACTTAATTTGAAATATTAATTTAGAAAATGTAAATCACTGCCAACACGGCATTGTGAGGTAGCCAGCGGACTAACAGCAAATAATAAACATACAAGTTGTCCTCTAAGTACCTACCATATACATGATTTACTTATAGAAAAATTATATTATGTTAAATTATTATAAATCGCGTGGAGCACCCGGTAAAGAATTGGTCTCCCACTCTTCTGCGTAAGTTTTCGAGTGTCCTGTAAAAGGCAGGTGTTCGAAAAAAATAAGACATTTTACATCTTAAATTCAGCGTTGAGGTTTGCCACCCATCCTGAATGTCTTGATTTTATACTGGCACAAAGAGGACAGTTTGTATGTTTCTTACATACAGCTGATCTGCTGGCTACCCCACTTGTGGGATATGCCGTGATGGTATGGTATAGTATAGTATAGTATTATAAATGTTGTAACACTTATTTAGTACCTACTTCCAAAGTGATTTTATTGATCGTGAGCCGGCTTTCACGAGCTTCCGCTCACATCATCAGGCTAGCGTAAAAGCCGGCTCACGACCAATGAAGTCACAGTCAAAATTCATGTTTCTATATTATATACCTATGTACAATTATTGAAGATTATATGTTTATCCAATATCGAGCACAGGATATATTAGAATAATCATAATATTTAACTGTGAACACCAAAGTTATGGGTATGTAGAGCCTTGAGTCGTAGATTGTTTTTTTTTGTGCCGCGTTCGGTTGAGAGGTTTATTTTTTTTATTTTGTAATATAGGAGTGTCTTAGATGGACCCGAATAAAAACAATTGTCCTTTTGTTGTTATTATAGATGTTAGTGCGCGTGTTTGGTCATAATTTATATTAAATTATAAATCATTTTAGATACCTAGATGTAGATGGTAACTTGTAAAAACTAGCAGCTGACCTACAAAAAGTTGTTTATTCTCAATACTTAGCGAGTATATAATATCTAATACTTAAATGATAATAATAACATACAAGCATGTCCGTGGTGTTCTCAAAATAGAAAAGTTTTCTATTTATTTGTTAATGTTAAATTTACATATGTGTGTCGTGTAAAATTTAAGCATTTTTAAAACGACGCTTATGTATGTATGTTCTGTTATGTATGTATATGCGAGTTCGTCGGTAGCCTGGAGGTAGAGTCTCGGCCTCATGAACAAGGGGTCCGCGGTTCGATTCCAGGTGCTGGCAAACTCCCCTTTCACGACACAAACTTTTAGCTTACTGTGAAAGGTGTATAAGGTTGTATTTGGGTTTATAACAAAACCCAGATATTTTTTTTTAATGTTTGTTAGATGATTTGTTCGGCGTCGTTTAATGGAGCATCCATCTCAAGGACGCGGGAAACTATGCAGGAAGAGCGATGTCTTCAACTATATAATTTAGCACATTCAATTAGCGATAAGGTATCGATATGCGACTCATCCTGAATGTCATTTTGTGACACGGAGAGGATATTTTTTTATGTTCATTATATAGTTTAGAAACAAAAAAGTCTGCCAATATTGTACTTAAAAATAAATGTTTAATCTTGATTAATTTAAACATGATTGATAAGTTAAGTTTCAAACTTATCACTGAAAAAATAAGTTTGAAAAAAGAACACAACATTTGGACGAATGAAATAAGAACATATTCAAGGACAAACAATATTAAAAACCGAGATTAAAACATAAAGGAATGCAGGTAAAACCTTTCGGATTCGATTTAAGAATTAAAGAGAAGAAAAAAATAAGGGTAGGTATACAATATAAATAATATTTAAATACATACAAAGATTGATACGGCAGGTGCAAAACCACGTGCATAATAATTATGTGTTATGAAAGAAATAATGATGATAATTTGAACAGCAGTGTAACGTGGATGCTCAGGTCTGAAGAGATTAAATTGCCATTACAGCAACAATGTATGTACGGAAATATGTAAATAAATATAAAAAGTATGCAAATATTTCATTCAGCGATGAAACATACCTCCTTTGGTATTTGGTCTTAATGTTTATAATATAGAGACAAAACTTATGTGCATATTCATATTATTTCAATATACCTACATATTATGTATATCCAAAAATTTCTATTATTTGGAAAAACTATCTACTGATATTTTTTCTACTAGAACCATTATATATTTTGGCCAATGGGATCGCAGAAATGTAAAGTAGCCCCATCATGTTAGGTGTAAAAAATAAACATGTTATTTTTATCATTCCGTTAAAAATACCTGGTAGGAATGTAATTACATAGATTGTGTTTTTTAAATCCATTTACGAAAACATAAAGATACATAAGTATAGCTACTTAGGTACGTTCAAAGATTCGTATTTACAAACTCGTTAGTCTCAAAAATACTATAATAGGTATTTGGAAAATGACAGAAAAAAAAAGAAAATTTTCAACGTGATTTTGTGTTGAAAAATGTAAGGGATAAAATTACATCAGACGTTTTTTTCATCAAGTGATTAGGGAACGCAAAATTGCGAAAAATGTAAATCGGTTTTAGAAAATGTTTTAAGATAGTATAACTGGTAAGCTGTTTCATAATATGCTTGTAATAAATATTCAAATCGTTCTCTTCTTGTCAATAAAAGTTAAGACATTCTCCATGGGTGACATGCCTCATCTCTGAACTGAAAATATTAAATGTCTTAGAACGTGTTTTAGATAAAAAGTTTTCTCAATTTCAAAATTGCCGTTTATGAGATGAAATAAATAAATTTCAAAATATAGTGAACAGCGCCAAATCAATGTTCCTATAAGTTCACGTGTGTTGATTTTAGCTTTGAGGCTTGCAAATCATTCTGAAAGTTTTATTATATAATTATGTCATAGAATGATTAATCGATGGAAATGATTCATCTATTTGTTTAAATCCAAAAATGATTGAAATTTACACTTCTGAAATTATGTTTGTTAAATAGGTGAACCGAGTCCAATGTAACTTGATTTTTGAGCTGTTTTTCTAGCTGAGAAATATCAAAGAACAAAGAAGAATCTAGAGAGTAGAGGAGTTGTTTGACAGGGAGACCTATGCCAGAGAATAAGTAGAAATGGAGGAACCACAATGCAACTCAAAGAAGAAAAAGAGTAAAATTGTTACTCTTTTGTGATGGCTACGGTGATGATATTTATAGATCGACTAACTTCCCTTTAATGAAACAAAATAATAACGATATTTCAGAGTAAAATAACACGAAAGTTTTTTGTAGTGTTTCGCAGAAAATTGGTAGCAGACTTTTTCCATTATCACGCAATATTATTAATTAAGCACTAATTAAAAGGTCTCCTGGGTGAGTAAATCCTACGAGGTTTTGTATTGTGGTTTAATAAAATATTTTGCCGCAGAACAATGTAATGTACACGTGCAGTGTGAACACTGAATCAACAGTCTAGAGAACTAAAACGAAAATCCTAAGTGACTATGTAAATTATTCTTGAAAAGCCAATGTACTAACAGTATAATATCATGAAAATAAAGATATCATTTTCAAATTACATTTCAAAGAAGCATTCAGAATGAGTAGCAGCTAAATTTGAGATGTTATCACTTATATGTAACGTTTAAAATTACTTGTAATTTGCAATGCAAAAAATCCAAAAAAAGAGTTATACTTTTCCTTTAAATCTCTTTTGTTAGTATATATAGCGACCTGGAAAATATTATGATCACGAGTTTAAGTCAATAAAAGTTGATTGGCCTTAAATCTATTTGAAGGTATTGGCTTTGTTTTTTTTTGCTGTGTTAACAAAAGGAACTAACAAGAATCGTGATAATATCCTTAATGCTTGTTTAACAATATTTTCTCAAAATACGTTGGGTGGAAAACTTGGTGCATAGTGTAATAAAATTATCATTTTGCTTGTACAACAACATTCCTACGTTCTGTGGATGACACTCTCCATGCTGCCTTATAATATATGAAACATCTAAAAGAGGGGCAAATAAGCAGGAACAATATTCGGTTTCAAAATTCGCACTAGTTTTGGCTAAAAGCAAATACTAAATCAAATACTAGATCTTTGATAAGGTTTAGTTTTTGAATCGTTATTACGACACTAAGATTGTATAAAAAATGTTAAAAATAATGGATCATTTTCCTCTATCATATCTTGAATTTTATTGACACAGTGATAAAGTGATTTTTCATTTATGCTGTTAATGCTGTTACTCCGCTGAATTAATGAATGAATAATTTTATGTCCGGAAAATTTCGTACAGAGTCGAAATAATGGGTTTATTATTTTCAAGGTAGACAGGTATTACATATTTTGACAGTTGATTTGAATCAGGATATATGCCTAAAATTTATATCAAGATAAAAAAAAATAACAACATCGGTCCACCATATCATATTTACGTAAAAGGAAATCGGGTCTTGAAATAATCCTGGTAGATATATCCTTTAAGATATTAAGTATAAAGTTCTAAATTACCAAAATATTTATTTCAGTGAACTGGTTGCTTCCTACACAACAGTACACGATAGTATAGTTGTGATGTTATCCTTTAGTTCACCATTACATAAATAAATCAAAACAAACGTAGCTACATTATTAACCATTCAAATTACTTGCACTTATAGTTACGGGTATGCTACAGAATAAAACTACACAGAAACTGAAATCGTTTTGGATACTAATTGTCACCACTTTATGTAAGAAATATCATTGTTATTATGTTTATATCACATTAATTACAATGTTATTGTTCCTCAATTAATATCTTAGTTTGTAAGTAAGTGATAGTACTTATATGGTTTAATATCTATAATTAGAATATGACTTTCATTAGATTGGATAATGGAGAGTATGTAAAATTGTACTTGTTTTGTAAGACACCTAATATAGAATTAAAATACGAAATCTAATCAATACACGTAGGAGAAATATACATTGAAACTATACTGAACAAAATAATATATAAATTGATATACTTTGAGAGAGACTTCTTTCGCTCTAATAGAAAATTGTCTATTGAAAATATAATAAAGTAGCAAAAAATAGTATTCAGTGCTCTTTACACTAAAAAAATCATTATCGAAAATCAGACAAGAGAATGTTTATTCGTTACCGCATTTAAACGAGATTTTATGAAATTAAATTACTATTGTCATCTTCCATTAAATTTCAAAAAGATTTCCCCTAAATCACTCGTAATAGACAAAACGGTTTTGTATATAGATATGTGTAATAAAATGGAAATGCAAATAGGTAGGTGAGTAAATAAAAGTCGAACAAAATCAATGAATCAATCAGTCAGATTGTAAAATAGTTTCTGCATGATAAATACGATTTTGATTGAAAATGTCGACCACAAACTGCAGAATGCTTTTGGATGTAAGCAATCAACCGTAATTTTCAGCCACTGAAGCCGAGTTTCAGGGTGAGTTGATTGATATCACATCAATATGATTTTCTCTAAACATATTTTGGATGAAGAGTTATTCAATACCCCAACCATGAATATTTATATATGTTCATGAGAATGTACTCTCGATAGTTCAAAACGTTTGTAAAATTATTCATAGTGAAAGTAATACAGTGTTTTATTTTAAATCTATTTCACTTCTATATAAAATGAACTTTCACAAAGATATTTCAAGTACTTTATACAATCAAAATTTTAATTGTAATTTCGTAGAAATGTTAAGTGTAGACTTTGGTTTTACTTCGAAAGATAAGTAATACCTACCTTTCATAAAATTATTGTGAAATACTATGGAAACTATAACATCTCATTAATATTATTGTCACACAATGTCAATTTAATTTATTTTAACAGTTTTTTTAAACTTTTTGTGTATTTTTATTACGTAGGTATTTGTGGATACAAAAAAGGTGCAAGATAGAAAGCTAGTTTGGAATAAAAGCTATTGTTTCCTATCAAACATAAAAGTATTTATTTTAATATAAATTACAAGGGTGCTGAAATCAATGAAGTTGAAAATCTCGGGTGTTGTTTCCAAACTATTAAACACTGTTTTATAAGTCCAAGGTTACAGAAGTCGATAAACGGGTGGAGAATTTCAAGTGTTCGTTTTCAGAGTTGCTAATTGGCATTCTATATATCTACAATAATTCACTATCTATAAATTCTATACGTAACTGTAATTATTACGTTTAATTTAAGACAAAAGCTTAAATATCAATACCATCTAATGATATTTCGCAGGAAGATGGTAAACAAAATCATTACCACTGATCACTATACACTTCTACATATCTTACATAATATATCATATTCAGCGTAAGCTGGAAATTATATCTATTTGTTGCGATAGACTCATCTTCTGCGCGTTGGTTATAGTAATGTGTATCAAGTTTAAAGAAATTAAATATATTTTAATACACTCTAAGACCATCAAGGTCCGACAGATCCCATGATTGGTCTGTATATTATTATTAATCGTCTTTATTACGTTAAACATAGGCACATTCGTATAATTAACAATTTACAATATATTTGACACATAGACAATCACTGGCACATCTCACTGGGCTTTCGCCTGTGTTAGATTAATATAAGATCATAATATGTACACTATGGATACCTCAAAAAAGTTATTACACAATAGGTACATACAAAAAAAAAGAATATGCTTAGAGAAGAGCAAGATTCCCGGAAAATATATTTAAATATTATATAATGTAATGTCATCGACATATTTTAATATAATATTGTATAAGTTTCTTTCAAAAAGTACCTACCCTAATTTCATTTCACGCAACCCAATACAGAAAAAAGACAATTCAATGTCAAAATAAGTTGTAAATAATGATTGTATTCTAGTACAGGGGGTCCGCAGGGTAAAATAATATTCATAAATTCCACTTTGTATGGGATATTATGTTACCAATACCTTCTACAAAATAATATAAAACATATAAGTATTGAAACAACGTTTTAAACAGTGGCGAATACAAATACATAAATAATGATCACCGATGTCAGCCGACTCTCCCTCCACTAATAATAAATATCTCTGCCTTAGCATATATCATCACGGAATCTCCTACAAGTAGAACATCCACTGGACCCTTTGCAAATAAAGAACATAAAGTTCGTCTTTTTTTGATAAAAAAAAATATGATAATTATATTCAAAATGATGATAATTCAAAAATAAGTAGATAATAATATGTATTCGTGAAATAGCGACTCGTGTGTTTTGCATCAGTACGAAGTATTGTAAGCAAAATTAATCACAGTTAAATTCAGATAGTATAATTGATTATTATGTTCTTATTGTATTGAAATAGACTAGTACTTTACAGCATAAATTGCAACTAAATTGCAATTTTGCTCTTATTAAGAGTTATTAACGTGCTTATAACTGATGTTATTAGAAGCAAAAACGAAGTGTTATTTAAAAATTTATCTTACCCTTCACAAAATAGGTAATTACAAGCTCCGAATGCGTTGAATTAATAATTTTTTACATTAGTGATCACTTTAGACGGTTTGATCTACACAGTTGATACGCCAATGTGTACAAATATAAAATATAGGAGAATTAATATTTTATCAATGGAGTTTCCATCTAACGCTAATAATGTCAATATCAAGAGACAGGGAAAAATGATCGATGAGACGTTTTTTTTAAAACTACCATTTACGGAGGGAAAGTAATTTACATCGCTTCTAAATTATTATGGTAAACGTGGTAAACAAACTACGTGACGTACAATATAGTGAAACAACAGTACTGTATACGAAACTAGATGAAACTTTTTCAATAACACAACGTAAGTACCTATTTACAACCACGCCTCATAAAACTTTCATAATATCTACTTATTATGTAGGTATCTTTCTTTAAACGACAAAAAGTATCAGATGAAATTAGGCGAAATAACATGTGTACCTACCTGTACATTTTGTTCACATAATTTATGACCTAAGGTAAAAAGTCATGTTTCGATATGATACTCTTATGATATTTTTCTAAATTTGTTGATATGTTTGTTTATTAATATTATTATATGGGAGTGTTTATCATTCGGCGAATAATAGATGCGTACTCTAATGCCTGCTGATGAAAAAGCTAAACCGTATTGAACAAATAAATAAAGAATAAATATGGCTGGATTGCAATCCACGCTTTCTGGTTAATACAGAGAAATAAGCTTAAGTTTGTAAAATCAATCACAAACAATAGAAAGCTTTATACCGGTCTATAACTTTATACTTACCGGAAAAAAATTACCTATACCGGTATCAAAGAATTAGGTTCAAAAGGGTAGTTTGAAATAGCAGAATAGTGGTTGAATGTAAACTTATTACAATTTATTTAAACGTCGAATTCCAAAAAAAAAACTGTAGGAGAAGAAGAAAATACACAAGAAAGTAATTTCAGTATTAATTAAAGGACAAGAAAACGAGAAATGAATACGCAATAGTCACGATATTTTCAATTATATTCATTTATACCTACTGTATATCTCACTTAATTCTATTGGGTCTATAAGCAATCAATTCTAATTCTCCGTAATGATGATATACTCGCAGTAATGTGCAAATATAAAAAGACATAGCTACTTACTTCACCAAATCTAGGGAGAAAAGTTTATAATGGCTTACCTGAAACAAAAGAAGAAAAAACAATTGATTCACAATAAATACCCCAATATAAAAAGAAAACAGTCATAAAATGAATATAAAAAAGAAAAAATCCTAGGTTTATCCGTAATATGAATGGTAATAAATTAATTCAAATAGATACCTATTCTTTCTTTTAAAGGTAAGAATTAGTGCAGGAACTGACAGTGGTTTCAAATATCCTTTCAGATTTTAGCCCGATGATCGGATATTCGGCCACTATATAAGTTATGTAAGTGCATTTTAGACCGAAAGTAATTATTCTTTGCGAAATGCGACAGTGTATTTCATGATTAATGAGGGGTAAAAATAATTGCAACATTGAACTTTGTACCTGCATTATTGAAGGTTAATTATCTATACATACACACTTATAAATAATGAATTGTGACATTTCAACTGATGGAAAATGTCACAATTCATTGATTCACTGGAGAAAAGTGTGTATATACCTACCTTTGCTAGCGGTCTTAATACTTAATCTATTGATGGATACAACTTAATATATATATACTTTTTTGAATGCCAGATATAAGACAAAAGAATATGGAGTCCCCGGTAAAAAATGTGCCTGCCATTCTTTTCTATAGATTTTAGAGTGTCCTGTTAAAGGCAGATATTCCTAAAACATCACAAATAAGAAGAACATTACTTGAGTAATATTTTTAAGATCTTTACTCACGCAAGTGTGAAAATTACACTAAAATGCGAAAAATACAAGTTAAAGTTTAATTTATCGGCCGAAGGTTCTTGGTGGAAGTTTATATAAATATTTTTTAAAATGAAACACCATATCTAGTTATCCACTATTGACTTTATTAATTTTTGCGAAAAAGACGTTCAGTTCAGCAATTACGTATACCATTCATTCATTAACATCTTCAACTTTTATAGGCGCGAAGAGGGCGACTATTACAAGTAAATCTACTTTCTATATTAATTATGGGAAATCCCGTGATGGTATGAATGAATTTCTAAATGAAAATTATTAAATGTCAAATAAATACAATAAGTCTGGTATCCGGCCGTGATTGTATGAATGAATATATATGTAAAACTTGTTAAAAAGTCAGATAAATAAAATAAGTCTGGTATCCGGCCGGGTAATAATACTAAGATGGAGAGGTAGGATTGTTTTCGGATATCCGTCTCGTCTATAATAAAAATAAGGTTCTATTATAGTGGTATTATTGAGACGTATATTGGCTATTGATTGTTTGAAATGGGTTTTGCTTTGATATTAAATTCGCTATTATTTCTTTTCATTATTATTACGTGACGTATCAGGTAGTATTGTGATTTTTTTTTATTTATAAATATAATGATTTTTTTTAAAAATAATTTGTAATATATCCTACTTAAATGAAATTTATTGCTATTGTGTACATAATTGAAGTCTAATATACAAAAGGTTATATTACTTAATAATAAATTTATATAAAAGCCTGAATAAAACTAGAATTGAAATGGTATGGAATCAATATAGATATCGATGTTTGAATTATTTCTCAATTTTGTAATATAAAAACACATATTTTTTACTTTTTGTACTCATCCATTATATCTTTTCAAAATTGAAATACATATCTACCTACATATTATAATACTGATAAATTTCCAAAGGAGGCTTTAACCACATTCATTTTTAAAAATCTATCATTTTTAAAAAGGAAGCGCGGACGTCCAAGAACCACGTGGCTTGATCACGTGGACCAAATTCTTAAGGACGGACGCGTGCTGAGTAAGAGAAATTGGCGTGCATGTATGAGAAACTGGATGAATGTAGAGGAAGCGAAAGAAGTATGTAAGGATAGATCTATATGGCGTTCCGTTCTCTCTGCCTACCCCTCCTGGGACATGGCGTGAGGGTATAGTATAGTATTTTTAAAAATAAATGTAAAAGAAAAGAAGTGCAAAGAAGAACTACATGTTATGTAACTACATAGTGAGAAGAAAACAGTGGCTCTAATCCATAAAATAATGATAATCTTCTTTTTAGTTTTTCTATCCTATCCTGAATGCCTGAATGCTTATTGACACGGAGGGGTCAATTAGTATGTTTATCACATGAAATCAGTCTGGTGGCTACCCTACTTGTGGGACATGCATTGATAATATAAGCAGATAATTTTCTTTTGGTAACCATGAACGAGAATTGCTGAAGAGGATTGTTTCCATTTTCAATTCTCAAGAGTAATGTTAAAAAGACGAGTGTGAAAACATATAAGATACCTACCTAGTTAGATAAAACCAGTGCCTTATATATATATATATGTATATGCAATATAATATAATTTAATAAGCCTAGTTTTGTACTTATACATAATATTGTTTGGCAACAGACAGTTTATCTCGATTGAAAGCGCGTGGCATCAGCTGGCAGGCGAGAGAAGAATGCAGTCGAAACAAATCATCCAATTACAAACTGAGTGTGTCTGTAATAATATACCTTCTCTTAATAAAATAATATGATTGTCTTATAGACACATCAGTAAGCGGTACATAACCGACCCAACACGCAACGAGATGAGATACGATACTGGTTAATATGATGCTATACAATACTATACTGCATTTTACTCGTAGTGTCTCGTTTCCGAATGCCTTTTTGAGGCCGAAGGCTCTAATGAAATCTGAATACATATTGTGTACCATTTTTATAGTGTAATGAATTTAATAGGTTACAAAGGTTCTTAATAGGGTGAAGAATCTTCTTTGTACCGATAATATGAAACTTAGACAAAGAATGATTAAATGTTATGTGTGGTCAGTTCTACTTTATGATGTCGAGGCATGGACCCTTAAGGTTAATTACATTAACCGCTTGGAGGCGTTTGAAATGTGGATCCACCGAAGAATGTTGAGAATATTTTGGACTAACATGACAAGTAACGTTGAAGTATTACGTAGAGCAAATGCTCATAGAGAATTGTTCACAACAATCAAGCTCCGAAAAACTTCATATTTTGGTCACATAATGAGAGGAGAAAAAAATGCCATCCTAAAACTAATCATAGAATGGAAGATTGAGGGCCGTAGAGGGGTTAGAAGAAGGCGGCTTTCCTGGCTCCAGAACATTCAGGAGTGGACTGGGATGAGAAGTGTGGAGGAGCTGTTTCGTGCTGTCCGGAACAGGAAGGATTTCTCCCAAGTGGTCGTCAACGTCGGGGGGACCCGACAAGACACGCAGAGAAGAAGAAGAATGAATTTAAACAGCCCATTTCTTACAAACTCATTCGTTTGTAAGAAATGTACGACTTTTGATGATTTAGAAACAAAAAAAGTCACGTCGTATGCAATCTTTCTTTCTAGATACATAAGTACTGATATACTATACTACATTCCCAAAAAAAGTTATTTTTCTTTGATAAAGTTGATATTTTCGGCAGACGGTTCTTGGTGGAAGTTCATGTTAAATTAATTATAAATAAAACACTTATTTAGTGGTACTTCCACTGTGACTTTATTGGTCGCGAGCCGGCTTTCAACAGCTTCCGCTCTCATCATCAGGCTAGGGTAAAGTAAAGAAATTACAAGTTGGTGACGAATATAGTATGTTCTTTTTCTTTGAGTGGTGTAATGTTTCGTAAAATACTGCTGAAGCCTGAATCTTACAATATCTAATAATACATGCCACATAGTTCACATTTATTCTATTCAGAACGTTTGTCTTGTATAAGACATTGTTTTATAAGTATGAGGAAAAAAGGAGACAGCAAGATGACCCTCGACATCCGCTATATGGCCACATCCCCCCGCCCTCAAGGCTCAAGTCTAGAAACAGCTTCCTCAGGAACCCAACGGTATCAACCTCAACCAGCAAAGGGAGAAGAGTTGAGTTGTGGAAAGAACACTTGGGAAATGAAAATCTACCCAAACCAACAGAGGAACTTCCAACAGGTCACCAACTACCATATGCAACCTGGAAATCCCTGAACAGACTGAGGACAGGCGTAGGAAGATGCAGGGTGAACCTGGACAGATGGGGAATGCTGGAGGCCGGCCAGGATGTGAAGTGCGACTGTGGGGAAACCCAGAACATGACACACCTGCTGAATTGCCCGCTTATGGGAGGGGGGTGCTCTGAGGAAGATCTATGGCGAGCTAATGACAATGCCATTTTGGCTGCGAACTACTGGAGGGACAGAGTATAGATGATTATGGACACGGAAAAGACATAAGTATGACTAATAAATATAATAATATATTATAGGACATTAACGGCGTAAGACTATAAAACAAAACACATATTGTTTAGACAAATATAATTTGTTGAAGTAGGCACACCTATGTTCATTTAATTGTAAGAGGCTGTACTTTTATTACAGCCTACTAGGTCACAGGAGCCCAGAAATATCGAAGAGCTTCATAGCTACCATCTATATATTTACATAAGGTACTTTATTTATCGATTCACCTATCTTTATTACTTCAGCCAGGTCATATCAGGAGCGCAGAAATATCGAGGGAGTTTTCAGGCACCATAGTATGTACTTCTCTAAGAATAATAAATTATGATATTAGAAACAATAAACATTATATACTTTAGTATTATAAGGTATGAAATAATTAATATTTTCTTACTTCAGCAGTTTCTGCTTTTATTACACTAGATTCACAAACAGTTTCGATCAAGATTATTGACAGACAAAATAGTACGGATATTTTTACAAGCAATCTTCAAACACAACGCCAAAATACGTGAAAAATTATAGTTTTAACTTTACATACCTACCATGAAAATGATATTTTAGGTTTATTTACGTAGTTTTATTTCCCTCCTTAAGTTTTTTTTCTAAAGATGGCGAAAACGTTAAATTTCTGGATGACTCCACATAACTACTACAACACCATCACGGTATACCCCATAAGTGGCCAGAAGACCAGCTGCATACTATAAATATCAATCTCTACATTATCAACATTATATATTTTGTCAAATTATTTGCGATATTGGATGATAGCTGAACTTCGAAAGGTTTTGGGTTTTCATTTGTACCTATTTTTTCCAGTTATTATCTGCTTTGTGTCTTTAAACAAATAAAAACTAGATAAATAAATAATGTTCACATAATGTTGTTATTCAAGAATATGCGCTTGAAGCAAGCTTTCATAGAGACTTCCTATGCTTGTCTGGTAAGAGTGACCTTAAAGGATATATATATACAAATATGTTGATCTTCTGGCTACCTCACTTGTGGTATATGCCGTGATGGTATAGTAGTATATATAATGAGTTACATACATTGAAGGACCCCACCGTCCACCCGGATACCGCAGAAGTCTGGGGACTTCCATTTATCCGAAATTCTACACTTAACAAATCTTGTCCACACCGGAGGCGCCATAGTGGGCAGCCTGAAGGGCTGGCTGGCCAAACCACCAAACCGCCAAAACCTCCGTGTGAAATCTTTTGACTAAACTCCTTCGATGTACCTTTATACGAGAGAAGCAAACATATACAAAAAAAAAGAAAAGTAATCAAATAAACAAGTTATCTTAACCTAAGTTACAAAATAATAAAAAGTAAAAGTGCGTAATATATTTACAAAATAATTGCATAATATTATGGAACAAAAGCTGAGTTGAGGTGTCCAGAGACTTTAACTAGGTTATTCAGGCCGGCGAACCCGAGGGTCGCCGTTACCGGGGCTGTTGCAAAGACGCTTCCCTCCCCAAGGGACATCCCAACCAGACCTAATACTCTCCACCAAGGGAGACAGGACAATACAAAGACGAAAAAAAAAAAAAAAACGAGTTCGCCCGCGACAGTCACAATCACACAAGGCAAAATCAACCATCAAGCTCTCCTAAGCGAGCCCGGCTCACGCAGGAGATCCCACCGAGACACCCAGACATCTACAAACTTCAAAAAGGCCCTGAAATTCCCAGGACAAGTCATCAACTCCGCAAACCAGAAGGGTCTAGGAGTGTCATCACTCATACTATCAATCATCACGTTTCTTGCATCCATCATCAATGGGCACTCCCACAGGATGTGCCCCGCAGACTGAGCTCCCGTCCCACAAGCACACCACGGGTCGTCCGCAAGCCCAAGCTCAAAGAGCTTGGGCTTGGGATGCGGATAATGAGTTACAATCCATTGGATTGGTCTGCAACGAGTTTTGACTTATTTCTCCACTCCTCCCTATTCTCAGCCAGTCTCTTCAACTCCATATATGAGCCACAGCTCATGTCCCTCTTCAGTTGGTCCATATAGGCGTCTCTCGGTCGACCTCTGCCATTTGTGCCTTCGGTCCTGCCCTCTGCGATTGCGATGAGCAGTCCTGGGTGCCTGATGTTGTGGCCAATCCAATTAGCTCGTTGTTGGCAGATTCTTTTGAGGAGTTGCCTTTTTTCGCCAACACTGGTTAACACTTCTTCGTTTTCGACGTGTTCCGACCAATGAATCTTCAGCATGCGTCTATAGCACCACATTTCAAATGCCGCTAACCGTCCGCTTTCCCTCTTACTGATGGTCCACGTCTCGCACCCATGTAGCAAAATGCTCCACACAAAGGCTTTAGTGAGATTCTTCCTCACGCTTAGATCAATATTAGGGGATTCTAATATTTTGGATTTTTTGTTAAAGGCAATTCGTGCCTGATTTAGTAGTATAGTAGTAATAATACTAGGTATAGTAGTAATATAGTAGTAATAATACTTAAATATATTTTTGTAGTAGTTAAGTTTGATATTATAGGAAACAAACAAGAAAATATATTGAAAACGGGCTAAAATATTTAAGTAAGATTTTAATTATTAAGAAATTAATTATATTCAGCTACGATTATTTATAACAATAAAGGTGAAAACGATTGTTTTAATAGCAGCGTAATTATTATTTTAATATTTTAGTATGTATTATATTATTATGTAAAACTGTATCTATGTATACTTTGTATCTTTATATTAAACAATTGTATTAGAAGGAAAATACGTTAATGCCTTTATGAAACAATAAATATATTTATAAACTCGTTTATTATGTAGACATGAATGAAGAAAACACATGTGTATAGGTATATTATATCCAGAATAAGATAAAATTAAGTAAAATGTATTACGTTGTTATTGTGTGAAACCCTTGCGAACGGAAGAACAGTGCTTTTTTGCCCTACTATCATTGGGCATTCTCAGAACATGACCCAGCTTTGAAAACAAGTGTCTTAGGAGGATTTTATTTTATTTTATTTTTATTTTATTCCAATATAAGGCGTCAGCCTTTTACATGTAAATAAATATATATGATAGACATAAACAAGTACATAAAAGCAAATTCAACAAGACAGGAGTAACCCCGACAAAAATAACTAATACACGATTTTGGAAGTAAAATTGTATGAACATGTCACAAATGATGCTGTGCGCCGACGCACTCGGCAGAGATCTGTAATCTCTGTGATACAGGAGATACAATGGTCATGGCTGGGACATGTTATGAGAATGCCCGATAGTAGTTGGCCAAAAAGAGCAATGTTCGTATTTGTGTTACATCGCGTATAAAAAGAAATTTTATATCTTCAATTCAGCGATTATGTATTGCCCTGGTCCAAATTTGTATAATATATGCAGTTAGTCAACTGACTTCCCTTCTCGTAATACATGCCACAATGGTATAGAAAGACAAATGGATAGATGACAACTCTTCCATTGTTTGTCTTATGAATAATACTCTACAATTAATAACACCCTTTACAGAATGTTAGATGGGTATGTTCATAGCATGTTATTAGTTTAATGTTATACGTTATTATAACGTATTATAAGTGCATTGCATCTGAAGGAACAATGGTTTACATCACATAACGCTAAAGGTTTAAACTAACACATAATAATAACAACTAAAATAGCAGTATGTACACAGTACCTATGTACATACATAGCTCTGACTGTCATAATGATAATAAACGTTGTCATATTGTAGCAGATTAATTATCGTTGTAAACAATAATGTTATCGTTATTGTTATTACAAATAATACTATGAAGTAACAAGAAAACGGTTATTTTACTATATTGTTATAGTAAACAATAACGTTAAATTTTATAGCTTTTAGCAGCTTTAGTTTTTCTTTTCGGTATCTGTTGTTATAACAGCCAATGCTTTTCCTATTTTTTTATTTAATCAGCTTACAAATGATCAGATCTGAAGGAATATGTCAGCTAAAGCTCTAATTTTTTTTAATCATATTATAAACTATCTAAGCAATAAGTTTTTTCAAGTAATGAAATTTAAAAAAAATCATATTTCAGGAGTCGGATAGGCTTTGGGAATATTGTCAAAAAGATGAACTTGGGTTAATATTAAAATGACTAAGTTAAAACACTGTTACTTTCACTGTACAAATTTTATTTTGAGTTTCTAAGTTGACTGCACTGAAGACGGACTAAGTCCGAAAGGCCTCTGCCAAAATAAAATTTATACAGTGAAAATAACAGTGTTTTAACTTAATCATTTTAATATTAATAAAAATGAACTTTCATAAGGTTACCACCGAAAAAATAGAATATATATAAATTTGGGTTTGAAATAAAACTATAAGCACCCCAAACACTTTCACACTAAGTAATATGCTTGTATCGTAAAGGTGAAATAAGTCAGCAGCGGAAGGGTTAGAGCTCGGTATATCTCTATTGAAAGTTCGAGGCTTGCTCATCAGGTTACCAAGTACCTCGTATTCAATTAATAATGACTTAAAAAGTTAAATTGTAACAACACTACCCTCACTGTACTGTATTATTTTTCACATGTGAGATAACCAACAGATATCCTTTGTATTTCATCAAGAAATAACATCTTTCATTCAGATACTAAATTAATCATTTATAATTAGGGCAAACATCATTAATTGTCGTGCGAAATACCATAAGGAAAATCTAGACATTTCATTTGCCTGTTCAAATGTCTGTATTATTTCTTTTTTTTTAATCTCATGATTCAATTTTTATAAACATAATTTCTTATGAGCATCAGATACGAATTAAGAAGTTATTATTTCAAATTAATTTTATACAAGAATAAAATAATTAAATTTAAATCCCAGTCGATAATCAACCACATATTAATTTTGGAAAATAATTTGTAGTTTTAGCTTTTTAAATCAAAATATATGGGTGAACCTGCACTAAAAAAGATTTTCCATCCAACAGAGAACTGTGGAAGTCCAAGAGGGAGGTCTTTGTCCAATACTGGACACAAGAAGAAGTTGTGGTAAGATAATCAAAATATTGCTAACGAAATAAGAAATATTACCGTTAGAAAAAAAAAACTAATGGAACTTAGAAAAACTTATGAAAATGCAATAAACCAAGCCAGTCACAACAAAAGACATCTTTCGAACTAGTTCCAATTCATCCTAATTGAGTTCTCTGCTTTCGTAAGTAATTTACCAAGCAATATTTTGTTTGAAACAAACAACATAGAAACATAAACATATCTATAAAAAGTTAAGATAATGTCTATAATTAAGATCTGTTGGTTATTTTACGGTGTACTAACATTAAACTTAGTTTTATGGAAAAAGCAATCTAATCGAATCAAGCATAATTTCGAACTCATCTGCACTGTTAGTTTTGAGGAATGCTTTCACATTTTCAGCATTTTCTTTGTTGATAAATAACTGAAAGCGAGTTTATTGCTGTGTTGCAATATCTTCTAATTAACCCAATTTTGTTGAAGTTATTGCTTTCCTGGGGGCATTGGTGTTCCTTATTTCAGATTGTACGTACGATGGGTACAAAAACATAAATAGTCAAAATCAACATTTGAACGGACAGGAATATTTATGCAGGGGAATGATCTGGTATTCTTGTCCTAAATTGGTACATAATGGTATTATAAAGTTCTCTCTAAAAGTTAAATACTCGCAAGATCTATATATAAGTGTAAGACAAAACAACCCCATAGTATTATAATCAATTTAACCCCTTCTTATCTTATGGCAACGTTGTTAGTTTGAGAGTTATCACTTTAGTTTGCACAAGTCATTCTAAAAGGTTTCAACAGAAGGATAATAACATGAGCAATAAAACATAAAGATACCTACATACTAATTTAACATATTCTCCATATTCATGATATGATTTTTGCGTATTATCACATTTCGAATGTTATTTGAAACGGTTTAAAAATAACTCATATTTATCACATTCGATAACCCAAAAAAATATTTTTATTCTTTTAGATAAAGTATTTACTAGAAAAAAGTGACAAATTCGTCTTTTTAAGACATTGTCAGTTGAGGACAATCTGCTTGATTTTTTTACATGCAACTAGTCTGCCGACTACTGTACCTCATTTATAAGAAATGCTGTGATTATGAATGAGCACTATATTAATTTTTAGATAAAAAATTTGTCTCACCCCAATTCGAACATGTTATATTTCTCTCAAAACATGTGCGGCAGATTAGAGGAAAACGAAGATAAAAAAAAAACATGGAAATTTATTTAGATATACTTTAAAATCATAGATCTAATAATTAATATGTTAAGATAATAAATTGTGTATGTAAAGTTGAGTCATATGGTGTGTGTAATTTAATATACAATGCACGCCGTTAAGTAACATTAAACATTTCAACCGTCACACAATTTCATTTAGTAGATATTATTATACATAATAATATTATGTTCTAGTTTATGGATGAAAAACAAAGACAATCTTTCATAAAAAAGATTAGAAGTGATTATAAAAGCAATCTTGTAATACTTATCCGTTGAACATGCATTACAAGTGTGGCTAAATAAAATAACATGTATATATTGTATATTTTACTAATCAGAAACCTCGATTGGAGAACCATGTCTACACAATGCAACATTGTGTAGAATCTAATTGGAAGAAGTGAGAAAGGTGTCCCAACGCTTACGAATTGGCTCAAGGCTGGCTTAAGTGATCACTTTTGGTGTCCATGGACAACGTTCACCAATTCCACCATTCTCACTGTCACGATGTAAGGTCCACCAATCGAGAGACGCTTTATGCAAACCATAGAAGCGACCATCTTTTTGGTATCTCATTTTTCAGATCTCAAATAGAACGTTGCCCATGGACACCAAAAGTGATCACTTAAGCCAGCCTTGAGCCAATTCGTAAGCGTTGGGACACCTTTCTCACTTCTTCCGATTAGATTCTACACAATGTTGCATTGTGTAGACATGGTTCTCCAATTGAGGTTTCTGATTGGTTTTGTCATCTGCACCCAAATCCGGTTAAACAATAAAAAAAATTAGTAAATATTCTAAACACGTATATTTTACTGTATTGGATTTTGAGAAAAAAATAATAATTATGTAGGTAATAATAATAAAAATCTTTATTGCACATAAAAATTAAACAGTAAAAACACATAACAACGTTATTACTGAACAAATAAATTTGTGCAATGTGCGAGTTTAACCCAGAAACGCGATATTTTCCAACTAACCCATATAATATATCTACACCACTACTTGCCATTTCTTTATTATTTAGAAATATGAAATTTAAAAAAAAAAACAGCAAAATATTAATTATGTGCATTTCTATTTTCGCTTTTGAACGCTCCTCTGGAAGCACAGAATATCGGTTAACTACATATATTACTATAGGTAATATTATTATACCACTATACTACAACCTCACGCCGTATCCCAAGTGGGGTAGGCAGAGATAACAGACCGTCTTATTAATTTATCCTTTCATACATCTTTCGCTTCCTTCACATTAGAGCAATATTCTTAATACAATGCACACCATTATATAATTATACCTATAGATGTTTTATACCTACAAAGGGATTATTATTATTGGACAACATTACGTGCCAAAGTACTTCAAGGACACTGTACAATTCATCAATTCTAGGACATGTCGTGTAGCGACGTAGAGATGATAAAACTAATTAACTTGACGGGAGAATTTTGTACTATCTTTCGTTTCTATACTTGGTCATTTGAAATAATAATAATAATTTTGGCCGTTCCGAAATTCCCCATCAAATCACGGGACCAAATGTCCTTGCGACGCGACTCGTATGTTTCTGTCGCTGTGTTCTGATTGGACGATGCAAAGATCATACGATTTTGTCCTGGTAAAATAACGGTTGAGAAAGATGCGATTCGGCCACGAGGGCTTGCTATTCGCGCGTTCATTCGTCAGTTGCATTCTGAGAGTCGCGAAATAAACATTCTTCGCTGGCCTCGCCAGGGCTCTCAGCCCTTTTGGGCTGAGTACTTCAAATGGACTCTCATAAATAATATTCCTTAGTGTACTTCATATAATTAATATAATCATAATAGTATTTGTTCCATAGTTCATTCAGTTGTTTTGTAAAAAAGTGAACATGTCGTGAAATGTATACTCACCAACCAATGTCAGTACGTGATGATAGCATAAAACCGTTACAATGACGCTATAAACGCATCGCCATTTTGAGAGCAGTTCGTTTTCCAATCTGAAGCAGAAAGCATCTCCCGAGGACCGCGTGTTTTTATTTCTTTACGCGCCTCTGGTGTAACAAAGTTAAAGTCTAGAAAGTTTTGTTTAAAGTCCCTGTAATGGATTTAAACTCTCCGAAACCATAAATGAAATTCTGAATAGTATTTTGGTGAATCGCCGTTAACATATCTCTTAAAGTCTCATTCAGTTATTAATAATCAAGCCGGTGTTATATGCAATAAGAGTTCGTGGACCAGTGTTATTCTAATGTAAAATTATCTAGTTTACAACGCTTTAAACCCGACTGAAAGGCATAACCGTTGTCGTAAGAACCTTACGAACTGTAAAGACGTCCTGAGCATTTGTCATCTCGCCTCCATTCTGTGCGTGAACTATTAGTAGAAACCTTCTACTGGAAGACCCCAGATCTTCGGAGCCTTCGCCACCGTCGCTTAAAGGTTTCGTCCCTAGGCTTTGTGGTGGAAAGACTCCGAAATTCACCTCAAGGAGTGGATATTTCTCAGCCGATTCCAAAAACCAGTAAGATCTTTCCTTTACTCAACAGTGTTCCCCGCCTCGAAAATAGATTCAAATTACAATTCTTACTATTTTGATATTCATAATACTGTAATACTTGTAAGTCATTGAGTATGCTTGTTGTGTGAAAGAGTATCATTTGGATAATATTACTTACCATATATATTGATAATCTCTCATTGTTCGTTCTGCTTATGTGATCTGAATAAATCCAACATATTATATACCTAACAATTTGTTTTTCCTTCCGCCCTAGTGTGAACTTACCCCTGGATAAACTTGCCAAAGGCTCAATTGTGAGCAATAAGATTTAAAGTAAATTAGTAACAGCCGAGTAAGTATTTTGTAACTTCCTTTTTATTTTTATATATTCCAATCACGCTGCTATGTAACCTAGCCTCGGGGTGGCCGTTTTCTCCTCCCGGGTGTCGGGGAATGTAGGGGCGTGATAAAAGTGGTTGACTCGTCCGTGATATTGGTAAAATTTGATTTCAATCAAAATCCCAATTAAAAGCAATTGTTGAGGTTGTTATATGTTGGATAAGCCATGGTTATAACAATATTTGTACTGTAATTTGGTCAATATATGTGACTGATATTCTAATGTGATACATGTAAATGATTTTCAGTGTTTGTATAGATAAGTTTTGTTCCATAAAATTATAACGAAGTAATAATATTCTAACATTCTATATAGGTAGTCGTGTTATTGTAAAAGTGCGTCACGTTGAATATACCTAACAATGACGTCACGCAATGTAGGACTCTGATCGAAATCTCGACAGATTGAAATATCGACAATTTGTAATGTCGACAATTGTAATATCGACAATTTTAAAAATCTGCAAATTAAAATCTAGACAGATTGAAATCTCGACAGTCTGAAATATCGACACTTTGCAATCCCGACAAAAATTTTTTTCCTTTCAAATTTAAGAATCAACAGTATTTCCTTTTTAATCTTTTCTCTGACAAATATTTTTAACCCTTTCATTGTCAAAAAAAAAAACTTTTTTAACCTGTTCACCGCTGATTTTTTTTTATCTTTCGGCATTGTATAAATTCAGATTCATAATGGCGTCATCACCGTTGGGAATGATTGAAGACATTGATAACTTAAAATGTCACGAGTTAAGAGCTGCCTTAAAAGTTCGTGGGTGTGGAACGGCACGTACGCTCGTAGAATTGAGACGAAAGGCACGCGTCTATAATGAACAACATGTAGCGGAATCTGAAACTTTTGCCATGCCCGCGCCGGTTCGTTCGGTGGTTCCTGTTCCTTCAGTGTCTACATCCAGTTCTGCGTCTGTTAGGCCCATATCCCCATCGTGGAGTCCACAACCAGCAGAATTGGAACGTTCAATTAGGAATGCAACGGAAGCACCCAATCAGAGTACTCAATATGTCATTCACCAAGTTAAGCAAACTGATTTTGACACTCTCAAATTAAAATTTGATGGAAAGGGCTCCGTACGCACATTTTTGACGCGTTTCGAAGAAGTTTTAGCGGCAAGGCGAATACCGGCAGAGCACATCGTGCCAGGCTTCACAGAAGTCCTAGAAGGAATTGCATTGCTGTGGTACCGCACCTTACCCAAGGAGAACCTTACTTGGAAGCAATTGAAACAACAATTACTGTTACAATTCGAAAGTTCAAACGCCCAATTCCTGCAACGTAGACAAGTAATGGGAATGACCCAGCGTGGTTTAGAGTCGGTAGCCGAGTTCATCATAAGGTTAAAACACCAAAATCAATCTTTAGACGCACCTCTTCCTGAAAACGAATTATTGGAAGTAGCTAAGCATGGGATTAGCAAAGATTATATTGGTGTATTGGTGGCAGGAGACTTGCATTCGTTGGCAGAGTTGGCTAACAGAGCCAAGTTACTAGAAACCTATACAGCTGATAAAGTTGTCCCTCTAAGAAAAAGTAGACCCCCTCCTCCTTCTTATAGACCACACATAGCCGAATTAAGAACTAAACCAGAGACCCGACACATTATTTGTTTTAAGTGCAATAAACCGGGACATATTCGTTCACAATGCCAGGAATATACAAGAGTTGTACAACCCGAGATTCAGCCAAGTTTACCAGATTTTTCTCGACCTCCTCCGACTACGAAGAAATATAATACCTCTAAAGGTGTGCGAAAAAACTAATCTCGCCACCCAGAGTCGGCCGGACTGTGGAGAGTTCTCACAGATCGGAGTGGGAAAGATGGCTTCGACAAGTGGAACATTTTTACCAAACTCAACCTTTATCGACCATCAATAGTTCCGTTGGATCTTGTGGTAGACCTTTTCTAACTTTTCAGGTAGATTCATTTACTTATTCTGGATTATTGGATAGTGGAGCGGCCATAAGCTGTTTAGGTGGAAAGTTATATGAGTCCTTCGTTAAAATTGGATACCCTTTAAATTCCTCTGATGTTACTGTTACCACTGCGGATAATTCATCACACAGATCTGCTGGTTTCCTTGAACTACCCGTCACCGTGAATAATGATTCGAAGATCATACGTTTCTATATTATACCTGAATTATCACCTAAATTTGTACTTGGAATTGATTTTTGGCGGGCATTTCATATCTGTCCCTCCCTGGTTCCACCAGAAGATAAGTTAAATATTTCAAGAGAAATAGATGTTTGGGAAGTCAACAAGCTTATCTCTGCTGACCACCTAGATCAAAATCGTTCGTCGAGATTGAACAAGGTGATCGACAAATTCAAATCAATATCTTATGAAACACAAGGCCTTGGACTTACACATCTAGTTAAACACCATATTGCTACGGAAGGACCTCCCATTAAACAACGTTCATACCCCGTTTCTCCTGCTCGTCAAGAATTATTGAACCAAGCCTTAGACGAAATGTTGCAATTAGGAGTAGTAGAAAAGACCACATCACCATGGGCTAATCCGGTTATTCTGGTTCCCAAAAAAGACGGTACGCCACGATTTTGTTTGGATTCTCGTAAATTGAATGCTGTTACCAAGACCGATAGTTACCCTCTTCCTCACATACACCAAATTTTGGATGGACTTCGAAATGCCAGGTTTATTTCTTCGGTGGATCTATCGAAAGCCTTTTGGCAGGTAGAACTGGACGAAGAATCCAAGCCCAAGACAGCTTTTTGGATAAGGAACCGAGGAGTATTTTGCTTTAACCGCTTAAGTTTTGGACTTAAAAATGCCCCTACTGAATTGCAAAGGATAATGGAACAGCTGTTTCCGGCACAATATTCCGATAAAATCTTCGTATATATGGACGATCTAGTGGTGGTTTCCGAAGATTTTGAAGAGCACTTGTCTCTTTTGGAACACATCTATGAAAAACTGAAATTTGCAAACTTAACAATCAATTTAGGAAAGAGCGAATTTTGCAAAGAGCGATTGAAATATCTAGGATTCCTAGTAGATCATCAAGGATTACACACTGATCCCCTCAAGGTTGAAGCAATTGCAAATTTCCCACAACCTCGCACCCCCAAACAGGTCAAGCAATTTTTAGGCGTTTGTAGTTACTACCGAAGATTTGTAAAAAATTTCTCATCATTATCAGCTCCGCTTAGCAAACTCACGAGTACCAAGAAAGGAGTACCCTTTATTTGGACTGCCGAATGTGACCGATCCTTTAGAGAATTAAAATTATCCTTACAGAATACACCTGTACTACATTGCCCTGATTTTAGTAGAAGATTCATCATAGAATCTGATGCCAGTGCTTATGCCATCGGAGCAGTACTTTCTCAAACCTTTGACGATGGAGAACACCCCGTCGCTTATTTCAGTAGAACCTTAAACAAGGCCGAAAGAAATTATTCGACGACTGAAAGAGAATTGTTAGCAGCTCAAGATTCCATTTACCATTTCCGACCGTATGTAGAAGGCGTGGAATTCCTCTTACGTACAGACCATAGTTCGCTGAAATGGTTGTCAACATTAGAAAACCCATCAGGACGCTTGGCGCGAATGGCGACAAGATTGACTCAATTTAACTTCAACATAGAACACCGTAAAGGTAAACAGCACGTGGTTCCCGATGCTTTGTCTAGGATAACAGATATACCTGTGGATGTTATTGGTTCAGAGATTCGAGACCCATGGTACCTAAAGATTTTCGAAGGTTGTCAGACTGACCCGACGCGCCACCTGGGATATCAAGTTATTGAAGGAAAATTGTATCGTCATGTTTCAGAAGACCTGGCCTTACGTCAGAACTTGACTTGGAAGCTCGTAATTCCCCAGGAAGATCGAGACTCTGTTCTTCGCACGAATCATTCGTCGGATTCTGCTGGTCATCTAGGCTTATTTAAAACTTATCATAGAATCAAGACTCATTATTTTTGGCCCGGTCTGTATAAAGATGTGAAAAGATTTGTGTCCAGCTGTTCAACTTGTAAGGCTTACAAATTACACACACAACCTCCCAATGGTTTGATGACCACCCCCAAGAACGTTATACGTCCCTTGCAATCCATAAGCATCGATTTAATTGGACCTTTCCCTTTGAGTTACCGGAGACACCAATACATTTTGAGTTGCGTCGACATTTTTACCAAATACGTTTGGATTTTCCCCGTGAAGAGTCCCACTTCCAAGAACATCATTCGACTTCTGGAATTAAACATATTTTTGCCCTTTGGTATACCTCGTACGATAATTGCAGACAACGGAAAGCAATTCGTTTCCAAAGAGTTTAAGGCCTTCTTAGACAAATATGGAGTTCCTGACATATTTTATAATACCTTTTACACCCCACAGAATAATCCCGTAGAGCGTTACAATCAAGTGATAAATACCACGCTAGCAATTCGAGTAGGAGAAGACCAAAGAACGTGGTGTGAACAACTGCCTCTGGTTCAAGCTGCTATTAACAACTCGGTAAGTCTTGTGACGGGATTTACACCATTTTTTCTACTTCACGGATTTGAGCAAATTGTTCACGGATCACTTCATCGTTTCTCGGAAACAACCATTCCTGTGGAAAACCAAGTTCCTGCGCAACAAGAGCATGCGCATAAGTTAGCGGAATTGGCTATGGTATATGATCAAGTGTCTGCGTCCTTACTCCAGGCCTTTAAGGTAAACGCTCAACGCTATAACTTGCGAAGGAAGGAAGTAATTTATCAACCCGGAGACTTGGTTTGGAGGAGAAGTTTCGTTCAGAGCAATGCTGCTAAATATTTTTCTGCCAAATTAGCTCCTCGTTTCATGTTACGACGTGTCAAGAAACGAATTTCTAAAACTGTTTACGAACTGGAAACCCCAGAAGGAAAGTACGAAGGCCGATATCATATAAAAGATATCTTAAAGTTGGACACTCCAGTTACCAATCAGTAGTCTCTCTTGTCCTTGCCATATTTTATTTCCTATATGTTTTTTCCATGTCCGAGAAATACAATTTTGTAATTCTTCTAACTACCTGAGTAAAAAAAAAAAAAAACTTTCCTATACTTTTGTGAGTGTTGATTTCTGCCAGGCTGAGATTTCAATTCCCCCGATTTGTATGGAAGCAAAATAATTTCATATTACTTTTTTTCTTTTTAAAAAATCCTGATGTTGAAACCCTTTAATTGAACAATTAATTTAAGCAAATTTTGTATTGTAATTAAATACTTTGTAATGTACTCTAGCTGTGAGGTACTGATTAACCACCTTAAGTGTTAGTGTTAAGAGTGTAAAAGTGAATAACGAGATACCTAAATCAAGTTTACAGCAAGAATTTAAATAATGTCACCAAGTATCTCGCAAGGCCTGTTTTTGAAAATAATAATAAAAGTGCCAGTTCCTCACAAGCTCGATTGTCATAATGTCAAACAAAATAGAAATGTTGTATATTATGTATAAATAAATTACTGTTAAATGCTGGATATTGTCGTGAAAGGTTGAGCAACTTATGTAAAAGTTTTTCTACTGACCCAAATGAAAAACTTTCGCCTTGGTCTTTTAACATCTGTTCGACTTGTCATGACTGTGTTTGGTCTGAATAGTGTTCAGAAGTAAAATGTTATCTTCCATCAAGCTTTTCTGAGATAATTACTTTACCCTTTGAATGACTTGTATACTGATCATTTTTTACTAACCTTAACATCCATAATGATTTCTTATTGTACCAAAATTTTGTTCAATTGAAGAGGTATAACTTTTTGCTGCATTTAGATTTTTTTATTATTACACCATGTAAAAGCATTAAACATATGCTAATTATTCATGAAAGTATTAGTTTCTTATATGTACTTATGTTAACAGAGCTTTGCCTTGTTTTAAATTTAAGAATTGCCCACTGCATTAGTATACTTATTGCACGGTTAAAAAATTATATTATTGTTGTTGTCCATTATCACACACACACACACACACACACACGCGCGCGCAAACACAAGCAAACACAAACACACATGCACACAAAACACACATGCACACAAAACACACATGCACACAAAACACACATGCACACACACATATGTTGTAATAATTGTAATAATGCCTAACTCCATGCGAGTTTTGAGCCAGTGTTTTACAAGTTTTAAAGAAATAATGATAGAACTACTCATAACTTGAGGTTCGTAGGTGGAGAAGTTCTGAATATTGTCTAGAAATTGTAAAAGGATTGGAGGAGATGTAATTGTTATTTTTAAGTTTTGTGAGAGGTCGACCACGTTGTAATGTTGTTAAGTAACGGTGGCCGACAAAATATGTTGTAATTGTTGCATTAGACTGCAAGACTGGAACGTCTTAATATTGTCGTTAAAGCAATACAAGAACCTGTGTAGATAGGTTGAAATGTGGTGTAGTAGCCAGAATATACTTCGACATTGTGTCTAAGTACGGGAATTGTATGGTTCTACTGGAAAATGTTAAGTTGATTGAGCAATTAATAGTGGATGATTTCAGGAAGAGTAGTTAAGTAGTAGAAGCCATACTCCCAATCTTGATGAAATTGAGTACCTTGTAGTAGTACTTTTGTCCTTGTGACGCGGTAGAGTGAGGGCGCTCAACTTAATTGAACTACCCGAGCATTCGAAACAATAGTGGCTTAAGCCAGGTGATGTTAAGTAGGAGCCATTTAATGAGTGACTATGTCACAACCCCTTTGAAGAAGTGGGTGATAGTTGTAAGAAGTTGTGGAGATGTTGTTTATGTTTTGTGTATCTGATTTGTCCGTGGTTACCATATTACCTAACAGATGTATCTTAATGTACTGATGTCATAGGGTGAACAATTTATTATCTTAGTTATTTACCAAAATGGTATGTTCGTTTTGAATTAAGTCAATAGTAGTCATAAACTAGCAAGATTTCTTTAACTTATCATGTAAATGCTTCGCTGGATTGGAGTCAAGCTGAGTCATAACCATTTTCCTTAGGTACCCCTTCTGATTTACTTGTCCTGTGCCCATCGTTGCGCTCGTCGCGCAAGCGACTCGCTCCCTAGGGAGAGGGTAGTGTCGTGTAGCGACGTAGAGATGATAAAACTAATTAACTTGACGGGAGAATTTTGTACTATCTTTCGTTTCTATACTTGGTCATTTGAAATAATAATAATAATTTTGGCCGTTCCGAAATTCCCCATCAAATCACGGGACCAAATGTCCTTGCGACGCGACTCGTATGTTTCTGTCGCTGTGTTCTGATTGGACGATGCAAAGATCATACGATTTT
The DNA here is from genome assembly GCA_947579605.1 of Athripsodes cinereus. Classification (NCBI taxonomy): domain Eukaryota; kingdom Metazoa; phylum Arthropoda; class Insecta; order Trichoptera; family Leptoceridae; genus Athripsodes; species Athripsodes cinereus. The sequence goes on from OX388311.1 coordinate 6,160,782, forward strand.
GTCCTGGTAAAATAACGGTTGAGAAAGATGCGATTCGGCCACGAGGGCTTGCTATTCGCGCGTTCATTCGTCAGTTGCATTCTGAGAGTCGCGAAATAAACATTCTTCGCTGGCCTCGCCAGGGCTCTCAGCCCTTTTGGGCTGAGTACTTCAAATGGACTCTCATAAATAATATTCCTTAGTGTACTTCATATAATTAATATAATCATAATAGTATTTGTTCCATAGTTCATTCAGTTGTTTTGTAAAAAAGTGAACATGTCGTGAAATGTATACTCACCAACCAATGTCAGTACGTGATGATAGCATAAAACCGTTACAATGACGCTATAAACGCATCGCCATTTTGAGAGCAGTTCGTTTTCCAATCTGAAGCAGAAAGCATCTCCCGAGGACCGCGTGTTTTTATTTCTTTACGCGCCTCTGGTGTAACAAAGTTAAAGTCTAGAAAGTTTTGTTTAAAGTCCCTGTAATGGATTTAAACTCTCCGAAACCATAAATGAAATTCTGAATAGTATTTTGGTGAATCGCCGTTAACATATCTCTTAAAGTCTCATTCAGTTATTAATAATCAAGCCGGTGTTATATGCAATAAGAGTTCGTGGACCAGTGTTATTCTAATGTAAAATTATCTAGTTTACAACGCTTTAAACCCGACTGAAAGGCATAACCGTTGTCGTAAGAACCTTACGAACTGTAAAGACGTCCTGAGCATTTGTCATCTCGCCTCCATTCTGTGCGTGAACTATTAGTAGAAACCTTCTACTGGAAGACCCCAGATCTTCGGAGCCTTCGCCACCGTCGCTTAAAGGTTTCGTCCCTAGGCTTTGTGGTGGAAAGACTCCGAAATTCACCTCAAGGAGTGGATATTTCTCAGCCGATTCCAAAAACCAGTAAGATCTTTCCTTTACTCAACAGTGTTCCCCGCCTCGAAAATAGATTCAAATTACAATTCTTACTATTTTGATATTCATAATACTGTAATACTTGTAAGTCATTGAGTATGCTTGTTGTGTGAAAGAGTATCATTTGGATAATATTACTTACCATATATATTGATAATCTCTCATTGTTCGTTCTGCTTATGTGATCTGAATAAATCCAACATATTATATACCTAACAATTTGTTTTTCCTTCCGCCCTAGTGTGAACTTACCCCTGGATAAACTTGCCAAAGGCTCAATTGTGAGCAATAAGATTTAAAGTAAATTAGTAACAGCCGAGTAAGTATTTTGTAACTTCCTTTTTATTTTTATATATTCCAATCACGCTGCTATGTAACCTAGCCTCGGGGTGGCCGTTTTCTCCTCCCGGGTGTCGGGGAATGTAGGGGCGTGATAGACATTACATCCACGGCATATTATAAATATAGATAAATACATAAATAAATGAGAAATCTCGGATACATAAAGGTATCCACGTCAGAAGTTCCATAATTATTATATTGGATAAAAGTGATTCATATAATGTGAAAAATGTGTAAATATTATAAATAAATAAAATTTAATCTTATTTTTTTAATAGGTTTTTGTGTACATGCGTTGACTCTGGAAAGACTGTATCTTCAAGAACTTTATTAAATTACTAGTACAACTGAACTACCTAACTATGAATGTATGCCATGTATTATGAATATAATATTTTATTATTATAACAATATACTCACACAAACGGCGACTGCAATTAAAAGTTTCAACCTATAAAACTTTAGCAGTAAACATTACAAATAAATCACAACACAGCGAAATATTCGACAACGCAGAGTAATGAAATATATTATTGTATAGTAATAAACCAAATAATTGTTGGACGGGAAATTCATTAAATGTATGTTGGTACATATATTTAATGAATTAGAATCTTTCACTGCACATGTTAGGGTGCTAACACAAAGAAAGCGGGTTACCTGCTTTCAGATGCCTGCGTCTACCAGCGCAGCGCCGAGAATGTTTACATGCATTTCAATGGACACGAACATAGTAAAAGCAGGAACGCCGATTGCGATTTACTTTGCCAGCGCTTACCAGCACTTATCGGCGCTGGCAACCTGCTTTCTTTGTGTTTGCATACTTAGATAGCTTCTTCAGGGGTAATCTACCGGCTCCCCCAATTTTTGAATATCTTGTTTGTTACAACTTGTCTTATGGTAAGTCGGTGATCGTAATTACGTCCTCAAGCAACAAAACAATATTTTTCAAAGACAAATTTAGGTTTAAATCATACTTAATAATTAAATTCTAAACAAGCTTACAAGAAACACTATGCTTATGTCGTGAAAGCAGAGTAGACCAATATTAAGAGGATTCGAGTCTTGGATACTAAGTTCTGATTCAAAGTTCGAATCAATCGTCGGGCTAACGATCAAATATATGAATGTTTGTGATAGTTTGAATATATTACCCAAATTATTTAAATTTTCTGCACTACTTGCTAACCTTGCTTATATAAAATTTTGTAAATGATTTAACATTTTGTTCTGACGTTACATAGAAATAAGGTATTTACTTCTACAATATCAAACATTGTTGATACAAAACTTTATGAAATTCACAGGACTCACGTGGGAATAAACCTGAAATTGCTTTACATCAACAGGAAAATAACAATTTGAGATAGAAATTGAAAATGTCTAAACTTTTGTATGTTTATTGGATTGAATTGGTTGGATTAACTTATTTAAAATTAGAATTTTGTATTTTAGAAACTAGATATTTGTGGTTACAAACAAAGGTAGAACATTGATATCTCAATTTATCAGAAGCTTGAGTTTGTTTTGAGATTTACATATACTGTCATAAACTTAAAGTTTTCTATACCTATAAAAAAATGTTCACGTAGGAAAATAAGTTTTAGGTACGTAGAATCAATTTTTCTTGTTTTCTAGGATCCCCATTGTCCTGGAAAAATATCTTTGAGCTTTACAACTTTATTTGACAACATATTATTAAGTTTGGGAGTATAAACGAAAGAACTAAGTTTTATAGTTCGAAGTCACTGGAATTTAGTGACTTATTTCTTTCATAACTTGCTTGTAATATTTCACAGATGTTAAGCATATTGATATTTATATTTTTAATATATTTATTTATTATTTACTATACATTGATAACAAGCAAATTTATATAAATATACATTTAAATCAATTTCAATCACACAAGCAATTTATAGAGGGAGAGTTTATCGCGGAGGCGCGATTTCTTCCAACTGACCCAAATTTACACATAATATGATTGCACAGAATCTTTCTGAAAGAAAGTATAATAAAATAACTTAAAATGCAATTAATAAATCTTTTCCATTTATTTCAGAGCGAAATAAATGGAAAAGAAATTTAAATTTACACTCACCGTTAATATTTTCACGAATTTTATATTATGTATCACATTGGACCTGTAGCTTTTTTAAAATAAAGCTCCGTTAATAAAGCACTTAGGTATATTATTTATTTTAATATCCCATCATAATAAATTTAACAGTATTATTTTCAAGCCGTTTAATAAAGCAATAAACTTTGATGTTCTACATTTATATAAATAGTAATAAAATAACAAAGCATAAGATTTATTTCAGTATTCAAAATTTGATCTGTTTAATTCGCCGCCTCTAAGCAATCTCAGTAGAGTATGAATAAACATTTACGAGAACGAATACTCCAAAATACAATTACTTCACAAACATATTATTATTACGTACGTACCTACTAGATTGCTTTTCTTCGCGCTGTTTTTCAGTACTAGGTAATAAGAGTTCATGCAAAGTACATTATGGGAATTTATAGGCATATTTTCCTGTAATAGTTTTCCACAATGCTTACCAATTTAACTTTAAAAGAAATTTTTTACGCTTTGTGATTGCTTGGACTTTTTTATTACCTCACTTCTACTTAACATTGCAAGTAAATATTACATTTTATATAAAAATACACATCTGTTCTATAAAATATGAAATGTCTAGGTGTATTGTAACAAAAAAAGGTTGAACTATATCTCTCTATAAAAGCAAAATTAAACACGTTTCAGCCACCATTATAGCGCTTTAGTATGTCTCGCAAACTTAATTCAGTCATGAAGAACACCTTTAGTCAATGGAATAAGAAACAAAATATGTGAATGTGAATAAGTAACTATACTATAAAATTTATTTATTTATTATTTACTGTTGATAACAAACAATTTCATACAGAAATATATTCAAATTAAATACAATTAATATACAGATGACTAGTTTATCGAAAAGGCGCGATCTCTTCCAACTATCTTTTTAGACTAATTTTCTCAATTGTATATTGTTTATTTTCATTCGAATTTAAGAATAAGTTTCGTTTTCTTTTAATTTTCTCAATTGTTGATTTTCATTTGAATTTATGAATATGTAAACGCAAAAAAAATATTTTGTCTTATTTCGACATTTAATTCAACTTGTAACATTTATGTTTGTTTTTTTTTTATTTATAAAAACCCTGATTGTTGTGAATCCCACATGTTTGACTTTGAATTTATTGTTTATTGAAAATGATTGTAATTAGCATACTGGTAATAATAGGGGACTTTGCTGGTCCACTTATGGTTTTGTATTATTCTGATCAACATTATTTATAATATGACTGTTTGTATCCCTGTTGAAGATGTAAATAAATAAATAAATAAATAAATAAATAAAAATAAACTGGATATAAATATTACTAAATTATTTTGACTTTTATACTTACTACCACTATTTTAGAACTAGAAAAGCTTTGCAATAGGGTAGTGCATCGTTAATGTTTTGTCTCTTGTACATATCGATGGTGTAGCGCACAGATGTGGTAAGTGCAGTTTTTACCGAAAATGAGTTATTATACGCATGCGAATCTATATCATCTGAAGTATGTTCCTTAGGAATATTATTGCGTAACTCTGTGTCATTCACGAGATATTTAACAAAAACTATGTGTGGTTAGTACTAGATTGTATGGCATCTCAAACTTTCAACATTGATTATCTCAAAACTATGAAAACTGTACTTACCACTTCTGTGCGCTATGCCATCGATATATTGTTTCAACTTATATGTATTATCTGAAGTGTGTCATAGATAAATAAATATGAAAACAAAGCTTTTACATGTCTGAAACAATTTGACAATATGTAGAAGTTGCACCTGTTAATTTACTTTGTATGAGCTTTTGTTTATCAACTTGAACTTTATTAACTAACACGTTAAAGCAACAAACAATGCACATATTTGTTCATGACTTCGAACAAACAAATTTAAATTTGCATACTATGCAAGTATTAGAAATGGTTTTAATAGTACTCATGTAGATAATTTTTTTTTAAATAATTTTACAATAATTAAATAAATAGATACATAAATAAATTGTCGAATCAAACTTTAAAGTATACAAATCAGAGATATGTTATAGGAATTCCTATTACAAATCACTGATACAAATATTATAAAATACACTCAAAATTGAATCGCTAAATTTATGTATGAGTCACATGACGTCATTACACATTGAATATACCTAAAAACATTTAAGACAAATTTATTGTTTTTAAAGGCAATCTTCAAAATATAAATAATGTAGTGTAAGTATTTATTTATATAACATTTCGCTTTGACTCTTTTAATAAATGTATGTGAAAAAGCTTTGTTTGGTTCGTTTATTTTGCCATAAAAGGCTACTGTGTATTTTTACTACACAGAAGAGAAAGAAAAATCAAGTGTTTATTATTTGTCTAAGTCACGATAGAAGCTATTTACATGCATACACTGTACCAGCACTTAGATGTTTTTATAACTAATGTGTCTGTCTGCTTTCATTGCCAAAATTGAAGATAGTTTCGAAAGTATAAAATTAAATTTATATTATTTTATTATGTTATCTCAGAGAGTAAAGCAGGGTTTACATTATGCATGAGTATGTATTAAAACTTGCCATGCTCATACATGCTACATGAAGTTGAATTCAGCCAAAATGTTTTTATAAAAACTTTACGATAAATTTGATATTAACTGTTTACTTTTCGCTATTAATTTTCTTACTCTAGCGCTTTCGTCAAGTTACCTTGATATTTTCAACGTAAAAACAATAGTGAAAAGTAAATTAATAAAATCAACAGTGAGAAGTCAACAGTATTTTGTTAATATCAAATATGTTAAAAGTGTCTTTCAAATTTAAACATACAACCCCTAGATCATAATATTATGTAGCTCACTATTTCTTTTGCTTTGACCGATTTAGAAAAACATATCGCGAATTTCTCTGTAAAAATCAAAAAAATAGCTGTACTTTGGCTTCAGAAGTAAGTATGTATTTACGCGTGTACAAAAATATTTCATTGCTACAAATAGCATTTGTTTTATTTATTAAAAATGTAGTATTGTAAACTCGGCTTAAGAATAACGAAAAGATGTAATTTTCTGATAAAGATTAATTTTGGATCCTCTTTGGAGATTTTTTTTTCAGGATTGCGATTCAAGCACCGTTTTACTTATCCATGTATTATTGAGAGTCCTTACTGTTGTAGATTAAGGATTTATGTAACTAATACAGTATTCATTCCACATCGATTCTTCTGAGACGAGAGATATCTAGCACGGAGTCCTTGAGCATATTGCTTTGGAAAAAATATATAAGGACAAAGTTGGTAAAGTAGAATGAATGTAGAATATAAATAATAGTTCTCTACGTGATCCTGCCTGGTTGGTTCTGATGAATAATAAAAAAGATAAATATAAACTATTCGTAAAAAATGTATCTACAATAATATCTAGCAACTGAATCAGTGGTTAAATTTGCCCTGATAATAATAATTATCAGCTTACAAATCGATTAAAAAAGAGTAAAATATAAAACACTTTTTTCTTTCATTCAGTAATTTAATTAAAATTACAGATACCTTTCGGGAATAGTCCATATTTAGTGGCAGACTTTTAGGAACTAAGTCTGCCACTAACAAGAGTCTGATACTGAAGATGGATGGAGAATTAAATTATTATGCGAAAGAAAATAGTGTTTTTGTTTTACTTGTTTTTCTCGACCAGAAAAAATGAACTTTCATAGGGTTAACACCGAATAAATCAAATAAATCAGCTAACTTACCCTACTAGGAATCAGATATATGAACATGATGATTTATATTTATGTAGTATTCTCTCATGAATTTTTCTCTTACCTGAAACAAAAAGAAACGTAAGATTAATTACAATTACAAAATATTTTTTAAGGTTTAGGTTTCTTTCTCAAATCTCCTACAAGTAAAATGATGAAAGAACTTTTTGCATGCAATGGACATATAGGTAGTCTTCTTCTCGGAAATATCAATTAAGATATTCAGGATGCGAGACAAACCTTATTGCTGAATTGAGATATTTAGATTTTCGACTAATTTTACTTTACACTACAGAATACATTCTCATATTGACCATTATCATTATATCACGAGAGGAAAGTAGGCGGGCTTTGGGATTATAAACATGAAACTCTCAAATGAATGTTCGAGTATCTACAGTCGAATGACAGACAATTTCATGAAATTCAGATATCTGTGAATTTCCAAACAATCAGATCTTAAGTGCTACTAAAACATACAATACGATATAATTATGTTCAGCAAAGTTGAGTATTTATAATAATCCAAAGCGAAAAAAACATACTTAATAACTGAATTATCTAAATAAATAAAAAAAACAATAACAACGTATTATTCGAAACCTCAAAAACATATTTTTATCACAGTTTATAACTTCTAAATGGAATGTAAGATTTTATAAGATTGTGGCAAAAAGTTTCACCATCTTTATTATGGTTCGGCAAAAAAATATCAAAGAGCTACTTCAGACATCTGGCGACTACTACCTATATGATTTTAAGAAATTTAACATTATAAAAAAAACCTAATAAGGTACCTACTAACTTTGTTTTCAAGAAAAATAAAGTATAGACATGTAGTATTTACTGAATCAATAATACTCGTTGCAAGTTGGTACTAACAATTTAGGCACAGCATAAGTTAATATGATTTGAGAATAAGAATATAAGTTGTCAAATTTCTCGTTTGTATTGTATTACGTCAGCACTTCTGTGCAGAGACTCGCAATAATATTCCAACTCATAATCATCAAGGAATTCCTGTTATTCCAACCTTTAAGTCTGTCTAAGAGACACGTTAATCACAAAGAGAGATCGAGATATTGAGATCGAGATAGTATTGTCAAGATTTTTTCTTTATCTGCTTTCAATGTCGTGGATTGGTTCGGCATTGCATCATTTCTTCCATTTTGACACTTGTTAGCTCATCGTACGATCCACAGCTTATGATTATCAGTAGATCGTCGTGGACGCCCCCCTGTATTTTATTCCCAAAGTTGTCAATAGACTATTTCCGATCGTAGATTTTTATTGGTGCATTCTGACTATAGAAAGAACAACAACTGCCATTTGCATAATTAAAAAATAACATAATCGACTTGAATGGAATATAGAGAAATTGAATTTAATTTTTCTATTCTAGCATCAAGTTGATGCATAATAGAACATATTATTTTGTAGGTTTTGATCAAATCAAGAATAATATTACCCTCATACTAGATAATTATGTGCAGTTAGCCAAATTTAAATATGCATTTTTGTGAGTATAACTGAGAGCCAAAGAGTTAAATGTGTATTATTTTTGAAGAAAATACAAAATCAAGATTAAATATTCATTCAATTCACAAAAAGTATCGATCGTTTAAAAATTTGCGCTTCTATGCTACTAATGATGTTTCTGTATATGAAAGTTTGATGAAGACTTTTTAATCAAGATTTCTTTAGTTCATCTATTACTAGGCCCAGTTATATAATACTTATCGCAAAAATTCTAGTGAATTTACAATTAATCAATTGTCAAAATTAGATGCACATATATTTTTTAATCCATTCAGTGAATCAATATTTAAGTCAAAAGTGAAGCGAAAGTTTTATATGGGTCAGTGTTTAACACGTCTATTTAAATATGGATGGCATGTCGAATGATACATACCTATATGTATTTTAAAAGCTGCACAGTTAGATTCATAAAATATTGAAACTTATTTTATACAATTTGTCAATAATAAAAATTTCTTCCCCTCCACTGAAAAACGTAAGAATTTTCCCCCTGGAGTCAAATGTAAAACATAGTTCTTTCAATCTTTTTTATAGTTTTTTGAATATACTGTTAAAAAACAGGTATTTGGAAAACATATCTTACGATTCATTTAACGAATTAAATTTAGCGATAAGGTATGCCACTCATTCTGAATACCTTATTTATGGCATGGAGTGCTTTATTCGAAACATATTATTTTCTCAAAGATCTAATAATCTAAACACAATTATGGCTATTATTAAACTGAGAAATGTCCTGAAAGGATTTTCTGATCAAAGGACCTTATAGATAGTGTACCTAATAATAATAAAGGACAAATAAGGAATAATTCAATTTCTTAAACCAGTGGGTTGATGAAGTAAAATATATTATTAAAGCCTCAGAGTTGGTAGTGTTGGTACACATTTAATGACATTGTGAAATCTAATTTAAATTAAACCTCTCACGTATGATGACGTATATTCTAAATAACAATCACTGCGAAGAGCACGTACCTACCTACTTCAAGCAAGTGAAAGACAACTCATTGTAGTCTCTGTGATATAAGAGAGACGATGGTCCCGATTAAGTCATAATTTAAGAATCTTAGTCTACATGTGGGAGATGCTATGATAGTATGGAAAGAAATGAATAGATAAATTTATGATAGTTGGTTAAAAAAAATCCCCGATCTTTCGTTTAAAAGGTTTTCGACGGTCTGGATGATCCTTTTGACAACACACCGTTCCTGTATCTTTATATCAATATCTTTGAAAGAGATGACTCGATTTGCACAGAATTGCTCTGAAAGAAAGAGCCCTGTTTTGGTTCTATGTTGTCAAGTAAGAATGTTGAAGGCTGAATAAAAAAAGGAAAATGTATCTACTATGCGATAGAAGCCTTTTTGTGAGTCCGTCCGCAGGGGTTCCGTAGGCCCGGGCGTCCCTCTTTCACAATACACCGTTCCTATGACAACGATATCAGAGCGCAAGGAATGTCGTGGGAAGAGGTGACGCAATTGGCACAGAGACGCTCTGAATGGAGGAGGCTGGTTTCTGCCCTGTGCTCCCGAGAGGAGCGTTGAGGGCGATGACGACGACGACGATGCGATAGAAATGCATTTATGTCTTCAATATTTCAGTAGTACAAAAAACATCCGAATTAGAAGGTATTATGTATTTTAAGATGCTTTGTTAAGCAGCATTTACATTGTTGCATTGTGGATATCATCCTGAGAGAAAGGAACGAACATGTCTATTCACATTTGTTTATCTATGTTTTCACTGCCATATTTTCGGGATGAAACATCTATTCACACATTTCACTGAAAGTGAAAAAGTCTGAATGCCCCTTTAGAAACATGAATCTACGCATATCACAATCACAGCAAAATATGTAAGTTCTCTAGCCTGAGCTTTGTTCATAGGATTTAGTTGTATAAGTTGAATAATAAAAATTGGCCTAATTCTACTGTCTTCGAGACACAAAATCATTCTCAATTTTTTTTTATTTTTTTTTAAAAGATATATCTGGGTTTGTTATAAACCCAAATACAACCTTATACGCCTTTCACACTAAGCTAAAAGCTTGTGCCGTGAAAGGGGAGTTTGCCGGCACCTGGAATCGAACCACGGACCCCTTGTTCTGAAGGCCGAGACTACCTCCAGGCTACCGACCAACTCACTAAAATGCATGCAGTGAAGCGTAAATGAAAAATTACAACTTTAAAAGTTAAAACGGATGATATCTACAATTTTGCGTTTATTTGATATGTTCCTAACAGAACCTTGTAATTCCTAATAGATAGTACCTACTCATACGTTCTCAAAGACAAGTATTTAATTAACCCAACCTCTGTTCTACGTATATCACACAAATAGACGACAAGGTCGATTTATTGTAAAATTATTAATTTTCCTTATGAGATTCTATTCATAAACTGGAGCGAGCATTTAGTACGCCATTATTTTCTAGTACAATCGAAAGCGTTTGTAGATTTTATTTCAGTCGACATTATTTATGATTTGGTAACTATGAAATAAATTACACAAAAAAATAGTTTTACTTTGTTTATATCGATATAATAATTATGTTGCGATATGAAAATACATACACCATACCACAGCGGCGTCTCCAAATGTGGGGTAGTTAGCGGATTGACTTCGTGTATTGAACAGTCAGATCGTCTTCTCTGTGCCATAAAAATTCAACTTTCAGGATGAGTTACATATCTATGTTGAATGTCTTTATGTGATATTTTATCATACTCAAAAACGAACACAAAAGATCTTGTTTTTTACTGGGGCCTCCACGGAACGAGGTTATTAAAATGATGTGTTATATTATTAGGTATATATGAAAACGAAAAGGTTAAAAAAAATATCTCGAAAATAAAAAAAAAACGGATTTATTATATTCGTGTTATTATTTCGTTAAAATGAAAATGGTCAGAGATGTCTCTGAAATCGTTAAAAGTTAATAAATCATGTGGAAATATGCGATTTTTAACGATTCAAATTTGATTATATAGGAATAATAGTTTAATACTCATACTGGTAGAATGATGTTGAGAAATGACTTCGTTATAGAGTTGCATAATTATATGCATTGTTCTCAAACTTTGTTAGTACAGGGTCATAATGAAAACCGTACTTCGAAGGTATTAAACTTTGAACATTCAACTTGAGATTTCTTATTAGGTATTCTTGGAATCAAATCCATCTTATAAACTTAGAAGCCAGTGTTAGTTTTGCTTATAATGGTATTCAAGACATAACCCGTTGTTGAAAAGCTTATAATTAATCCCGTTCATGGACTGCATGAACTTTCAAGTGCACCAGTTCTCATTTTTTCTAAATTAATTGCAAAATAGTAGTAGGTAGTATGTAGGATGGAATAATGTTGAGAGAAGAATGTATAAGAAGTTAAGTTAATGCAAAGTATGGATAAAGAAGGAAATGCATAAATACTTCTTGTATGAGAATGGCTCACAGCTAGAGCGTTAAAATTTATCACTGTTTAAAGTTTTACACTCTGGTCTAGACAGGACGATTTGAAAGCGTGGAAACGAAGAAATTACGCAAAACATTCTTTAGTTGTCATTTAAATAATCAACATTGTTATGTACACAATACAATATATATATTTTTATACTCTCTTTTAACTCCACTAAGCCCTAAAATGATTCCTCCCACGTTTTGCAATATGTGTGAAGCAGCTAGTGATCGGAATTAATTTATAATAAGTAAAAATTTTCTGTTTAATTTATTGACATTTTAAATCATTACAGACAATTTGACATTTTAACTATTTATGACATTAATTCTTATGACATTTAAATTATTTGTATTATTTCCATTAGATTAGATTTTTTTTCTTCTATCTACATGACATCTCCCACATTATTGCAATTTTGAATCTTATATATTATATATTAAATACTAAACATTTCATTGACATTCTGTACTGACACTCCAATATTTTATGATTTGACTTAAATTATTATTGTTATGAAATAATTCTCTTTTGTGTTTTGTTAATTCTTGTTTTCCAACTGTGTTGTGAATGAGATATTTGATTTGTGTATTATTTATTCTTGAACATGTAAAAGGCTCACGCCGTGGATTGTGAAATAAATAAATAAAAAAAAAAAAAAATTTTGTTTAAGATCTTTTTCCCTTTTGGATATTGTTTTGGAAGGATAGGTCTTTAGTTTATCGAATTCATATTGAATAGAAATTGATTAAAGAGTATGAAAGCTTGATCAAATTAAAATGAAAATCATAAAAAATATAAGCTTGGTACTAATTAAAATTGGCTAAGAAAATGTTTGATACAATTCTTTTGCAAAATCGCTGAGATTATTCGTTCTGTATGATCCAAACCTATTTTTTATTTTCATTATTTTTATTTCACTTCCGTTTCTGAAGAAAGAATATTACAATATAATGACTTCTCTGGACTAATTTATGTGTTAATCGAGTAAAGATTTTCATTTCAAAAGTCAAACTTCAAAATTGAATGCACGGGAAAACTTGTAGAAGATTATTTTGCTATTTATTTTGTTTTGTTGGGAAATGTACGTTATGTTAGTGGTGTAATTGAAACATATTTGATTATTTAATGAAAAGTTTGCGGAGATATGAGTTTATTTTCTATTGTTTCATATTCTTTATTAAAAACGTAGCTCCAACAAATAAAACGCAAACATACCAGTAATAATTACATTAAAAACAAAAAAATATAAAGAAACGGAACAAATTAATAAAGTTTATTTTTGACAGTAAAGATTTCTTCAATATTTCGTCAGAATTTTAAAATAAATATACTCAAAGTCCTGTAATACAAGTAAGTTACGAAAAATTGTAATTAATAAACCATTATTGCAAAACTTTAAATTGAGTGCCATTATTACAAAACTTTAAATTGAGTGCCAGAGACATTATTTCATGTTGACCATTATATCTTACAGCTTGAAATTATCTTGATATAACCATTTTTTAAAGTAATAATGAATAAATAGGTATATTTTAAATAAAGTTAACGAACAATTCAGTTTTTTTACTTTATTACAAAACTTTAAATTGAGTGCCATTATTACAAAACTTTAAATTGAGTGCCAGAGACATTATTTCATGTTGACCATTATATCTTACAGCTTGAAATTATCTTGATATAACCATTTTTTAAAGTAATAATGAATAAATAGGTATATTTTAAATAAAGTTAACGAACAATTCAGTTTTTTTACTTTATTACAAAACTTTAAATTGAGTGCCATTATTACAAAACTTTAAATTGAGTGCCAGAGACATTATTTCATGTTGACCATTATATCTTACAGCTTGAAATTATCTTGATATAACCATTTTTTAAGTAATAATGAATAAATTTATTTTAAATAAAGTTAACGAATAATTTAGTTTTTTTAAAATAAAGAATAATAATAATTATTATAATTATGTAATTGAAACAAGAGTTTCTTTCTACTATAGATTATTGATTCCGAGAGAGACGTATTTCGACTTATCAGGTCTTTATTGATAATGATATTGATAATTCGAGTTTGATAATGACCTGATAAGTCGAAAGACGTCTCTCTCGGAATCAATAATCTATAGTAGAAAGAAACACTTGTTTCAATTACATAATTATTACAATCTCTCTGACAACACACTTCGTTGGTTTAGCTCTTATCTGAGAGATAGGACGCAATGCATTAAAACAGATAATCAAACTTCTGATTGGTTACCATTGACGGCAGGAGTTCCTCAGGGCGGGATCCTTTCACCACTCTTATTTTCGCTTTACATCAACTCAATAGTCGAACATATAAATGTAGGCTACCATCTGTATGCAGATGATTTACAAATTTACTCACATTTCGAGTTGGATCAAGCACAGCTTGCACTCTCTCACATAAATGGTGAATTGGACCGCATTTCTCATTGGGCACAGCAAAATGGTTTGTTACTGAATCCTTCAAAATCTCAAGCAATCCTAATAGGCAGTTCTCGCCTCTTACCTAAAATTCCAATTGACACTTTACCCAAACTCTACCTCAATAACTCCGAAATTTCTCTCTCAAAAAAGGTTAAGAATCTTGGTATGTTTTTCAATCAACATTTATCCTGGCAGTCTCAGGTTGGAGAGGTAAGTCGCAAATTTTTCTTTAGTCTCCACTCTCTTAGGCGACACCAAAATTTTCGTCCCCGAGAGACTAAAATACTCCTATCACAAACCTTACTTCTACCTTTGCTGGAGTATGCGGATGTGGCCTATCTGGACATCAACAACGAACAATTGATGAAACTGGAGCGTTTGCAAAACATCTGCATTCGTTTCATTTTTGGACTTCGAAAATTTGATCATATCTCTCAATATAGAAACGAGCTCAAATGGTTGAAAATGTCACAGCGTCGCAATCTGCATATTCTCTGCCTGCTCTTTAATGTTCTCCGCAACCCCTCTACTCCGAGCTACCTAAAATCTTGTTTTACGCCTTTGGCATCTCATGGTTTGCCTCTTCGTTCTGGTGCACTTGGTACGTTAACTATTCCCACTCATCGAACATCTTTTGTCACATCTTCCTTCACTATACATGCAGCTCGGTTATGGAATGATTTGCCTTTACTGATCAGACTTGCTCCTTCAATTTCCATTTTCAAAAGTAGACTGAAACATCACTATCTTGCTCTCAATAACCCATCATAATTCCATCCCCTTTCTTGTCCCTCTTTCCCCATTCCACTTTATGCATGTTCAATATTTATGTATTTCTTGAATATGGTATATTTTGTATGTATGCATGTATTATGTATTTTTTTATTTTTTATTTTTGTATGGGTATATTTATTTATTATTTTGTATTTTTTCTATGGTTCTGGCATGTACTTAATTATTTTTCTTATTTTTTTTTTCAAACATCAGGTTGGTTGGCAGAAATTGCCATTTGGCAATAAACCCGCCTTTTGTACAATGTACTTATTATTGTCACAATAAAGTTTATTTTATTTTTTATTTATTTTATTTTTAATTATGGAATTCTACTACGTGTGCACCGACACAATTAATAAATTATTATAATAATATGAATATGGAAAAGAGAAAATACTGAATAAATTTTAATCTTGAAGAATGACCATTTTCGATAGTATTTTCTTTAAATTACTATTTAATTTACTTATACTACCATATTTTATTATTGCAAGTAGCGTTAGAAATTTGGTTAAACACAAGGCTCAGTAGGTACATCAACAAATTTTGGAGAGGCCTAGGTTAAGTAGTGGAAACAGGTGGCTGGTTAATGAGTAAGTTCTATATATTTATATATATATATAGGCACTGTATATCGTATCCATCACCCGAAACTCCCAGCAAAAAGGTGTGTCTTCAGCCCTCTTTTAAAACTCTCTCCATTCACCTCCTCTCGCAGACACAGAGGCAGCTTGTTCCAATACCTGGGACCCGCAACACTAAACGCTCTATCTCCAAAGCCTGTTTTGCGAGATCGAGATGGCTCAATCAGTCTGCATTTTGCCTCACCCTGTGCTGAGCGAAGCTTGAGCCGTCTTTCACTGATGGTCTCGATCTCGCACATCTCCGACAAATAAGATGGTAATAAATAACCCTTCATGGCCGAAAACACCATCACACATATCTTATACTCCACTCGTTGCTTTACTTTTAACCAATGTAAGTTGTGCAAGAGAGAAAATACTGAATATATATCTTTACCATCTCGGCATATCCACATTTGGTGTAGCCAGAAGACTAGCTGCGTGTAATAAACTTGCTAGTTGTCCAAATCAATTGACATCCAGAATGGATAGCACATTTATTTCTAAATTAAAGATGTCGAATATTTTTTCGTCATGTGTTATGAACATCTATCTTTTACAGAATATTTCAAAACTTACGGAAAAGAGTGGGAGATTTATTGTTTGCTGAGGACTTGAAAGGAAATAATAAGTAAGCATTGAATAAAGCGGATAGAACTATGATGATGATGATGATTATTCTGGATGATTTTATTTTGACGCCCTTTAACAGTCCCTAGACCATCTCAAGGGCGCCTATTAATTTTATTTAACTATTATAAAATTTTGATAGCACTTTTAACTGTCACAAATATGATTAAAATGCGAGACTTTTATGTGAGTTCCAATAATTGTATGTATTATTAATTGTAACAAATTTTATTCACTAATTTATACATTTTTGAATTTGAAGTTTTTAACTAGTTTAAAAGTAATAACACCCAAAAATATTAACTTTATAAAACTATTGAAACTAAAAACAATGTATTATTTTTTTTTTTAATTTGAATCATTATTAGATAATAATATTTAATTTTGAAAAATGAGACGTCAGAGGTTTCAGGCAGCTACTACCAGCGCCATTCACCGACCGACTTTTCCGGCTTATGATAATTGTTTAATCTTTGTTCATTCATCAGTTCCTTTATGATATGCTATTGAACAAAGGATTAGAATTCAAGTTTTCTACAACAACTCGTTTCAGGAATAAGTGATAGATATTATTGATAATGATACAATATAAATATAATAATATACTAAGCACTTAGTAAATTTCAAATTTCTAACATTCCCGTTGAGCTGAATTCTTGGCTCAAGTAATATAATAAAACACACTGTCACGATGAAGGTTCTATTATTACATTATCAAAATATAGTTTTATAATACAATGGAAAGGAACACGAAGGAGTGTGAGATTTCGGTGTGTGAAAATACTTAGCACATATTATTATATATTGTAAGTAACTATTATAAAGTGGCCATTTGTGGGAAAAGTTAGAGGCGTTAACTTTGTATTATGGTTGTGTGGAGATAATGAAAGATGTATTTCTACTAAGAGCCTAAGTATTATAATAGATATATCTAATGTAACAAAAAATTGAGTTAGTTCGTGAATATGTATAAAAATATATCCTCCAAGAACACCTTAATTAGGGAATATAAACGTGAAATAACACCGTTTGAAATAAGTCTGAAACTTCAAGCATGTTTATATAATAATAAACTAACATCACAGTAGGAAATCAACGCAGGAAGACAGTGTTTAAATTTAAGCACAAAAATTCAACTATCTATCATTCTCTATGTTTTATCAAAATACTAAGAAAAATAACACCCTTTGTACTAAGTCCCATCCTTTGCACATATTTCTGTATAATAAAACTACAAATAGACAGTTTTGAGAAGAAAAACGACGCCTAAGTTTTGACGTGAAAATTGAACCATTATTTTCTGTAAACTTTTTTCAGTCAAACAATATTTGTTTGAAAGTTTTTAAAACTAGACGGGCGCGGCGTACCAAAAGTAGAGGAGTTGTTCATGGGGTGTTCACATTTGGCGAATATCGCCAGCCGAATTTCAAAATATAACGCCAGGCGAAAAAACAAAATTCGCCGTACGCCCATTGATCGTCACACCTGTTCACACAAGTCCACCGATATAGAAACGATCTGTCAGATGCGCTTTGATTTTGACACTGTTTTCAAAATGGCGTCGAGATGGAGATCGCGAAGTGTTTATTTTTAGTCGAAAATGTTAGGTATAGTAGAGGTTATAAGGCGCCTTTTAATTAAGGAAACCAACCAACAAAAAAGATAACAGCTGTCACGAAGCGGGAAACATTATAAAATTTATAGGTTATAAAGCTTTTACCATAGACACAAACGCCGCGCATATCTGCGCATGTGCAAATCGTTCGATCGCCCGAGAAAGTTGGAAGGTGGTCAACTCGAGACGATATCGTTTCTACTGGTTTTTATCGTTTCAGACTAGCTGTCATTTTGTTCACACGGTTCAAATGGCTGGCGATATTTTGGTGCCCTAGCGATATTCGCCAAAGTGAGAACACCACATCAGTACGGTAAAAAAATCTTCAGTGCTGAGAAAAACATCGATTCTTTGCAAGCAAAGCCGGGTTTTAATTCAGTATTATAATATGTTGCTTTTGAGGTCAGGAAGACTCACCAAAAAGAAATTTATGTTAAGCAATTTCACGCTACTTCATACAATAATACTTAATCCTCTTTTTTAATGAACGGAAGATTTTTAAGGGTAGGCACTATTTACGTTTATTTATTTATTTATTTATTTATTTTATTTACAAAACAGATTTTAAAAGATAAGTCACTAATGTCTACCTAACTGGGCATGAGCCCGTACCAAGGTAGACTGTATGTCTATTTTATACGCAACTTTGCGATAACCGAACATTAAAATAAAAGTACTCATGAACAAAAATGCAATATTTAAACTTGTTCAACCATAATAAGATGTTTCTAAAGTTAAATCTGACTAAACGAAAAATCTTCATTACAAAATAATTTGTTACCCCTGGTTAAATGAAAATCTATCTATCTTTTTCCTCACGCCGTATTCCAAGTGGGGTAGGCAGAGAGAACGGAACGCCATATAGATCTGTCTTTACATACTTCTTTCGTTTCTTCTACAGTCATACAATTATTTTTCATGTAAGCACGTCGGTTTCTCTTACTCAAAACACGGCCGTCCTTGAGAATTTGATCTACATGATCAAGCCATGTAGTTCTCGGACGCCCGCGCTTTCTCACACCCCTCCTTTCAGACAAGTATATCCTCTTTGTCATTCTTTCCTCTTCCATTCGTTCCACATGACCAAACCATCTCAATTTATTTACACTCATTCTATCCACAACACTCCTCTTGCATCCACTCATTCTTCTAATACCCTCATTCCTTAATCTTAAATTAAAACCAAAGTCACAAAACAATCTAGGTAAGATGTAATAATAATTACCAAGACAGAGTGCTTTAAAAAGTGAATTGTTTTGTGGAAAAATCACCGCGAAGGCCCATTTGAGAATCATAAAATCTTCCAAATAATAACATAACATAACATGTATAGACAATTCACACAGACCGAGCTAGCCCCAAACTAAGATATGAATCTTGTATTATGGGTACTAACACGACGATACACATATATTATATACAATGCACTGAACACATATACATGTAACACCCAGACCCAGGATAATTTGAAAAAGGTCATTCTTCATTTTGCTCTGGCCGGGAATCGAACCCGGGACGTCGTGTCGTGAATCAAAGAAAGTGCGTTAGCCTCCGCGCCACACCGGCCGTCATAGGAACATTGCATTAAATACCTCCACAATCTCCGGAGTTCACTAATCATGTGGAATTTCGTTCCATAACAACGTTCCCGCCACAGTCAACATAATTAACCAAACAACCTTTACACGGCACCACAAGTCTTTTAACAGCATCTGTGTCAGTTACATATTCCGAAAATTCTTATTTTGACATTGATTTGGAATACAATTTAATATTTATTAGGAATAATTTTAGTTAGGCATAAAGTTGGAATAACAATACCTTGTTAGTGAGTTAGTGAGCGTAGTAAATATCATTACAATAATAAAGAATATGTAGAAGGTTTTGTTAATGTGGAATTCAATGAGTATTTTATTTAATGAAATATATAACTATTTAAAATACAGTTAAATTACAGTAATTGCAAAAAAATATGATAGATATGTAATAAATAAAAACAACGTACAAAGTTTCATGAAGCATTATATAAATCGAATGACTCAAGATTACAATGATATAGCTTATTTTTTAATAACGTGCACTTCCACCAAGCACCGTCGGTCGACAATATTAATTATCAGATTTTTTAATGCGTGATTTTCATTACATTTCATTTAAAGGCATATTATGTCGATTAAAAAATCACATATACGTCTTTTTTCTCGCTCCGATAAGCGGTACCTACCTATCATAAGAAAGAAAAGCAAAAATTAAAATATGCAATACTTCTCTATGAATGCCAATGGATTGGTAGACCCTCTACCCGTCAACGGCGTCAACCAATATCGATTTAGAAAATTTCGAGCAGGAGCATTACAGACACAAATTTCAATAAACACATGTTCAAAATGTTTTCCAAAATCTTCGTCTAAATTTAGTATATATTCTGAAAAGTTTGATGCCTACTCTCGAAGAAAAAATATTTAGGGGGGTAATAAATTCGTTTCATAGATTATTATACGATAAGATGGTGCTAAGGATCTATAAATTATCCACACGAGGAAAGCAGTAGTATTAATTCCCACCTCTCCACTCTACTACGGGAAGGTCTCGAGGGTCGGAAGATGTGAGAAGTTGGTACTCGTTTACTTCATCGTCACGTCTCTGAAGTGCTTGTTGAAGTAAAAAGAGAAATACGGAAATAAAGTATGTACGTATTAACTCGTTATTGCTCCTGAATATTCGTCTGTTGGACTACAATTTTTTACGAAAAATAAATGTCATTTTCAACCTAATATAAGGAAATTTTATTTATTCTTTTTTGTGCATTGAATTTAAAATATAGTAAATTTAGATAAATGGTGAGTTTATAACTAAAGAGTTTTGTGAACTATCGCAACCTAGCTGTTTATTAATCTCCTCATTTTCATTAAGAAATCTATTATTTCAAAAAATACATGAAGATTAAAAAAATATGTAATAATACAAACATAAAAAAAGAGATTGACAAGGTTTTAAAAATGTGAAAGGCGTCCCTTTCCCTTCTCGATCAAATAAACATAAGGTATAAAAAAATATTTTTTATCCAATGTGAAATCAAAATAAATTAATATAGAATTAATTTTATGATAATTCGGTTTTTCAATACGTAGTCTACAAGACGAATGTTTAGATCTCCAAATATAATAGAGGTTGTTAAGGGTTAAAAGAAAAGATTTCTTGAGATGCAGTAGGTAGGAAGAGAGACTATTAAGTAGGAATGTTATGTGATGTGTGGGTATTACTTACTTCTAAGTGGAACATAATTCAGTCTGAGTGTTGATGGGAAATTTTTGGAAGTAGCTAAAATCATATTTTCTAGGAATAACACGCAGAAAATTTTCATTGAAGAAATACAACATAGGTGCTATGAAATATAATGTAAAGTGTAATAAAATATGTTTGATATGCAATTACTTTCTATGCTAATTTGTAATACAGTGATAATTCTCATTTTTTCTGTTTTAATCGTGAGTTAACGTGTTTCATCTTGTTAATAAAGTAAGTGAGCATGATGGTACCATATCGTCATTATACGTGTTCTCTCTAGTGGTCTTATTTAAAGTCGATATGTTTAATTTACTTTTGAGTAATGTAAAAATTCGTATCCTTTAATATCCCTCTCATAAATTTATGTTAAATTTTAAATTCTGTATGTTGATTTAAAAAGTATCTCGCAAAATATAATAAAAACCAAATTCTTCTATGAAAAATATAATAAAATATTCCAAGGTACGATTATTTTTAAGTTGTCTACCAATTCCTAATAATATAAAGGAATTATTTACCATTTTGATTATATCTAATTTGAATGCATTTTTCTACAAAATTGTATAATTAAAACTTTGACTTGTGCCCGCTATTATTTTCTATACTCACGATTGCGCCCTGCGACAAAAAGTTTGAGAACCCCTTGTTAACATCCATTGATGATTGATAATTATTATTTTATAATAACGATACCACAAATTAATAACAGAATAGTTAGATACTTAATACCTACATAATACGACATCTCTTCATAACATTATAATATGAACATAAGAACAGGGTTATTCCGTGTCAAATCATCACACTGATTCAGACTTGATGTCTCAGATTTTCATGATTTTTTTTATACAGTAATATATCATAGACTTATGAAAAAATACCAAATGTCAGCTATGTAGCACAATTATTTTTGAAGTTATTAATTTTTAAAGTTTTCAATTTTTATGAAAAAATCTCATGTCTTGGCACCTTTGGATGCCTATAGACTGGCAACCAGTGATGATATAAACCTGGGAGAGGTCTCGTTTTAAAGCTGTTGAATGGGGCTTTAATCTGATGTGCCACAGGATAGGGGTCACGGTTTGAAAAAAAATTTAAATTTTAAAATTAAATTTTAAAAATTAAATTTTTCAAAAAGTGACAATTTTAAAAATTCCAAAAAATTGTCAAAAATAGTTTGTAATGTATTGATACATATGCCAAAATTCTATTATGGGATCTCAATGGGATCACGAGATACAGGGCTTCAGAAATGCATGTATCGTGATATTGCGTGTTTTGACACCTTTGGATGCCTATAGACTGGCAACCAATGATGATATAAACCTGGGAGTGGTCTTATTTTAAAGCGGTTGAATAGGGCTTTACTATGATATGCCACAAGATAGGGGTTAAATTTAAAAAAAAAAAATTAAATTTAAATTTTTCTAAAAATGGCAATTTTAAAATTTAAAAAAATTCTCAAAAAAAGTTTGTAATGTCTTAAAACATATATTAAAATTTTATCATGGGATCTCAATGGGATCAGGAGATACAGGGCTTCAGAAATACACGCATCGTAAAATACACGCAATTTCACGATGCATGCATTTCTGAAGCCCTGTATCTCCTGATCTCATTGAGATCCCATGATAAAATTTTATTATATGTATTAAGACATTACAAACTTTTTTTGAGAATTTTTTTAAATTTTTAAATTGCCATTTTTAGAAAAATTTAAATTTAATTTTTTTTTAATATAATTTAACCCCTATCTTGTGGCATATCATAGTAAAGCCCTATTCAACCGCTTTAAAATAAGACCACTCCCAGGTTTATATCATCATTGGTTGCCAGTCTATAGGCATCCAAAGGTGTCAAAACACGCAATATCACGATGCATGCATTTCTGAAGCCCTGTATCTCCTGATCCCATTGAGATCCCATAATAGAATTTTGGCATATGTATCAATACATTACAAACTATTTTTGACAATTTTTTGGAATTTTTAAAATTGTCACTTTTTGAAAAATTTAATTTTTAAAATTTAATTTTAAAATTTAAATTTTTTTTCAAACCGTGACCTCTATCCTGTGGCACATCAGATTAAAGCCCCATTCAACAGCTTTAAAACGAGACCTCTCCCAGGTTTATATCATCACTGGTTGCCAGTCTATAGGCATCCAAAGGTGCCAAGACATGAGATTTTTTCATAAAAATTGAAAACTATAAAAATTAATAACTTCAAAAATAATTGTGCTACATAGCTGAAATTTGGTATTTTTTCATAAGTCTATGATATATTGCTGCATAAAAAAAATCATGAAAATCTGAGACATCAAGTCTGAAAATCTCCCAAAATTGTGATGAATTGACACGGAATGACCCAACAATATCTTCAGATCTTCACACTAGAATAATAATGTACAATGTACATATTTCAAGCAGACCAACTGTGTAAGGTAGTACCTACTTGTAAGATAGAAAATATTATATATTATGAGAAGTGTGCAATAATAATTCTGTGGTGGTGACAAGGTAAAGGGGCGTGAGTCAGTTTTGCAGTTTTGAGTTATTCCCTCCATAGAAATGTAGGTATATGTCATACCTTACAAATAATGGCATCAAGGGTTAACTAGTACCATAGGCTACCTTAGATGCCATTACTTTGTGAGGTATGACATATACCTACCTACATTTCTGTGGAGGGAATAACTCAATACTGCAAAACTGACTTATGCCCCTTTACCTTGTCACCACAGAATTAGACTCTGAGGAGCAGTAATTTGTACCTACTGAGAATGATAATACCCCAGAGATGTTGTGAGATATTAAGGCACAATATTATAATGTGCCCTTATTTTAAGATGACGTTTATTCTGAGATAGCCCTTAATTTGGTTAAACTTAGTTAAAATTGTCTACCGACAGTACTCACTTTCACGTAAGTTTTATAATGAGAGCGGAAGGTCTTGAAAGCCGGCTCGCGAGTCGCGACTAACGAAGTCACTGGAAAGTTGGGCGTACTATGTTTAAGTGTTTTATTTTTTTTAATTTGGTTGAATTTGCTGAACATTCAATGAACTTCAATTTTTAACAACTATTTTACTCTAAAATGTGTGCAGATAGAGTTACCCTCAGTTACATGTAATAGCCTCTATAGCTCGATAATTTGAAAATAGTTATAATTATACCCAGATGTAAGGGTTAATAGGTACGAGTATTACCGGGAATCACTCTATCTGACAATCATACATATTTTGATGTAGGTAATATAGTTGTGAAATATTGAAGTTTAAGTACCTAAGACGTACAAGTACACATAATTATATAACAAGGTTTATGAAATTGATTCCCTGCAAAAGATATTATATAGATATCTTATTGGTATCGAGTTTATAATACCAAATAAAGCCTAATAATCGATGATACTAAGTACCTAGGTACATATAATGATGTCATCGATTTTTTTTATAATATTTTTTCATTCAAAGCTTTAAATACCTACTTATTGTCAAACAACCTGAATATATAAATAAATTTGTTGTTAGAATCTCTCAAGACAATCAGTGACGAGTTTTTTTTTAACTTTGTAAATAAATCGTCAAAAATTTACCAGTATTATTGAATCATAGACCTTGTTTCGTACAATTTATTCGTTTTTTTGTGTATAAGAGCTTACACGCAGGTGTGTCTATTATCCATGAAAACAATGGTTTTATAACTATTTTAAACCTCTTTTTAATACGATGACATTAACACATGAAGTAAAGATTATTGAATTCAATAAACAAGAACAATAAACGTAAAGAAAGCACATCATTTGCCAATATTTATGTCTTTTTAATATGCACAATTTCTTTCAGCGATCGTCGTAGTTCACGAGTGCTTTCAATCATAGCAGATAATATTGAAGTAATTCATAGTAATTGCTTACAGAATGTCTTGCCGGTACCAAGTACACATGTTTTAGTACACTATATTGTTATTACAAACATGTGAAGAACTATATTACAGTATATTATTTTATCATTATTAGTTGTTTGTCTATTGGGAGCGATAGTAATAATGTATAACACAAATACACCTACGAAGAAATCAATAATTTTCCTCTGCATATATTAATAACTAGGTTATTATTAAATTTACGTGCGAAATAATTTGTTTACATATTATTACGCGTAAATAAACACGTTCAATGTTCTATTGAATTAACTACGGTTACTCGTCTAAATTGTGTTTTTGTACTCGTATTATATTCCTTTAAATTTCTACGAGAAATTATAGAAGGACTGCTGAAAGGACAAATCATAGGTGACGCCCACTACGAGAATACCTCGACGATCCTTTGTCAGATATTATGAGCTGAAGAGGGTCGCACGAGGGAGAGAGCGCAATGGGGAGAAGGGTGCGAGACTTTGTTGAAAACCAATCCACAGGATTGAAACCAGACGGAGAGAACATCAAGTTACCACGAAGAAACTCGACAAATTTCTCGGGATATTTTCGGGTGTTTTTTTTACTACTACTGAAACGATTTTTTTTTAGATAGGTATGTTTTTTTTTTAAAAAAAAGATATATCTGGGTTTTTGTTATAAACCCAAATACGACCTTATACACCTTTCACAGTAAGCTACTAAAAGCTAAAAACTAAATTAAAAAAAAAAAAAATTAAATAAAATCTTAATTCTACAAGTGATTAATGTGTGAAATCTTAATTCATAAGTGATGTTAACATACAATGTAGGTATATTCATACAATTGATGTATATTCATACAATTCATACCTACTATGAATAATAGAACGATACGATTTCACTAATTTGGTTTGTATACCGAATTGTTTGCATAATTTTATATAAAGTGTGGTGTATGTATCCAAACATGTTCAACAAAAAAATTCATTATAAAAGAGATCATTCTGCTTGACAAAAAAAGTAATTTCGCAATGTTAATATTAAAACAACCTGAAACACAAAGTGAAAAATGTAATATACCTACGTATAAAGTAGTGTAGTTTTTAATAGCAAAACCCTTTTTATCATAAAAACGAGTCCTATATCTTATAATATTGCAGTACCTTTACATCTGACCCACAATAAAACCACACATTAACAGTCACTTACATATAAGGCCTTGTGCTTTAGGCATACTACGGCAGAGGGTGAAATGGACGGTACCTAATATATTTCCTGTTAAACATGTTGTATAAGTCCTTTACATACTATCGTGTATTAGGTCCTGTTTACTTTACGGAATACGTTAGATCAAAAATGATAGAATATTATGTGTTTGAATCTCAAACTATGTATTGTGTTTACACTAATTATTGTACAATCCAATAAATCGACGCGACAGGTCCCCAACGGATGATAATTTGTTCCACTTCACAATTTCCGAGTTATATAAATTTCTCAAAAATGAATGTTTTGTGTTTCGTTTAATTGAAGAAAAAGGGTGTAAAACACTACTACACTCGATCAAAAAACAACTAATGAATTTTAATTAATATGGTCATGATTTAAAACACCACCATGTATGTGTAAACATTTATATTTATGTTTATACATTTATCTTAGATAATCAGTCTGCGAATCAATCCTAACATTAAAAATATCCCATAAAAGCTCACTAAACTAGCATAGTCGTACTGAATGTTAGAAGTTTATTTTCTCTCAATGTTTAGCTTGAAGGAAGGATCTAAGAGTATAAAAAGGAACAAAGTCACCTACAGTTTATACATAGATATTTGTATAAATATGAGGTATGGTAAATTCACATAGAACATCAACACCTGTGTTAAATAAGGGTTTGTTTAACCCTCGTACTAACCTACCAACAAAATGTAATATTGACCACACGTACAACCAAGAAAATGATAATATATTTTAGAATTAATATTCCGAAATATCACATACTATAACCGAATTTCGGCTGGCCATTATTCACAGAACCATATTGCGTTGCTTACGATTTACAACCCAACACTTATGGGAGTAAAAGTAATTTATCAACATATTTTTTTAATTATTATTATTAGGTATATGGTAAATATATTGAAAAAGTATAAGAAAAAACATAATAATTTTACTAATTTTAATATAAAACGAAACTCACAGGCTTCAAAATTCTCTGCATTTGATAAGTGTTGCATTTTCTCCAAGCCTTTTCTTTAAAGGACAGTAAAGAAGCAAGTTTATTACTCATAGTTAATCTAATGCTTAAACCATTCCCAGGAGATGCTGTAACAGTTGAGGTAGATAATGATTTCAGATAAATTTATCTGCTAAACAACGAAATTAACTGAATTTCATTTGAGAAGAGCTAAATTTGATTTATTAACTCAATTGTTGGAATTTCAATGACTCAAAAATGTCTCAAAGAATCACATTCTGACAAATATTTTTCAATTGATTTTATCTATAATGGCATAGTAGTTCAGTAATAAATATATAAAAAAATCTCGTTATGAAATTAAAAGTTGGTTCGATCCAATCAAGGATTTTTTAGTTTCAAGATAAAATTGAAAAAAAACAGAATATATATAGGAAACTTCCAAATGACTTTTATAAACTTCGCATTTTTAATTACCTACTGTGACACGATATCATGTACAATTAGAAACAAATCAAAATTATTTTTGATTGGCTGAAAAAGTCCATGGTAATTTATATCTAATAAGAGTGTAGAAGAGTGTATATTACACTTCAAGCTTATGTGCATAGATTATGGATAGTAAAATTGTTAATAAAGCAACAATTTGAATAATATTAAATGTGTAGTTACATACATAGGCACCTACGTTATATACATATTTTACGGATGGTGAGTTATTACTAAATTGAGCGGATATGAACCCTCCTTGGGTAGTGAACCCAACATGTGACATATTAAAAAAACTAAACATGTTACAGTGCATATTTCCCTTTTTGCTACATTTTTTTTCACCCCTCTTACGAAATCATTATTTTGGGACTAAAAGAAGGTGATTGAACTTGTTAGAAATCAAATATCTATTTATAAGCACTAATTACAAAAAATAAAAATACATGATCTATCTATGCCATTGTGGTATTCCTCTCAAGCGAGGTAACCAGAGAAATAATCAATGTAATAAACATATATTAATCATTCGTGAAAATTAAACAGTGTTTAGTTTAACACTTTTAAAACTCATATATATTATGTCATCTTCACCACCTCATACTAATATAAGATATTCTGAATTCGTCGATAACCTGGAGGTAGACTCTCGGCCTCGTGAACAAGAGGCCCGTGGTTCGATCCCAGATGCCGGGAAAACTCCCCTTTCACGACACAAGCCTTTAGCTAACTGTGATAGAGGTGTTTAAGGTTGTATTTGGGTTTATAACAAAACCCAGATAAGTACATCTTTAAAAAAAATAGAAAGAATGAGTAACATACGTCATCGCTGATTTGAGAGTGTTTAATGTCATAATTATGAGGGATATTTTTTCAACGACTCCCCTTTACAGGACACTTGAATCTTACCTGTAGAAATAAGTTAGAGATAGGTACCTACATCTATTCCGGGAGTCTATGGATGTGAATAGCTATAGCAATCCACTCCAGTAGGTATGAGTTCATTTAGTTATGGAGAGGTCATACAAACCTATGAATAAATAAACAAACACGAATACAGCAACAAAATATTATACTTTTGTCTCAATACAAAAGGACAAAATCTTCAAATAAATCAGTTTTGTCTTTCTAATGGTTGTCTATGTTACACATACAAATGATTAATTGTAAAAAGCAGCAAGTACACATATTAATATACTGTATTATTACAAGTATGTATTCAATAACTCTACAATGTGTGTAAGATACAAGGATCATGTAACTATAATAGAATACATAATAAGGTAGAAAAAATCTTAGGAACAGCTGTCCGCCGAACATCTGTCTTATCTTTAGAAGATAAGGTGGTACTAGTGTACTACCCATAGACATACCTACGTATATCTTTGGGTAGTACCACAGACAGTAATAATATGATATACTGGATTGTCAGTAGATATTGTGTGGTATCTCTATGAGGTAAAATTTAAGATAAGATGAAAGCATCAAAATTAAATTTATGAATTTTGTACTTATATTAATCTACTTATATAGTTTTCAACCAGGAAATGTTATGATAATGAAATTATCGTCAATAAATGCGCTGTAGCATAAAATAACAACAGATTAACTCTGAACTAACCTACAAAACAATCAAACGTTTGTACTGTCTTGTGACATGTCAAACGCGTACGAAAAATGCTAATAATTAATTATGTGCTTAACAATTCACAAAACTCTATCCGATTCTTATTCTCCAGGTAAAATACCACAAATCTACATAAAAATAATTAAAAATAAGCGACGTTTACATACGTTCATCTTAACTGCGAAAATACCCTAATGGAGTATATTACATAGTTTCAATTTATTCCCAGCTATAGGTACTGGATGCCTTTGATTTCATTTACCTTACCTTGCCCTAGTGTAACGTTTAAGATGATTTGTAACTACTTACCATCGATAAATAATTACACGGTATACCCATGTAACAATATTAGGCCTTTACGTATAAATTTACAAGATTCGCGATGAAAATCAGTAGTATGTATGTCGCTAGACGACTAAACCTCAATTTATTATTCTTATCTTGTATTCAATGTAAAATAATACCTTACATTTTTGATGTTAAAAAATTAGACTTGTATTAGTTAGTACCTAGTATTCGGTTCAATGTTTTCTACGGGATTTAGTAATAATTAATTACAATTATCTATTAACAACCGGAATCTAAAATTTAAATAAATGATCGGCATTCCATTTTGATTTGAGCAGGATTTGGTTATGTAAAATATTTGTTTATGTTTATGCTAATTTGTAAGTGAAACTATTCACTGAAATTTTGTATAGGTAGTGAAATGTTATAGAGACAATAATATCTTTTATCTTTTTCATCACCAATAATTATTGCTAATTTTTGGTACCTACACGACGCAATAAGTCAATATACATAGTAAAAAAATAGAAACTGTATTTGCTTTGTGCTGCAAAATTATTTCACCAACATTCAAATTAGATACATAGGTTTGCTGGAAGAGATTGCCTCCAGGCAATTTATGTAGCTTTTACAATAATAAGTTTATAATTACGCGACGGCGATAATAAACAGCAATAATATGTAGCTTTTATAATAATAAGTTTATAATTACGCGACGGCATAATTGCCAACCACACTTCCTAACATTATACATACAACTAGATAAGTCTCCATATGATCAGTCATGATCACGCAAAAACAGTCTAATGCCGGGAAAAAATCACCTATCCAGATAAACAGCATATCAAAGGATTAGGCAAAAACGCGGGTACGAAATATTAGCATTGTACCTGAACTATTTTTGATATTATTATTAGGGTTAGTTGGAAGAGATCGCACTCTTTGTATATTGATTATATCTAATTTGAATGCACTTTTTAATAAAATTGTATGTATTGTGATCAATGTACAGTGAAGGATGAATCCATATATAAAAATAAATTAAATGCCTTCGGGTAAAAGTCATAATCTCAATACCAAGTATATAAATAAGAATAAAATTGATATTCTTTTAGATGGATACTAATATTATGAATGAGATGCATTGAATACTGTATTATGGTTCTGTAGAGCAAGCAAGATTAAGCGATATGCTGTTGACATTTCTATTATCGATAAAGTAATACGAATGTATAGGTATTGTTGATATTCTTATCTAAAACCTAACCTAGTACAATATGAGTAATGCAAATAGTGTTATACCCACAAGTTCATTCAATCATATGATACAAAATCAGTAACATGTTTTTATTTATAGACGGAGAAGATAGGCACTTGAATTCGTACCACATAGGTACATTAAAGATGGAAGTTCAAAATTCTGCCATCGGAATACCAATGACCACCTGAATTATATAGTTTGAGAAAAAAAATAGTTATGGCTATATATTACACTATAATAATACTATACTATCAAGGCATATTCCATAAATGGGGTAGCCATCAGACTACCTACATATATGTCGTATGTAGGACCTTTCGGCTTGTATGGGAGACATACTACTGCTTATCACAGTAAAATAAATTATTCCCACAACTCATGCAACTGTATGAGAATAAAAATAACGAGATTTTACTTTTTTGCAAATTGACTATGAAATATCAATGTAATAATAGTAACAATAACACAGCTGCATTTGTAGGTACAATAAGTGAACTGAAATGTAATATTACAAACTAGAGAAATACACTCGATTTAAACTGTTTACTAACACAGTTTCTTTTGCCACATTTTATTTATTTATTTGTTAACATCACCCGTAGATCATTTACAGGACGCTTGGGTTCATCGTTCCAAAGAACATGTAACAATAAACCTGACACAGATTTGCTTTTTTTCAGTACTAATAGGACGTATAGGGTCACTCTAGTATAGTGTCATTGTTAAACTGATTTATTATACAGCAGAAAAAATGTCGATAGAGTATAATTTCACAATCAAACAAGTTGTATGATATTAATAATTAAAAATGTTAAATTAACTAGAAAGGACGCTATATTGACTTCTTAAATATAAACAGAGTGTAGAGGCTGTTTACAAACAGTGAAAGAGCAGAAAAATCTGATAAACCTACATTGATACTGAAATGATGGTCAACGAAACATTTGGAAACGGAAACCTTCTGTTAGGTTCGACAAGGCAAAAATATTAAAAATCAATTAATAAATGTTTAAAATATTATCTACTTTTTATTGTTTCGGGTTTGGGCACAACGTGCAGATGACAAAACCAATCAGACATCTCGATTGGAGAACCATATTTGCACAAAGAAACAATGTGCAAACATGGTTCTCCAATCAGACATCTCGATTGGAGAACCATGTTTGCATAATGTAACATTGTGCAAAATCTAATCGGAATAAGTGAGAAAGGCGTCCCAACGTTTAAGAATTATCTCTGGGTTTGATGAGTAAATTTGATGACGATGTTTGATGATTTGGTTCTTTTGGTTCCCTTTCACGATAATTCGATAGTCTCGTAAGCGCCTGTGAAGACGGAGTCTAAATTTTTTTTGAAATTATTAGTTCATTACTATATTTCCTTGTTTGATGGACGGACATACAACAAACGATACAGAAAACTTTTAATATTTAAATATCATGGTATATTTTTCATAGTCCATTTCAAATTTTACAATATAAATTCTGTTTGTTTTGTTCGTTGAAATACCAAGGAAGTATGTAGATGCGTGATGTATATCTACCAGTTAAATATTATATTCAGTATGGTATTTTATGTTATGAATACATCCAGTGGATAAATTCAAATACGCAACGACTATCCAATCCCGTAGACCAACAACTAGAAATATTTAAAATCTAGATTTATGGCTTATTACATTTGTGAATATAGGGAATTACAATCAATTGGATTGGTTTGCAACAAGTTTGGATTTTCTTATCCATTCCTCCCTATTTTTTGCTAGTCTCTTTAATTCTACGTATGTGCTGCAGTTCATGTCCTTTTTCATTTGATCCATAAAGGTGTCTGTTGTCTATCATTCCTGCCTTTGGTCTCGCCCCCTGCGAAGGTGATGACAAGGCCTGGGTGCCTGATGTTGTGGCCAATCTAGTTTGCTCGATGTTGGCTGATTTTTTTTAAGGAGTTGTCTACTTTCGCCTACCCTTATTAATTAATACCTCTCCGTTTTCGACATGTTTCGACCAATGCATCTTCAGTATGCGTCTGTAGTACCACATCTCAAAGTACATTTGAATTACAT
Organism: Athripsodes cinereus; assembly: GCA_947579605.1. Taxonomy (NCBI): domain Eukaryota; kingdom Metazoa; phylum Arthropoda; class Insecta; order Trichoptera; family Leptoceridae; genus Athripsodes; species Athripsodes cinereus. The sequence continues at coordinate 6,194,074 of OX388311.1, forward strand.
GTAAAAAGTGATATTTTTCCTATACCATAAACAAGTAGTAAAGAATTTCAACTTTCAACTCTGAAGTAAAGAATTTCTTCAATGACAAAACACAACCACGATGTGCTATACAAGATAAAAACGGCAAACTGCTGTTTGAGGATGAATTGATCGTAAAAAGATGGAAAGAATACCTAGAACAATTATACAAAGGAAAGAACATAGTCAAGGAAAGCAAAGCACTAGAAGCAGAATATGACGTAGAAAATAATGGAGATGACATCTTAAGAAGTGAATTTGATATTGCACTAGCAAAGTTGAAAGACGGCAAAGCACCAGGTATTGACCTGATTCCATCAGAGCTGCTTAAATGCGCAGGAAAAGGCATGCTTGATACATTGTATAAGCTTGTCTGCAAAATATACAACACAGGAGAGATACCTGAGGACTTTGCCAAATGTCTGATACGAGCGCTTCCTAAGAAAGCAGGCACGACAAAGTGTGAACAACACAGAACCTTAAGCATGATATCACACGCTTCTAAGATACTCACCAACATTATAATGAAAAGGGCGGAAAATAAAATCAACGAAACACTTTCAGAAGATCAATTTGGATTCCGCAAAGAGACAGGTACAAGAGATGCAATCCTGAGTCTCAGACTTACTCTAGAAAAGAGAATAACAATTAATAAAAACACATATATAGCATTCATCGACCTTGAAAAAGCATTCGATAAAGTAGAATGGGAACAACTTTTTAACACCCTCAACCAGATAGGAATGAGTTATAAGGATAGAAGAGCAATCTGGAGCTTATACAAGAACGAAATGGCTGTGATTAAAAGCGGAGAGAGCTGTGCAGAAGCAAGGGTCGAACAAGGCGTAAGACAAGGATGCTCAATGTCGCCAGCTCTCTTTAACTGCTATATACAGCGAGCCATTGATGAACTGAGAGAAGAAATGAAGAACTGGACAGGAGTAAAAATAAATGGGAAAAAGGTCGACATGATAAGATATGCTGACGACATAGCACTGCTCGCAGACTCAGAGATGGAGCTGAACGAAGCTTTAAGAAAAATGGAAAGTATACTGTTGTCAAAGTACAACATGAAAATAAATAAAGAAAAAACAAAATGTATGGTCGTTGGAAGAGAGGAAGCGACTGCGAACATTGCATTAAATGGAGTGAGCATCAAACAAGTAAGTGAATTCGTGTACCTGGGCAGCAGAATAAACCAGGATGGACGCTCCAAAGCAGAAATTGTAAGCAGAATAAACCAGGCAAGGATTGCCTTCAACAAAAAATCGAAGATATTGGAATCCCCAAATATCGACTTAAGCGTAAGGAAGAACCTTACTAAAGCCTTTGTATGGAGCATTCTGCTTTATGGTTGTGAGACATGGACCATCAGCAAGAGTGAAAGCGGACGGTTGGCGGCCTTTGAAATGTGGTGCTACAGACGCATGCTTAAGATCCATTGGTCGGAGCACGTCGAAAACGAAGAAGTCTTAACCAGGGTAGGCGAAAAAAGGCAACTCCTTAAGAGAATCAGCCAACAACGAGCTAACTGGATTGGCCACAACATCAGGCACCCAGGACTACTCATCGCCATCGCGGAGGGTAAGACCGAGGGAACAAATGGCAGAGGCCGACCAAGAGACGCATATATGGACCAACTGAAGAGGGACATGAACTGTGGCTCATACGTAGAGCTTAAAAGACTGGATGAGAATAGGGAGGAATGGAGAAGAAAAACCAAACTCGTTGCAGACCAATCCAATGGATTGTAACTAAATATATAAATATACCATAAACAAAGAAACTACTACTAATATACCATTACGGCATATCCCATAAGTGGGGTAGCCAGCAGACCAGCGGCATGCAATAAACATGCAAGCTTTCCTCCCGTGTCAATATAAAATCAAGACATTCAGGATGGGTGGCACACCAGAACTCTAAAATATTCAAAATTTCTATTAGACGCTCGCATTGGTAGATTAGAGGTAGAGTTATCAGTAGATTGTCATACTGCTTTAAACTTTAACGTGACATGCTATCTTAAGGGGCCCCTTTAGCAAAAATGATAAAACATTCAATTTTCAACAAGTTTGGTACACAAACTCTCAAAACTTGTTGAACCTACGAACATTTTGATTTGATATAATATGAAAACAAATATTAATTACCAATATCAAACTTTGACTTAAAAAACTTGATTTTAGCTTCATAATATTCGTTTATAAAAAAGCATATTTCTAAAAATCGAATTCGGGGGTGTGTTTGGTACATAAATGCACGAGAACCCTAGAAATTTTCATATATTTTTTTTTTATATTACGAATACTAAGCTAGTTATTACAATTATAGAACAAAAAAAAACATTTTTTTTGTTTTTTTTCATGGATATTGACCCGATTTAAAAAATATTTTTTTTGATAAAATTTCTCATATTTTGAAACCAAAAATCACCACATGAACTCGATTTTTTGGATACTAAAAAAAATTGCTAAAATCTATGGTATTTATATGCTTGATAGGATAAATAAAAAATATATATATATTTTACAAATAATCTGTATTTTGATATAACAAAGAGTAGGTACCTAAATAAATCTCGTCAGTCTGCGATTTATTTATTTTTTAGTAAAAAACTAATATTGGTAATAAATATTTGTTTTTTTTATTTTATTAAATCAATATGTTCACTAGAGTCAACGAGTTTTGGCAGTTTTTCTATTAAATTTGTTGAAAATTGAATATTTTACTGTTTTTGCTAAACGGGGCCCTTAAAATACTAGAATATTGAGTTGGTTGGTGGAACTGGAGAGTCGATAAATATTTATACGCTTTTATCATTTCAAAATGATGTGCCGACTTCACAATTTGAAGTTTTCGACTTTTGAAATGGAAAGTAAATACAACGAGTAGAACTAAATAATTCTGTTATATTTGATTACCAAATTATATATTATTCATCATATTTATTTAGTTATCTGTAGGTTTACGAACATAAGTCTTTTTCAAAATTGTACAATATTGTACCTACATTTCAACATTATCCTTAAAATTTCGCTGTGTAGTTTAATATATTCTGCCCTGGTAAGTAAAAACACAGTAATTACCAAACACATATGTGTCAGAATCGCAGACCAAGTTTAAAACTACCTTTTGTGTGTATTTTTTCAAGTATTAAAAAAACATACCACAGTCGTCACAAATATCTAAGATATTCAATAATTTTTGAAATATGCTTCCTTTTAATAAGCTAATTTATAATAGATATTTGTGATGACTGTGGAAGGTTTGTTTTTTGATACTTGAAAAATACACACAAAAAAGTAATTTTAAACTTGGTCTGCGATTCTGACACATGTGTGTTTGGTAATTACTGTGTTTTTACTTAGCAGGGCTGTATTTCTATTACAATAACACAATCACAGTATATTCCAAAAGTGGGGTAGCCAGCATAGCGGATTAACTGCATCATAAACATGCAGATTGTCCTCTTCTTGCTAATAAAAATAAGATATACAGGATGGGTGGCATGCCTCATCGCTGAATCGTAGATGTTAATTGTCTTATATGTGAGGTTTTACGCACACAAGAAAACTTTCAGAAAGTTCGTCCTAAAATATTGGATGAAAAATTAGACTTTCAAGGCCGTGAATACCTCTGAGGTTCTAAAATATGGAACCTCAGATACTCATTGTTGAAAGTTTGAGATGCCATACCATTTAGTACTTACCACATAATATAGTAGTTATTATTAAAGATCTCGTCAATGACACAGAGTTACGCAATAATATTCCTAAGGAACATACTTGATGATATAGATTATACTACTACTACTACTACTATACCATCACGGCATATCCCACAAGTGGGGTAGCCAGCAGACCAGCTGCATATAAAACATGATATAGATTCTCATGCGTATAGCTGGTAATAACTCATTTTTGGTAAGAACTGCACTTACACTATGCCATCGATATATTCTTTTTTCAAAGGCCATCCACTCGTATACGAGAGATAAGGGAATAACTTCTGGGGTTAATGCTTCTAAAATTTAATCAAATTCATAATTACACTTTTTTATAAAAATATCACGGCGAAGTTAAACATTACGCACTCACTAAAAGCTAAAGAGTTGCCTTTTTTTGTACTGCAAAAAAATCAGTGTCCCATATGGTGAGTGAGTTGCGTGTGGAAAAAACGGAAATAAGCAATCATCATAAAACAGGTTCTTCTTCTTCGCGGCAGGTGGACAGCTACAGTAATTAGTAGTTACCTGAGAACAACCGACAACTATATTTTAAGGTATGTAGGCATACTCCAGTAATATGTAGTCATGCGTAAAATTCATCAACACTGATTTATGCCAGAGAAAGATCATTGTATTCTCGTAAAGAGTAATAAAATCAATTCATTATGATATGATATACTATCGGTTCCAATTATCTATTACTATCTATTTTTTAGTATATTTTATACAATATATTTAAACTGATAGTATTGGATAGATAGATTATTGAAACTGCCCATTAAAGAGTATGAAATATAATAATTTACTTAATCATCGCAATCCAAACATATACATGTTGCCCAGTGTAAATATGTTTGGAGTAGTACTTAAGTTTGAGTTGCAACAGTTCTTATTGATAAACCAACGACTTGCTTATATTCGATGTTTTCATCACGTGATGGTTAGAAATTACAAGAAATACTAAAAACAAATTGTTGAAAAATGACACATTCAGATCTTACTTAACTAATATGACTACTTTTTTAAATCTATTCAAATAATTTATTTTATTTTGATAATACATCACAGTGTTTGTTTTCTCAAAATACTAAAATAATCAGATATTAAGTACCTAATCCTTTTGTTTTGTGTAATAATATATACCAGCATTATCATTATTCAAAAATCACATACAAGAATGTACATAAATGCTATATTTTAAAACATATCCTCAATTTGCCTAAATTGCGCACAAATTAACCCAAATTTACATAGCTCTCGGGACATTCTTTTCTGTAATTAAATACAATTTGTATAATTGTCCCATTAGTATGTATATTGTAATTAAAGAAAATGTTTATTTTATATTTTACTTTATCAAAACTTAATTAAATATTCTATATTTGAAATACGTATACTAGAAATAAGTACCATCTCGCTTTAATCTGATATCGTTTAAATCTAGTTGAACAAAAAAAAAACACGCTATGCAAACTGAAATTACGTTCACAGATATTTTAAGCTCCAGAAGTTTAGGATGTTAGGGGAAAGGAGTTGAAAACAGATATATGAAAATTTACATAAATTTTAATTGTTGAAGGGTGTTTGTGTACACTGTGAAAATTCATATTTAATAACTTATACATAAATAGTTAAAACACTGTTATATTTTCACTATATTTATTTATTTAAACTTGAGTTTACATAAATTTTGTAAGAATAAAATACAAATTATTGAAAGAAAAAAAGTTTAGAGATTTAAACAAAGACCTTTATAGAGTAGACTAGTAACCCAGTTCTTATTTTATCATAAAAATATGTTCCAAAATTAAAAAACAAAAAGCGTTTGCTGTTTCACTCTATAATATTGAGATAGTAACGTTCTCTCTCGCTCCAATACGAAAACATTGCACATTTGGTAAACCTGACAAAGTCATAAAATAAATACCTATTATTAAATTTAGCCAATACTAGTTTGTAATTGATTGAAATAAAATTATTTTGGCCGCACACTTTGACTGGCCGCATTATCAATTTTTCCTATGAATTTCTCGTCTGTAATCTGTGTGTTTCTTTGCGGAAAAAACATAGTTTTAAAATATCTTGGGAGCAAATGTACAATTGATGTTTGATGAATGAGATATGCCACCCATCCTAAATGTCTTATAGACACTTAGAGGGTAACTTGCTCCTTTATTACACGTAGTTGTACCGCTGACTACCCCACTTATAGAAAAAGCCGCGGTGATATGGATGAATACTTTTGGATTATCTAGACGTGGAATGAAGTCGTTTAAGTACAAGTAAGTAGAATTTATGGATGTTTGTTTCCTTCTATAACAACATTGCATCATTTATAGTTAAAGATGAAAATGAAAAGAAATTTAAAGGCAAATTTGAAATAGCTATGTGCTTTTGATTACTTTGAGATCATAAAATAGTATCACGTATATAAAAGAGATGGAAAAGTAATCTGAATTCGTCCATAGTAACAAATCAGAGACTAACAATGAAATATTTTTATATGAAACAAGGAAAATCAAAATATAAATAACCACATTCACAACTTATCGTGTAGTAGCCATGTAAATGTAAGGGACTCGCATAATATATTATGAATTTTCCAGGATGAAATCATAAACCGTGGTATGGTCTAGTGACTGTGATTTGGACATTTATTCTAATATTTACACCATAGAGTGTTCAGGAAAATAAATAATTCGTTAGTAAGTTTTGAATCACCGGTTCTCACACTCATAATAAATTAATTCTGCTTCGTTTATAGGTTCATTCCGAATTTAATTAACATGTTTATCGATATTTGTTTAAAATATTGACCTTATCTATAGCCAAAAATTATAGAAAATATTAATAGAATTAAAATTACAAATAAACACGAATTCAGGCCACTTTGGATGCATAAAAAACGTAGAAATCATTCTCTCGGATTTTATTGTTGCTGGAATTCATTTGTAGTTTTTTTTAGAATGACCAATAATAGTTGATCAAATAATAAATTGTTTTATTGCTTACAAAGATTCCGATAGCCTGGTTAATATTCCTTCACAATACACCGTTATTGTGACAATAATACTACATATCGCATTAAGACTATTTAGTCTCGTGAGCATTGGTGACATATGGCTTAGATGAAATTTCTCTGAATAGAATTATTTTCCAGTCTTGCGTAAACGTATTAATATCGTGAAAGCTGCGTTAGCAGTTTTTGAATGTTTACACAAACATTACATGTTACAAACAATAATGGTATTATTTTTCGTTTATCCCAAAACACATAAGTTTGATTCCGTTACAAAGCTGAACTATAGTTTGGTCTAGGAATGTAACAAACCAATCTATCGTTCTGTGTACTACATAAAGAAGAAAGAAGAATATTGTGTGAAGGGATTTATGTTCGTGTAAGATGGAATCCATTAATAAAAGTCACACCATACACTATAATACTACAACTGACTTTGAATAGAAGAATACTGGAATGAGAAACCATTCAATATAGATACAGTATGGAGATAAAGAAATGTACTCGTTCCTACATTTGTTTGTATCACAATGTAAAAGAGCTATTTGTCTGTGACCGCTCGAATTTTCGGTTAATATTTTGACTAAATTCGGGCAAATAAATAATCATTTTTCGTTTAAAACTGATCACAACTTAAGCCAAACTGAAACTACCGTTTGTGTAACTTCGGCCAATCTTTATCCGATATGTGTATTTGTATCACTTGACTGTGTTTTCGGTTTATTTTGTATGACATGGAGAAATCGATTTTATTATTTAAAATCAAAAAAAAAAATCAAATTTGTTTTTGGCTCATATATGGCTCACATATTTGTTGATTATTTGATTATCTCTTTCACTTGTAATTTTCATAGGTATCATAGGCATCTTGGACGTTCGTCTTCAGTTACTAATTATAAGTTCGAAAGTCAAATAAAATTCAAACAACGTTTTATAAATATAATTTATACGTAAAAAAAAAATTGCTTTCACATCATAAAAAAAAATCGCAAAAACAAACCAATAAATTTTCTTAAATTTCGGTTTCGACAAGATCGAAATTGGAATGAATGTCAAAATTAAGATTATGTTAGGAAATTTATAACTATGTAATACCTTTATACTATAATAAAATGTAACAGACAGAGAATTTTACGGTTACAAAATAGAGGATTAATTCATCTAATGCCAAAGTTATGTCAGAATTTGTAAAGGTGAGTCAGGCCTTTTGTAAAAATATATTATCTTCATGATATGAAAAGAGTGAATAAAATACTGGGTGAAATGGAATGAAACCTCTACCCGCAATGTATGTAAGTACATAATATGCTGAAACGGAAATTAACTTTAAAAGTTGTAAAAATATAGTTAACCCAACCAAATTTAATTTTTCATTAAGTCAAATACAGGATACATCGTAATGGAATAATAGATCACTGCAATTTAAAAAATGTTATGCGATACATTTTTTCTGTTCTGCAAATGTTTCGTAGAATAGAATAGAAAATGCAGAAAAGAATAGGACATCTCGTTTTATTTTATCGTTTTTTTTAATGTGTTGTAAAAGATATAGGTGTAAGTGAGTATAATTACAATTTTCTGTCTCTAGTTTAAATATTTTCAATTTTAAACTCCTCTAGACTTCCACAGACATTATACAATGTTGTTTACATAATACTATTCTCAAATAAGAACAAGAAGAGTGAAAAGAACTTAGTATTTTTCCAGTAAAGTTATTTTAATTTTTTTCCATTAGTTTCCAGCAAGCGTTAAAACCATAAATCCAGATTCCAGAATGTAACGACGCGCGGCGACGACGTTGCATTTAACTCCGAGATTGGTTCACTGCCATTTCAATAAGCATTATCGACGCAATATCAATAATAATTTTATGGTTCGTTCTATTCCAAGAAACTAGGAACTGGAAATCCACAGAATTACAATAACGCTACATATTATTATGTATGAATGCATAGTACCTATAAGCTTCGATAGGAAGATATATCATAAAAGCTTAGTACAGTAGCGATAGGAATATGTAACATAACTTCACAATAGCTTAGTATTGTTAATTCGTACTAAAGTTAAAACGAATAGATATCTAGGTTATTATGAATAAAACACTTATTTAGTACTTCGACTGTGATAGGTATGTAATACATTAATAATACACTGTAGTACTTTTACAGTGGAAGCACTAAATAAGTGTTTTATTTAGTGCTTCCACTGTGATAGGTATGTGTCTATAGTAGGTAATACATTGTAGTACTTTTACAGTGGAAGCACTAAATAAGTGTTTTATTTAGTGCTTCCACTGTGATAGGTATGTGTCTATAGTAGGTAATACATTGTAGTACTTTTACAGTGGAAGCACTAAATAAGTGTTTTATTTAGTGCTTCCACTGTGATAGGTATGTGTCTATAGTAGGTAATACATTGTAGTACTTTTACAGTGGAAGCACTAAATAAGTGTTTTATTTAGTGCTTCCACTGTGATAGGTATGTGTCTATAGTAGGTAATACATTGTAGTACTTTTACAGTGGAAGCACTAAATAAGTGTTTTATTTATAATTATTCAGGATTAACTTCCACCAAGAAACGTCGGTCGAAAATATCTGATGTCTAGGTATGTATTATAATTATTTATTTCCAGATTATTTATGCAGCGTTTGTCTCCCATCCTGGATGTGTTTACTTTTATTGCCACGGAGAAGACGACTTGTATGTTTATTACATGTGATTGGTCCGCTGGCTACACCATTTGTGGAAAATTTCGTGATGGTATGAATGTATATGTCCAATTAGGGACGCTATGGACATATATTTTAAATTCATAAACGTTGAGTACCCTGTTAATATTGTTTACCTTCTTGGACTGAACTCTCGACAAGTTAATGATCTTATATTTGAATCCGTCCAAAGGAATATGATTCTGATATGAATGTTTTTCGCTTTTTCTTGTTTTCCCTTTTTTTCTCTCTCTCTTCGCCTAAAATATATATTATGATTTTTTTTATATGTAAGATGAAAATATGGCCATAACATCCAACGGGATGAGCCGCCATAATAAAAAAAAAAAAAAATGAATGTATATTTTTTTTAAATATAGGAAATACATGAAGTTGTTTCTCATCTATACTAAATAGGTACATAAATAAATTTGTTCATGAAGATACAATCACGGCATCTGCTACAAGTAGGTCAGCTAGTAGGCAAACCTGCATGTAATTTTTTATTTTATTTATTCTATATGGATCATACAATTATTGTAACAATAAATATAAACAATTAATATTATAACAATGAGCAAAAAAAAATACATAAAAATGTAAAAAAAAGTATAACATCTAAAAAAAATATGAAAACACATTTAAAAATATACATATCTACCAAAGTCCACAAATCCAATCCCTAAAAGTAGCGTTTACCATGTCAAAAGTGAACATAATGTCGTTCTCTCACAAGCTTTTAGTAGCTTACTGTAAAAGGTGTATTTGGGTTTATAACAAAACCCAGATATATCTTTTTTAAAAAAAATCATCTTTAGTGAAGTTAAGCTGAATTATGCTAATATTGAGTACTGTAAGTTGATAATAACAATTCCTTTCACTGCCATAAATGTTATGTCTAGATTCGTTATGGAAAGACATGAAACCTTAAAGTTATTTATGTACGTAAACTTTCATAATACAGTATTGGATTTCTCAAGCTGCGCTGTGATTATGCATAATGATTATTATTAACCATTTTATTTCCTAGCAAATATAGCACCCCTACTTATTTAGATAACTAAGTATATAAATAGATAGTAATTCTATAATAATTTAAGATATCAAGAGTAGAAAAAAGTATTTTTTCTTAAAAAAATATTCATGAAGATTGAATCAAATTACATTAATTTGCTTATTAATTAGCATTAATAATATACATACATAATTTACTTTTTTAAGCGTTGAGATTAAATAATGTAAAACAATCTAGTTCAAATAAGATCATACATACTTATACGAGTATATTTATTGAAATTCTATTCTATTTCTATTTTTCTCAAGGCCATCCACTCGTTTGCGAGTGATTTAGGGTATTTATTGAAATAATTTCATACAGAAATAAGATCATACATACTTATATTATTTATTGAAATAACCTACGTAGGTACGTTGGATGATTTATTCGGCGCTGTTTAATGGAGCATCCATCTCAAGCTACATAAATATATACAAACTTTAAATACTCAATGTTTTATAGGTAATTAGTTTTTTTACCTTCAATATTGAGCAAAGCTCGTACTTGGAGGAGTTATTTTTTTATTCATAAATTCGTTTAATTTTTACAATATTACTATTTTACATAAATGTACATCAACAATTTTCTATATGATAATAATATTATATTATGTTGGATGTCGCTTACCATCTATCTATGAAGATATGTAAGTAAAAATGTATAAAAAAAACAGTGATAGAAGATATGAAATGTGAACATATTCACATGATAGTTAATGTGAATGGGGGAGGTAGTTTTAAGTTAATAATATTGGCAACAAAAATTATTCAATACAGACAAGATTTTTACCTGCACCGTGATCTAATAACACAAAGAATCTCATACATAACATCCGAGGGTCACAGGACGTCTGTCAGCTGATGACAACAATAATACGCGATGTTTACACAAAAGAGAATTTCTCAAAACTTTCAACAAAAGATTGTCCAGGTTTTATTGTTAATGCATACGTTTTATAAATGAATGTACCGAGGCACTATCAAACACAATAAAATAAATGTTGAAGCTTTTGTATTGTGTAATAATAAAAATACAATAATGATAGTTGAATGTGTTTGTGCTTCGCTATGAGCTTTTATTAAAGTTGATACATAACTTTACCTACTATGTTACATACTAGGATTCATTTTATATGTTTACATATTATTATTAATATCGCAACTTTGAATCCAGGTAAGCCAATGATATACTCACTCGCTTTCAATATACGTACATATTATTACAAATGTATTTTTTTGTAAGCAGATATTTTGCTTGTAAAATGCATAACGCATCGGTTAATTTTTAATTTTCGTAATGTTCTGTGCTGTTACGAATGTATGAAACATGGTATAAAATTATGAAGAAAGGCGTAACTTAATCAATCTAATTAAATAAACATATTTATGAAATCGACTAGTTATTAGATAATTGAATTATTTTTTTAATTCCACAGTTTTATTTATTTATTCTTTCTAAGGTACATACAAATACGGTTATAAGCCGATGTGCTATTACATTATGTTTATGTTTGCTCATAAGTTTAGTAATCAAAAAATTATTTGAATGAAGCACAATCATTAGGTATTACATGTTATTTTTTTTTTCAATATTATGGATGTTAATCATATTATGAAATACTAAAAATAATATGACATACCTATATTATAATGACAAAAATAAAAACATAGAAGTTTGTCTGCTATGAGCTATTTCGGTTTTGAATGAAAAAAGCAATTTGGGTCAATTTTAACATAATCTCGGGAATGTTAGTTTTCACGTATATGGTCAAAAATTTGTATTAATTAATTATTCAGTTTTCAAAACGTATCTATTCATTTTTGTTTTATATCAATAGTTTACAATATACAACACTTGGCAGTACAGCCAATAATATTCCATTGATTTTTATTATTGTCTGATACATGTCTAGAACATTTTATTCACATTTTTGTGCAATATAATAATAAATTTTATATCAGTAGTTGGTCAATGCAACAATAGCATAAACCATTATACAAAATAATAAAAGATACACACAATGTGTCCTTTGATGCAACTAATAAAATAGCAACGTTATTACCTATACATTTTTATTTCTTTAACACAAAGAAATCTTTTTTACTTACCTCCAATATGATAATATTATACTCGTATCAGTAATGGTAAAGTTGGTAGGTAGAATCGCACAAAAAAAATGTCTAATGTGGTGTTCTCAGTTTGGCGAATATCGCCAGGCACCAAAATATCGCCAGCCATTTGAACCGTGTGAACAAAATGACAGCTAGTCTGAAACGATAAAAACCAGTAGAAACGATATCGTCTCGAGTTGACCACCTTCCAACATTTTCGGACGATTGAACGATTCGCGCATGCGCAGATGTGCGCGGCGTTCATATCTATGGTAAAAACTTCATAACCTATAAATTTTATAAATGTTTTCCGCTTCGTGACAGCTGTTATCTTTGTTGTTGGTTTGTGGCGTTTGTTTCCTTAATTAAAAGGCGCCTTATAACCTCTAGGTACTATAACATTTTCGACTAAAAATAAACACTTCGCGATCTCCATCTCGACGCCATTTTGAAAACAGTGTCAAAATCAAAACGCATCTGACAGATCGTTTCTATATCGGTGGACTTGTGTGAACAGGTGTGACGATCAATGGGCGTACGGCGAATTTTGTTTTTTCGCCTGGCGTTATATTTTGAAATTCGGCTGGCGATATTCGCCAAATGTGAACACCCCATAATGGAAAGATGATGTTACAAAAATAATTCAACAGAGCACCAAATTCAGGTAGAATATTTTTAGACAAAGTAAAGTTTTGATGTCACGTATGATAGTGATTCATATTTTATTCCTTTATACATATTTTATCTAATAATAAAATAAGTATATTAAATTGTTAGTGCAATGAAATTCAACTCAATGTGACTTACCTTCTCGTATACCTACTTGTTGACTTTATTTTTGTATTTTAATATTATGATTTATGTTTGCTGAATTATTCATATATCTCTTACTATTTACTAGAACTTTTAGTTTAGTTCTCTCTCGAATGGATAAATCACAACAAGTTTTTGGAAAAAACTTGTATTATTATTTTATAATCTACTACTACTCCACCATCTACTAATCATGTAAATAAATTGTTCAGTGCAAAAAAGTCTGACCCACAAATTCACGAATTTTTAATTTTATTATCTTTCAAAATATAATATCTTGTATTTTGTAATAAATCAAAAAGTACCTAAACCAAATTCGGTACAATACCCAAGTTATTAGGTGATATATTTTTAGCATTGATAATAATTATTTCGTCAAATTCTGAGAAATTTATCAAGTTGTGTGATTTTAACAAGTTTCATCTAAATATTTATACTGATTGTCTTTATTCTTTGTCAAAATTTGGTATTTTATCAATTAAAACAAATAAAAAAAAAACAATAAAAATTTATAATTTTATTAACTTCATATCTCAGAAAAATCCTTGAGAAGGTTAGGATTTTGCAGTTTTTCTGAGGTAAATATTATTATTATATATTATCTACCAATAAAACATTGGTTTATGTTCACAGTATTGGTGTTTATTAGGTAGTAGGATTCCATAACAAAATTTCATCAAGCTGATTCATAAACAGTTCGACATTTATGTTATCATTCGATATATTATGTCTATTTCTTTTGTATTCCATAAATAACTAAATATTAAAATAAATATGAACAACTAATTAATAGAAGAGAAGCAATGCAAAAGTTTTCTTGTATTTCACTGTATATTATATGCCTGCATTGATTGATTGATTGATTTCTCGAGCTATAAACTAAATAATAAATTCAGAGTACATAGATTTATTCATTTGACATTTACCATTAGCCATAAACAACGAAATTCCATAGAAAGTTTAGCAATAAAATCGAAGCTTTACGTTTTGTCATACAAGTAGTAAAACCTTTATTGTTTATATCGTGTTTAACGGGTTGACAAAATGGATTTTGGCTTTACCTATCTATTTATTGCTGGTTATATTGTGACAACGGTAATCATTGATTTCCGACTCACTGGCCAATAATTACCGGAAACAGAGAACACTAATTAATTGCCTAATGAGACCGAAACCACATCAGGTATATACCTGGATTGTTAATGTATATTTATGAGGAATTTATGGACAGTCAACAATGATTATTTTATAATTTATTATAATGATTAAACACAAAAATTTATTGTATTGAAACGAAACTATAAAAATTTAAAACAAAAAAAAAACATCAATGAATAATTTTATGAAAGGTAAGAAGTCAATGCCATTTCAGCACTTTGTGTACCTACATTTTCAGAATTGTTAATTTTCATAAATAGGAAGGACGATTTAGCAGATTTTGAATGAAATATATTTTAACTGAAAAGTTGTCTCTAATACCAATTCAGCCAATCAATGCCCCCTCAACGCTCCTCCCGGGAATACAGGACAGAAACTAACCTCCTCCAATCGCCTCTTCAAATGACATTCTCGATAGCCTGATGTCGTTCATAACGTAGGTAGGTATATTACTATTCACATTCTATTGAATCTGGCAGTGAGTATTTGAAAACAAAAGAGAATAAATACAAAAAGCGTCCATCTATTCCATCACGGCATCTCCCACATCTGGGGTGACCAGTAAATACCTCCAAAAGTTAAGAAATTCAGGATGGGTGGCACACCACATCGCTGAACTTAAAGTGTCAAATGTATTAAAACGTGGTGTTTTACATAATCATTCTAATAATATATATTCCAGATGTTTCTATGCTTCAATGAAGACAAATTACACTTTTACATATTTAATAATAATAAGTACGTCTTAGAAGTTTGTTATCATAATTAATATTAATTAAAACAACGAGACAATGCACCATTAATAGAAAATGTCCACCTTGTTAATCATGGTCAAGTTCATGAACTCAATATAAGTAATACTTATTTAACGACCATCATAGTACAAACATCAAATTAATTTGTGATTGTTTAGAAGCCACTATTATAATATCCAAACTCTCAAGGAATACATATTTAGCACTGACTTACTAGCCCTGTCTAGTTAGACCTGGTTAATCCAAAACCTTACTCCCAAAATAATTTGTTTCGTGAGTCACTGTCTAATATACCTACCGAATTGTTCAAATTATGAATTTTTCAATGAGCTATTCTTGTTCTATGGTCAGAATGTGCGAAAAACAATCAAAACAGCCGGGAATAATATCTACTCTAAAAATAGAGTTAGACCTTACTAAACGAAAATTTCACCGATAATTTTCTAATGAAATTTCATTGTTGTTGTAGAACAAAATTCTCTATGATTTGCGGACTCTGGAGAGCGTGGAGGTGTTCAAGGCGAGGTTAAAAACCCTTTTGTTCAAGAGGTGTAATGATTCTTGAATGGGCCCTTGAGGTGGTTTTTACACAAAACGGTGCATCTTAAAAAAGTTGTCTAGTAATTATTATTATTATAAAATATTTTTTTAAGGTGCACCAAATCAATTTAATATCGAAAGTTGACAATTTTATCAATATATATTTTTTAATGCGTGTCTGCATTGTCATTTTTAATGCAAAGACGCTCTGAATGGGGAAAGATGGTTTTGTTCTTGTGCTCTCTAGAGTAGCGTTGAAGGGCAAGGGCAAGATGATGATAATGATGAAAAATTATTTTAAATTTTCATAGTTTATATTTTTGAATTATTTTTAAATATTGTATAATTATTGTTTTTAAATTTACTTTGACTTTTTTAGAAAATTTTAACTTTTACTTTTTTTCTCAAGACTAATGAGACTGAAAGACTGATTTCTAGTATTTTGGGATTTGTTACTTTTATATTTTTGTATTATTTTTAAATATTGTATTATTATTGTTTTTAAATTTACTTTGAATTTTTTAGAAAATTTTAACTTTTGCTTTTTTTCTCAAGACTAAGAGATTTCTGGTAAGAGTGGAATCTTCGCTGGTCCACATGTTAAGTGTATTAATTGTTAACATATTATGTTATGACTGTGTGATTCTTTAATATTGTAAAAATAAAAATAAAATAAAATAGTTCTACGTTCAGAACGCACCATAAACAATTGACAGTTGGTAGTAATTTTAGTAACAAATAAAACCGTAACAACGCTAATCTCTGTTTATGAGTATTCTCTCTTTGCCAGACTTAAGAGATGGAATAGCAGTTATTCTGTAATTGTTAGTTGTAGACTACAACTTGTAGTGTCTCTATATATCATATTTCGTTGATTTACTACATTGAATCCTATATTTAGTTATTACGACATAAATAATTATTACTAACTAATAACAGTAATAAACGATTGATATATAATACTGATTAAAAGTATGAGCAGTTGTTGAATAATTTTACTTTGTCAACAATATTATTTAATACAATTTATAGCTATATTTATATAGGATCGGGGAGTGGGTGGATATTTTAGTGATAAAATTAATCAAATGCTTGAAACATTAAATCATTAGTCGCCCGATTTCGGATACTTTGTAATAAAAGCTAAGAATGACGGAAATATTGTATCATCCATTCATAAACACTTGTTGTGTACACAAAAATTATAAACAGATCTGATACGTAATCAAATTTCGGAATATTAATATTAAGTACATTCTGGAGTTTATAATGTTGCATCATCAATCTCATTTCAAACATTATAAGTAGGTACTGTAGTTTGGAAATTCTTGGTTCGAATACTCCCTCTGCTGACTTACTACGCCTTCATAACAGAAGCATATTATTTACTGTGAGAATATATGGGAAGTTATTCAAATGCTTCTTAATTTGAAGCTATTAACTCAACAACTAAAAAATATGTGTGTAAAAGTTACAGATTATCAATTTTTTTGTCGCACTCCGGTAAAAAGTAGGTCTCCCACTCTTTTTTGTGAGTTTTCGAGTGTCTCTCGTATAAGAAATTAACAATTCAACGATGAGACGTGGCATCCGTCCTGAATGTATTTTTTTATTGGCATGAGGAGGACAATGAGCGAGATCCATAATCATTCAATGTTTTCAAATTCTCAGTTAAGGAAGAAAAATGTCTTTCAACTCAATATCCGTTCCCTAGCCCCCCCCCCCTTTTTAATATGTATTATTGATAACATACCGTATAAAAAAAATCCTTTAATTTAACTTTGAATAGGATATCCTGAATACCATGAAAAACGATGAAAGTTTAATTTATGTTATACTCATAGAAACTCATTTATAATAACATCAATAAAATTCAGATGTTGTTAATCCACAAGAATAACTATAACAATTAATAATTAACTAATATTATCAAGTCATCATCTTGTTGTGTATTCTATGATAAAGTAATACATTCTGACTTACATACAATCACTGTTATTCCAACACATATCCATGGCTAACCATCACGTTACTCACATACAATATTAAGACGTGGATGTGAGTCCTAGAATTGATAAATTGTACAATATCCATGAGGTGCTTTGGCACCAATAATAATAATAAGCGCTGTTCCGACTTTATGTTTGGCTAAAATTGCACCATAGAATAAACCATTTTGTGAGAAGGTTCTTATTTAATCGAGGATAACTATAATCTTATACTACACACGGCTAGTAAATCAGGACTAAATTTGTATTACCTATTTTTTTATAGAATACCTACGTGAGTAAGAATCTAACATTACTGCCAGTCGTGGTTATTATTTATTTATCGTGTCGAAACCCAGAGAAAAATCCCATCAAACTGATCTCCAGTACTGCGCAAAACGCACAGCAGGTGGAGATGCGTCAAAAATATCCTCCATAGTGCAAGTGACAGGGCACAATGGACACTCCAACAAGTATGGCATATTCTGTGCTGCACCACAGTCACATGCTCCGGATTCGTCCTGTAGGAAGCCCCATCGTTCTCTATTGTCGCGGCAGTTTCCTACACCAGATCTCAGTCGATTTAGGATTTTCCATGTCCCATAGTCTAGATCGCCTCCTGCAGCAAGGTGTTCTTGGGCTAGGAAAGGTTCGCTTATTTGCGGATACTTCGCCCACCTACGTAGGCGTTCAGAGGGAGCAGGGCCCGTCAGTGAGGATGAGGAGTTTAAAAATGATTGTCTAGAACTGAGACGTTGTGGTGGGGAACATGGTTAAATAGGAGATGCTTTGAGTCGTGGTTATGTTTGATAATACGCACCATTATTTTGTATGATAGTAGAATTGTGATTCGGCATGTCATGTTAGTAAGATTAATCGTAGGTACGTAAACTCCATTGTTTAGTCTAACTAAATTATTATATCTATCTGCTGGCATCTACATTATGTAAGCGTTTTATCCCTGAATGTAAAATATTGTTACGAATTATGTTTTGATCATATCACATTTGAATTAACAGAACACAAAAAAAATGTGCTTTGCTTAAAGAGAATGGAATATCCATTTCACAAAAAAAAAATCTGCTAATATCCGAGCCTACTCAGGCTGGTTTTATGTACTTTAGGGGATGAAAAATTTATCGCTTTTTGAGGGATGTCTTCTTAAAATTTAGAATAAATATCTTTGTTGACAATTACGCAGAGCACATGCAAATAGAGAGCTCCTAACAAATATCAAGGTTCGTAAAGTCTCATATTTGAGCCACATCCTGCGAGGCGATAAATATCGACTTCTGCAGTTGATAATAGAAGGCAAGATTGAGGGACGTCGTTGAGCAGGAAGGAGGCAGATGTCGTGGCAGCGGAATATATGGCGATGGACTGGAATAACACGGATGGGAGAACTGGTCCGCACACCACGAGACAGAGAGGCATTCTCCAGAGTGATCGCCAACGTCGGGGGGACCTGATACGGCACTGATACAAGAAGAAGTTGATAATTGAATAAGACACACTCACTTTCATCATATAGAAACATACTCAACGGATGCAAGTTTATATAGAGAGTATTAGTTTTCCTGATACTTTCTTTTTGTTAAAATAACTAAAGAATTGTTAAATTGCTAGCATTAGAAACAGTAACATCACGAAAGTTCCTGTACAATATTAAATGTACAAGAATTTCTTACTGTTTTTAGAAAAGCTTCAGTTATATTATTTTATACTTAGCAAGTGAAAGGTTAATACGTGAGGTGTCATGAAAAAAACTGGGATTATTTTCGACCGTATTTGTAAATCCATTTTCCTGTTCCTGGAGGATAAACAGCGAGCGAATTTTTGTGATATATTATTGTTCAATGTTACATTCTTTACGTTCTTTCAATATATGTAAAAAATTTAACCATTCTATATTCTTTCATACTTTCACAGCATTTCTCTAAATAATCCAAATGTTATTATAGGAGGAACAAACGTCTATAAATTATACTTACTTGTATTTAAATGAATTTATTATAAGTCTAAATAATCCAAAAGTATTAATTCACATCATCACGGCATTTTCTACAAGTGGGGTAGACAGCGGACCAACTGCATGTGATAAATAATATGCAAATAGTCCTATACCTTTCAATAAAAGTTAAGGCATTCAGGAAGGGTAGCATATCTCATCGCCGAATTAAAGGTATTAAAAGTCTAAAAAATTATGTTTTATAAAAACCTGTCTATTACAGGACACTCGAAAATTATATTTTCTTTGCTGGCGACTCCATGGGCTATATTTTTTAACCCGCTGCAAATATTTTCATGCTTCGTGTCCCTAAAGTGAAAAATAAGTATAGGTATACCTTATAAAATAATAAATATTTAATATTTTCTATTGCAACTTTGTGGAAATGGATTATTAGAGATTATCATAAAATTAAAGGACACATATCTCACAGTGGAATCAAGTAGTGTTCTTAATTTTATAATAATCTTTTATAGAATGAGTTTATCGATTGGTAAGCCAACAATTATGAATGTCTTTTAGGTACGAATACAAGAGCTTCTGCTGATTTCAATTTTTGTGAAATCTGTGAAGCGATAGACATTTAATTAGATTCATAATTAAATCAATTTTATAATCAGATTTCGCCTGAATCGAAATTTGATTTTAAAAAGTTGATAAACATTTGATTTGTATAAATTCAATTTCATTACATTTTGGGAAACCTTATCTACGTCCCCAAGAACATTTATTCCCAATCTTTTCAATGAAACTCATCAAAAAATCACTGAATCAAAATAAAAATATATCATACATACATACATACATCTTCTTCCCCTTGTCCTAGTTGGGTCGGGGGCCCATTGCGCCTAGGTACCTCCTCCAGAGATCCCTGTCCACTGCTGCTTCCAGGACCTCTGGCCACTCCAAACCAAGTCTTTCATCACACAAGTTTGACACCTGCCCTTGCCAGCTTCTTCTAGGGCGGCCCACCGGTCTTCTGCCCTCTCCCACAGCCTCCAAAGATCTAAGTGGTAGTCTGTCCTCTGGCATGCGGAGAACGTGACCCAGCCATCGCAACTGCGACCTCTCTATATGCAGGAGTACCGGTTCCACATTGAGAGCCTCACGAACATACGTATTCCTTATACGGTCTCTCAATGACACACCAGCCACTCCCCTGAGGAACCGCATATCCGCTGCCTGTAACCTTGATCTCACGCCCTCCGTGAGCATCCAAATCTGGTGTCCATATGTGAGGATAGGGCGGTAAATTGTCTTAAATATGGCCATTTTCGTCCGTTGGGTCAGCTCGGATTTATGTATTATCGGGTTTTTAAGCGCGTTCAGCACATTTCCTGCCGACACAGTCCTCTTGTCTATGCACGCTGTTTGTCGACCATCTGCTGAGAACTCTACTCCAAGGTATTTGAATGTCGAGATCTGTTTGAGTTGGGCCCCGTTCACATGTACCGCACACTGCGCTTCCTCTCGGCTTATAACCATTACTTCCGATTTAGTCGTGCTTATACTCATGCCAGCTCTATTTGCCACCGACTCGAAACTACTCAACCATTCTTGCATACCACTCTGAGATGAAGTTAATCTTACTATATCGTCAGCAAACAACAGTGTTTTTAGATTCACATTACCTACTGTTATCTGATCGGGAGTTTCGCTCTTTCTGTTCATCCAATCCATATAAATCGTGAAAAGAATCGGAGATAGCGGACAGCCCTGCCTCAAGCCTATACCAATGGGGAATTCTTCTGTTAGACTCTCACAAGCCCTCACTCTACTCATGCAGTCAACGTACAAAGATTTTATCGACGACAACAGGTTACCTCTTACGTCATATGTTTCTAGTACTTGCCATAGATTTTCACGAGGTACCAATATATCTTTAAATAAAATACGTAAAGAACTACTGATGTTCACATTACCAGAATCTATTCATAATCCATTTTAATGTTAGGTTAGGTTTGAATTGTCGTAAGAGACCGAAGATATTGTGTGGGCAGATTCATACTTAAAAGTAGAGATATCAATCCATTTCGTGAATTCACTTTACGATAATAGATCGAATTACCGAATTCCTACATCCTTATATGAGGGGTTCACATGCAAAGGCACATCGAACGATTTTTCACAAATATTAGAATTTCTTCAGATTACGTGAGCACATCTAGACTTCGATTATTTTGAATAAGAATCCGGTGGAATTTTGTGGATTTTTTAAGCACAAAATTAGTACTCTGCATTTTTCGTACGCGTTGACATGTCACAAATTCCTACTTAATTTTTTGCTATTGACTGATTTGTAGATTATGTTAGAATTATTCAGGTGCTATTTTATGCAAAATATTTCATAATCATGTCATTTCTTGGATGAAAAATTATTTAAATACGTGAATATAAGTAGAAAATTTATAAATTTAATTTTGATGCGTTCACCTCACCTGGATTTTTACCCAAATATTTAACTACAAATACAGGAACGCTCAATTCAAAATTCACTAGTTGCACTGTAGTTTAATCGATACATTGAAAATCTACCTGGATATTGAAGTAATCATGTTTTCAAGAACTGATCAAGTATCAAATATTTTTCAATAAAAAAAATGTGGCTTTTTCTTAGTTTCACTATTCTAGGATCGATGTATCTTTGCATGTGAAGCCCTCATATAAGAAGACTCATGGTTGTATGTTGGTTCTTTTCTATTGTCAGCGGATGGAGGTAGAAAAGTACGGTTTACAAAGACCAATTTCCGCCCCAAAAAGTCTTTGAAAATAACATAACAATGAGTGAATTGTAAATGGGTACGAAATATTTAAAGAAAAAAATATGTATATCGTAGCGGCTAGGTATAATGGTGATAAATATTTTGTACCTACTTGTTTATAGTGTAAATATAATGAGGTGAACTATAATATTAGGTCACTTTAGGTAGGTACATGAAATAAATTCGCTGGTTGTTCCATGAGGAAGAATTTCGTAAAATATGGATAAACCGGTATAGATAGGAGATTAATAACTTCTAAACGTTTGTTTTTTAAACAGAAAAATGGATTAATATAATATAGATATATTACAATGACAACGATTTCAGAGCGCTAGGAATGTCAAGGAGTGAGGAAATTGAATTGGGGCAAAGGCGCTCTGAATGGAGGAGGCTGGTTTCTGCACTGTGCTCTCAAGAGGAGCGTTGAGGGGCCATTGAGATAGTGGTATAGACAGACCATGCCATAAAAATAAGATAAGATAAGGTGGCAGGCCGTAATGCTAAATTAGTATTGTCAACTATTTTAGGAATAATAAAACCACCTTTTTTTTAGGCAAGGCATCTGACATCGAGTACCTAAATTATGAAAACCAGCTTTATTACACAATAAAAATAAATCCTGTTTTATGCGCATAATTAATACAAAAAAAAAAAACAATTTCTTAATTTAAAATTTCACATCAATACTAGTTTGGGAAAGAATCAAAATTAAAATTGAACAAGAACGTATTAAATAGGTAGGTATATAATATTACGAATATAAATATTTATTATATATTTCAACCAATGACACTTATAGTATAGACTAGTAAGGCAGTACAAATTTCATCAAAGGCATCACCAATTCTGAATGTCTTGTTTATTTATCGACACGACGAGGATAATCTGCATGTTTATTACATGCAGTTATTCCGCTGGCTTCCCTTTTTGTGGAATATGATGGTGTAGTAGTAAAAAAATAATAAAAAATCTAGATGTTCAATATTAATGTATCTTGTATCACTCGCCATTTATTATATACTTTACTTATTTTATATAATACTTTATTTATTCCACAATAAAGATAATTTTATTTATTTATTTATATTCAATAAGTTTAGTAGTTATCATTGTCCTCAAAAGGAACACTTCTATTATATGGACCATAAATATATTTTGTATCAACGGTAATATACATTTTTAATGTATCTACAACGAGAGAGATATGAATGTAGAAGCCCACGTATAAGACGAATTTATTTTGGCCGCACGATTTGATTGGTCGCATTACCAAAGCTTCCTTTGAATTACTCATCTATTAGGTAGTATAAAGGTTGTCGAATTCAAAATGAAAAAAAAATGTAGTTCAAATAAGGAGATGTTGACGCGTAGTATGTAATATGGATGTGGTTACTCAAAACTTGGAATACAATGGGACAAAAAACATAGTACCGTTAACACAAAAATAATTATGTAGGTACCTACGACTGTCTTATAAATATTTATGCCTGTTCACAATATCTCTTTCTGCGTGTATAGACACCTTTAAAAGAATAATAACAGGGAAACCAATAGCTTCTATACAATCTAGGTTCTTATACAATTTTCGGAAAGTTATGATTGAGTGGAATGTCTATGATCTTAGGCCCTGTGAAGCCCTCGGTTAAGAACAGATATCTCACTGTTATTTTTAAGTTGTTGAGAGTTCTGTAAAGGGCAAGTATTTGTAAAAAAATACATAACATGTATAGACAATTCACACAGATCGAGCTAGTCCCAAACTCAGATACGAATCTTGTATTATGGGTACTAACACGACGATACACATACATACAATGCACTGAATACATATACATGTAACACCCAGACCCAGGACAATTTGAAAAAGGTCATTCTTCATTTTGCCTTGGCCGGGAATCGAACCCGGGACCTCGTGACTCAAAAGCAAGTGCGTTAGCCACCGCGCCATACCGGTCGTCATTACCCATATTCAATTCAGCGATGATGTATGCCACTCTTTTTGGGTATCTTAATCTTACCTGGCACGTAGACGACAACTTTTATGTTTAAAATGTCGTGATGGTATACGAGAGAGAGAGTTTTTTCTGAGTTGATTATATAGAAAAATATTTATCAGTAAATTTTGACCTATAAAAATACAAGTATCAAAGTAGGTAACAATACGAGATGGTATCCACTTACGTAATTTAACATCAAGAATCTTTATAAAAGCTTTCAACCACAAGAATACTTGAAGAATGCTCAATTCTGAACAACGGGAGAATTTTAAGTGGTGCCATTTTGAAAGAAGAATTCTTGTATAGGTAATACTTGTATGTATTATGGTAAGTAAATGTCTTTATATTATTATTGTGATGAACCGTTGAGACCGTTGTCATTTCCCCTGATATGGAATTCTGTTCAATGAGATGTTAATTATTCATTTATTCTTTACTGCGTTCATTGCTTACAAACGAAGTAACAAATTTTACCTACATACATAAAAAGGTGACCTGATTGTATTTTTGGTCTTTTACCCTTTTGACTCTGTTCTAGGGAGTACTGGTTATCATCAGACAACTAAGAGGCTTTCCTTCATTGAGCACATGGCTAATATTGACATTACCCAATGTTCATGACTTTCACCAAGTGTAATCACAAACTTTATTGTAACATTTTTTTACCAGGAGTGTAATTTGAATACCGTATTGCAAATAACTTGGTAAGTTTTTGACGTAAGTTTTTTTTAAAAAAAAAAAAGATATATCTGGGTTTTGTAATAAACCCAAATACAACCTTATACACCTTTCACGCTAAGCTAAAAGCTTGTGCCGTGAGAGCGGAGTTTGCCAGCACCTGGGATCGAACCACGGACCCCTTGTTCTGGAGGCCGAGACTCTACCTCCAGGCTACCGACGAACTCAGGCTACCGACGAAGTCTAGAGACGTTTTAAGAAAAACAAAGCACTTCCTTTCCAAGGTAAAAATTGAAAAAAAACACAGTCCACGTTGAAAATTGCTAAAACCTACAATATGTTACATTATATTTGTGTTTGAATTTAATTTTTTTGACTTAAACTGGAGTAAAGTTGTGATATATGTTTTTGTGTGTATACGTGTATGTATATTTTTTATAGTTTTCACATGCATATACATGTATTTATAATTTTTTTATTTTTTTCCTTTATATTTTTGTGCATATATATATTTTATATTTTTGTTTTTATGTGTCCAATGATTTTGTGATGTTCAAATGGTTTATCTAGTTACTTATAAAGGCAATTGCCGTGTATTTTCTAAAATAAATAAATAAATAAATGTTGTAAAACGAATTTATAAATAAAATAATGCATAAAAAAACTTTTTTAGAATCTTTAAAAACTACAATACAATAATTTGATACAACCCGTGTACGTGGAAAGAGAATAAGAACAACTTTGAAAGGTACAAAAAGCAATTTCATGATGAAACGAAACGTGGAAAATTACATTAAAAAATAATTAATTAACAATCTTAATTAGATTTACGCGCCGTGGATTAGTTTGATTAAAATAATTAACTAAATTAAATGCTTCTGGCTAATTTTTTAATATTGACTTGCTCATTGTGATCTTTTGTATCATATAACAAGACAGTTAATAAATTAACTATTAAATAACTTATACAAAATTGACGCCTTCATCAATATCTACTATGTACTTCTTTTTTAACAAATTAATTAAACTTGTTGTACTTCAAAATATTTCATTTGCAGTTAGAGGTATTCTTAAAGATTGCTGAATCGATGAAAATTTATCGACTAAATGGACTTTTCGCTTTTATGTCATCTATTTTAGTAATAATTAAGTAAAAATCTTATATTCATATCTGAAAAGGGAATATTTCTTGGTTCATTTTAATCCAAGAATAAAATATTGGGTCAATTGAAAGAGATCGCGCCTTTGCGATAAACTCGCACTCTGTATATTGATAGTATTTAATTTGAATTTATACCTTTTATGTAATTGTTTGTAATCAATGTACAGTAAAGAATGAATAAATAAAGAAATATGTTCTATAATTTGTGATCGAGGTAAGGACAACAAAAAAAGCGGAATTGCAGAACATAGTTTTAGAAAATAAAATCGTGATTGATTTACTTTGTCTTGGGAAGAGATACTCGTAGGTTATATGTCCTAAAAATAATATATCCTAAATATATTATTTTTATAGCTACAGTATGTAGACCTATCTTCACTACTTGCAGGAGATGGCGTGATGGTAATAATACATATAACTGATTCGCAGTTCTATGAACGGTAGTAATTTCAAAGTTTTTGTAATTCCAGTCATTCAAAGTAATTTGATGTTTTTTGTGCTTACCCATAAAGTAATGCTGCACCGGCTATGCCTCCTCCACACTGAGCGGCCACGAAGAGAGCCGATCTGAGCGGTGTTATCTGCCTGGTAACCGCCAGTCCTATGGTGACCGCTGGATTCATATGTGCTCCTGATAACAAGAGAGAAAATATATTAATTTATTAGATTAGTAATGTTAGAAAAAAACAAGGATTTCCGGATTCTAGGCGCCTGATAAAATATAGGCGCCATAAAAATGTCATTAGATATAGTTTTAATAGCATTTAAATTGATATGTAACGCATTTTCACAAGTTTGATATAGATTTCATGTGAAATAATATTTAAATAAATAAATACTTGGTAAGATAAATGTAAGTCTTATTTTATATTTAAGTTCTAAATGAGATAGATCATTTAAATATCTCACTCTTTGTCAACGTAGTCGTCAGCATAAATTACAAATGAGAAAGGTGTTAAGTTTGTCGAAGCTTCTTATCGGAATACCTTTACTTCAAGTTATTATAATGCTAAGTTAATTATTTTCAAAGGAACAGGTAACTATAAAAAAGTAGCTTCCAGTTTATTGTAAATCCTGTAGTCAGAAAAACGAATCCGCTTGGGCAATATTCAATATTATTAACATGTTCCACGAATGATTATTTAGATATTTTTTGCTGTAGACTCTACAGTACTTCCTCACAACACAAAGAAGCTACGAACCTCATCAATACAATGCTTCCTTGTGCCAATTGAGTCACCTCTTCCCACTACTTTCCTAGCGCTCTAATATCGTTATCATAGGAACTGTGTATTGTGAATAAAGAAAATCCGAGGCGTCGGAATCCTTGTAAACGAAAAAGTTTATATACCAAAGTAATATTGTGTTGACAGTAATATAATAATAATAGAAATAGTCAGTTACGTTTTATGTTTGATGATGACTACTCGCGTTACTCTTTAATCTCTCGTTGAATTATATCACGTAATTATAATTACAGAAAAAAACCTGCTAACAACCTTATAACAAGATGTCCTTCACTTAAATTAATGAGCGTCTCACATTCCTTGTCATTTTAATCAGAGCGATACTTTGTCTTTGGAGAGACACCGCACCGCCAAAACAGAATATAATAACGTATTTCTAGTTGGCGGTGATATCAAAGGAGGTCTAATCTCTTTGCAAAACATAGTTAAGTATACAAAAATAATACATTCTACCTAATAGATAGACACCTACATTAATGTGTTTTTTGTAGGAAAAAATATAATTTTATTTATCTTAAACAGCAGCCAAAAATATAAATACTTTTATAAATCCGATAAAGCCGATTTAAACAAAGAAACGCACTGTTTACTTTCACTTAATAATTTTATTAAATGACAAAGGCTTTTTGGAACTAGCCTATCTTCGATGAAAACTAAAGACACATAAAAGCAATCATAAAATTATAGTAATTACTACAGTTTTGGGTCTGTCTTTTTGTTTTACTTAGTTTCTAAGAGCTTAGCACAGAAAATGGACTAGTTCCGAAGGACCTCTGCCGATTAATCAAATTAATAATTGAAAGTAAAGTATTTTTTTTGATGTTTTAAACGTTTTATTAGGTATATTTTATTTTCAATTGTAAGTTTCTACTGTTAATACCGATAAAATCAAATCTTTATAAATATATATTTTCAACTAGTAAGACACATTTGTGATTTATGTCAATCCAGTAGGTCACAGGAAAGCAAATAATCGGAAACCTCGTGGCCGGAAAATAAATGCTCTTCTTGACCAACCATCATTAGACAACCTCAAAAAAAACCCTATATGGCTAAATATAGCTCGTTTACGGGTAATTTGATACTAATTCCGTAGAGCAAGATACAATATTCATCCCGTCACCTATAAACAACACAATATTGATAGTATAAATTGATAGCAAAGTAATAAAGTGAATCTCTGTTAGAATTAAGTAGACTGAGAATTAATATAACGTGTAGCCTATTTTGAGTGTAATAAAGACGTATATCTGTTTTTAGCATCAAAGACTAACAAAATAATAATTACTTCACCCACTAACAACTATGTAGGTTGATACAGAAACAATAAATACAAGTCAAATACAATCAATTTTGTAGTAACTATTGTAGCAGCGTGCCTTCCACACATGCAAATATTATGTATGCATGCCCTAAAATTCATAATAATCAGTCCATTCCCATCACTGCATCTCTTGCAAGTGAGGTAGACAGCGAATCAACTGCTTTTAATAAAAACATGCAAGTTTTTTCTCTGTGCCAATAAAGCTAAGGTATAAAGTTAAGTTAAAGTCAGGATATATAGGTGGTACACCTTATCGCTAAACTAAGATGTATTTCATGAATATCTGTCTTTTATCTTTCTCTAGTTTCAATCCTGTGAATTAATTTGCTGCTTCTCTTGCATCTTTATTTCCATTGCGCTCTATCCTGTGCGACCCTCTCCAGCTCACAACCTTGCAAAGATCGTCGAAGTTTTCTAGGCGTTAGCGCCCTTTATAGTTTGTCCCCCTCAGCCATCCTTTAAATATAGAACTTATATAGAACAGTAGAAAACTCACAAAAAAGTGTGAGAGGTCTTTTTCTTACCGGCTTAATTTTATTTTATTTTATACTTTCCCATATGGGTTATATATATTGTTACTATTCCTGTGAGGCGACTTACGCCTATACTTCGGGTCGCCCGTAGAGAAAAGAAGAAGTGTTTGCAAGTTGGGATAAATAGGAGTCACTTCACTATACCTTTTAAATTATATACTATACTAGATATACAGTATTATCATTTACATGATTCCATATTAATTTTAAGCCATCATATCACATTTGCATGTGTGGAAGACACGCCGCTGATATATTATTGCTATGCTTTAAAGCGCAGTAATTTATCATAATAATAGATAACAGTACAAACTTCTCCTATATAATTTATAGCTTCAAATCTACATATTATTATTATCATCATCATATGAATTGTAGAAACAATTATAGCTGTTACTGCTAGCTAATATATTTCATGATGTACCTATATCTCTACCTGAAACTGAAAACAAATTAAATGTTTTCAGTACTGCAAGTTTCTTAAATTTATACTTTTGTTTTGCAAAAAGAAAGACTAGATGTTATATCATCATCATCATCTGTAATTCGGTGACGAGTTAAGGCGCCCATTGAATGACTTATTGCACGGAGAGGACGATCTACTCGAATATGCAATGTATTCCAAAACTCGTTAGTGATTCTTTCATTTAGTATGTATTATTAATTAATTATTTAGTAATTGTATTCCGTATCCATTAAAGATGTTAAATGTTTTGCACGAGATTTTTAGGAAAACCTACCTTTTACAGGTTGCTTAAAAACTTGAAAAAAGCGAGAGACCCATTGTTTGCCGGAAAGGCAAATAAGAAAGGAAAGGCATTGATAATATGTAGTAGAAGTTACGAAACATTATTATTTAATGGAAATCTGAGTGACTGAAATATTTCCGATGATTTTAACGCGAAACGACATGAGATGTCAAATAATAAACTGTTTCATAATGTTAAACATGAAATTATTAGACGTTTATGAAAAATGTTTGAGAAATGAAAAAAGAAAAACGACAAATTTAATAATACATTTGGTACATACCTACCTAAATATAAATGTAGGAAGTATTATACTGTAGTCCCGAAGAATGGAAAGTATTTCGTCTTGAATCTATACGAGAAGATTCGCTTCAGTGGAATTTCTCTTAAAAATTTAATTTACTATATCAAAATACTATGATAGCAATAATAATATGTTGGCAAGATTTTCAGAGAAATATGACTGCACATTAGATGTGAGTTATTTCATATATAGAACAAACGTGAGGAGCTTCGCATGCATGGGATAGTAAAGTATAATGTATTAGTTGTATACTACAATATTGTAGACAGAGGCGGTTGGTGTTTTGTACTTAGGCGGGGAGATTGAATCATATAAAAAAAATTAACACAGAAAACAACCATTCCTTTTCTCGATTCTCAACTATGATGAAGAATGAAGATGCACTACACCTATTGTTTAAACCATTCATGTAAAATCTCTGATTTAGGGAGGGTAACAATCCCACTGTATTGTTTACAGAATCTAGTCATCATAGTCATATATTAGAATTTGAAAAAAATATATTTGAATATATTTAAACATACTTGAATTTGAAAAAAAAAATTTATAACAGGAGTGCGCCGCATTAACACTCCTGAAGGGGAACAGCTGTTGGTTGTAGTGTGTAGTTAGAACTTGTATGGCGTTACAAATGACATACATTTGTGGAGGATTTGAGGTATAACCATTTATACTCGTTTTACTAAATTCCGTTAACGCTAAAATAATTAATATGGAATATTAAAATTGTGTTTCATTTTTACATCTTTCGTTATTCTGTCTTCTTGAAATAAACTCCTTAAATTAACCATTTTCTTCATGCCTCACATTGTACCTTTGAGTCATATTTTGTAAAGGTTAAAAAAAGGATTAATAATCTGTAAGAAATATATTATATCGTTGTGGTATTATATCAGTATTGAAAGCATGTGTTGGCTTTATTTTGGTCATGATATTCTAAGTAAAAATTAAGTTTAGATAAAAATTGAAACCAAGCAACAGCAAAAAAATAAGCTAGACTGGTGATAAAATTTAATTTTCGTTATATATGTATTTTAAACTGGTTGACAAATTGAAAACACGAAAAGGTTGTTTTCTTGTGTTTACTTTCACCACAAATTTATATAGAAATCCATGAAAAACTTTTCACAAAATTCGAAATGGACATTTTAACCTTCAACTTATTGACATACATGTAATTTAAGTATGTAAACATACTAAGTATGTAAATATTCTTTTCAAACAAGTATACATAATTTATATTGTCAAAATATCGTAAACCTAATTCGATATTGTGTTTAGTGTCCCTTAAGTCCAACAAGCAAGTTAATAATAATAATAATACAACGATATTGTAGAAGATTTCGCTATTCCATTTCATGGGGTACGTACATTCACATCCCATAAATAGTAGGTATATACAGGTATATTATACTATAGTCTGTGGGACAGTCGAGAATAGATTATTTGGATTATAAGGATTAACAAAACAACCTATGTATTAATCTATAGTAATGTTGTGATTGTAAGAAGATTTGACGTTATTTGTAACGCGATTAGGATATCCTATATAGATTCGAATCCTGCTATAGACGCTCATCACACTTACAGCACAAACCTAAGCTTGTGAATTATATTAGATTAAAAAAAAACAATATATTGACCTCAGAATGACCACTGTGTGGCGGTGATTTGTGATAAGTAACTTTCTTTTTCCATCCCAAATCATCCATGCATTTTAGTATTCTGGGTGCCAATCTGTTAGTTTCCAGTTTAGCCACATGACCTGATTATCTATACGACTTTATTAAATCGGATAACAATATTCTTAGTGTGAATGTAAAGAAGCTACATTGTATCTATTGTTACGAAAGATAAAGAGAATGGCTTATAATATTATTATATAGACCTTCTGTAAGCTATACGCAGCTGTAGGCTCGGGGTAATTCCCTTAGATTATTCTGGGTTATGATAGTAGAAATATAATAATAAAATCTAATCAAAACTAAATCTGTTTATTGTGTATTTTTATTGCAACAAATATTTGGCAAAATTATTAAAATAAACATTGGGAAAATAGGTTATTACTCGTGTATTCTCATTACCTATGTTTTTATCAATATTATTGATTAATTATCTATAACTT
The DNA here is from genome assembly GCA_947579605.1 of Athripsodes cinereus. Lineage (NCBI taxonomy): Eukaryota > Metazoa > Arthropoda > Insecta > Trichoptera > Leptoceridae > Athripsodes > Athripsodes cinereus. Next base: position 6,226,861 of record OX388311.1, read on the forward strand.
ACAACTATTTTGCAGATGTTCATTGTCTTTTTGCTAGGTGATTGTTCCATTTTTTTAAAACAACGATTCTTTCATCTGGTTTGAGCTTACCTCTGGCTCGGAATTATTTTAATTTGAATGCCACTGTGATAAGATCTCTTTGGATTTTTAAAACACGCAAGAAAATCTTCTTTATAACTCATTTGAGAAAATTGCATATTATTCAAACTGTTCTTTAAACATTAATTTAATGAACACAAGGTAGAAACGAACGTTCTTCATTCAGAGAGATTAGACGTCAATTGAATCACTTCTTCTCACGACATATCGGACGCTTTGATAATATCGTTTTCAAAGTAACGGTGTCTTGTGACACAAGATCATCACAGACCTAATTAATGGGGATGAGGAGCATGATTAAAAACAGAATAGTATAATAATAGCCTTTGAAATATAACGTAATTTGACAAAGATCCATTTATTTGTAATTAGATTAGTAATTAATTAAATATATAACGCGTAGAATATTATAAACATAAATAAATTGGAATTTTCTCCATCATCTCATATTTCAATAAATTTCTAACGATTATGAGAAGAGAATTCTTTAAGCTGACAGCATAATTTCGAGCCTTCCAAAAAATGGTCAATTATATTTTTTAGCACGCCGAATTCAGAAATTAATGGGACGGAAAATTATCATGAAATTACATAATACTAAATATCTCAATATAAGATGTCTGAAAGCAATTTTCTCTCGGTAATCGTATGGCAAATTTCAGCAAAACTCAATAAAAAAGTTTTACGAAAGATAAATAATTAGTAGATAGTTCCAAAGTTCTAGACGAAAGATTTCAAGTGGTAGAAAGATGAGAGATTATCTTTTGAATGATCTTGTATAAAATCTAAGCTTCTTGATCGTTTTGGTAAAAAAATATCCTAAAATAAATAATTAAGGACAGAAAACTTGAAAGACCAAATTTAAAGAAGGATATAAAAGTTATAATATTCCTTGGTTCCCTAACACCTGGATTAATATAAAAGCTCAATAGAACCCGATTGACATTTTCATTCATTGATTGATTGATTGATTCAGAAAATTTCATGTAAAAAGGGGTGGAAATTAGAATAGCTAATACATAACAGAATCTTATTGAAATACAGAGTAAGTATTATTATTGAGAACCGATAAAAAAGGAAGACCGTTTAGTCTCCGTTAAAGAATAGGTATAATACTCTTTTTTGTTAGATTTTGAATGTCCTGTAAAAGCTGGGTATTGATCAAACATTTCACAAATAGCACCTTAGCATCTGCGCAATGAAGATTCCACCTATCCTGATGATTAATTTTTCATGTCATGGAGAGAACAACCTGCACGTTAATTACATACAGTGAGGCCTTTAACTACCTCGGTTGTTGGAAATGCCGTGATGGTAGGTATAGAAAGTTGAACCGTGGGTTATCCTGAACGCTGAACGGCACGAAGATGGTCACGAAGTATTTAACGGCGCCATAGATATTTTGTTCATTTTACTATTAATACCTGTTTTTTTCATACCATTACGGCAATTCCTACAAGTGGGGTAACCAACGGACTAACTGCATTTAATAAGCATTTCAGTCATCTTGAGAGATTTAAAAAAAAAAAAGATATATCTGGGTTTTGTTATAAACCCAAATACAACCTTATACACCTTTCACAGTAAGCTAAAAGCTTGTGTTGTGAAAGGGGAGTTTGTCGGCACCCGGGATCGAACCTTGTACTCGATATGTCTCATTTAGAAAAAAATGTACAAAATTATAATATAGTTCTCAAGATCAACCTACAAAACAAATATAGGCATGTGTGTGATTGTCAGCTCATTGAGTTTACTCAAAAGTAATAAAAGTTTCCTGGGCACATTTTGCGACGCAAGAGACTCGTGTCTTATTATTAATTAAATACATAATTGTTATTTGGTCCAAACTTAAACACTCATACCAACATGTAAACATTACGATAAGTTTCAATTATCACAAGAATTCTCTGTACACTCTACAATTCTACACAAATTATAAAATATACTAGAGCTGGTCACCATTAATCGACAAATTTATTTTGTTTATCGTTAATACCATAAGTTAACAATTTAACATAGTTAATCGTTAAGTCGTTATTTAAAAAAAACATAACATAACAAAAATTGAGGTTTTGAATTCCAGAGAGCCGGAAGGTAAAAAAGGGTCCCATGTAAAAAAAACTGGTACCTAAATATGCAAACAAGTTTTCCGACAAATTATTTAAAATACTAGACTCTTTGATGATACCATCTCGAATTAACGTCACAGCTATAAAATAACACGTATAGACAATTCACACAGATCGAGCTAGTCCCAAACTAAGAAATGAATCTTGTATTGTCTACATACACTAACGCGACGATACACATATATACATACAATGCACTTAACTATTATACATGTAACACCCAGACCCAGGACAATTTGAAAAAGGTCATTCTTCAATCTGCCCTGACCGGGAATTGAACCCGGAACCTCGTGACTCAAAGGCAAGAGCGTTATCTCCGCGCAACACCAATACATTGAGAATTTATTAACGCAAGAGTTAATCATAATTTCAACGCAAGTTAATTAACCCGTTAATTAGTTCAGTACACAGCTCTGATAAACGCAATGAACAATGTTCGTCTGTTGACTAATCAATGTTGTTATGTCTCTGATGCTGGTAGTGTAAATTAAAATTAATATTTATAATTGTTATCTATATAATAAGGGTTATTATTACACATACGATAAGATAGGTACATATCATTTCATATAAGGAGTTAAGAATGAAGGAATAATCAATGTTGCGTGACTAATTCACAAACGGATCATTCTGTATGTATTATGATTCCTAGAATGAATCAGTTTAACGAACCTTAAACATACATAACTAATGACGTGTAATATTTGCAAAATTATCGAAGCAAATATGAAATAAATAAATAATAAACATCACAAATCATATGCATCACTTAATTTTAATGGATCTATTGAAATCAATGGACATTACAGTTTAGAAATGAAGAGAATATAACAATAAAAATATTTTTAAATTTGGCACAATTATTGACATATAAGTCTACAAACCAATAATTTGAATGTATTCAATTAGAGTTAGCCAAAACAATATCAACTTCTTTTGCTTTTCAAGCCGCATGCAGACCGCTGGCCTAAACGGAGGAGACTGGTTTTTGGCCTGTGTTTCCAGGAGGACCGTTGAAGAGCGATTGATAACAACGATATCAGTTCATGACAAAAGGTAGATAATTCAAAGGAAAACTGTTCAGAAAGAAAGAAGCTGGCATCCTCAAGGGGTTCCTGTTTGGAAATAAGATAAATAAATTGCTCAACGAACGTTCTAATATTTATATGTACAAGCGGAATAGATGCTAATCGGAAATGGATTAATCAAACTTATTATCGTATAAGATTGTTCAATGTTTTATAGCACTCGTACTAATGTCCTTTAAATTTCAGAAAGTGTGACTTGAATGTACCTATATATCCATACCTACATTTCCCGATATTATAATTTAAACCAAATTCAAATCCTGTCGCCTCGTTATAAGTTTTGAAAGTTTGTTTTAAATCAATACTTGTGGTGGTGAAGTAAGAGGATGGTTATGTATGATGATTCTATGAATTTGAATAATTTTATTGTTTACCATCCCATGAGTTTACAAAATTTGACAAAGTTTGTATCATTGAAAGATGTTGAAGATTTTGTTCACTCAGTTGGCAAATAATCTGATTTATGATAAAAACATGACTTAATTATCTATCCTGCTTTCAACCCTTACGAAAAAAACTCTAAAATGATCCTTAATATGTTGACATAAAATGTATACATAATACATAATACAAATTATCTCAAATGGACTTGAGGTTTGCTTTTATGTAGAATTAAGACCAATACGCGAGGAAAATGACAAGGAACTGTTTTTAATTAGATAAATATATACGAGAATTATTATTATCAATGTTTATAAAAGGACTCATCTAAAGGACAGCTGCAAGATGCAGTAATAGATGTAAACAATGTATTCTTGTAATTGAATGCTTCATGAGATAATAAATTTAATGAATTAATTATGAATTGCAACATAGTTATTTATGTTTATTTGTTTATGTTTCATACACATCATAAACAATGTACAATACGATTACGTATCGTAAGAAACATGTTTACATAATTATATAAATACGAACCAAGTAAGCACATAAGCACAATGACGGCGATTAATTTATAGGTTCGTGTACCATCGTGTAAACAACCACTTATATTATTTATTTAACAAGATTTTTTTAGTCTAAATGGAACACGCAAAATGCTGAAAGGTTTCACTAATGGCTTCCGCTTAAAAAGAAATTTGAACAGCATTTTAAAAAAATTTAAATATAGGATTATGGAATAAATTACGTAGAAAAAACGCAGCTAAACTTTTTTGACGAGACTAAGTACGATATATCGAAGAGAAAGTTTAGACGTACAAAAACACACTATATCATAATCTGTTCAATTCTAGTTGAACAACCAAATTGACAGATAAGGTATCATGTTTAAGGGCTTAATTCTTCTTCTTTTGTATTTAATTTTTTTCTTGGAAATCCACGAAAGAAATAAAGTTCATATGCACATTCCGAGTAATTTTATGATAACAGTATGACCTCATTCAAATTATTCTGATTGTGAATCGCGTCTCTTATAAAACTACAAAGTAACAATAATTTATAGTTTTATAACATACATACATACATACCATCACGCCGCTTCCCTCGCGGGGTAGGCAGAAAGGATCGAGCGCCACTTCCTTCTATCTTTGCATACATCTTTTGCTTCCGTCACTGTCATACAATTTCTCATGCATGCTCTCCTGTTCAATGTGCTCAACACGTGACCGTCCTGTAGGATTTGATTTAAATGATCTTGCCATTTAATCCTCGGACGTCCACGTCTCCGAGCACCATTCCTCTCAGCCAAATATATCTTCTTAGTCATTCTGTCCTCATTCATTCTTTCCACGTGCCCAAACCACCTTAACTTATTTACATTCATCCTTGTTATTACACCAACTTTCATTCCACATTCCTTTCGTATATCACTGTTTTATAAGAGTTAAATTAATTATTGTTACTTTGTAGTTTTTTAAGAGACGCGTGAACATTTACAAAACGAGCCTTATAAAACATTATAATTAAGAGAATGTTGAGAGAACGCCCATACAATGGAAAAAAAGCGCAGCATATAAAATAGTTTCATTATATTATTACATTTCATTACATTTTATTATTACGATTGCAGAGATATTTTTACAACTAAATTATAGAACATGAATGTATTGTAAAACCACGAACATAAAAATTAGATTGTTACTTAGGATAGCTTTACAATATGTCGGTTAATTTTGTGGAAGATTCTTTATTTGTCACGTTCTGCTTATTAATTTTCAGTACATCAATTAACTTTCGATCTTGGTTGCGCAATTATGGTTGAATCGTGAGTACAAGGCGTTGTAAGTTGAAGTAAAAGTTTTGACATGGAATAATGTACAAAAAAAATAGAGTTAATATTTTTCTTTATTTTCATGAAAAGCCTTCAATAATGTTCTTGTTTGTGTTTTGAATTTTTATCAATGCCTTGGAGACACCTGATGAAACACTTTCCTAACTTCCGATGACAACGTAAGCCTGTTTTAACATAAGAATAGCTTTTTATACACAGAATATTATTATTTCATACTCAGAAATGGTTTTTCCATTATAATCTTCACGTTCTCAGGAAAACAAAATATTTTTTTAAGCTTTAGTTGATAAAGTAACAAGAAATGAAAGTATGTTTGTTTCAAAAATGTCTTTAAAAATGTTTGTTCGTTTTTTTATACTGTGTAAATAAGTAAGTGCAAGGGGTCTTAGAGATTTTTTCATGTTTTATATCATTGGTTCACGTGTAATATCTTAAGAATCTAAGATATTTTACTTCAATACAATATGCTTTCAAAGTAAAATAGTCCCAAAAACTATTGATATCATTTTTTACTATACAAAATGTGTAGGAACTTAAGATAATTTGATTGGAGTGCTTGAAAACGTATAGTACACTTGATTCACAATATTATAAATATAACTCTTTCAGAAAAACAAGTGCCTTGAATTTTGCGAATTAGCTTAAGCTGACTGGGATGTTTTCTTATTCTCTCTAGCTGAAATGTGCATTTTGGGTTTTGTTTATTGTGTTGCCTAGGTAGGATTGCCAATTGTCAATTTTATGATGGCCAGAACAATCATTTTCACAATACACTGTTCCGATAACCGCGATATCAGGGCATTAGGAAGCAATATTTATTTATTTAAGTATTTAACAAATATAAACATACAACCAATCAACGAGGAAAAATAGGATTCAAACTAGGTAGACCTATTCTATATTACATATTATGAAGGGATTATCCTAGAACATGCAATAAAATATAAGAAAGATAATAATATATGACTTAGTTAATTAAAGTTGATTCATAATTTAAGATAATTGAAATAGAAAATAAGTATAATAATGGTAGTTAATCATAAGGTTATTATTAGTTATAAAATTAAATGTTATCTTTATAACTTGATTAAATAAATAAATAAATAAAATAAAGTTGGTACAAAATTGTTCTGAATGGAGGGAGCTCGTTCCCTATATTTTCGAGAGGGCCGTTAATGCCGAAAGAAGAAACAGAATACGAGTATTACTTGATCGATTTTACTTTCACTGCTACTCCTAAAAAGGTATTAATTATCATACATTTAATCATTATACTTTTGAATTTTTTTACAGCCGAACATTTTTAATAAACAACAGTGATTATTAATCAGTGAAGCAACACTTGTAAGCGAATAATTTATTTTAATAAGAACGGGTAGGTACGAGATACTATTTAATAATATTTTGTCTTTAAGCATCAGCTGTTACAGTAGAAGTACTTATGAATGTAGCACAGCGTTTATTGTGATGACAACTTGTCTTCAATTCAATATTAAAGCGGCATGGTACATATTATAAAGCTGCTTAATAAGAGAAAGTTAAAATTATTTTATCAAACTTCGACAAAAAAGTGACCAAAGGCGATCGCACAAGGTTTTGGGTTCGATTTCTATTTGAGACATTGTAACGAAGAACGACAACAATAATTGTCTGATTGTAGAACCTTAGTAGTCCAGTGATAAAATTATATGATTCTGGGTTCCTTTTTCCATTCCTGTTTGAATCGTATTTTGAAAACGATTGTCAATCCACTGCTATAATATCACGGCATATCCCACAAGTCGGGTAGCCAGCAAGTTAGCACATGTAATAAATATGCAAGCCGTTTTCTAGGCGCTAACAAAAAATCAAGACATTCAGGATGGGTGGCAAACCTCATCACTGAGTTTAAGATGTAAAATGTCTATATTTTTTGAAACACTTTCCTTTACAGGACACACGAAAACTTGCGTAAATGAGTTTGTTTGCCAACCTCTCCGTTAATATAATACCTACCTTCATACATGATGGACTAGGGACAATATTTAAAAAAAAATCGAAAAAGGAAGCTGAATATTTTCGTATAGGCGATATAAAAATTTCATATTCGAAACATCACAAGTGTATAACCGACAGACTACATATATCATAGATTTATATGTACTAAAGTACACATATATTGAGTTTATGAATATAACATCATGATTATGTATGTATGTATGTAAGTATGTACGTATCTAGTGAATTTCCAATATGTTTGCACACATTTAGGTTTGGGCCTTTATTTACCAGAAAAAAAACGCTTGTCTTTTCAATTCAGTCTAAGATATGATGGTGTGTCTTATACAAAAATATTCACGAGATAAAATCTTTTAAAAGATTTCTCAAAAGAGGATAATAAAAGACAAAAAAAAGTAAATAAGTAAGTACATGCAATATAATATTGATCACACACAAACAAAATAATAAAAGCAGAGAAAGCTCAGTACTAAGAAGAATAAAGAGTTCTTCCTCAGTCCATTATAATCTCACATATCCCTCACTTCCTCTCAAACTCAACAACCTTTATTCAAACCTCTTCGATAATATAATACACACAGATATAGACAGACCTAATAATAGCCAGTGTCAGAATATCTGAATATCACTTCAAACTCTCTTCGTTCTATAGCAAACATCCTCTACACAAAATGATGTACTACCTATGGGACTTCCGTTCCAAAGTATTGTTTGTATAAACTTACTTAGCAATATACTTTGCAAGCAGGCAACTTAATAATTTAAACCATAATGAAGTAGCTTTCCATCTAAACCAACACGGTACCTATCTCCTGAGTGTGGAAATCAGTGGGCTAATGGAGTCTTTTCTGTATCAAAAATAAGCTCCGGTGGTTTGGGTGTGCAAAAAGAATGGATGAGGACAGAGTGACAAAAAATATACACACGGCTAAAAGAAAGTATACTCGGAGACGTGGTCGGCCAAGGATTAAATGGCTAAACCATGGAGACCAGATTCGAAAGGACGCGGATATGTGCTGAGTTTAATGAGCAGGAGAAAGCAAAAAGTAGGTATGCCTGAAATTGTTATGCAATAACGATAAGATCGTGAAATATCTTAAATTTCTATACCAAATGGAAAATTGAGTGGTACACATTTGAAAAGATGGGTATTTTCTCAAATTCCTATACTAAATACTAAAAATAATAAAAAAAGCATGACTAATATAATAAGTCTAGCATTGCCACTGCATTAATTTAAATAAAAGCATAATTTTTCCCAAAAGAGTAAGACAGACCAACTTGTAGAGTAACTTTGGACGAAATAATTGACCAAAATTATGGCATAGGAAAAAACATAACATTTTCAAAATTTAGTCAAGCCAAATATTAATATTTTGGAAGACAAAATATTGGAATGTTGGTTATGGAATGTCAATAAAAATATATATACTTAGCCAAATAAAATGTAAAATTGTAAACATAAAGTGATTACAGAAATCATTTTTTTTTTGCATAAACAATAAAATAAACGCTTCATAACCGAAAATCTAAATCCGTTCGCGTTTTCAGGAATTTGTTAAATTTCATTACATACAGAAGTTTGTAATTTGCATAATGGGCGAGCGATAAATCTACACACGTTGATTAAAAAATACATAGTGCTTCAGCTTATCTGCATTCCCATTTCCTGAAAAGTATGTATTTACTCTTAAAAATATAAAGTATAGATGGAACTTTATTGAATTAAACACATTGAACGCGCAGATAAATGACAGATGACATACATAATTCAACAAGGGTATGAAAATTATCTCGATGAAAATAACAGGATAGAAATCTTACTACTTTCTATAGTTTTACTATACCTGCATATCGTGCATATATAGTGGTAACTTTAAGGATTATAATAATTATAAACAAAACCTATGAAATTTAGAATTTGGGCAATAATACTCGTAATCGTTTTTTTTTTGTTGGTTGAAAATTGTTTTAAAATTATTGATCTTTTCTTTAGTTTTTAAAAAAAAGTGTTTACACCACTACATCGTAAATAAAATAAATAAATGTTTAAAACTAAATTAAAATACCCCCATATACTTTTATTAAATATTTTGGGTAGAAACAAACCCGTAAACATTTGTAAAAGAATGATAAAATTATCCCTAATTCCTTAATCCTCACGATTGTAAAAGGAATGGTGTTTGGGAAATACCTCTGGCTGGATATTTTGGCACATAATAGTGGAAGTAATAAGGTAACAATATTAGAGTAGGGTTACTCCCATCCCATCCTCTGGAATTCCACAAGGACAAGGGACATCCTTGACCATTTAACTATTATCGTCGTATTAAATAGCAGAAGGTAACAACATGTTAGATAACTGCTGTGAAAAAAAAACGAAAGAAACTGAATGTGACAAAGTAAGCTGTTCTTAATTAATTGCAAAAAGCATATTTTTCTTTGATTCTCGTTTCTATGAATACTCGAATTTATAAATATCATAAATATAAGATTTGCCACTTTTTTGTGTATGTAAGTATTGCTGTAAAATATTTACACGTGCTGGAAAAATCGGATTCCTAATATTTACAAGCGATCTTTGAAACTAAAAGTTTGTAAATAGATAAATATTCTTTTGAGATACGTGACACAATATAACTAGCCTTTATTTATTATTATTTGGATGATTTTGTAAAGCGCCGTTTTGTGAAAAAAAACCACCTCAAGGGCGCTCTTTGCTAACTAAGGTTTTTCTATTAAGTTTAGATTAAGATCTTTCCATGACAATCGTTACATTCGGGTATTACTGAAAAGCACATAAAAGAAACGTTTTGAAAGTAAAAAACATTTATCCAATTTTACTAATGGTAAAATTCACAATTGAATTTTCATCACACAAATTAGCTTACTGGAGATGCTGTGGTAGTAAAAATATATGAAATTCACGGTTATAAATATATTTTCTAAACATCTCTACTTGATTCTATTATCTACTTAATAAGCTGGTCCGATTGTTAGAAATAATTTAATATATTCTGTCAACGCAATGGGTCGTTGCGGTGACATTAGCCAACCAATACTAATACCAAAGCCTAGTATACCTATTGATACATTTTACTATAATATAGAATCCTATAAAATGTTAAAAGGTTAAATAGTAATAAAAATAAAATAAAGTGGACAATATGGTAACAAAATGACTCGTGTAAAATACAAATTTTCTTCAACGATAACTGCAAAACGAGTATATGAAATTTCTAATTTGTTTGTCGCTTTCTGAAATTTTAAATTTCTCGTATATTTTGCAAACGCATTTTAGGACCCTGAAGATGACAACTCTATTCAGGCTGAAACGCAGGACGTACCTATCCTATTCAAAATATATATGAATGGAAACCTGAACAAGCACAAGTGATTACCATCAAACTCTGCGAAAGCTTGAATTGATTTATTACAGTATTTTCCTCAAACAAGGTACCTTTTCCTCAAGTAAGGTATGCTGTATTAGGTTATGTGAGTTTGTAATATATAGACATTGAGTATAAGATTAAAAAATTGGCATGAAATACTTATTAGATTTTTAATATTTTCTTATTCCTACGAGACACGACGCTTTTTCCTTTATCTTTTAGCACGATCTTAAATGGTTGATTACTAGGAAAATTTAAAACTAATTGTATGGATCCAACATAATATAGTAAATATGTACCTTATTCCCGAATATTTATAGAGAATATAATAATATATCTATGTACTTTCCTAGTATGTAAATAGTTACGTAAGTATTCGGATGAGTTTCCTTCGCCAGTCAACAAACTTAATTAGCATTTAGCTGGAGAATTTACGACTAAACTACGCGCTTGCCACATTTTTTGCTGGACTAAATGAATTGTGAGTAAAACTATGCTACACGAATAATAAGTATTTTCTAAGTTGTAAAGTTCGCTATATTTCATCATTATAATCAGCGCCGGATCCACCATAGGTACATTTGGTGCAGGAAACCAGGGCGCCAAGGCCGCCAAGTAATGCCCAAATACGTAATCAAAAGTAACATTCATAATATGTATTTTTAAATCTCGCGCGCAAATTGTTTTGGTTATGCAATACTCAAATCTACATAGTAAAAAATATGTACAACCTATCTACCTACCTATGTAGGTATGTATATAAAAACTTTATCCCAAAGCTAGCAGGTACCCACCTACGCTCCTATAGCTATACTAATATATACATATACAACGTTCATTCATCAATTCACATAGCTGTGCCCATAATGTCTCAGTATATACATACGTACCTACTTTAAAATACTTCATAATGTATACCATGGTCCTTAGCTCATTAGCATAAATGGCGCAATTTCTATAGATTTTATCACTTGTACAGGTTCATTGGATTTTCTATCCCTTTCTTTTATATGCAGTTTTGTATCTTCGCACTTGATGCATTCTTGCGTGAGTAGGTTCAAGATACAAATCTTGAACCCAATAACGCATTTCTAATATCCATATGCCTCACTCAGCTGTCTATAGATAACATTGTAATATATATATAGTATTGTGTAGGGGTGTATATAGTGATATTGGGTGTACATTGTTCTAGGACCTAGTATAGTATAATATTCCAGATGTTGATATATACCTACTATTTCAACCTATCCATGTATTTCTTATGCTGCCTATCTTATATTGAAAGATTAGGTTGTTTTCGGACACACATTTTTTGTAGTTAAGATTTACGAAGTCCAAAAATTCTGGATACATCAGTTTTCTTGCGTATGGTGACGATGAAACATGCAATATCTCAAAACGTTTTGTGTACCTACTTTGTGGTGTTTAGTTTTTTTTTTCATATAATATTATAATATTACCGCGTATACACGTTGTGTATTGTTTGATAAATTAATTAAAATGATTTCATAATTAAAAGTAATTTACATCAAATGAGTGTAATGTTGTTTTTCAAGTGGTGATTTTCAATGTTTTAGAATTAACAGAAAAAAATATTTTAGTAGTTCACACAACTTCGTTAATAATAAACTTAATTAAAAAATGAATTACCGCATTAAACTATCAGGAGCGGAGAAATTGTGATTCATTAAGGGTTGATTAATAAGCAGCCTTGAAGTAAGTAATTTAAGTGTTATAATAAGCTACATAATGAATACGAAGTAGGCTGTGAGCTAGATTACATACATATATACCATCACAGGCAGAAAGGATCGAGCGCCACTTCCTTCTATCCTTGCATACATCTTTCGCTTCCGTCACTGACATACAATTCCTCATGCATGTTCTTGCTATTCGATCCTCGGACGTCCACGTATCCGGGCACCATTTTTCTCAGCCAAATATTCCTTCTTGGCCATTCAGTCCTCATTCATTCTTTCCATATGCCCAAACCATCTTAATTTATTTACATTCATCATTGTAATTACACCTACCTACTTTCATTCCACATTCCTTTCGTATATCACTGTTACGCACACAATCTCTCAGGCTTTTTTTCCCACACCCTTCTCAACAATCTCATTTCTACTGCATTTATGTCACTTTCATCCTTCTTTAACCATGGCCACGTCTCACTTGCGTACTTTGCTAATTGAGCTAGATTAAGTTATTGCAAAAGTTCGAAATGCTACCTATCATCAGGTATGAACCATATTTTGTCTATTCTGCAATGAATATAGATTATACTAATAAAATTTTGTTTTACTAAGTAGGTATAAAATTTGTTTAGATGCCAAGAATAATTGGGGGGGGGGGTTGCAGAATGTTTGCACCGGGGCGCTGTGACATGAAGATCCGGCCCTGATTATAATTTACCCTTAGGTATTCGTTCTTTAGAAATTTGTTTTATATTGTTATAATATATACTACATCGTCACGGTATATCCCACAAGTGAGGTAGCCAGCGGACTAACAGCATGCAGATTGTCTTGCACGAGGATGCCTCGTCGCTAAATCGCTGATGTAAATTGCGATAGGTACTAATTACAAAATAAAAATTACAAAAAATACGATACTAATAATAAAATAACCATTACATTTAATTTTAGTAGGAACTTACTTCTACTGGTAATAATGTCATTTGCACAGTGTGTCAAATTCAACCTAACCGACGATTTTGTATCTACAGAATAAATCCTTTACAATGCCTGTCATATTGTGATGAATTAAATACAATAAGCAAAGCATGTTACGTTTGAGATCTATAATATCAATTTAAACAAAATATAATTTATTACATCGTATATTTATTGTGTAGTTGGTTGGTTATGCAATACAAGTGAAGATGGCGCTATGTTGCGTAACAAATGGCGGAGAAAGGGAATCCCAAAGGTCAATTCGTGATGAAGGTCCCAGCTAGAAATATTATTATGTTGGTAATAATATTGCTTTACTATGCGACTTGCTTTTGTACCCAGTTTTGTTCTAAAAAATAAGTAAATAATATGATCAAATATTGATATTATGAAAGTTTATTTTTTTCCACGTACCTAACCGAGAAACAATCAATAGAAGGAATTGAATAATACATAAACTGATCATTAGGTAATAATTCATTTTTTTTATTAGTACTTCAACTTTAAAATTTCGAATAGGTAATCGCCGTTTTCTAGTGGATTGGTTTAATTTTCAGAAACGTTAAAATTATAAATGTTTGATCGAGTAATTAATATTCTGTTGAGTCTGAAAATTTTATGAATACAGGATTTTGGTATATTCTAAAATAAAAGTAAACATGTTAAAAAATTTCGTTGTTATTTATGGTAAATACAGAAAATAATATTGTTTAAACCAGACGAATCTGTTTGTTGAAAGACAAAGGCTTAAAAAATCCAATAAGCGTTTAATCTATTCAATTGGAGTGTAGATAGGTATTTGGTATCGTCTTGAACCTGAATTTTATAATGAAAAAAAATCGCATGTTTTTTTTTTAAATAGAGTTTGCATTTTCTCACCACTGATATGTCTGAAGCAATGCGTTAGAGTTGCGGCAGCTAAACCTGCGGCTAGAGATCCGGCTAAGACTACAAGAGCAGGAGAACCTCCTTGGGATCCACTGGCTGCTCCTGCCGCACCCGTCACCAGCACTACGTAGAAGAAAGTTGCTAAACATTCCGAGATCACAGCTCTCCATAATTCCAGTGCTCGGAGTTCAACTCTCGGTTCCAGAGTTGCACTCGGTGTTACGACAACAGACTCTGGACGGAGAGCTTCCAGTCTGTCCACTAATCTGGAAATATATACTTCCAGATTCTGTTCTGGGATCTGGAAAGTCTCATCCGCCATCGCGAGTCTCACTTCTTTCTTCATTCAAAAGCAGTGAAGTAAAACTTATTAAATTCAACAAAATCTTCTTCGTTTTACAAAATATTCACACACATGTATTTATCTATTTACTAAAATTCAATGCACAACTTAAAAAGAATTTTTTTTAAAGAACATAAATATCACTAATAGAAGTCGGTAAATATCAAAAATTATTGGTGAATAATTAAATTTAATGAAATCAAAAAGTTCACAAATAACACACACACACAATTTTTTCTCCTAAATTACAATAAATAAACAAGACCCGATGTGATAGTAGGTATTCTAATATTTGAATTTACGAATTTCGAACGTTTTAATTCCCGCGCATTAATATAGGAACCCCAACGAACAACCCACTACACGCCGACCTAAACTAAAGTGAATGAAATTTTGTTTGAAGTGAGCAATACAACAATAACAATGGAAAAATCACTTGCTCGCCCCCGCGTTATCTCCCTCTAACGACAATTAATGTGAATCTACCCTTCTCTTTTCAACACCTGCTTTGTGTATGCTTTTACAGCACTGTACTGCCATCTATGGAAAACTTTCAAAAACATTCACGATTGTGACTTTCAAACGCTTTAAAATCTACAAATGTTGCAAATTATTGACTTTTTTACAATTTATATAGATATAAAAAGCATTTAAAATATTGTTTAATCAGTTAAGTATGTCAACGCCGCAAATTATCATCAAACAGAAGGGTATTTCGATTTTTTATGCGATGACCTAGCAGATACTTTCATAAAAATTCAAAAGATGGCACCGGTCATCACTCAAAAAGTTTCAAAGAGGGAAATTCTGATTTCGAAAGAAATTTAAAATCATCGAAATATACGCTTTAAATTTAAAGTCTATACAAGTAATAAAAAATATCTTTGACAGTCTTTTAATGTTACAATTTTTTTTCGAGTATAGATCATTTAACGACGTCTAGAACCTCTTTAGAACAGTGATCTATTGTATCATTTTTAAGGCCGCGTGATAAAGAACGATTAATGTTACCTGAATACCACCTACAAAATGGCGCCAGATGGCGCAATCATGTTTACCTGTGTGGAATAATTTTAAAACAAGGATGTCACTGTAGTTTCAATAACAATAAATAATATAAAATGGAAAATTTAGCTTTTAGGTAGGTGCATGAAAATATTTTTTTTTTTTTATTAAAATCATCATTAGAGATAAACGAATTTTTGAATTAAAGGATAATACTTACTGTAAAGTCAAGTAGTCTTAACGAAAGTACTCGAGCCATATTAATATCTTTGTAAAAAATAAACAGTGTTGATTAATTAATTCTCTCGAATATACTTACGTTAAACGATTCGTTTTTTTTTAATAAGCAATTCAAGAGTTTTTATGCTATTCGTGAGTCTAGTTTTTGTGACACCGTGTAGGTAATTAGGTACGTTCATTCTCTTTTCTTTCTATCTCAACGGAGGGTCAGATAATATGGAGTATAATATAAATTTATTAAATCATTAAGTATATAAAATATGATGCTCACTGCATATTGAATTTATTATTGCATCAATTGGTTTTATAATTTAAAGTTCATGAACTTGTACCTTTTATAGCTATAGTCGGATTATAAATATTGTTATAAAAAAAAGAACATTTTGTACAATATTCTAAGACTTAATAATTATTCTCCACAGATTTTGATACAAAATTAAAAACGATATAGCAATTAAAAGAAATATCTACTTCTTCTCTCTTTCACCCTCCAACGTCCCTCTTGAGAGCACATAGCGGAAATACTACCTACCTACAACAAAACATTTTTTTATATGAAATATATACAAAAATACTTTATTGACTGATGTCCTGAATATTCCTGAATGTCTTAATTTTTTGTTGGCATGGAGAGGACATCTTGCATGTTTATTACACGTAGCTGTTCTGCTGGCTACCCCAGTCCCCACTTGTGGGACATGCCGTGATGGTATAGTACCTAGTAGTAATAGTAGCAGATACTTTATTGACAGGTGTGTGCCATCTGGCAGCCCTATTGTCTCCAATGTTGACTGGGTCACCAAGCAACGGTCGAAGTGGTTTGTTGATGAAGTCTGGCTTAGTTGAGTTGTAATACACGGTAGATTGTCTGCATTGAAATAGTCGGTGGTAGTGGTAGTACATGGGCGTGTCATATTACACACAACATAATCTAGCAGGGAACTTAATCTAATATTATTACTCATCATTCTTCACTGATAACTCATATAAAAGTCGATAAATTACGTAGTGTACTATTAGCCTTTATCGCATCCACATCCCACCTACACATAAAACATCGGGAGACGTGGAAATAATATCGTGAAAACCTGGTAGTGTTGCTCTTATTGTGTCCGTGTGTGCGGTGCTGTGTTATTTGTTTAGTTTCACAATGAGTTTAGTAACAAGATAGTTTTACAAAGAGATTTTTATAATTACCATGGAACAATCACAGTTGATAATAATAATTCGACCGTAGTTTATTTTACCTATAATACACATGCACTTAATAGATAATGTGATAAAAATTTGATGTTCTGTTCTCAGTGAGATTGCGATTATTCCAATATATTATCAAAACAATGGCAGTCACGATATCCAACATTGTTTTGTTATCTTGTTTAGTTTCAATTGTTTTGTGCCAATCTGATCCAGGGTCTAGTAACAGAGTGTTTAATAAGGATGGGATTTACATACCTCCCAATCCTGGTGACAGTGACTACAGAACTTTCTTGTACAATAACAGGAGATATGGACATTATGTTCCTCAGGGGCAACAGTATAACCCCTACCAACCACAGTATTATCCTCAGGGAGGATATCCCTACAACCAGAACGTACCATTGGAGGATAGATTCAAAATTAACCAGGTAATTATAAAATCATTTTACTGTTTACATGTTTTAAGAATATCCAGTATAAGTTGATCAGAAAATATTATTCTTTTTTCAATAATATTTCCGGCGGTTTTTGCGACCATTTATTAAGTATCAGGATAGTCGTGGGAAGAGATGACTTGCATGGAGGGTCTGTTTTCTGCCGATTTGCATTCTTGAAGGAGTCTTATAGAGGGATTGGTTGATTCATCGATTTATGCCACTGTGCTGTTCGCGATTTGCATAAAACTAGTTGTTAATGTTTTATGCTATTATAATACCAATAATTAATCAGGTATAGGTATGTTGTTTTTATGGCTTTCCCTTTTTATATTGAGTCATAGCTCATAGCGGAGCAGTACGTAACATAACAACTATGACTGTATCTAATAGTTATTACGTATACAAGAAGTTGATTCTATTAAACTTACAGCATACGGTTCATATTATTATAAGGTGGCCAATTTACTGAGTTTTGTACCTACTCTTTTTTCGCAAACCTTACTATTTTCAAATCCTGTACTCTGAAAGTACTCATTTGTATAAGTTTATACTCATTTGTATTTCTAAAACATTTTTTTAGATTATTTTATTTTATGCAAATTTAAAAGTTTTCCTTATGTTGTCCAGGCACTAATGCTGCTGATGAAAGGGTATTTTCATTAGGGAATGATTATTGAAGCAGTGAGAAGTCGCAACTTTCTGTAAAAACATTATCTGCCGTCTGAACAGTCAAATTTAATGTGCAAAATGAAAGTTGTTCAGATGTGGCTACATTATTAGACGAACATCCTCATTTCGCAAAAAATCCACTCCGAAGAAAAATATGTTTTTAAAAAAGAAAACAAAGTTTTTATCGTTTTTTCGTCTTTTTTTTCACCTATGAAATACTTGCAAAGTGTACTCTTTTTGAACAAAAAATAGTTGGTCACCTTAATTATTGTAACACTTTGAATTAATCGAATAATATGTTTGATGATTCATACAGTTAAATGATATTATAACATCTAGTCAAGAAGGATAACTATCTTTTTAATTAAACGTTTGTCAATTAGTTACCTACTCATTTATCTACAATAGTGGTTGAGAAAATTCTGTGAACTAATTCTCCAATTTAAAACCTTGTCACCCTTTCAATGAATGTTTCATCTAAATTATTCTAAATTATATACTTAACTGCTTATTCATTATTATTTTTAGTTAGACAACAATATCTGTAATTGTTAAATTTGTGACACAAATGAATGTGAACATGACATGTAATGATAATTGGAACACCATTAAAGTTATGTCTATAACGATTTGATCATTTGTATTAACTTGAGGGTACATTATACCTACTGATAATATCGCGATAATATGGTATGCAAGGTGTGTTAAAGGTAAACATAATATTACCTGCGGGTATTCATCTAGTTATAACAGGTGTAGTGACAGCAGTGTACCAGTGATAATTTGGCAATGTTATTTTTACATGGTAAATATTTTTTCTTTGGAGTTTCTGGCAAATAATAGCCCTGCCACTTTGTTCCGAAGTTTTCAAAATGTTACATGTAAGATAGTCAATATCTTCAATTCAATGATGAGGTATGCCTATTGCCACCCATTCTAAATATCTTGTTTTAGTATTAGCGCAGAGAAGACAACATGAATATTGATTACTTGCAGTTAGACCATTGGCTAGGATTCCCCGCTTGTGGTAGACATGCCGGTGGTGTAAATAGAATAGGTACTTGATACTAAGGAGTTGTTACTAATATTTTCGATTTTATTGGCATTCACACTGTGATAATTACGCAACATAATTGTATGATGAGTTTTCCTCTATTTTTAATTATCACTTATAAAGTTAATAGGTCTGCGACTGGTTTCTACACGTCAGTGTCATTTTCTAGTAGATTAAAAACTTTTTTAAAAAAGTTTTTACTTAACAAGAGAACGGGATTATTTAGAAAATATGTATTTATATCCCTTATCCCTATCCGTATTACATTTATTTTTATACTCAAAAGTCTTCAAATAATATAAATTACTATTTCGCGAATTTCATCTTTATTGCTAGGTAAAAAGTATGCATTCATTCTACTTGATCTCTCAAGCATGATGGCTTCGAGTTAAATCTGAGATTGCGATTTAATGTAGGATGTAGGTACCCATTAAATCACAAATTAATGAACATAAAATGAATTTAAACTGTTATTAAAATGATAATTAAAACATTATATATTATTAGCCTATCACCACGTTATATCATTATTTGGGCATAGCAACAGAAGAAGAGAATGGCAAATTATTGCCAGATTATAAATTTTCTGAAGTTCTAACAAAGATCAAGTAAATTTTACATAATAACCGATTTTACTTGCTTTTTGTGCTCAGAATATCCTGACAATATTCCAATGAGATTCCAATTAGAATCAACTACTGAAATTTTCAATTAATATAGTCAAATTTATTGTAAATGCGTTAGTAGGTATTTATAATTATATAGGACCTTTCATCAAAATTATGTCTGATGGTGATCGCTTTCATCCGTCATCGCTAGTTATCACAATTGATGAAACGTCTATTCACAACTTTTCAATTTGGAGGATCATCCACAATTGACAAGTTTGACTACCCCTTATTCTTATTATTTGGTTTTTTATGCTACTTTTGACATATACCAGTCATTAAAAGTTAATTATTAGAATAATAAAGAGAGGTGACTACTGCTGACTAGACGATAGATAATTCAAATTTTCAACCGTCTTGGAGCATTATAATTTATAATATTTATTTATTTCACAATCCTAATAGTGCATTGAATATAGGTTGTATGACACTTTTCTTTATAGGCTTTGGTGTTAAACTCATGTTTTACTATGGATGTTTCGTACTTACGTATTAGATAAAAAATGTTAAAAAAGAATAGAAAAATACGGTAGAAATAGTCAGTTTTTCTTTTGTATCGAAAAATCAATCATTGTATTTAGGATTTGCCCAGACTTTTTTTTATCACAGTTCAATAATAATAAATAAAAGATAACGTCTGTAAACATTTTATTAAAATGCTTATCATAATCCAATACTAAATAATAACAACTAAGTTCAATGCAAAAGAAAGAAAGCAGAAAAGTCACGAAGCGATTGAAATCCGTCCAGTTCTAGTGTGGTCTTGGACAGCCAGATGGACAGTTGAATAGCCTATCTGATTACAACGCATATTAACACTTGTATTGTTCATACATAGTATCTATCTATTTAAATGAGTTTATTCATTCTTTTCCCACAGCTATGAAGTTTTAATATTATGAATATAACTGAAATTGTTTATTTATTTATCTATTGTGTGGATATTCTTCATGAGAAAATACCATGGTATATTTTTGATCATTATTTGAACTATTTACATATTAATCGTGTACGTACATGAATACCGAAATAATATGTAAAGCGCCTCTCCTCCATATATTTCTATGTATGCTAATTAGTCTATATTGCTAGAACGTTTTCTTAAAAAATGTATTTTTGCATTTGATTATATTATGCACTATATGTATGGCTGTATTGTATTATAAAATATTGTGCTTATTGCATGTTGCGAAAAGGTAAAATAACTTTGTTTTTCCATGAAAAGACAAATAATTTTATATAATTACTCCTACTATTTATGTTTAAAATCAATTGTCACCTAAACGGATAAATAGGAGTTCTTGGACTCCTGAAATATCCGAGAAATAAAGTTATTCAACATACTATTTATGTTTACCACGACATATCCCGCGACTGGGTTAGCCAGGAGAACAAGTGCATTCAAGATTATCGTAATAAATATTAATCTAAAAAGTAATAATCAATGTTCTTCGTTGAAGTTTGAAATGTATGCATAGCTCCAAATTTCGCCAAAAGACTGCCCAAAGGATCAAAACCCAACCAGTATTTTTTTAACAATATATTTTAAGATTGTACGTTTTAAAAAATCACAAACCGAAACAAATATTATGTTACCAGCACAATCTTGGGAATTATAATATCCATCTTGAAGCAGTTAATTGCGCTTCAACGAATATGCATTCAATGGGTACATAATATTTAATTTTAAATTCATTAGTTTGAATTAAGAATAAGCTCTTCTTCTGTTCCTCGCATACAAATTTTGAATTATATCCGTTGGCTGAGATTATTATTCATACACACCTAAATGATAAGTAATACCACATTGTCTATTGAATTTCAATTTAGCGAACTTCTGAATATTAATTGAAATCAAATACCACGTGTTTTGAATTAAGTGAGATAAAATCAAAGAATTCGTGTGGGAAATTTGATTTATTTAGATTTTCTCGGTGATATTGGTTACAGTGAGTCCGGTGAGTCGTCATTTTGTATAAAAGTCTTTAAAATTGTTTTGATTAAGTCCCCGGCGAAAATATGTCTGCAACTCTATTTAACAAGTTTTCGAGTGTCTTGTAAACAAACCATGACACATTTCAGAACGGGTTGCATTTACCCTGAATGTCATATTTTTTTATGGCACAAAAAGGACGATGTCTTTGTTCAGTACTTAAACGATTTTCAAATAACTATTATGTACATTCATGGTAGAATTTTTATTTTGTATTTGTCGGTATTTATAGTTGAATAATTTCCATGGAATGTTATGAGAAGCGTATTAGAATTCATAACGTTCCATGCGTGGAATATTATTTGAATTCAAAACGAATGATTCATTATTGTTCATTGGCAGTTTATTCGAATATACGGGAGCGGGAAAACTGGTGATTCGAACACAATAATCTGATAGATATTTGAATTTTCTTCTGATTATCTATGCTTTCTTTTAATTAGAACAATATGAAAACTATTTTGGAGTTATATTGACAGATTTTAATAAGGTACTTTTTAGTTTTATTATATATATAAATCACCATTTTCGTTCATTGAACTTTTACGCATTAAATCGTTTTAGACACGGATATCAATCGATCGGAACTTTATGGAAACTAGACTAATTTATAATGCGTACTTGTTTGCTGTGTATCGATACCTATGTAATCTCTATTTTTTTGTCCAATGTCGGTGAACTTGCAGGCGAATCGTAGCTTTATGGGGTGTTCACATTTGGCGAATATCGCCAGGCGAATTTCAAAATATATCGCCAGGCGAAAAAACAAAATTCGCCGGACATCCATTGATCGTCACACCTGTTCACACAGTCCACCAATATAGAAACGATCTGTCAGATGCGCTTTGATTTTGACACTGTTTTCAAAATGGCGTCGAGATGGAGATCGCGAAATGTTTATTTTTAGTCGAACATGTTATAGTAGAGGTTATAAGGCGCCTTTTAATTAAGGAAACAAACCAACAACAAATATAACAGCTGTCACGAAGCGGGAAACATTGTAAAATTTATAGGTTATAAAGTCTTTACCACAGATACGAACGCCTCGCACATCTGCGCATGCGCGAATTGTTCAATCGGCCGAAAAGTTGGAAGGTGGTAAACTCGAGACGATATCGTTTCTACTGGTTTTTTATCGTTTCAGACTAGCTGTCATTTTGTTCACACGGTTCAAATGGCTGGCGATATTTTGGAGCCTGGCGATATTCGCCAAAGTGAGAACACCACATTACCTACATTACTGTATAGTGTATATAGGTGTAAATGTAATACATACAGCAATTACCCGAGTATGAAAATCTGTCCGTCATGACAACAGTATAACACGTAAAATGGGTAGTATACAATAAATTGTTCAACATGGCAACAATTTTTCATTCATAACTTTGGTGCAAACAGTGCGTGACGTGTGTTTATTTCATACTAGCTTTTAATTCGGCTTCGCTCGGGAGATAAACTCGAAGTACCTACTGCTGAAATCATAATCAACATTTCTGAGCAATCTGAAATAACCATACGTAAATGATGTTGCAATTTTTTGAGACACAATCACAGATTCACATCACATCCTGTCTAAACCTTAAAAAAATGTATTTGTTTACGAATACTGGTGGTAATGTAAAATTTTCACCTCACTTCACATTATTGCTATTGTTTTTGTTAGTTAATTAAAAACCTGAATCCACAACATGGTTTTATTATCTAGAAACATGCTCAAAAGATGAAAGTGATAATAATAGAAGGCATTGATTTCCTTGTTACTTTTCTGGGGTATGCAAATATAGCGAATTTACAAACAAATATACCTACGTATGAACAGACTCAAATACTTCATATGTGAACAATATAAATAAATATGTTATTATTATTTATTTTTATACATTTATTATATTATCTCTCTGAGTAGATACCTTCTTTTTGTAGTTTCTATGTGTAGGTGAAAATACCTTTATGAATACTCGGTATTTAACACTGTGAATAGGTACATATTATACCTAGTAATACCTGGTACATTTAATTATGATTATACATTTTGTTATTATTATATTGAAATCAATGCGATTTTTCTTTGTTTACATACTAGAATGATATTGAATATACTTATTATACCTACATAGATATTTCCTGTAAGTATACGAATTTCTTTTGTTTAATGACGGAAGATACCTATGGACGTTTATCATTTATTTATTATTTATTTATTTCTTCACTGTACATCAGGGGTCGGCAACCTTTTAGCTGTGGTGTGCCAAGCCACTCTACCAATATGATTCAGGGTGCCGCCTTAATTCTAAATTATATAATGGGGTTCTAGAGGAGAATAATTTTATACCAAATTTATCTTTTAAACATATTTATTTAAAAAATAACATAAAATTCTATTTTCGCGATTTCCCTGATTACTTTGTAGAGTGCCATTCAGAACCCCATCGCGTGCCAAGCCTGGCACGCGTGCCATAGGTTGCCGACGCCTGCTGTACATTGTTAACATTAATACAGTTATCATAGAAAATATCAGTTATAGGTACTATTCAATGTACAGAGGGCGAGTTTATCGCTAAAATGCGATGTCTTCCAACTAACCCGGTATACAGTCACATGCTGTTGTTCTACTGGCTACTCCACTTTTAGGAAAAGCCTTGAGGATATTAATGAATGATTTTTTTTTAATAAAACGCCTACCCAGGTCTTCTCCTTACGTTGGTTTTTTTTTTATTTTCAGGGAAGGACATAGGTATTTGTTCATTAGGTATCTCTGTTATCAGTCAATAGTCGACAATATTATCATTTCGGATAATACAGTTGAATATAAATAATCGATACACGCTACATATTGGTATCGTTCTATAATGATGTTTCTGTGTGCTACATGTGCGTAATGAATTTTTAACACCACTTGTAGCATATTGAAGATTATACATTTTCCTGTACATTCATAAGCACGCCTATTTATATATTTTTCAAATGATAAAAAAATAGGATATACAGTGCTCTTTTAGCTATAATATTATATAGGTACAATTTAGGTACACAGCAATTATTTTTACTATGCAACATAGTAATTATTATAGCATAAAAAAACACATTATATAATATTACAGGTAAACTTTGTTATGATAAATTGTGGGTTCTGACTTTACAGTACAAAACTACTAGGTACGATACTGTCGATTGTCCACTTCAATAACTCAACAAGTAGAAATGTCTTATACTCTCAAAATCGCAATTTTTGAAATTTGCTATATTTATAAATTATGATTTAATAAGGCCCAAAATTACAATCCGTAGCTTATCGTGGAGCTTTGGTGAGGAGGCTTAAAAGTTAAGTCGAGCTTACTGCTCACACGAGAATTTCAATCAATATTCGACTGCGACTTGACTAAGCCGCAAATATGGTTAAGTTGGTAGCCCTACTAGTTGTTTTATCGTGATTTTGTCTATGCATTAACCTCACATCTGTCATGTTAACGGGGGCGCGCGCCATTTTTCGTGTTGTTGTTTTGATTTCGTGAACGCTCTTGGATTTTTTCGTTACCGACGAAACAGGGTCAGTAACGAAAAAATTCAAATAGAAGCGCATATGAAACAACCTTAGCAACAACAAACAAAAGGCGTAATGATGGCGCGAGCATATGACACATGGACCTAAATAGAGTAATGGACAGACACTTTGGCAAACATTTTGTAGCTGCGCGGGGAGCGGAATGACGACCATTTTGTATGAAAGAAATTTGTTCGGTGCGTCGCATTTGGGCTGCGTTCAGACAGTCACCGAGTGATCACTCGACGACGCGTATTTTGAAAGTACCTATACAATGCTGATATATGAAATAAGATAGTGAGAAAATAAGATAAATACTTGAAATAAGATAGTGAGAAAATGGCGTATTTTTAACGGCGAAATAATTATCTTCCATAAATTCATTTGTTTTGCGTACAGAACTACGCGTCTCCTCCACAGATATAGGTACAAACATGGACCGTGTTTGTCGTTATTGCCAGGTAAATAAAATTAAATTACCCATGCATTTCTAACCAGAACAATATTGTAATGGCGTCGTGTTATGTCGACTTGAAAATATTTTGATTTTGTTTTTACTCGTTTAATTAGTCAGTATTCTCCCGTCCTTTAGTTACATTACAGCCGGCCAGCAAATTTCAGAATCGATATGACCTTGAAGTACTTGAGAGTACTGAGAAATGCCAACTGGTCTCAGACTCTGTGAAAGGAAATTCCTGCTCTACTCCTCTATACAAAAGGAGGGGGTCGATGCCATTGAATATGACATAGTAGACAGGGACCGACTGTCAGCCGGTATAAGCTAACAACCAACTCTTCTTAACTGAAGATGCTGGAAGGGGCACTCTCTTGCCCGGAGAAGCTAAAATCTTCTCAAAGGCGGATGAACCTTCGAGGTCAACGGCATGAGGATGTGGAATGCAAGGGAAGCTACCACATTAAAGGCTCTCGTAGCATCCCAAAGTAACAACGAGTTATGAAAATGACCAGATCTTTAGTAAAATTTTCCGGAGTCAAAATCGTCCCCCAATCGGATCTCCGGGTGGGGACTGCTCGAGATCTTGTCATTAAGCAGAATACACACAAGAGAGAGGAGGTGAGAAGAAATCGAAACAGCACACAAGGAAGATACGCAACCTGGAACGTCAGAACTTTGCTGCAAAATGGTAAGTTAGACAATCTTAAAGTAGAGATGACGAAAATGAAACTTAGCGCGCTAGGAATCTCTGAAATGAGATGGCCTAACCCTGGAGATATGTGGACAGGTAATTTTCGTCTTATCCATAGCGGTAGTATAGAGGGTAAACCGGGGCAGGGAGGGGTAGGAATAATGTTATGTAAAGACTTGGGTAGGAGAGTAAAGGGATACGTACACTATGGAGGTAGGATTATTTTAGTCAAGCTAGATACCAAACCCGTAGACACAATTTTGATCCAAGTCTACATGCCAACATCTAGCCATAGCGACCAAGAAATTGAAATTTTATACGAAAAAATCCAAAAATTGCTAGATGACACAAAAGCTGAGGAAAATGTTATTGTAATGGGAGACTGGAACGCAGTAGTAGGGGAAGAAAGGGAGGGATCAGTCGTAGGAGCATATGGGTTGGGCACTAGAAATGATAGAGGTAGCCGTCTCATTGAATTCTGCGCCAAAAATAAAATGTTTATAGCCAACACGTGGTTTCAACACCACTATAGACATCGCTATACATGGAAATCTCCCGGAGACAGATTTCGATCACAGATTGATTACATTCTTACACGTCAAAGATACAGGAATCAAATTAAAGATTGCAGGAGCTTTGCAGGTCCGGACATTGATAGTGATCATAATATGGTTGTGGCGGAAACCATACTGAAATTCAAAAGGCTCGAGAAGAGAACCACAAAAAGATGGGACCTAAAACAGCTAAAAATAAAAGAAGTTAAAGAGAAATACGACGAAAAAACTAAGATATGCGATTTTGAGAGTAATGAAAGTATAGATAAAGTATGGGGTAAAATTAAAGAGAAAATAACCGCAGCGGCAGATGAGGTATTAGAGAATAAAAAGCCGCAAGCTAGGAAAGAATGGATCACGGACGATATTTTAGAAATGATTGAAAAAAGAAGGAACTTAAAGAACTCTAAAACAGAAGAAGGGAAAAAGGAATATAAAGCCCTTAGAAATAAAATTAACAGAGAATCCAAGCTGAGAAAGGAATGTTATTTGCAAGAAAAATGCAAAAATATTAACAGGAATATAAAACAAAGGAAATTTGAAACCGCATACTCTGAAGTAAAGAATTTCTTCAATGACAAAACACAACCACGATGTGCTATACAAGATAAAAACGGCAAACTGCTGTTTGAGGATGAATTGATCGTAAAAAGATGGAAAGAATACCTAGAACAATTATACAAAGGAAAGAACATAGTCAAGGAAAGCAAAGCACTAGAAGCAGAATATGACGTAGAAAATAATGGAGATGACATCTTAAGAAGTGAATTTGATATTGCATTAGCAAAGTTGAAAGACGGCAAAGCACCAGGTATTGACCTGATTCCATCAGAGCTGCTTAAATGCGCAGGAAAAGGCATGCTTGATACATTGTATAAGCTTGTCTGCAAAATATACAACACAGGAGAGATACCTGAGGACTTTGCCAAATGTCTGATACGAGCGCTTCCTAAGAAAGCAGGCACGACAAAGTGTGAACAACATAGAACCTTAAGCATGATATCACACGCTTCTAAGATACTCACCAACATTATAATGAAAAGGGCGGAAAATAAAATCAACGAAACACTTTCAGAAGATCAATTTGGATTCCGCAAAGAGACAGGCACAAGAGATGCAATCCTGAGTCTCAGACTTACTCTAGAAAAGAGAATAACAATTAATAAAAACACATATATAGCATTCATCGACCTTGAAAAAGCATTCGATAAAGTAGAATGGGAACAACTTTTTAACACCCTCAACCAGATAGGAATGAGTTATAAGGATAGAAGAGCAATCTGGAGCTTATACAAGAACGAAATGGCTGTGATTAAAAGCGGAGAGAGCTGTGCAGAAGCAAGGGTCGAACAAGGCGTAAGACAAGGATGCTCAATGTCGCCAGCTCTCTTTAACTGCTATATACAGCGAGCCATTGATGAACTGAGAGAAGAAATGAAGAACTGGACAGGAGTAAAAATAAATGGGAAAAAGGTCGACATGATAAGATATGCTGACGACATAGCACTGCTCGCAGACTCCGAGATGGAGCTGAACGAAGCTTTAGGAAAATTGGAAAGTATACTGTTGTCAAAGTACAACATGAAAATAAATAAAGAAAAAACAAAATGTATGGTCGTTGGAAGAGAGGAAGCGACTGCGAACATTGCATTAAATGGAGTGAGCATCAAACAAGTAAGTGAATTCGTGTACCTGGGCAGCAGAATAAACCAGGATGGACGCTCCAAAGCAGAAATTGTAAGCAGAATAAACCAGGCAAGGATTGCCTTCAACAAAAAATCGAAGATATTGGAATCCCCAAATATCGACTTAAGCGTAAGGAAGAACCTTACTAAAGCCTTTGTATGGAGCATTCTGCTTTATGGTTGTGAGACATGGACCATCAGCAAGAGTGAAAGCGGACGGTTGGCGGCCTTTGAGATGTGGTGCTACAGACGCATGCTTAAGATCCATTGGTCGGAGCACGTCGAAAACGAAGAAGTCTTAACCAGGGTAGGCGAAAAAAGGCAACTCCTTAAGAGAATCAGCCAACAACGAGCTAACTGGATTGGCCACAACATCAGGCACCCAGGACTACTCATCGCCATCGCGGAGGGTAAGACCGAGGGAACAAATGGCAGAGGCCGACCAAGAGACGCATATATGGACCAACTGAAGAGGGACATGAACTGTGGCTCATACGTAGAGCTTAAAAGACTGGCTGAGAATAGGGAGGAATGGAGAAGAAAAACCAAACTCGTTGCAGACCAATCCAATGGATTGTAACTAAATATATATATATATACAATGCCAGTACGTTTTCATAGTGTTCTTGTACCTACTGTATGTTACTATGTTTTCAAAATGTGTAACAAAATAATTATTGTCTCAGAAAATATACTCGATTTCTGCGTAATTGTCATTTATACTTTCTGACGCTGATTCAATGAATTCGTTTGGATAAATAATTTAGGATATAAACTTGTAACAAGTATTTGGGAAGTATACAAGCTCAGAAAGTTAGATATTGGAATAATTAAAAAAAAAAGTATAAAGCAATTAGTTATAAACAAATCAAGTAGTTATTACTTTAACTGTTAATTTTAAAGATACCTATTAAAATAATTTATTCCTTCGTTAGAGACAAAAATATTTTTATCATTTAAAAGAAACACAAAAGTACTTGAATGCTACTATAAATAGGCGCCAGTCAAATAATAATAAAAATATTAATTATTTAAATATATTCATAATTTACGTCTTTTACACGTCGGCAAATTTAAGAAATTATAACAAAAAGTAAATCCAAAAAAAAAAAAATTATAAGTTATAAAAGCAATAAAAAAAATAATAAAAAGGTGTACAAAATAATGGCACCATTACGATAATATTGTGTCATAAAACGCTCTAAGTTATTCACGATTATCCGGATTACATTCACCACTCACTGCAACTTCATGGTCGTTCACGCCGAGTGACATTTATGCTCCCGTGAACCAACCCTTATGTTGAGTATGTTGAGTTGTTTTGTCATATTTTCGGTAAGTTGTTTTAATGTTTTGTATTGTAGTTTTTATCTTTATATATAGCGATTTTAAAGTCGTTTATATTATAATTCGTATACTTATAAATGATCATAATAATGTTATAAACGTTCTATATAATTATTTGTCCTTATTCTCCTATATCTACACATGTAACTTGTTTTCCATTCTGTCATCTGACAATACAAAGAACCCACAATCTGATGTTTGGTTTGTTTACCCGTTAGAATGAAATATTTCATGCATACAAATCTGATCAGGTTAATGATATTATAGCATGTTTATAAACAAAATCATTTTTTGTAGTTTTCCAAAGGATCCAGAAAGGAGAAACTGGACATTATCCAATATTTGACACCAAGTAAACATAGTGTTTTGTGTTCAAAAACATCTCGTTTTTCTGCGACGTTGGAGAAAAACGTCATTCTTACAAAATATCCTGGGTTTAGAGTTTGTTGTATGTTAATTATAATGCATTTTGTTACTTTTTGTTATTACATATTATAAATCACTCAGTTTCTCCTGTTTATTTTTATATATTCAATAAAACTATCAAAATTTGTTTTTATTTCTAGCTATAATTTCTGTACATTTTTATTTATTTTCCTTCAATTGTCATTCATTCTCTCCATATTGTGTGTATATGAAAACAATGTTTAAAAATAAATACTGAATGATTTTGAAATGAATTCCTCAATTTTATTTACTCATCCTATTCCCTATTTCATCAAATATATGAAAACATTAAGTTATGTGGCATTGTAATTATTTTAAGAAGTAAATATAATGTTTTCTGATACTGTGTGAATAATCTCCATACATTGCCCATACAAATGTTAAATAAAGTGTTTCATACAAAATGGCCACCGTCGATTTCCCTTCCTCACTTTTTGGCTTCGCTGTCATGCATACAAATTACTATAAACGTTCCATCCCCTACCTATATACATCCATGATATGACATTAATGTAAGTTTGTTCTTATTGTAACTAGTGGCGCCTCCTAGTGATGAAAAAATTAACTGAGTTTAAGCGAGCTTAACGTTGTTGAGGACACCCCCGGGTATTCCTTAACTTAAGGAGTAGGTAAAGCCGCAAATTCGTGCTAAGGAGACATTGTAATTCGCGTAATTTTGGTAAGCGAAACTTTATGTATTCCTTAAGGTTAAGGAGGATCTTAAGCCTGCGTTGTAATTTTGGGCCTAACACAACAGAAAGTGAAATATACTATATAATAATCGCACTGTGTAAGATACGTTGCCTTTGGTCTGTTTGATAGTTAAACTATTCGAAATATTTATTTGTGAAATTGAAAATAGTTACATTAATTTTATTTCCACGACTAAAATATTTCATATATAAAGGAAACTGTGCATTTTTTAGTTATTTGTTTGTGGTATTGAAAGAGTGGCGTTGATATTGTGTGTATTACCAATGAAATCAAAATAAAATCGAAATTTTCGATTTGTTGAGATATGGAACTCGAGTAGACAACCGATGTTATTCACCATTCACGTGTAATCAGTAGGTGCATTATTATCATTGCTATTACATTACTATTACTATTACAAACATAAGACATGCACGGCAAATGATTACTATTCCTGTGACTGTATCTAGCTGCAGTCGGTATCCATGAAGTTGATTTATACAACAAATAATGTCAATTTATTATTGTAACCAGATGTGTCATGTATCATATTAAACATTTCATACATAGGTATCTGATGTACCTTATACCTACATATAATATTATGTAAATATATCAGCTAATAGATTAATATTTTATACCTAATGTATTATGTATTTATTTGTATTTACATTACGTTTTGTACAATATGACTAAGCAGGTATTTTGTGACCGCAAGAAAAATCATCATACGACATTGGCTACTAGTACATAATTATTATTGTTATGTATACAAAATGTTATTTATTTATATGTTATATATTTATTTATGTCCAATACAAATATGAATCATGACAATATCGCGATTACGTGGACGAGATAAAAAACAAGGATTTAACATAACATGCATTGACAATTCGCACAGATCGAGCTAATCCCAAACTCATATTACTCATATGTCGGCCGGTGTGGCACGGAGGTAATGCTCTTGTCTTTGAGTCACGAGGTCCCGGGTTCGATTCCCGGCCAGGGCAAAGTGAAGAATGACCTTTTTCAAATTGTCGTGGGTCTGGGTGTTACATGTATATGTGTGTATCGTCGCGTTAGTACCCATAATACAAGATTCATCTTAGTTTGGGACTAGCTCGATCTGTGTGAATTGTCTATGTATGTTATGTTATGTTATGTTATATAAACAATGCATTAAACACATATACATGTAACACCTAGACCCAGGACTATTTAAAAAGGTCATTCTTCGTTTTGCTCTGACTGGGAATTGAACCCGGGACCTCGTGACTCAAAGGCAAGAGCGTTACCTCCATACCGTGTCGGCTGTCATTAATAAGTATGTAACGCACAGAGATGCCTGTTAAATTCAATTTTACCCTCTTCTTCTTCTTTCTTGCTTTAAGGCAAAGCACCCGACTTCGAGTGAATTATAATTTTACCCTCAAACTCTTTTACAAATCAAAATAAAGATTTTATTTAAATTAAATTCTGCTATGGAGCAATATGATACAATCTTACAAGAATCTCGTGTGAATGGTTCTATTTATTTATTCTTTTTGTGCATTAAAATTTACACAAAATTTATTCCATGTGTATCGAGTAGGTATTTATTTATCTATAATCAATATAGAGAGGGTGAGTTTATTACAAAAGTACTAAAACTAATTCAGTTTTAAGATAATTGTAGATAATTTAACGATTTTACAATATAATGTACCTAATAAATTGAATATAATAAATCTCAATGCTATTGCAATAAACTTGGCCACTGCGCATTGAATACACTAACGTAATAAATACAAAGGTAATACTTGTATGTGTATTTTATTGCATAATAACATTAATTTCGTGTTTACAAAGTGCACATTACTCCATTTGAAAAAAATAAATTTAAGATAAATGGATGAATGTATTTCCTAGAAATTTTTAACAGTTTAGAATAATCTTATATAGTGATGTGAGAAGAGAAAATTCTCCAAAGAAATTTCTCCTCTGATGGAAGAGAAATTTCTCTCCATAATTTTTCTTAGTGGTATTATGACCTTTCGCCCAGTACACTTCGCAGCCAACCTGATTGATCCAAAAATTTGTGGGGCTGATTAAGGCCCAAATCAGAGGTTATTAACACTTTTTTCGATGTAGGTACCTGCAATTTTTTTTAACTTAAATATGGGCATGTGGGGTGTCAAACATCAAGATTTTTCATCAGTTATTAGCACTTTTTTCTATGTAGGTACCTAACATTTTTTTGTTTCCATAATTAATTGTAGCCATATTGGTGATAAATTGTCTCAACATTTGTACATTGTTATGGATTGATTGAATAAAACAAGTGTCTTGCCGTCTTGGAAGGATTTTGGATGTCAAATGGTATGAACATGTTACAAATAGAGGTGGGAATAACTGTTATTTCAAAATAACGTTCAACCAGTTATCGGTATTTGTAAATAACAGTTATTAAAAAATGTTATTTAATAACGATCAAATTGTAAAAAAAAAAAAAAATTTAAAGAATCCGAATATTTTTATTATCGTATCAAATGGAAATACATTAGCCTACCAATGCAAAGAATTTTTCACACATAAAATACGCATAAAAAATATATTTTATGCATGATGTGCAAGATGAATAAATAATTAAATAAAATAAAAAATTCATTCCGAAATAATATATCACCAGTTTAAAATCAAACAAATATTATATTCAAAATTATTCTTTGATTATAATATTAATGTCATTAGAAAACTTGTACCTACCAGCTACCTCTAAATAAACGAATGACTACGTTTAAACGAAATGATTGTGTTCCTCCAAAAAATTCAAATAGTTAGTTCAAAATAGTTCAAATAAACACAATTAAATAGTTCAAAATAAAAACAAAATAACTGCCATCGTTTAATAACATCCGAAGTTATTAAACCATATGAAAAAACTGTTGTCGTTCAATAACGTGCTATGTTATTGAAACGTTATTGAACGACGACAATAACAAAATCGTAACAATGTGGTAGGTACGTTATAATATAACTAAACGAAAACGAAATAACTATAGTCGTCGACAAAACGGAATAACGATAACTTTGTTATAACAGTTGAATAACGCCGTCATCGACAATAACTGAATAACGATAACCTTGTTATAACAGTTGAATAACGCCGTCGTCGACAATAACTAAACGGAATAACGATAGCCTTGTTATAACAGTTGAATAACGCCGTCGTCGAAAATAACATTTATGTTATTGACAAAAAACTGTTAGTTTAGTTATTTTGAAATAATGAGTTTAAAAATGAGTTATTAGTTATGACGGCCAACTCTAGTTACAAATGATGCTGTGCGCCGGCGCACCCAGCAGAGACCTGTAATCTCCGTCATACAGGAGAGACGATGGTCCTGGCTGGGACATGTTTTGAGAATGCCTAATGATAGTTGGCCAAAAAGAGCACTGTTCTTCCGAAGTTCACAGGCGTTCCGTCGGCCCGGGCGTCCCTCTTTCACAATACACCGTTCCTATGACAACGATATCAGAGCGCAAGGAAAGAGGTGACGCAATTGGCGCAGAGATGCTCTGAATGGAGGAGGCTGGTTTCTGCCCTGTGCTCCCGAGAGAAGCGTTGAGGGCGATGATGATTGAATAAAGTATTTATTATTATTATACTGTTAAATAAAAAATAAAAAAAAATCTCCGAAAATTCTCTACTTCGAGAAATTTCTCGGTAAATTATTTCTTGAGAATTCCACAACACTAATCTTATATGAGCGAGTCGGCTAGAGCTATAATAATACAAAATAACGAATAGTTCCTTTTAATAATTGCAATTACAATTATTAACAAATCGTTCAATGAAACTCTCTGTTATAATACATAATATCTTGTTGTTGCAATGTAAGTACATAATATGTGAGCCATCTTTGTGGTTTGTAAGTTTATTGTCCTGAAAGAGACTCATTAGGTGTTGGTACATTATTGTATAATGATGTGGTAATATCATCATTAGTATTTCTAAGTTACTTTAACACAATTTCCTCCGTACAATGACTTCATTATCATGGTGAAGTTAGATAATATTGTACCTACAGCAGGAGTTATTCATTACAGATATTAGGTTAGCTTTACACAACAAATTTTTCAACCAGAATATTTGAAAACAGCAAATATTATCTATACTGTGATCCAAATGAATTGGCAACTCCAATAATAAAAAAATAAATCCAATTAGATTGCATAGAGGTGACAATTTGTGTTACGCATATCGATACATCGAAATTTATTCTCTTGTTACTCGATGTATGTAAATATCACATCCTATTTGTGACCTGCTTTTTTGTGAACTGCAGTCCGCCACAGTTGATACACATTGGGTGGGAAAAGAAAAACATATTTTTCTTTTTTATTTTAAAAATACAAGATTTTTACGTTAAAAACATACATGTAAATGTGATTAGCTATATTTTGTATAATAACTTTAATAATAAAAATAACTCGGTAGACAATTTTATTAATTTTTAGCATGAGTAAGCGATGACTCATGTCATTATAGGTATTAACTTATTTTTGTTTTTTCTGGGAATTTCAAATATGGATATTGTTTGAAATGACATGTACGGATAAATATGATATGACGTATTTATGTAGACATATATCATTTTATAATTGAAACCTATATTTTTTATACTTTTGAAAAAGCGTCTTCAAAAAATTAATATCTTTTTTAAAAATATTAATTCTTTTTATAGATTATGTTTTATTTAGTAACATCGAACATAATTTACGCATCACTACTAACTTACTACTACCTGCCATAAGAGATGTGAGTGTGACGGGAGCAGGTAGTCGATCCTTCTTGCTCGCACATTTTATGACATAGTTCGCCAGTTTAAAAAAATCGTAGTATAGGCATTTTTTTTACAAAATCTTATATGAATTAAATGGGTATCTAAGTGGGGTTGTAATTTTTTTCTCTCCATTGCTGGATGCAAATCTTCTTAGGACTTCTCTTGCCCATTTTAATCGACGAATTGGATAATACCTAACATCAACCGTTGGGAAGGAAGGGATTACACGTGTGAGTAGGTATGTGAAATACAATTACGAAATTTGGGGTGGGAGAAGGAATCCCCTATCATTGAAAATATTATAAAATTTAGTGAAAATTCAAGTATCATCTTGTAACACCCATTATGATCGTCTTATTTTCAATTGTGAGAGGTGCCATAATAGAGATAGAAGAAGGTGCCATAGTAGAGGCAGAGAGATAGAAGATTTAAAAAAAAACACAGAAAAAGGAGAATTGCGCAATCGGCGTTTCGGTGATGTAAATCTCATAGCTTGAAAATCCCTCATTATCCAAATACATACATTTATAAATGAAAATTCCATAAGTAACGCATTTGTGAATCAAATACATATGATGCTTCATTCTCGTAGTATGTGTAGTAGGTACGTATTAGTACCGGGAGACCGCAAAAGAATGATATTTAAATAATTATTTTCATCATACCTATATCTACCTAATGTCTGATTCACTGTTAGGTATAGAAGTAAGAAAATTGTGGCCATACATATCTACTGTGCTACATGTGGTTTTACTGTAAAATAAATTGACACATATCTGTAACCACTCAGATTCATTAAATTCAATAAATACCTATGTACATATATTCAAGTCACTATTCTGTACACTTAATAATAATTGTTTGATTATACAGTGTTCCTAGTAACTATTGCTGTTTTCTTGGAATTTTCTACTCATTTTCTAAGAAAACTTTAGCATAAATTAGCTTACTGTTAGCTTGTTAAATAATTATTACATAATATATAGGTACATTCATTCTGGATATTTGTTGTAATTTATCAATATGATGAGTCATTAGTTAATATAAAATATTGTAATTCAAGGAGGTTATAATTTCCATACACTTGATTTATAATAGATATAATATATGTACATACCTATAATAATTCTGATGTGAATCAAATCATACTACATTTTATGTCATTCATTGTTAAAAACAAATCCATCCATAATTATTGGTAGACAAACTTGCATTACCTTTTTGCATGTTATTACTTTGATTTTCATTTAGAACTCTAACTATCGGTCTTTTTCCTTCAACAGTTTTTTTTTTACTAATTTTGAACATAAATGTCCTATTCTTTATGCTTTTATTCCCCTCAATTTTTTATTTTTTTTTATTTATATCTACATTTATAACTACTATTACAGAATCATTCGAAAGCAGTATGGTCAGCAAATTCACTATGTACATAGAACATACGAGTATTACATACGGAATTATTTTCAGGAAATTATAACAATTATTTTATTAAATTATAACATGGTATGCTTCATCAGTAAACTGCAAATTGTAACTCTGTAGAATCTTAAATTACAAAAAATGCCAACACTTCTCTTATGAATAATATTTTTATTTATTTATTAATTTTTATTATTATTTATTTTATTACAATACCTATTACAAATTACCACATACAAACATATAAACAATCAAGATATTTCAAATATAACCTCATGAAGACTTATCAGTCTCACTAGGATCTTTGATCCTGTGTTGAGACCGTCTCCATCTACAAGCAACCCCGCCATTCACGAAATTCTCCATTTACTCCAAAATCCTTTATTTCTCACACAAGCCTTCCAAACAAAATATCTTCCGTCTCTTCTTCATTCAAATCATTTATAATCCACATACACACCTCTCTTTTAAATTTCCCTAGCGTGACACAACTGTTACACTTTTTGATTTTAATTCGGTATCTGATGAAAAAAGTTATATTTTTAATTTTTTTCTTTTTCCAGCAACCCGTAGACCCCAACAATCCAGATGCTGTGTTTCCTGGAATATTAGCTGGCTGGAGGCCTGATCTGCAAGGTAAAGAGAGGAGGGATTCCAGACAGCTGCTTAGAGATGTGTTTGTCACCACCAATTATGGTCAAGTGCAGGGTTTCAAGGTAAATAAATGAGCACTTTGACTTTGACATTATAGTGTTTAGTATTCTGTAAAAAGTACCCTAGTATAATAGAGGCCAAAATTCCATTCAGAAAATTCGACGTTGCATATTCAAAATGAGGTATGTGTGAACATTTATTATTTAGGCATACCTATCTACTTTTTAAAAACTGTTCATTAGGGCATTTAAATTGTTGTTTGGACCTTATATTGGCATGTGATATTATTTTTAAAATATTAAATTTCAATATTTGTCGATACTAAAAATTGCTTTATAAAATGATTATAATGTCAGTATAAGCAGTAGTTTATTCTAGAAATGTCAAAACATTTATAAATTGACATATCCCATTTTGAATATGCAACGACGAAATACTTTATAAAATAGGGTTTGCAAACATTTTTTTTAATACTCCTATTGTTTTCAGAATATGAACTGTACGTGCTTCAAAATATTGTCAAATAAAAGCCAATAACTATACACCACCGTTTAACCGCATGATTCAAACTTACTATTCATTTATATGGTGTCTTATGGTGGGTATGGTGTATAAACTTATTATATATACTTATGTTTATTTTATTTTAGGTGTACTTATATGATAATCCAGATCCAGATTCCTTGTACAGGCCTTGGAATACTCCAGTGGAGAGAATACAAGGAGAAGTTAGCACATTTTTAGGCATTCCTTATGCCATACCGCCTGTATTGGAAGGAAGATTTAAGGTAAATATATATAATATATTATTATTCATTAAGCGCAGATCTTCAACATAAATTCATGTAAAGCATATTATTTTATATAGTTCATTTATTTACATCATCTTGACATCTCTTACAAAAGTGGGGTAGCCAGTGAACTAACTCTATGTATTGAAAACAAATCATCCCCGCCCTCCCCGCTATTAAAATATGGCATCAAGGGTGGTAGTCTTTGCTGAATTATTATTTTTCTAAAGATACTATATTTTATAGACTAAACAGTATTGTAAATATGATGTAACTATTTGCCTATTGGAAATGTTCAATATCTGTAAAATGAAAAGATACAGAAATGAATATATAAATAAAACTAAAGTTTAAGTGGAAGTACTAAATATAAAAGCGTTTTATAATTGATAATTTAATTATTTTATTATAATTATAGCCCCCACGACCCCATAGAGGATGGCAGCTTCTTCAAGCTGTAGACTTTGGTCCTGCCTGTCCCCAGCCAGTCAGATTCACAGGAGCCACCAAAGGAGTCCGTGATATGGATGAGGATTGTCTTTACTTGAATGTCTACTCACCAAATGTAAGTATGGTAGATTATTTATTCAAGCTATCCAAGAACTTAATAAAAAAAAACCCTAATGTTTTTTTTTCGATTCTTTTTATTTTTTTTCCGGATATTGATAAAAATGCTCTGTAGATGTCACATTATAAATTAATAAAAATATTAATTACTTGATGATATAAAACCTTGTCGTATTGAGTTGTGTTCATAATATTTTATAAAGAGAAAGGAGAAATATGGTATTTGAAGCAGTTGGTTGTTTGATGGTAAATTCACAGATTTTCTGACAAAATATCTAGAGTCCTAATTTCAGCTGATAATTTGCTCCACTTTCTTAGAAAAAGTTAGGAAAATGCCTACCTACTGTAAAAGTGTTAAGTTTTGAAGTTACATATTGAAAACTATATTTCTTTTATAAAAAATAAAAAGAAAGTACATATTTAATTCTTAAAACTTTCATAAATCTTAGATTCCAAGAAAGTATGGTTCAGTGTAATAATAAGTCACAGTATAAATAAGTAGATAATTGCTACAGGAAGGCAACAATTATTATCATTGACTAAGAAGTTCACTTCATTTGAACTGGATAACTTCTTAATTGGCTTAATTAATCCTGAGTTAACAAATGACCTATGGGTCAAAGTATAATATTAGACTGCAGCGGACATGACATATGTTTTGAGTGTTATGTCCACCTTCTATGAATCAAACAGCTGACATGCATGTAAAGATGATAATTGTATTCTAGGTAAAGTTAGTCATATATGGTAACTTCTATTTTTTTATTTTTTGTTGGTATTAGAAGAATGAGTGGATGCAAGAGGAGTGTTGTGGATAGAATGCGCGTAAATAAATTGAGATGCTTTGGTCATGTGGAACGAACGGAAGAGGAAAGAATGACAAAGAGGATGTACGCGTCTGAAAGGAGGGGTGTGAGGAAGCGCGGGCGTCTGAGAACTACATGGCTTGATCATGTAGATCAAATTCTCGAGGAAGGCCGTGTTTTGAGTAAGAGAAATCGACGTGAGTGGATGAGAAATTGTACGATTGTAGCAGCAGCGAAAGACATTTGTAAGGACATACAGTGTTATGTTCTCTCTGCCTACCCCACTTGGGTTACGGCGATAAGAGATAGATAGATAAGAGATATTTGTAATTATTAATTGAGTTTTTTGAAAAACTCTATATTAATTTATGTAAAAATAATACACAATTGGAGTTTGACAATGACTTTGAAAGTCGAAACCAGGTCACTCAATTATTCAAAAGTAGTGAAACTTAAACAATTTGTTATTTTTTTAGATAAATTTAATTTTAAACACAATGTTAACAAACAACTTCTGTGGTAGATTGCTACACATAAGTTTCCTATTTTATTCTTTCAAAATATCTTAAAAAATCTTTTTTTATTTTAGACTGCATCTGGTGTAGCCCAGAAATACCCGGTGATGGTTTACATTCATGGAGGAGACTTCTACAAAGGAGCATCTAATTTATTCCCAGCACACATGATGTCCGCCTTCTACAATGTGGTTGTGGTCTCCCTAAACTATCGTCTTGGAGCTTTAGGTATTTATTTATTCTTTTACATTTATGGCAAAAGTTATTCAAAAGGTATAACCATAAAAACCTTATCAATATCAGAAAACAGATAGTCTAACTGTTTTTTTTTTGTTGAAATGTATTCAGTTTTCTTTTATCGGGATACACACTATAGTTACAAATTAATAAATTCATGTTTCTTTACCTTCCATTTTAAGTACCTATAGATAATTAATGTGGCAACATTTTTTCAAAGAAAAATAATTCATTCACAGATTTTTCTATGGACAAGACTATTCTACAACTTACTCTTGATTATGATTCTTAGATAACTTTGCAGAGTAGATATCCGCATAACATAATTTATTCAAATAGATTGATTTGAAACTAGCTTCATTATAGTTTACAGTGTCATTTGGTATAATGCTAATGTCACTTATTTTCATTACTTAAATATTTAATGTATTTATTCCAGGTTTTTTGAGTACTGGTGACTCCAACTCTCCTGGAAACTATGGTTTACTTGATCAGGCTATGGCTCTCCGTTGGGTACATGATAACATTGAGTTTTTCAACGGAGACAGAAATTCCATAACACTATTTGGACCAGGCGCAGGGGCTGCTTCCGCTGGTCTTTTGATGGTGGCTCCACACACTAAGGATATTGTACATAAAGTCATCGCACAGGTAAACATTTATATTTTTGTTGGTGGATGAGAAACTACGCCATGTCGATTTTAGTCAAATTGATATAATTATGAACAAAGTATTGTAGTCATCATCATGTTCTTTGTGAAGGCAAATTCTAAATATTATGATAAACTTGCAGAGTGGTTCAGCTTTGGCAGACTGGGCGCTGATTATAGACAAGTACAGAGCTCAGAACACTAGTAGAGTATTTGGACAGCTTCTAGGATGTTCCATAGAGTCATCATGGAAGATAGTTAACTGTTTGAAGCAGGGAAGAAACTTTTATGAAATTGGAAATGCAGAATTCCAGGTAAGTTTTAAATGAAATATTAAAGCAATGTATCTACAGTGAAATAGACGTTTCTTGCGATAATAAATTTATTTTTACGCAATAATTATTATTATTATTAGTCTGTGGGGTATAATTGATTGAACCAAGATTCATTTATATTTATTTTGAACAATGTACAATAGGTCAATATTCAAATACAGTGATACAAATACAAATTGATGAAGTCAATTTTTGTTTTAATTTGTATATGACATTTTGTCTTTTGTTGTTAGTATTCATCAAATTTTGTCCAATCTCAGTATAAATTGATCTAATTGTTTTGTTCTACTACTATTGTTGTTTTGTTCAAATTGCTACTATCTTTGTTGCATATTAATGTTTATTTTTATAAAATTGTACCAATTCATTTTTTATCATTTTTATTATTATTGTCTGTCAAACTGTTTCTTTTTTAATTTGTTATGTGTTTAACGTGTAAAAGGCTCACGCCATGTACAAGTGATAAATAATAATAATATGTTGTGATAAGGAAATTAAGTTGTCGTGGAGTCTGTGGGGTATAACTGATTGAACCAAGATTCATCTATATTTATTTTGAACAATGTACAATAGGTAGCCACCAGACCAACTGCATACAACAAACACATAAGTCGTCCTCTCTGTGCCAACAATAGTTGCAATACATAAATAAATTTAAGTAATATTTTAAATCAAAAGTAAAATAAAATTTAATTTTTCCAGCCACATGTTGGATTGTTTCCATGGGGTCCAGTACTTGATGTGAACTTCACATATCCAGGAGATGACTGGTATGAAGGATGGAGGGAGAAGGATTGGGTCTTCCTGAAAGAAACTCCTGAACAGTTAATAAGAAGAGGTCATTTCAACAAAGGTATCACTTATATGGCTGGGATGACACTACAAGAAGCTGCTTATGTTATTTGTAAGTAAACAATATTAATTATAAAATTTTCACCTGAATTAAGTATAATTTTTTTAATCAATTTTCGCTTCACTCCTTTTATGAGATGAAATATCCCATTTATAAAGTGTTGGTTGGCAACAAAACAAATGGTTTGATGATCTATAGCAGGTGGCCCGCAGTTATTGAACTGATGATGATACCGTTTTTGGAAAGTTTTCTCAACAGTAGTGCTTTATCATTTTCCTATAAAAGTTACATCCGTCACTTTTTGGTGAAGTGAACTGTCATAAAATTAAAATCAATCATTTTATTTTCAGATGAAAACGAAACGCTTGCACCATTTTACGAAACGGACGAAGTTTTCTT
Organism: Athripsodes cinereus; assembly: GCA_947579605.1. Classification (NCBI taxonomy): domain Eukaryota; kingdom Metazoa; phylum Arthropoda; class Insecta; order Trichoptera; family Leptoceridae; genus Athripsodes; species Athripsodes cinereus. The sequence goes on from OX388311.1 coordinate 6,270,448, forward strand.
TGATCAGAAGATAAAGGAATTAGTGTTACGATATAATTATACTTTAAATCCATTGGGTGTTTATGAGGCAATAAGATATATGTACACATACTGGCCAAACCCACATAATACCACACACATAAGGGAACAATACATACATGTAAGTACAATTTATATTCTTTTTCTATGTATACCACAAAGCTGTATATTTTGATTAATCTTTAAGGGGCCCCTTTAGCAAAAACGATAAAACATTCAATTTTCAACAAGTTTGGTACACAAACTCTCAAAACTTGTTGACCCTACGAACATTTTGATTTGATAAAATATGAAAACAAATATTAATTACCAATATAAAACTTTAACATTAAAAAAAAACTTGATTTTAACTTCATAGTATTCGTTTATAAAAAAGCATATTTCTAAAAATCGAATTCGGGGGTGTGTTTGGTACATAAATGCACGAGAATCCTACAAATTTTCATATATTTTTTTTAATATTTCAAATACTTAGATAGTTATTACAATTATAGAACAAATAAATTATATATTTTTTTTCTTTTTTCATGGATATTGACCGATTTAAAAAATATTTTTTTGATAAAATTTCTCATATTTTGGAACCAAAAATCACCACATGAACTCGATTTTTGGCATACTTAAAAAACGTTTGCTAAAATCTTTAGTATTTATATGCTTGATAGGAGGAATAAAATATATATTTATTTTACAAATAATTTGTATTTTGATATTACAAAGAGTACCTAAATATATCTCGTCAGTCTGCGATTTATTTATTTTTTAGTAAAAAACTAATATTGGTAATAAATATTTGTTTTTTTATTTTATCAAATCAATATGTTCGCAAGGGTCAACAAGTTTCGGCACTTTTTCTATCAAATTTGTTGAAAATTGAAGATTTTACCGTTTTTGCTAAACGGGGCCCTTAAGTTGGGAAAAAGTCTGGGTTTTCTGGAATTAAAATACAGAGCGATTTAAAAACAACTATTTTATTAGGACATCATGGAAGAAGAGAAATATGACAATACACAGATAAATCATATCAAGTATCAAGCATAGACAATGCAGCATAGAGCGGTCTGAATTCGGCTCGCTCTATGGTGCTAAAGTCCTATGTCAACATAGTGTAAGATACAGTAAAACCTCGTTATTTCGAAATCCAAGGGACCTCGAAAATCTGATTTCGAATTAGCGAAAACCCCGATAAATCGAAATTTTCGAAATAATTTTGATATACGCAGTATATAATATATATTATAGCCATAGGTACCATACGTAATAGAAACAGCTGATTTGGACTTGGGTTTTTTTAAATTTCGCGCGTTCAAACAAAAAAAAAACATTTGTAAGGCTGATGAAAGGGCCGCATGGAAAGGGCTAACAATTTCTACTACTCTTATACGCATTACAAATAAACAGGCGACCCTTTGTACAAGAATGGAATAGTTTGTAGTAAAACATACGTAATAAAGACGTCATGGGCGTATCGTGGTTTATCATAAATGTAAAGCTTCTATCACATACCACGTTTTTGTCCAATCCTTGCATTTTGCACAATGAAGGTAACAAAATATTGATGAAACTAACAGTTTTTGACATAATTAAATTACACACACATGTAAATCTAAATATGTATGTACCTACCTAAACAATACACAAATATAAATACGTACCTAAAACACAGTCGAATATTTAAAAATACATAATTTTAATGCTTCACTTCACACACGTTACTAAAAGTTCACTATAAATGTTAAAAAATGGGAAAAATATTTTTGACCAAATTTGTATTTAAAACGTGTATAAAAGTTCGGATATAAAATATTTATTTATTTGGAATGGAAAATAAAAATATTAAAACACAAAATATTTCGAGTAGGTATAGGTACGTATGACGAGACGCCCATGAACAACACGGAAGTACATAATGTACATCGATCACGCTATGAGCCAGAGGATATACATAGGTAGCAGGTACCTGGTACATACTCAAAACAGCTGTAGATAGGTACATATTGAAATACAATACATTTACGATGTTTACATACAACATAGGAGATCTACTTAGAAATTTGGAAATCCCGTTGTTAAATATTATTATGTAGCTGGGTAGTGGGTAGGTCCTATATGTGTATTAGTGTGAACACAAATTTCACATAATAAGTTTTATTGTCCCTGAAGGAGCTTTGGGAAAAAACAAGGGTATTTTTTATGGCAGCCAAATGTTTTCGAATTACAATATACAAATTTCTATTGTTTTGTTTTGAAAGGACCAAATATTATTTCGAATTACGTATTAGCGGGGATTTCGAATTATAAATGTCTTTTGTATGAAAATTTCATTATGGGGACATTTTTGGGGGGAATATTTCGAATTACGACGAATTTCGAAATAACGGGGTTCGAAATAGCGAGGGTTTACTGTATTAATTCTGCCTTGCTAGTTAAAACAGAGTAAGTTGGCAGTTGGTTAAAAAAATTACATTTATTTTTAAGTATTTTGCTTGACTTATTGCATATTTATCGTAGATATAGCAGTTTCTGAAGGAATATATAAAATTAAGAAGAAAATAATATTGAGAGTTTTATAACTTTGTAGATAAAATTAATGAATTTGACATCAGCAATTAGCTTCTACCATTATCAATCTTATTCTCAACAAAAGCATTAAAAGATAGATAAATCAAATAATTTAGCACTTTAACTCATTATTCCAACTCTTATTGTCATTGTTTTTTCATTTCAGATGTTATCAGACTTTTTCTTCCGAGCTCCATCTGACAGTATGATCAAACTGTTGTTAGAACATAATGTTCCTGTTTACATGTATGTGCTCAATACAACAGTAGAAGCCTTCAGATATCCCGAATGGAGGAAGGTGCCTCATAACATTGAACAATACTTCCTTACTGGAGCTCCATTCATGGATGTGGAATTCTTCCCATCTAAATGGAAACTCGATAGACAAGTGTGGACCAATAATGATAGGAATATGAGTCACTTCTTCATGAAAGCTTATACCGATTTTGCAAGATATGGGTAAGAAACTAAACGATTCACATTTTTCAATAAAAAACAGATGTAAAAATAAAAAATTATAAATAACTTTTCAAGTAATGAACATTTGTATAAAAATGATTTTTATTTCACGACATGTTTATTTAGACTCATATAAATATTTAGTAAACAAACATGTGAATATTTGGAATATATTTTTTATCTGGGGGTAAAATGTGGTGAGTTATAATTTATTTATATTACTGTTTTTTTTTCAGAAATCCTTCACGTCAACAAATTTTGGGCCTTCACTTTGAAGTGGCAAAAGCTGGAGATCTGAAATATTTGAATCTTAATACGACCTATAACTCCAGCATAATGCTCAATTTTAGACAAACTGAATGTGCCTTTTGGACTAACTATATGCCCACTGTAGTCGGACATTTGGTGCCAACTTATCCACCATCGACTGAAGTAAGTTGAATATGAACCTTTTAGATTTAATATTGTCATTGAACCTGAAAAAAATCAAAAATAACATTTTTTCTTTTTTACAGTTTTGGTGGGAACCTAAGGAGCCTCTTCAAATAGCCTTTTGGAGTATGTCAGCGGCATGTCTGCTGCTTATTGTGCTGTTAGTAGTGTGCTGTTTGCTGTGGAGGAACGCCAAGAGGTAGGTAAGAAGGTCAGTGCCCAGACATACATACTACACACTGTAGTTGGGCATGGATCTAATCTAAATACCTTTTTCTATTCTGTTTTATTTCCCTTACATATATTGTAACTGCTATTTATATATTATTATATTCTATTAAAACAATCCTTCTTAATCACTTTTATTAATGACTTCTTAAAATATATTTCCTATTATCTTGAAATCATATAAAAAATACTGTAAAAATTAGAGTTTTCAAATAAAAAATGTAGTTTATTTATGGCAATTCACCCAAATCCGGTGATTTGCAAAACATATTATGGCTTGAAAATTATTTGAATGTAAATTTACAAATCAGAAAAAAAGGTTGATATTTTCATATTGTTACTATTTTTCATATTTTCATATCGAAAAAAATAAAATAAACTAAGAAAACATTTTCTTGTATATAGAATATCCCCAATACTCCCATTTGGTTCCATAATTTTGATATACATTATTATATTTGCTTGTATATTTAATACAATATTGTATGCACTGGTTACGGTTTTGCATGATGGAATTCATTTTGCCTAAACAGTGTGGTTGAAAAGAATGAAGCACATTAAAAAAAATTGTATTGTGAATATATTGACAATATTATATGCAAATAATATGGTATTGGTTGCAATAATTGGACATAAGGTATTTATTTATTTATTTACATGCAGTTCCATACCAAGGATTCCTCCCGTTGCTTTGAAAAAGTACAGTATTGATCAATTATTTTTAAAACTACTCTTTTTCTTCCGCTTTTTGTAGGAATTTTTATGATTATGTTTAATGATGATTCCCATCTACGGTAATTCATTTTTAAATAAAAAAGATATGGACAAATTCATCTTTTTTTTTTAATTTTTAAGTTTTACAAAATTCATCTTTTTTTAATAATAAGTGATATTATATGTTTTGTTATGGTTAATTCATAATATTACCAAATTATGTTTTCACTGTAGAATATTGCAAGTCTTATGATGTAGATAAAAAAAATATTGTTCTGGATGTCTCGTGAATTGCGAAAATACTGAATGCAGGTGCAAGTTGAAAAAATTTAGTTACCTGATTAATTGACCATAATGTGATTAAAGAAAATATAATAATTGTCAGAAGAATTTATAAACAGTTTTGAAATAAATATTTTTTTAACCTTTTCCAGAGATGCAGACCGTTATTATCATAATGATATCTTCACATTAGCTGATCATGCTGAAGAAGATGGAATCGAAAGCACTCGTCGATCTAGAGATAACATTTATGAATATAGAGACAAACCTATAAGACCACAGACTCTGTCACTTCCAAGAACTGACAGTCAGGCATCAACTGGTTCTGGGTTGTCACTGAAAGAAGGGACATATGTGTCCAGCAGTCCCAATCCAAATGGAAGACCTCTCAATCCAACCCCTCCCCCTAAACCGAGGATAAGGCAAAATGTTAAGACGCAGCTTGTTCAAGGAGTGCCACAGACACAAGTCTGACATTGGAAACTATTGGAGACTGATATGTAATGAATAAAAAAATATGAGGACTATTTTGAAATTAACTAAGTTGTGATTTACTTTATACTGCATTAACGAAATATCGTAATATTGTGGGCTTATTCAATTAGAAACTGTCAAAGAAAATAATGTAATGCATTACATTACCATACCCATTACAATTACATTACAATGATACATTAAAATATCATTAATAGAAGTTTTTAATGCTTCCTGTAATGTAAGTAGTAAGTGATAGATAGATATCACTTTTACATAGCTCTCAAGTACCACTGACAAGTAATTTTCAAAACCTTATATTCTATAGAAATTTGACGTCACAATTTGCTTAATAATGTGTAAAATAAATGAATAAGAACTTATTCAGGCCTACCTACTGTTTGTGTTTTATGATACAAAAGTTCATTATAGGTATATTACGTATCATAATGCTTTATGAATTATTATCTTGATCTTTGAAACAAATATGCAGTAGACGGGTTGTTTTATAAATAAAATACTGTGATGGTATTTTATAAGAATAAGTGACATTTTAATACCATAGATAACTTTATGTTATATTTGTACAAATTAATTTAAGTTTTTCAATTCAATTTTTCATTCATAATAAGTATCTAATATTATGGTGTACTTCATATAATTAGATTGCTCACATTGAATTTAATCAAAAACGCATTTAAAAATGTAAGGAAACTTAAGATACATAAATTTTATGATGCTTAAAATAAACGTGATCAAATACTTATATTAAAAATTAACCGCATTTAAAATAACGATTCTATGTGCAATGTTCTTTAAAAATATTTATTTTTTTGTTATTTTTTCAAACTTTTTTATATGTGTGGTTTGAATAAATGATTCGTTGAAAATTTTAAAATAAGTAGGAAATTTTGTATTTCGTAGCATTTATTTAAGATAAAGAATTAGTTTTTAAAACTATAGGTAGGTATTGAATTTGCCTTTATCACAAATATTTGTATTTTAGATTTAAATTTGTACATATATTTTAATTTAGGTTTTTTTTTTGTAAATTGCTTGAATTCACATGTTAACCATTGACTTAATATATTTGAGAGAACAATATTATGATCTCGATTATATATTCCATAGATTTATTTTAGATTTTTAGTGCCTACTATTTTCTTAATTCTTTTGACAACTGTAAATAATAGGCGGGAATTTTATTACACATATTCTTTTTTTATTGAATTTCATATCAAAATCGAAGGGCTGTAATCAAAAAATAACACACACGGGGGCTTTTTTGGCCGACCGGCTCTTCAGACTCTCCACTATGGCATCTCTGTGTGGACAAGATTTGCTTTGTGTAAAATTTTGAATAAATGGAAGTCCTCTGACCTCTACACTATCTGGGTAGTAGATGGGTCTCCTTCAATACACCATCAGAAATTATATACCCTGTTTATTTCTGATTCCATCATCTAGAAATATGTTCCATTAACAATCTTATGTAATTTGTCTTTCCATATTTTTATTCTTCGCCATTCTCAAAATATTGTATTTTTTATTAAAAATATCATGTTTTTTTGACATTCATTATACTTTATCCTAAAGAAAGCCAAAAAACTTCATATTTTATACAAACATTATGTATTATTATTAATAATTTTTTAAACAGTGGTGGTATCTTCCTTTATTTATAGATAATCTGATAAAGCAATGTATTCTAAAACTAGGTAATAAAATATATAAATAAATATATGTAGGTATTGCATGTTTAAGATTGGAACTTTATGTCAAAATGAAATTCTAAAGCCCCTTGTCAATGGTGGCGTACAGACAGCTGGATGTGAACGTCAATCATCAATCGTCAAGCAAAAATCTTAAATCTATCGGCAACAATTTGGAGCATTCTCCGAAGAAATATTTGAATGAATGGCTTCGTTTCCTGTCCATGAGACGTAACGTAGGCATTCATTCAAATATTTCTTCAGAGAATGCTCCGAATTGTCGTTGAAAGATAATATTTTTGCTTGATGATTGGTGTTTGACGTTCGCATCCAGCTGTCTGTACGCCGCAATTCATAAACAAATGGAATACAAATTGTATAACTAAACACCTGTACCATTGTCAAAACATGCATTATCAAAATTTAAAATACTTCTCCACCATTTTATCTTCAACACTTTAATATGTTTTTGAGAACTGCAACACTTAATGCCACCATTGGTTTTTAGGTATATATTTATATTAATATAATATAATAAGGCAATTTATATGATTTTATGACAATATTCTTTATTGAAAAGTACTGAAATGTACTATTGACTGTTTGCACCTTTTTTATTTTATCACAAACATTTGATAAAACTGAATTGTCAGTTAATTTCTTAGTGAATTCCATTCTTATTCTATAGAACTGTAAATAATTATTTTTATTTAGAATATGTTTTATGATTTTGTATGCAAGATGTGATTTTGGTTAAACAATTTATTGAATGCAAATTTTTTTACTTAATTATGCCATGCCATACTTACTTGATGTATATTTTAATACTGAAGTGCATCTTAATAAAAAAAATTGTTTGTGTGCTTAATTGGTAAGGGGAGTAAGTCAATTGTGAATTCATAAAATTAATATTTTATATTGTGTTCATCTTGAGATTAAGATAGGCTAATTAATGGTTATTACATTTATTTGGCTTGTAAGCGAGAAGTACTGACTTTATTTCCAAGATTGAAAATATAAATTTTTGCGTAAAATTTTAATGCTCCAATCTAGTAACATTCCACAGTCCTTAGGCCTTAGTCAAAACACATTTTAGCGTTACATTTTCGTGTTCCAATCGTTTGAGTGCAGACGACGTTGCGCCAAAGTAACAATTTTCGTAACTATTGTGTATCTTAGCAATGAAATTGACACTTGCTTGCAACGTCGTCTATATTTGAACTTTAACGGAACGTGTTTTGACTCAGGCCTCCGTTAACTAGAAGTAATAATTTCCAATTTGAAAAGTGTTCTGAAAAAACATTTTTGTGATATTAATTGTTTTGGTATTGTATTGAAGTGTAGTAAAAATGGAATATACCAGTACTTACACAAACCTTAAGCATTTTTACTCTTTTTAAGATTTTTTTTCTATCTATTTGTTTATATACTACTCTAACTCAGGTTGCATTTCCGTGCCTCGCGTGGCATCAGGCATCACAGCAAAACAACACACAACCACACAATGACACCTGGTGGCAGTATCATGTACTAAGTATAAGAATATACACTTCACTATTTACATAGTACTGTAACCGGGCATTGTGGTGTGGTCGAGTGTTGTTTTGCTGTGCTGTTGTGGATATGGACCATTAAAATGATGAGAATATGTTTGTGTTTCTTGAGTATACATTATGTTTTCAATTAAAATCCATTGCTTAAGTCATACCATGATTACCGACCGCATATGTTTAAAAGTTGCTAGCTATTTCAATGTTTATAATGTTCTTTACATGAATCCATCTTCCACGTCTTGTGCTCTTATTTAGAATTGTAGGTACTATAGGTATTAGGCTTAAGTGATTTTATGTTTGTTGATTTATTTTATGTTAAACATTTTGTAAATGTGATTATCGTGACCCTGTGCTTTGTGAATCCGTCCATTTGTTATATAATATTGTATGTCCACTTACAAGTGTCCTTAAATACATGTCAAAATGTATTTAAATGAACATACTTTATTTCTTGTAGTATTTTTATATTAATATTGTCATAACAATAATATGTTCGTCGTACTATTAATAAATTCTAAAATAAATAAAAGATTGCTAAAAAGTTGTATTTTTATTTTGTGCCAATTATTCCCTTGAATCAAAATAAAAGAGAAAATATTATTATTATTTTGACAAATATGTATTAAAATTTTCTAACCCTACACCTTTTGTTGAATAGAATTTGAACAGGATTGAACTCACACTCGATCCACAGTTGCTTCTCCTCAATTTGTAATTCTAATATTTTCGAATGAGACTGATTTGTAATTTCGAATGTATTTTACAATTTAACAAAAACCGTAGCAAAATGAAAATGTATGTAGGTATTATTCAAATTAAACGTGGAAGTCTACTACTCCTGCACCAATGCAGTGGAAAACTGCCTAACTATTTTTATCTATTAATTTTTCATACCATTATATATTTTTTTGTTGTAATCTATTATTATTGTTAAACAGTATGATAAAACTTAAAGGAAAAAAAAAACAACTCGTTACAGTTTATGGAATGCTTATATTTTACTAGAGATGTATATAGATGATGCACAAAATATTGTTTATCAGATGAATTACATTCAATACCATATATGTACTTAAATACAACAAATTAATAATTGTATGTTAAATGAATAATAAAATATTCTGTGATGATTGTATATAAACACATTCAATGAGATCAATAAATTCAATATGAATACATAAACAACTATACATGATTGATTAAACATTGTTAAAAATATAATATTCTGGTATTAATAGTATTTCAGTTAATGGTACAGCGTATCGATGATTATTTTTTTGAACTGCAACACTGCAAGAAATATTTATAAATCTAATACATTCTAAACAATTAGTGTTAAAGAAAACATGAAAAATCCAAATGTGTATAACAAATTATAGCATTAGATTGTTAGATGACTTTCAAAATGCATTGGAAGTCAAATATAATTTTAATAATATATTTTCAGTGCAAAATTAAGAAAACACAGGAGTATCTTGACAAATATATTTCAGAACTATTCGATGAACGATAAATTACCTATTCACTAAATATAATTTACTTCATATTAATTTTAAACAATAATATCTTATTTTATTTTATGTTATAATACAATATCTACATTGTAAATAAGTACAATTATAATATTTTATATAATGATATATCATGTATTGCGTTTCCACTACAATTCCTATATGTAACTAAAAACTTTAAAATATTTAACAAATTAACATAACTAGTTCATCATGTGAGCAGAATAATAGTTGAATTAAACAAGCTTTAGAAGCTAACACAATTCAATAACAATTCTTTATGTCAAGCTAAAATATAAAATTATAAACTTGATGCCTATTGAGTATAGATAATTATTACGCATATTGATATTTTTTTATGAATAAACATGGTATGCAATGCCTTTTTTACACTACAAAATAACCAATATGCCAACCAGTACAATAGACCATTAAAGGATGACGTCACAGAAAAATGTTTGGAGGACAAAAACGGAACAAAAACAAACAAACAAAAAGGTGGTATCTCTTTCTAACTGCGCAGTTCTAACTATGCGTGAAAAAGAGATAAAGTACCATAACACATGCTATCTCAGATAGTAAATTATTTCAAAGAAGAGTGTTGCCATGTAGGTATTATCCTTCCAACTGTCAGTAATGCAAAATCACTCAATATTGGGTGGAACGCCTAAAGAATACCTAATAATAAAAGAAAACTGTCAGTGTAGTTTTTGTTATTATTTTGTCATCTGACTTTCTTTTTTTTCTTTTATGGCATAACATCCTACAAGGATGATTTGCGCAATCTGACTTTCAACTGTCATAACAATCGAACATGTGTTACGGTTTGCCCTCCAAGCAAAAGCAAATATAATGGTTGATATGAGTGTGGTTGAAATCATCAAATCTTATATTTCACCATAGATTTAAGATGTTTGATTGTTAAATTATATGTTGCAAACTGTCAAAATGATATAATCTATGGTTGACTCTATTTTGATACTACTGAAGATTGAGATAATGGAGCAGGGTTGCCAGACGTACGGTAATTATCGTACTTGTACGGTAATTTCATTCCCCGTACGGTAGTAAATTACCGTACGACAAAAGTACGGTAATTTCAAATCAAAACTAACGGACCGACAAAAGTACGGTAATTTCAAGTCAAAACTAACGGACCGAAAATTTACGGTAATTTGGCACACAAATCATTTACTGGAAGGTTTGGAGATAAAAGTAGGACCTATTTTTTTGTATCCATCAAGGTCAAGGACGTTTATCACGTGTACATAGTATGAGAGCACGGGGGGGGGGACGGACGAAAACGACTGTACTCGGGAAAAGGCCTTCTTAACACGAGAAGATAGTGGCTAACGGCACACTTTAGTGATGTACGGTAATTGTACGGAAATTTTTCCCTAGAAGTACGGTAATTTTGGATTCACAATCTGGCAACCCTGTAATGGAGATTTCTATTGCATTTAACTAAAACATGTACATAGATAATGTATTGGCGAGTTATGAGTGGATATAATAAGTTTCCAACTTATATAATTATATCTCATGTATACTTCACATTGTGAAAAGGGATTTCATTAATATTCTCAGTATTGGGCATTAGTTTGAGAAAATTTTGATCTAATAGGTGTAATTATTTCTTAATAATTCAACTACAATTTCACAACAAATACATAATTACACAGTGCACTATTGAACAGCACATACTGGTTGTGCAATACAAACATTCACTGATTCAAGGAATGTTTTTTAAGCAACTTTTTGGGGTTACGAAAACTCTGCAATTATACATTATTAAATCTAATTAAATGATATTAAGAACAAAAAATTAAATTGAATGTATTCATTAAATAATTACTTAAAGTTAAATGCTTGTCAATGGTGTTTTTTTGAATTCATTACATTTTTAATGTGATAAAAATTTGTATACAATGTGTTATAGTGAAAAAAATTTAAAGTGTGATTTAAACATTGCACAGATTAAGAGATAATTTAAGAATGCCTTATTTTTCAAGCGCTTTTTTATCCTTTTCAGAACGAGTATATTTTTTTAAAGAATGTATATAACTATCACAATTGAGTGGCTTGGTATCGAAATAGGACATATCCATTTCTATTAGAATGTTAAACTAAATTTTGACTGTTTCAAATACAAACTTCGAATTTTTCTTCCATTTTCAAATTTGATAGAATTCAACTCTTTTGGAAAATGCTCGTCTACTTTCGATTCCAAACCATACAATTTATAAAACTTTTCATCCACACAAAAACCAATTTCTGTAAAATGATAAGAATTAATCCTGATACTTAAATTTCAGAAATATCATTTTTCTATTCCTGATTTAACTGTCAAGATTCAACTTTACCAACTTTTATATAAAATATGTTGTTTAATGGTTTTCAAGCCAATCAAATTGTCAATTAAATAAAGACCACAGTGGTATCTTACAAGTAGGTCTCGATTTGAAAATATTCAAAGATTTCAGATGATCAAAAGCATTGTAAGAGTAAGCCCTTCACTAATATTTAAAACCATAGTATTATTGTCTTGGAAATTTATCGGATCACCGTTTTATAATCACATAAAAATATCCACTTAGTATAGATGAAGACGATGATGACACAGAATAGATGCTTTCGAGATGTGGTGTTGGAGAAAGTTGCTACGCATACCATGGACGGCCCACAGAACGAATGTGTCAATCTTAACTGAGCTCCAGATAAAGACTCGACTGTCTGTAATATGTCAGAGACGTATATTAAGCTTTTTCGGACATATTATAAGACGTGAGCCAGACAATCTGGAAAAAAATATTTTGTCTGGTGGAGTCGAAGGAAGAAGAAGCAGAGGCCGAATACCGACAAGATGGTCAGATCATGTGAAAGATGCTGCAGGGGGTACAATGTGTGAGGCGTTTAGGCAGGCGGAGGACAGGGCACGGTGGAGGAGCTTGTCGCTTGGTTGGGGTCATGGTGGTCACGATCCTCAGCATTGAGGGACCGACTTAGAAGAAGAAGAATAGATGAAGACTTTTAATTTTTTTACCAAATATATAAAAATTAATGCAAAACGGGTAGGTAGTAAAAGTTTTCAAACTGCAAAATATTAAATAGATAACAAAATACAATCATCTGCCAAATGTCGTCGAGTATACAGAATAATATTACTTGAATAATTTTTACGTTTCTTATCGTTATAAAAAAAACTCATGATCCAATATAATTGACATATTTCTCAAATACATCTACAATCACAGAATAATGCAGAAACAACATTCATTTTAATATTTATCAGTTTTACCTGAATTTGACATCATTATACTAAAAAAAGTTGACATAAATTACGGTTCATATTGGTAAATAGGTGTAAAAAATAAATTCCCATTAATTTAATATTATTTAGAGATTTTTCAATAATTTTCGAGCTGCAAAAGAATGCATTGCATTTCAAACTGAATTGTTTGAAGTATGTTTCTCAGAGTTGGTGTTGCCATTTCCACATTATTTGCGTATCAACAATATAATATTTATAAGTAGGTACATCAATATTTTCTCTAAGTCTAGAGCGCACTAAACAATTTATCATATTATATATTTATTATTTCATAATGATAAAGATATTCCACTCAATTATTCTTACATATCCAATCCTTTCACCCACATACAACAATACATTATGTAATTTTTTTCATTATTGTAAGATAAAAAACAATTGGAAAGATATAAAACATTGTCAATCAATAATCTCCAAAGTCCCGTCATTTTTCCGATATTTATTTTTAAAAAGAATTCTTATCTTTCAAAACATCCATGTCTTTCTCCTATGATTGTTAAAAAAAAAACAATAGATATTGATTGAGTCGACGTTAATTTTGTAAAACTCCTCATAGGTCCTCCTTTAATGACCTCATAGGTCGAAACCTGGTAACTTATTTAACAAATTAAACATAGTAAAACTAAAAACAATTTTGTTTTCGTTATATCAAACAGTAGATATATCGATGGCTGTATGTACCTTGTAAATTTGCTATGATGGCTTTTGGCAAATACTAAGCCATAGATATGAATCTATGACTTAAAAAATAAATCCTTTTTGAAATCATATTGCAAAATCTTTTCTATGAAAGATACATATTGTCAACATACGGTCATTGATATTTACTCGATACTTAAAATAAATTAAATAATGGCAAATTAATGTAACATTAAAACGCTTTCATTAATCAAGCTTATAATGTCTTTCATTATACCAATTTGTGCCCTTAATTTTTAAACATTTTTTGTATTAAATGATGATTAAATGTCACTTTGGCTTATTACAAATAATATCATGACTTAATAAATAGTAAATACCAACTACTGATAATACCTTAAAATAAGAAATTTCTATACAATTATTCAATTTGTTAGCTAAAAGCTTTATTTTTTGGCACAACAATGAACCTCATTTTTTCGTATCTACTCTTTAAATTTCATTGATTACGAATATTTTAAATACATTTTCCTATTTGACAACAATATCTACTAAAGCTTTGTCAAAAAACTATAAATATTATCAATGTTATATCTTATTTTGATAATGTTTGAACAAATCTCCTTTTCTTATGCACAGTCAAGTTATAAGATGTGAATTTGTAGAAAAAAATGCAATTTGACAAAGATAAACAGTTTCAAAAATTGGGATGTTACAATAGTGTTGCCATTTTATAACTCTGTGTTAAAAATTAATCACAAAAATATTTTTTATTCAAATATTATTTTTCGTTTTTAGAGAGTTGTTATTGATTGCATTTATATTTATTAGTGGTATTTATTAAATATTGGAACGCAATGAATTTACATAAAGCTAGGTATAAATAATCAAATATAAATCATTATTTGTACATTGAGAACAATACATCATTCAAGCTAAATACAATAATATTAAATTTCGTTAATTTATTCCAAAAATAAATAGATACTAAATGTTTATTTCAATTATTATTTATCAGTTACAATATATTGTACTGTTTAGAAACACATCATTGTGTATTTTTTTTAATTTAAAATATGTTAATGTTTGCGAGATGTTCATAATTTCTATCCCAGTATCCTCCATTATAAAGCCAATCCTCTTGTTTGGTGTACGGATTTGTCCCTTGGCTAAACCACCTAAAATAGAAATGCTTGAATTAGTAAATTTTTATACACTATTGTAATATATGGAAGAGCCACACTATGGAGACCAAAGAGTCACAATTTGTCAACTCCTGGGCCCGTAGTCAAAACACTTTTAAGCATTACGTTTTTGTTTCTTTTTCGTTCAAACAAGACGAGGTTGCGAGAACGTCTCAATTTTCGTAGCTGAAATACACAAGTAGCTACGAAAATTGACACATTCTCGCAACGTCGTCAGCGTTTGAACGAAAACGAAACGCAAACGTAACGCTTAAATGTGTTTTGACTAGGCCTACTGGACTGTCTCTCTCTCTCTCTGACACAAGTCTTGTCTAGTGTCTTAGAAATGTCAAATTAATATTTATTCTAGAAAATACTTACAGTTGTCATCTAGTTGATAAATCTAACTGAGTGTCTTCGAAATTATTAAATTACCTGGATGAATGAAAATTTTATAATAAGTTAGGAAGTCTCCAGATAGTATTTGAATCTTACCTTGGAGCGCTGCCTTGTGGATTCTTTTTAGCTTGCTTCCTGGCAGCTCTCTGTTTGTCTTCCAGTCGAGTTTTCTCCCTTGCTGCTCCATCCACATCACCCTGCTCCAAGAATCTGACATCAGGACGAAGTCTCGAGTCTGTGGGGCAGAGACGATTACCATCTCTACCATGCACCGGCTCCATTTCATTCAAGGACATGGCAAATGATGTGAATTGATAGTACTGAAATTATGAGTTATAAATTTATTAACCAACAATGTTTTGAGACTGCTTAAAAGTGAAAGTGGTTAAAATAATGTTAAAGACTTACGCCTGATGGATGCCTCAGTTGGATTTATTTATCTTAGATCCTATTTATCGGTTCTTACTAAACAAAACACTTGCTGGTGGGTCTCAGTGGGCAGTTTGAGTGGTGATAGTTAATGCAATGTTGACTTACTTCACTGGTGTTTTCTGGTCTCGGGGCTGCCTCCCATAGACTGGTGGAGTTAGGGATGTCCAAAGAGTAGGCACTGTCAGATTTGGGGATCTCTCCATCTGCTGGTTCAGGGATGGGGGGCTCTTCCGACTGAAAATGTAGATACAATAAAAAATTATATTATTTTCGATGTTTTTGGCATTAACTATGTGATAATTACGCGACATGATTAGATAATGAGTTTAGTTCACGATGTATTTAAATTATCACTTGATTTTATATATAGGTCTGCGACCGGTTTCGATACGCTAGTATCATTCACGAGCAGAATATAAACTGAGTGCAAAACAAAAGAAGGGTTCGTTAGAGAGTTATGTGTGACTAGGGGGTAGTGGGGTGGGGGTGGAAGTATTATTAGAAAAAGATTGGAGGTGGGTGGAATCAGGGAAAGAAAACATTGAAAGTAGGGGAGATTTTTGTGGTGCTATTATTTTATTTACCAAATTATGTCCGGAGTTAATCGCTTTATTTATTTCTAATGTTTCAGATGCTAATAAATTAAAATAATTATTTACATTTGTATGACTAAAGGATACATTGCTTCTAGTATGTGTATGATCGTATTCTATTAGGTGATTAGCGAATTCCGAAAAATTATTATTATTTAAACAAAGTTCGTGTTCCCTGATTCTTGTTTTGAAATTCCGCTTAGTCATACCTATGTATTTTGCAGTGCAATCATTACACTTGAGTGTATATATTCCACTTTTATTGATGGCAGGTGTACGGTCCTTATTGTTTAATAATTCTTTTATCTTGCTGGAGGTATAAAAAGCCGGTGTTATAGAACTAGGTAACGATTTGCATGTTTTCTTTGTGATATCTCCAAGATACAAGAACTTTCTATATATTTTCTTATTCTGATTATTATTATTTTCTATTCCGTTGTATATATATTTATGTAAAATTATTTTATTTTGTTTCTTTTGCGGATTAAGTTTTCAATCATATCCGGGTTGTAAAAATTATTCAAGGCGATTTGTTTAATAACATTGATCTCATTATTATAATCCGTTTTGCTGAGAGGAACCTTGATTAATCTATTAGTCATTGAATGGAAAGCAGCAAGTTTATGCGAAGGAGGATGTTGTGGGTTAGCCGGTATTACTGTATCTGTGTGGGTAGGTTTACGATAAATTTTAAAATTACATTTGGATTCTATTAAAGAAATGTTTAAATCTAAAAAGTTTAAAGTATTATCATGGTTATGTTCTAAAGTGAATTTTATATTTGGATTAATTGCATTAATATCATTTAAAAAAGTATTCAATTGTCTGTTTGTTCCCGTCCAAATTGCGAAAATATCATCTACATATCTATACCAAACAAAAATATTAGACAAATGGGAAAGTCCAGATTCGAATAATGTGTTTTCAAAATTATTCATAAATATCTCGGAAAAAAGTGGTGACGTTGGACAACCCATAGCTAATCCTTTAGATTGTGTATAAAAGTTGTTGTTAAAACAAAAATAATTTTGACTCAAGCACACTTCAACCAATCTGGACATTTCCTTTACAATAGTCTTATCAAGATTTGATTTATTAATGGTGTCTAAAATTATATCTTTACAATGATCTGTAGGTATACTAGGAAATAGATTGACTACATCCAGTGAAATTAACTTACTATTAGGGGGTATATGAAGATTATTCAAATTATCTACTAACTCTAAACTATTTTTTATTGATCTACGAGGTTGAAAAATATCATGTGTTTTGAACAAATCAACTAATTTAGTACTTACCTATATTGTAATTTGGTGAACAATATGAAGGAACAACTGGTCTGATTGGAATGTTAGGTTTATGAATTTTGGCAAGAGCATAGAGTTTTGGGGGGTTGAGGGTTATTAACAATTAATCTATTAAATTTATCAGTTCCACAAATATTAGGACACTCTTTGATTACTTGTTTAATAGCATTTTGATATTTTGTAGTTGGATCGTTGTCGATTTTGATGAAGTTGTCAGAGCTTAGGAAGTCTTCCACCTTCCACAAAAATCTCCCCTACTTTCAATGTTTTCTTTCCCTGATTCCACCCACCTCCAATCTTTTTCTTATAATACTTCCACCCCCACCCCACTACCCCCTAGTCACAAATAACTCTCTAACGAACCCTTCTTTTGTTTTGCACTCAGTTTATATTCTGCTCGTGAATGATACTAGCGTATCGAAACCGGTCGCAGACCTATATATAAAATCAAGTGATAATTTAAATACATCGTGAACTAAACTCATTATCTAAAAAATTATATCGCTACATTGCAGTAATCCTAATACAAGTTTATATGTTATCTAGAAGAAAGTTAGATACTATTTTATATAGAAATGTTTTAGCACCACAGGTAAGAAATATTTTAAAGATTCCATGTTCCACGCAGATTGCTACAAAAACTCTGGTAATATTTTAAAATCAATTTGTATTAAGGAAATCACTCATGTCACCTATAAAAATATCTTTATGAAATTCTCTATGCTCTATGTACTCTAAGCTAACACTCACAGTAAGAACACAGTATATTTTTGCATTGAAAAGTTGAATAATCCTGTAGATAAAAAACCACCATAAAATTTGATCTTACCTCTTGAAGTGAAACAGATTTAAAGGCTCCAACTTTGAGGCTATTTAGTTTGGCCAACACCCTCCTTGGAGTGTGAGCTGGAGAGTCTTTTCCTCCGTCATTTCCTCCGCTACTTCCTGCAGCAGAGTCATCATTCTTCTTCTGTTCCTTGTACCATTCTTCATAAGATGGCATGTCGCATACCTTAATGAACTCTGTCCACTTGCCATAGAGGAAATTTATCTTCTTTTTACTGAAATTGTGACAGATATTCTCCAATCAAATAATGCTAAGCAAATAAAACTTTCAAAGGATAATGTCACAGAAAGAGGTAAATATCTTTTATATTTGTCTTTGTTTTATTTAGAACTTTTATATTTGTTTTTGTTTTACTCAGTCATCTGTACCTATAATGCGAACTCGGAGACCGCGAAACCGGTCGAGCATTAGTAAGATATTATAATATTATATTATAATAAATAATACAAGATATTATACTCGATAGTAAGACCAGACAATAATATTAAATATTTTTAATTTTCTTCGAAGTCCCCCGTAAATAATTGGTCTCCCACCCTTTTCTGTAAGTTTTCGAGTGTCCTGTAAAAGGCAGGTGTTTGTGAAACCTCAAGGATAAGACAATTGACATCTACAATTCAGCGATGAGACATGCCACCCATCCTGAATGTCTTATTGTTTTGACACGTAAGTTCTTGGTAACGGTATAACGCGCGTCACCATGAACTTACGTGGCAAAAAAATAAAATAGGTGAGGGATGCTGAAAAAATATCTAAACAACACAATTTTTTAACAATATATCATTTTGGCCCCACACCAAAAAGATCAGCGTTAATTAAAAAAAACTCAAATTTGTTCCAAAAATTAAAAAATATATAGGTATAAATAAATTCATCAAAATTTGAATAATGTTTTACTCACTTATGATCTGAAATAAATCCTTCTACCCTGTGTAGATCTTTGCTGGCCCATCCAGCTGGTTTGAAATTGAGTTGAGCTCTTAGTCCAGGAGATCCCCTCCTGTGACAGATAACTTCCATGCTGCCATACTGCTCCATCCAGAGACGTCCCACAATAATATTATGGACGCAGCAGTTCACGTTGCTCCATGTGTAAGCTTCGCCCCATCTAGACAAGTGCAAATGGATGATAATAACATAAGGATTTGGAACAAACTTTGTTGAAAGAAAAGTTTGTATGATAAAGTCGATGAAAGAAAAAGCAGAGGTAGGTATGTAGATCAGTTAGATAGTCGGGTATATGAGAAAAGCTACAAGGTGTATAATGCAAAAAGATCTGCAGTAGAAGAGCAGAAAATATTGAATTTGACAGAAAAGAGGAATTTTAAGAATCGAAACCATATTGTATGCATAATAACTAAGTGTTTATTTCATGTGGAAATCAAGTTTTTATTCATATCTATAACAGATGTTATCGTAACTAAAGATAAATAAATAAAGTTGCCAAGGCGAACACGAAACAATGTTTTATTTCATGTCGAAGCATTTTCATCAAATTACACCAGAAACTCTGTTATTAACTGCGGCTCTTCGAGACATATAACGATGAATTTGTCCACCTGGATATTTTCACAATGTTGCGGGGACAATCCGCAGGGTCCGTGGCGCAGACCATGAACGCGTGATTTTCGTTTAATTTTTGTTTGTACAGTTCCTTCACCCCCCCCCTCTCTCTCTCTCTCTCTATTGTTGTATTCTTGTTTTATATATGTATAACACTGTAATTGGCCTTATATTTTTTTTGTTATTATGATTTTTATTACATAATCTTTTGCAGTTCAGGGTGCTCGTTGCTGGAATAATCTCCCTTCAAAATTTAGGCTGACTCAAAGTCTGACGTCTTTCAAGCGAGCCGTTAAGGACAAAATGATTTCAACAAACACAAACACAGCCTCTGAAACCTGAAACCCATCACTCCTAACCCCCCCCCCCCCCTTTTCCCCCTTTTCCTTTCCCTTTATGCATGTATGTTTGTTTTTTTTTTTGCAGTCTCTCCCTTTTTATATATATGTGTGTATGTTTTTTATTTTCATCATATGTTTGTTTATTTTTTTAAGTTAATACTTTTGGGTTAGTTGGAAGAGATCGCGCCTTTGCGATAAACTCGCCCTCTGTATATTGATTGTATTTAATTTGAATGTATACCTTTTATGTAATTGTTTTTTATCAATGTACAGTAAAGAATGAATAAATAAAAATAAATAAAAATACATATTATGTGCTGTTGTGTTAATAAAAAAATAAAAATAAAATGGACCCTACCGTGGAAGTTCAACGGTGACATGTCCTTTAGGCTGGATCTCAACACTCTTGCCCCAGAACCTGAGCTTAGGATGGACGTATCCATGGAATATGAAGTGAGGACTATCAGCATGGAAGGCGGACACAGGAGGATGATGAGAGACTTGCTCAGCCACGGCACGGAACTCTGGCCGCTGGAGCTCGTAGGTCTCTCCCAAAAGAGGGTTGAAAGGTTTGCCGAGGCGGTCGCGATTTGAAGCTAAAGCACTCACTGCAAAAGCTGAAAAAATAATAAAAAAAACATTTAGTGAATTCTTCAAAAAATGGGGGCATGAAAAAAAAGCTTGTCAAAAAAGCAAAAGGGAGTGAAAAAATCAATACTATTTCTACTATGGACACAAGAGAGCTGTGTGAACACATATAGCCTAGATGAAAATATTGAAATTATTTTTTTTGTGATCTAATATTAGAAATCATTTGAAAAATCACCAATATAGAACACAATTTCAATAATCTGCTTAAGCTAGGCTGTTATACTAATTTTATGTTATCATAAAAAGTTCGCGAAAATAGCGCAAAGTTGTGTAAAAACTTACATTAAAGTTATGTAAAAACTAATAGACATCCTACGTGTTTACAGCAGATTATTTCTAAACTTAACAGAAAGCTATATCAATTATATATGTATAACAAAAAAAAGCTTAATGGTGTGGAAAATTATGAAAATGATCACGCGATACTTAAAAGAGCAATTTGTCTATTAAATTACAAATATTGGATGAGTAGTAGGTACATAATAATAATATCATTAGTGCCCAAATAATAAATATTTATATGATAGCACCCTAAGCCAAAAATGAATATTATGTTTAATATTATCGGTTATAGGAATCACAGTTTCCCAGCGATCAACAGATAAACCTAACATGAAAGCAGTAAGTAATGTGTATAGATGACTGTGATTAAAACAGTTTTTTTTATATCAATAAAGAACAATGTTTAATAGGAAAGGTTTTAATGCGTCAACACTTTATTCCATTTTATTTATGTATTTATTCTTTACTGCACATTGATTACAAACAATTAAATAAAAGTTATACATTCAAGTTAGATACAATCAATATACACAGGGCGAGTTTTTCGCAAAGGCGCGATCTCGTCAAACTAACCCAAACTGTTACCACTGTTTTTCTTTTCTTTCTTGGTTCTGTCAACTGATTTACCTATAATATCAAATGTGGGCACGTACCACTAGCAGGGTAGCCAGCAGACCAGCTGTATGTAATAAACATGCAAGCTGTCATCCCCATGCCATAAAAATAAGATATTCAAGATGGGTGGCAAACCTCATCGAGATGTAAATTGTCTTTATTTTCGAACACCTACTGCCTTTTACAGAACACTCAATAATTTACGGAAAAGAGTGGGAGACCAATTCTTAGCTGGGTGCTCCATGGAACATTATCTCCAATGTATATATGTATCGTCGCGTTAGCATCCATAATATGAGATTCACATCTTACTTTGGGATTAGCTCGATCTTGTGTGAATTATCCATATGTATGTTATGTTATAATAAAGCCACAGTGAAAGTGATTTCATATCACACTACTAATAACATTTACAAATATCATTTGAGTGTAAAATTAATACTTCACAATATTTACATACACATGATGCTTGATGATCGAAATCATAGATTTAAAAAAATGTATTAATAATCTATCAGATCCATAATATAACTAACCACGAATAATTTTCAGGAAATTAAACATGTTGGATATTATCACACTATATGTATGTGCTTATTATATTCCATCACTACGCTCTTCTTATGGGGTAGGCAAAGAGAATGATACATCATATTACGGTCGATGAACGGTAAGGAGTGTGGAAATATGCCTTAATTTAAATTAAAGAACGTCATAAGTGTGGTTATGACTATTGTTAGGTAGACTTCATACCTTAGTAGTCTCCGTACGAAATTTTCATGAAATTTGAAGTAACGTAAAACTCAGACTAGGCTTACAGTTTAAATTTGATTTGACAATTCACATATATGGGGGTTTTGATAAAATAGAAATTAAATCACCTATTAAGAAAAGGAGAAAGATGCTTGGATGAATATGGAGGAGGTTTATGTTCAGTAGTGGATAGAAATAGCTGTATAAGTATGTAAGTTACTTATTTGACAATGCTAAGAACTAAAATTAAAACTACTTATAAATTTAATAAAGGACATACAATAAATCATTAAATAAGAATAATACAAGATTGCAAATAGGATCAGATTTTATAAGATTAAGAGAGCTACATTGTAAGGTTTATTAGTTTAGGATTGGCAAAATATACATTACAATATTAAAGTCGTTCTGTTGGATTTGTTAGTTTAGGATACTGAAAAATATAAATTGTATTTTTTAAGAAAACAACCTGAATTTGCTCTCAAAATCATATTAACCCTTACGTTTTTCACAGTGAAAACAAAAAACTCTATCGGCATTGGAATTTGATGAAATTTAAATATTAAAAGACTTCGCGAAAAATCCGCACCTAATGAAAAATAGGATTAAGGGATTTAAAAAGTAAATGGAACGGTTACATTTTCACTATGATGACCTCACAGCTGAAGTTCCATATTTTCTTTCTCACAATTCATGATCATTCCGGGGCTATATTGTTCTTTCGATATCGTATTTTACAGGAGCAAATTTAAAGAATTAGCTATAAGTATAATTTTAAAAGGTACAAACTCCAATTATCTCTCTCCTAGTTATGAGTATATTTTAAAAAAGACAAACTCCATCTAATTTGTAAGCACTAAGAAATATGTCGAAAGCTCGTATAATCTGCTATGTTGTGTGAATATTATTGTGTGTACGAGATGAATTTTCTAAATTTTAAACGTTTTTGCTATTCTTCAATAAATATATTGTTCGACTTAGTAAGGACATTTATATTAGAGACCTTTTTAATCCCAGTTATCTCAAAAGTTGGAGAACTTTATGATTATTTAATTTCTTTTCTTAAATCTTTTTTTGTCCTTAATGATTTGATCCAGTAGACAGTAGACGATCTGAAAAGCTAATGCCACCGCTGTGGAAACTTCTGTATCAAATTAACGTCTTTGTTGTCCTTCTCATGAGAAATAATTTCTTAATTTATTAGACTTACCAGCAATGTATTGCATCCGCATGACGGGATCTTCTTGTTCAGCTGCAAGACGAAGCAACTTGGCATATTCAAGGTATTCCAGCATGCGCTGGAGGAAGCTCAGAGGTTCGTTGAAGACGACAGGCATTGTGATCTTGCTCAGCTCTTTACCGATGCAGTTTTTCAGAACAGACCACAGGGAGAAGTCATTGCGACTGAACATCGGCACTGGAAGCGACGTTCTGGAACAAAATGAAAACATCTTTAAAAAACTACGAACATACATAGCTTTCCATATCGTCAACTTGTTTACTTTTTCTTATTAACTATGTAGTTCAAAAAATATATGAAGCGCTCTCAATAAAAAAATAGCTTTGTAAAATCTTATTAATGAATAAACCATTATTTGTATGTCTTTTTCCTCTTTCAAATGGTTGGCTGGAAGGTAACAAGTCCGCCATATGACAGAGTACTATTTTTTTTAAAAAGTATATATCTGGGTTTTGTTATAAATCCAAATACAGCCTTATTCACCTTTCACAGTAAGCTAAAAGCTTGTGTCGTGAAAGGGGAGTTTGCCGGCACCTGGAATGGAACCACGGACCCCTTGTTCACGAGACCGAAACTCTACGTCCAGGCTACCGACGAAATTATACGTAATATATTTTACGTATAATATATTACGTAAAATATGGTATTATGTTCTATCAATAAAGATTTATTAAACCCATGAGTTCCAGTAAAAATAATGCTGTGTTCATATCTGATGAGGTATTCGTAAGCAAATTGATAATCTAAAAGAAAAATAAAAAATAACAATACTTTATAAAGTGGTGAATTTCCATAAATTTATGTTCGATAAACTGGTACCAATCATCTATGTCTGGAAAAATAACAGCCAAATAAAATCCATATTGGGTTGGCAAGCACCTATAGTTCATGATAGGTATACCTAATATTTCAGAGAATATTTTCATGTAGCACATTTCTCATTTTACAGTCATGCCATTTGAATAAATTGCTTAAAGCCGGCATCCTCGGCTCCTATAAAAACACAATAGACCCCTATTAATCAAGAATCGCGGTAATATTAGATGCCTCCCATAAGTAAAATACTGGTCTAAATGGAATAAGAAATGTGAGAAAATATGATCTAGCTTACTAACAATAATATTTATATTACATTGTTCGAGTGAATAAATTCATAATAAACACAGAAGAAATAGAAAAAAAAATTAAAAGATTAAATTTCTTTGAGACTAAGTTGAAAATAAATAATTGGTGTGATAATAATTGGTGTGTAATAATGCGTATGAGAGCTTAGCATTTCATGGGAAAGGATTACTCAATTGACGTCATTCTAAAATGTTTCGAAGTCAAATATTTAAATATCATCGAGCCAGATTTTAATGTCTCGTGTTATGAGGGACGTATTGAATCCAACAAAGTGTAACATTATTCTTATATAAGGTACTTACAAAATACGTTTCAGGCGCCAAGTAATTTCATGACTCTAATATGGATGAGCAGAAGAGCTTTCGAAACATGATTGGAATTAAGTAAACCAATAATATATAGACATGTAAATATTAAAAAAACACATATAGCTGATCGATTTTTCATTAATTTTAAAGGATAAGTACCTACTTAATGTTTCATTCTTTTACGAATATCTTAAAGTTTTTTTTTTTTTTTAAAAAAGATGTATCTGGGTTTTGTTATAAACTCAAATACAACCTTATACACCTTTCACAGTAAGCTAAAAGCTTGTGTCGTGAAAGGGGAGTTTGCCGACACCTGGGATCGAACCCCGGACCTCATGTTCATAAGGCCGAGACTCTACCTCCAGGCTACCGACGAAGGTATAATTGTATTAATAATTATATTAATTGTTACCTTATTTTGGTCAAATGCTTAGGAAATTTAAATTTAAGTAAGAAAGCTTAAACCTGAAGTTGGATATTTCAATTGAAAGTAGTATTTTCTATTAGCTCACCTTATATCGTGATAGTGCGAATGTTGATATTTGCGATGATTGTATTTTGATAATCATATTTTGCGCAACAGTGAACGGTAAATTTTGCGCAATGAAATTTTGTGATTATAATATTTTGTGCAATGTTGTTGCATCGTTTCTTAATTTCTTAATATCTTAATCTTAATCGTTTCTTAATTTCTTCGCAAGTTTCTTAAATGAGGTTATCTGTTTGGTTCTGTTTTAATCATCTAATGTAAAAATAGTTATACAACAACAAATAATATTGCAACACTTAGATTTGTACCTATAAGAAAATTATACAATTTAATACCATCACCATACAAAAGTATCCTGGTTTAAAAGAAAACTATTGTTCGTCTTTTTTCTTTAGTTCATTTACTAATTTACGAAAGATTTCGAATAATACACATTATCAGTCACGGAAAGCCACTCATTACTGAATCAAAAACTGAAAGTCATAATGATATTCAGTACACAATCAAAAAGGTCTTTGTCGAAGTAAAAGTGCTTTTTTGTTAAAAAGCACTACGTAAATATAATACTCGTATTGTGGTTCTAGTAACACTGTCTATAAGTTACCTCATTTCACCTTTATATTTCTAAAATTCGTTTAGGTATTCTGACTGAACGATTGCCATATTATTGAGCTTTCTACAAATGACTACACATTATATTCGTGACTTCATAAAACGTCTTTTTACCAAAGCGAAAACCAACCGATTTAACTGAAAAACCGGTATTGCGTTGATTTTGCGTTGTTAAAGTTAACTACTAAAAATAGTTTCAGTTAAAAAAGATACATTTTTCCTAGAGTAGTGGAGAAATTGATAATAAGTTATTTTACATAATTGTAATACAGCAGATGAAGATTGCTGATTTTTACACTTTAAAAATGGTTATGCATGTTCCTTGGCAGCATTTTCATTTTCTTTAGATAGAAATTGAGACAGGCAGAGAAGTAAAATATAGGTTGGTACTACATCGCAGTATCCCCGAAATATATGATGTTTAATAGTATTCGCTAGCGTTGCAAAATATAAGCAGTGATATTAAATATATTTAGCTTAATCTATAAGATTTCTTGAAAAGATGTGTTTTCGAATGGGTCTAAAACTGGGTCAAGGTCTGTGCTTCCTGATGTTTGTGGGAAGCCTATTCCAGGCACTAGGACCCGCAGATATGAAGGTGCGATCCAGGTACGCTGGCGCTGGACTCATTTTGATTACTTCTAACCTTGTTGAGATGTAGAGAATTTTGTCTGTGATTTAATGGTAGATTTTCTTTTTAATTAAAACTGGTAAGACAAATTAGATTACCGGTTTTGATTTTCGTATGGTATAGCGTTCCCTAGTTCATACATCAACTACGTGACACTAACCTAATTTACTGACGCCGACATATACCATATACCATGTACTACGTTAATACTTTACTTTGGGGAAAATTTTGTTTCAGCACGTTTCATATAAAATGTTATCATATTATACATTCCTCACATAATTAGGTTATTATATAAGTTGTTTTCAGAGATTCACTAAAATGTTAACTATTTATAACATGACGGATTATAACCCAATGCGGTCTTAATCTCATAGTCAAATTACTATTTTCATTGGAACGGAGAGGACGACTTGGCTAACTAGCCCTGTGGTGGGAGATGCCGTGATGGGATATTGTTCTAGTTCTTTTTCTTTTCGTGTCGGTCAGCAAATGATAAAAAAAAACAAAACATTAAAATCTATATTCCCATTTCCTCCCATAAAGCCACGACCTCTCTTGCAGCTCCCCCCAGATGAGTTCGCTCCACGAATTGCCCCAGTAATACTGTCTGGGGGCCATTGGAGATGTCAGGAGGAACTCAGTGTTTTGTTTCTCTTCACAGTCACATACCGTGCTCTCAGCCAAACCCCACCTCCGAAGATTCTTCCTAGTGCGTTGCACTCCTGTTCTGATCCTGTTGAGGGTTTTCGTCATTGGCCATGTTAGGTCATGGCCCGGAGGCAGGGCTTCCACTTGGCTGTTAAATATTGTTCTAGTAGTTGTATATCATCACGGAAACTCCTAAAAGTGAGGTGACCGGCAGACTAATTAATATTCTGTGTCTGTAGTAAGAGGATTCTTAAAAATAGATTATCAATAGTTTTAAGTTTCATTGAAACATTTAAACCAATTTTAATACGTCAGTCAAATTACCATATGCAATATTTATTATCAGCATAATACTAATTCAAAAAATGTTATAGTTTCAGATTAAAAAGACCTAGACCGCGTTTAAAATTCTAGACACAACTTTTTTAACAGTCGAAGAGTAGCGATCACGAGTTTTTGTTTTACCATTTTAAATTATCTAAAATACAATAAACTTCAATATTTCATAGCTAAATATAACACAGAAATGTAAGGGACAGGCAGAGTGACTCATGGTGATATGTATCAAATCTTACATCTAAGTATTAGGTACTAGGTCACTCTATCTGTCACTTGTATTTTGGTGTAAAATAGCAGTGAAATATTGAAGTTTATGAGACGTAAAAGCAGTTTCCTTAAATTCAGGGCTAGCTCAGGATAAAAATCACCGTAAGAGCCATCGAAATACTGGGCCTAAATCTACAAGTATTTAATAAAGTTAAACGAAACTCGTAATCGCTACCCAGTAATCAATCTATTTCAAATTTAGTAATAGGCATATATGTATCTACAATAATTATATATACATAAAGAAATTTTTATTACTTCTTTTATCGTAGTCAATGAAAAAACTTCTGTCCTCTTTCTACTGCAACAATTATTGTACAACTTTTGCGATAAATCCTTATGAAATGAATATGTTTAATGCGCTTACATACATACTAGTGTTTCATAAAATAATAAGCTTGGCATCGTGCCAATATTCAACAGCATAATAAAAGAATTACATATTCGTTATAATATTAATAATAATAATAAAAATCTTTATTGCACAAAAAAACAAACATTAATAAAATATAAACATTGTAGAACCAGGCAAATAAATTTGTGCATATTAATATTATGCAAGTTTTCAACCCACAGTTTTTTTGTATATTTTATAGAAACCTAAATTCTTGACTCGAATAAATCATGGAACGGTAACAATAAATTTATTTCTATCTATCTATACCAGCAGACAAATTCCATATATAATAATTATTCACGTTGTTCTCTACGTGCCAATATAAAATTAAGTGATTCAATATATATACTTACCTAATAATACATTTCTGTTAGTAATTACAAGGCTGTTCACATCTTACCATTTTAATTTCGATAATTGGGATAGCTGGCATTTACTTAAAAAGTATCCTGCCCTTGACTGCAAGATATGAAGTACAGGGCAGATATTTCCTTCCTTGTCGGTTTTTCGTGAAAGCTCGAACCTCCGCGATAGAATCTCTTTCTGTATATTGATAATATTTGATTTAAATAAAGTTTAATTTATCGACCGACGGTTCTTGGTGGAAATTCATATTAATATTTTTTAAAACGAAACACAATATATAGTTATTCCACTATTGACTTTATTTATTTTTGCGAGCCGGCTTTCAAGAGCTTCCGCTCTCATCGTCAGGCAAAAGTAAAGTGACTTTACTCGCCCATTGCAAAAAATTATGTATTTTATTGTTATGTTACCATGTTTTTTCTTCTTTGTATACTAATTTTGTGCAATAAAGATTATTATTATTATTTAAATGTATTTTATGTAAATTTTATTTGGAGTGGCCAGAGGTCCTGCAGGGTTACTCTTGACAAAATTAAACACGATCTTAATCTAGTCTTGATCTTGATCATACGACGCACGAAGGGACTATGGTCAAAAACACCGCGCTACCACTAACGCGCAATCGGTTTGCGTGTATTTTTGACCAATAGTCACTTCGTGCGTCGTATGATCAAGATCAAGACTAGATTAAGATCTTGTTTAGTTTTGTCAAGAGTAACCCTGCTGGAAGCAGCGGTGGACAGGGATCTCTGGAGGAGGTACCTAGGCGCAATGGGCCCCCGACCCAACTAGGTCAAGGGGAAGAAGATGTATGTATAAATGTAAATTTGTTTGCAATCGGCACGTAAATGTACAGCAAAGAATAGATAAATAAAAAAAAAAACAATTGTGAGTTATTTTTTTATGTTTATCTTGTTAAGCTTCAAATTATTTTCTGAAAAAATATAATTTATTTAATATATGAAAGGCTATCGCCGTGGATTTATTAGTAAATAAATAACTTTGTAGAACGATATAAACATTAAAAAATGTTAGAAACTTTATAACAAATTTAATAATTATTAACTAATTAGCATAACAACTGCTAATACGAATGAAATATTACCTAAATAGTATGTAGAACGAGCGAGTTATTATTGAAACACGGTATTAAGTAATTAAACAGATTTATTTACGCGGTTTCATACAAACGTAGGTAATAAAATCAATTTTGCGTTTAATACTCTATGTTGATAATAATATTCCCATTAACAAAACTTCCACCAACATAACACCCTCATAACATTTATGAATTGATTTAGACATATAGACAGATGATTATTATTATATTGACATGGATTCATATTATTATTTAATTGGTTATCAATGAAATTAATGGCTGGAAACCTTATTTATTAGAAATATATTACTTTTGTATGTTTTCCCTTTCATGGAATCAAGTATATTTATATTACTTGGAACAGATACTTTTTCTGTTATGAAAAGAATTGACTCATTTTGAATGATTTTTAGTATTCTACAATGCTCATCCGTTACTTGATTTTTTTAAATCGCGATCGATTTCGGTAAACCTTTATCATTGACGAGCGATACAATACTCGTTAAAATGTATCTTAACTGTTATATAGTTAATCCTTCTAAAATAACTGATATAATTGCCAGGTGCCGGCAAACTCCCCTTTCACGGCACAAGCTTTTAGCTTAGTGTGAAAGGTGTATAAGGTTGTATTTGGGTTTATAACAAAACCCAGATATATCTTTTCTATAAAAAAAAATTGACTCAGTTGGCGTAGAATCTTTTGAATGGATGATCCTTGTTTTTACTTTGTGCTACCGAGAAGTC
This sequence comes from Athripsodes cinereus, assembly GCA_947579605.1. Taxonomy (NCBI): domain Eukaryota; kingdom Metazoa; phylum Arthropoda; class Insecta; order Trichoptera; family Leptoceridae; genus Athripsodes; species Athripsodes cinereus. The sequence continues at coordinate 6,301,599 of OX388311.1, forward strand.
AAATTAATGTATAAGATGTTATACATAATCCTGAAGAAATTAATAGACATATTCGTAGAACTATAATTGAAACTTTTTAAAATTTTCCCGCAAACCGTATGAAAGTTCTTGAATGTTGCATTCAAATAAAATAATATCAAGTGGAATTATTATGATAGGAATCTTTAATATTATTATCATAGACCTCCACCAAGAACTTTCGATCGATGAGATGATAATTAAATATCATTCAATAACGATGAGCACCACTCAACTAAAATTATACTTTTTTAATACCAATGCGAAAAGAATATTGTAAGATGTAAGCGTATAAAATCCACGTATTCTAACTGATCATTTTTTTTATATATTAAAATATGCTTGTAGTTAATTTACACAATGCCAAAAGTAGTTCAGACAAATCATAATAATAATCTGTTCAAATTAATGTGCTCTATTCTACAATAATTTTGCCTTGGAATTATTTCCCAAACCCTTTGGATATTACGTAATGTAAATTATCTGATATAATTTAATATTGATATAAAATAAAACTGAAATTACAATAGAGATGTATTACTTCTAAACAAAAGGTAATGTAAATTAAATCTGCGTGGGCGATATATTGTAATAGTTATTATTGGCATACCAAACACCTCAAGGCTTTGGATGTTTCGTTACGATACGAAACTTTCAAACACAGAAGATAGACAGAGAGAGATATGATTTCGTATGTCATGAGCTTCTAAACTAATCTAGGATTATGAAAAGCCCAATGGTTCATGTCAGTTATAGTAAATTTAGTTATCTTTGAACGTGTTCAGGTATTCAGATGAGGAATATCTATATAATATGTATGTATAAATTAGGGTCATTCATATACTGATCTTGTTTGTGAGATTAAAATAAAAATGCACGCATGATAGTTAGCTCGCTCGTCAGGGACCATTGTTGGGAGTCCATGATAGAGTGTGATGATAATGAGAAAACGTTAAGACCATACGCGGTATCCATAATAATATATTAAACTGTGATCATTGTAATTATTAAATGTTTAATTATATGTAAGAAGGGAAATAAAAAAATTTCATTTCATAGTATTGTGAGTAAAATAAGAGTAAATAAGCTGTGAAATTAAAATGAAACAAAATATATAGCAGTTGTAATGGTGACTTCATTAATTTGCGAGTCAGCATTCAAGGTTCGTGGGTCCGTGGTTCGATACCAGGTGCCGGCAAACTCCCCTTTCACGACACAAACTTTTAGTAGTTTACTGTGAAGAGTGTTTAAGGTTTTATTTGGGTTTATAACAAAAACCCAGATATATTACATTTTTTTAAAAAAAAAAAAGCTTCTGCTCTGACCATTAGGCAAATATAAAGTGAATCTACGGGAATTATCAAAGTAGGTGATAAATAGAGAAATAATCAAAAGCATTCCCATGAGAGATAAGTCAGGGAACCCAGGGAGCCTGTTAAGACATGGAAGGTTAATTATGTTATAATAAGTTTGTGAGCCGATGTCAACGGTCGTCTGTAAAAAAAAAACATCTCCAGCATTCGCGTTTATTCGATATCGGAGAATCCAAAGAAAACTCAGATTTGACCATTTTATAGAAGTGGTTTTCTCTAGATTGATCCATAATCAGACAATGCAATATTATTGATTATTGTATGTAACACAGTCTGTTGTGTTGAAAACTGGATTTTCACTTGCTCAGAAGTGTGGATGATCTACCACGATCTACCACGTACACACGGTATATATAATATACCTAACTAGTATGTACCTAATTCATTAGGTTGGACTAGTGGTTAACACACTCGCCTTGCAAGCGAGGGGTCGTGGGTTCGATCCTCAGACTAGGCAAAAATATTAATGTCCATTTTCTGAGCTAATTCAATGTGTACGAGTCATCTATAGTAGTTTAAAAACTTAATTTGATTGAATGCAATATTAGATACTAAACCAGTGGAAACTACGAAATATTTTGTTTTATTTTGATTTCATATTATAATGAATTCCCACCAAGAACCGTCGATCGAAAAATTAAACTTAAGTAAATAAATTGATTTTGTTTAGATACGTAGAGTGTATAAAAGATAATGAAAGTGTCTAAAAATAAAGGATTTTAGAATGTAAAAGTATCCTAAAATCAGATGACTTGATCTTGAAGATGAAAATATCAAGGAGAATCATATGTTAAGTAAAAGAAATGAGTGTGCTTCCAAGAGAAAAGTTATGTACAGCATAAACAGAAAAAAAAAACACTTTTCACTATACTATTTCCTATTTAAGTATAATTCAGCTAAACTGGTTCAGTTAAAGCTATTAAAAATATTTCATGATTTAAAAAATAATATTCAAAACATCGAACTACGCAATTAAGCTTGATACATGTTCTATATATTTTGCCTTGTCACAAAGAGAAAGATGAATTACAACTATGTGAATTTCTAAAAAAAAAAATTCAACAGATCGGGTTGCTTCTGCAAAATAATCCTTTGTCATACATATCCGAACAAACCTAAAGAAATGATTTCCAAATTTACGTACACGTGTTCCGAAGGTTGTATAGGAAAAAGAGCATGTCTACTTTATTTAATCTATACGGGTAACGAACCTAAAAGTAATTTAGACCCGTTTAATGGTGCAGCAGGGCTACTCTTGACAAAACTAAACACGATCTTAATCTAGTCTTGATCTTGATCATACGACGCACGAAGTGACTATTGGCCAAAAATACACGCAAACCGATCGCGCGTTAGCGGTAGTGCGGTGTTTTTGACCATAGTCCCTTCGTGCGTCGTATGATCAAGATCAAGACTAGATTAAGATCGTGTTTAGTTTTGTCAAGAGTAGCCCTGCAGAAAGGATTCAATGTGGGTGTTTATTTTATATATAGAGCTAGTTATAAAACGTATCAAATGCTTTTATCTTATTTAGAGTTACTACACAGGAGCTAATGACGGTCGATGTATAAAAATTGTACTTATTGAAAGGAGAAAAATAACCGTTGTTTTAATGACTATGCACTATGGTTTCTCGGTAATACCAATATGACTATTAACTTTAAGTGATTAATATCACTTTAAAAAAAAATATGTAAAAAACACCACGTGGAGTCTCCGGAGAGAATAGGTCTCCCACCTTTTCTTTAAGTTTTTGAGTGTCTCATAAAAAACTGTTGATCATAAAACGTCGCATATCAGACATTGTATAGGTAGGTTTGTTAAGTTCATCGATGGCGGCGTACAGACAGGTGAATGCGAACGTCAATCATCAAGCAAAAATCTTAAATCTTTCGGCGACAATTCGGAGCATTCTCCGAAAAAATATTGTTGAAATAACTTTATTTCTCGGATATTTCAGGAGTCCAAGGACTCTTATTTATCCGTTTAGGTGACAATTTATTAATATTTGAATTCTCTCTAGTCTAATACCACTATGCCAGTGTTGAACGTTACCCGTCCATGAGACGTAATGAAGGCCTTCATTCGAATAATTCTTTGGAGAATGCTCCGAATTGTCGCCGAAAGATTTAAAATTTTTGTTTGATGCTTGATGATTGACGTTCGCATCCAGCTGTCTGAACTCCGCATATGAAGTATGCTTGAATAGCCTAAATTCCTTATTTTTTATAGCACGGAGACGACAAATTGCATGATTGTTACACGCAATTAGTCGATTGTATACTCCATATTTGGAAGGTGCAATGATGAGATTTTATTTGACTAAAAAATACCATAAATAATTGGAATTCTTGGCACAAAAAAAATATACTGAGAATAATATAAACTAAAGGATTTAAACAACTTCATAAATCTATTATAGAAAACTTTTTAACTAAACTTACTATCATTTCTGAGAATTCTATGTATTGATTTTATTTATTTGACACGAAGTTTCGTGATATGTAAATTGACACATGAACATGAAATGACAGTGAGACATGTTATATTATTTTCGTGCTTGTCACAATCGACTCTAAAAATAAAATGAAAAAGTAGAAATGTTTTTCATTGTTATGAAAAAGTACGAATTAATTATGTTGAAATAATATATAGATTGGTATTTAAAAAAAAATCGCGAAGCACGCGATAAAAAATTGGACTCCCACTCTTTTCCGTAAGTTTTCAAATGTTATATAAAAGACAGATATTCGAAAAAAAATAACGACTTTTTTATCTTAAATTAAGCGATGCGGAATATTTTTTACGGAGAGGACAGCTTGCATATTTATTACATGCGGTTGGTCTGCTGGCTACCCCACTTGTGGGATATGTCGTGATGATATAGTAGTAATAATATTTTTTCAAAAATAGACCCTTTCACGCACAAGCTTTCAGCTTACTGTGAAAGGTGTATAAGGTTGTATTTGAGTTTATAACAAAACACAGATATATTTTTTTTATAAAAAGTTCAACTTATCGAATAAACTGTTTTCCTTGGCAGTTCATGATGGTATGACTAGTTTTCAAGAGCTTACACTCTCAACGATTTATCATTTGTTTGAAGATGAGACTGGAAACTCGTGAATGCTAATTTGAATTTAAAAATATATTGCTAATACTTTCTCCAAAATCTTCAATAAAGTTTTTTAATAATGACTTCTTATTAGTGTACAATTAATCAACTTTTACAAAATATAAAAAAATACAAGTAGTAAATATAATTCTAATTATCACGTATATTATCAAGTTGTTCTTCAGAATTAAATTCCTTGAACACAAAGTACACTTCAAGATCTCTACACTACCTTGATTCTTTGAACTTAAAGTTCTCATTATGTATTATACTTTTTGACAATGATACTTCTCTTTTTTAACTTCCTCAGTTTTTATAATTGTACTTACTACGGGAATTTTCTTATTTATTCAAATAAAACTGTAGAACTTTAGATGTATGAAAGCCTTGCAACATTGTATTAGAAATTCCTTGAATCTCTTTTCACAGAGATGATGCTCTTTAATAAAATCTTCTTTATGTATTCCCAACAACCTTACTACTTCTCATAAAAACCCAGTAAGTCAATTTGCTCATTCATATAGTAAAACTAATGAAAAGAAATAAATTATTTTTTTCTATTTCTACATCTCAACTCCCACAAGCGAAGTTACTAGTAGACTGTGTATAATTTACATACGGTTTGCTCGCTCTGTGTCTTCAAAATAAAACATTCAAGATGACTCGCATGACTCATCGCTAAATTCAAGATATTGAATGAGCGGTTTAGAGTGGAGAAATATTTAGGCATTGAAAAACGTACATGGATTAAGTAGATTAACTAAAACTATTGATTTATATAAAGTGACAGGAGAAATGACTCTCAACCAATTAATAACTTCTGAAAAGGCTAAGACTATACAAAGGATAAAAAACGGACATATGAAATCAAACTTGAGCTTGACGACTAACATTAGTGTGCATGGACACAACACGCGGACTTCAAACCATATAAGAAACATTATACCCAGAACAAATAAAGTTCGAGATGGTTTCTTGTACTCTGCTGTTCTGATTTATAACAGTTTGCCTGACCAATTGAAGAAATGTAAAAATACATAAATAGAGTTTGGAACGAGGATTCAAGAGTTGGTAATGACTTCTCAGTGTTTGTAATGGTGTCTGCAGGGTTACTCTTGACAAAACTAAACACGATCTTAATCTAGTCTTGATCTTGATCATACGACGCACGAAGGGACTATGGTCAAAAACATCGCGCTACCGCTAACGCGCAATCGGTTTGCGTGTATTTTTGGCCAATAGTCACTTCGTGCGTCGTATGATCAAGATCAAGACTAGATTAAGATCGTGTTTAGTTTTGTCAAGAGTAGCCCTGCTGGTGTTTAGTGTTTTAGTGTTGGTGTCTTTTTTGTTTTCAATAGTGTTAGTGTTCTGTGATGTTTTGCTCTGGTATCATATGTTTTGATATAATATCAAATAATTGATTTATGAATTGTTTTGCCAGATTTGTAATACTGCACGCCTCTGACACCAGCAACCTTAGTTGCTGTTTTGAGGTATTGTTTATTATTGAATAAATTGAATAAATAATTTGAGTGGATATTCCAATTTTTTTTAAAAAAAATACACAAAAATATTCTCCGTGTTGAGTTATATAAACGTGCATTTTTCAAAATAATCAATTTTATGAAATTGCGAAGATAATCAACATTAAATGAAAATCAGTCAAAATTTAATTAGTTTTTGGACTATGCTGACATTTTATTACAAACAGATTTGTCGAGTTTTGATTTCAAGCAACAAAAATATTATTCGCGATATTTTTTAAATATCTGTCTTTTAAAGCTTCACGAAACCTTGGAGAAGATTGGAGACCTATTCTGTTTGGGGATCTCCACGGATAAGAAATGCAATCAATTTAAAATGCACATAATATATTTATATCTATTAAAAGAATAGAAATATTACAAATACGATCATAAGAGGCTTAGGAAAGACTACGTCCACTTATTTGGTAGTGCCCTGAATGGGACATAAACCCGTAATTCATCCTTTTCTCAAGGTGTTCTTTGCCCATCTAAGCTACCAAGAGACATTACGAATACGGGTTTATTAAAGTTAGGTTGGTCTTATTCGCACGGCGCAACCAGCCAAAGTGACATACGTCAAGAGTATGATATTTTTTTTATTTGTTAGTCTTAATTTCGGTCTGTAACAATCAAAGTTTATATATTTATATCGTTAAACTAATAAGTATGTGTATATAGTAATTTTCATCATTCTATGAGACTATTTGGCGTGTTTTCTTATATTTGGAGTGTTTTTGACCCAAAAACACTCCAAGTGTAATGTTTGTATAAAAAAATTCTTGATATTTTTATTTGTTAGTCTTAATTTTGATCTGCAACAATCAACCTTTATGTATCTATATCTTTAAACTAATAAGTATGCGTATGTAGTAATTATTCATCCTTTAATGAGACTATTTGTCGTGTTTTCTATTACAAATCGACAAAAAAAATTTAATACTCAGTCAACGAGATCAGAATATTAAACCACTGTTAACGCTCTATTTGAAATAATAGGATGGTAATAAGCCCTTTCCATTCAAGTCGGTTCTGCACGGTTTGAGTTTAGACACATACGTTTTGTCTTAAACATTTTCTTTTGAATCGGCACAAAACCATTACCCGTTAAATAATTATATTTTTTTGCAAACAACCTCCAGAGAAATTTAAAAGCTTTAGGTAGATGAAAAGCTTTATTGTGATTTATATTTAATCAAGCAAATAACTAATAAGAAAATCTGAAAGAAAAACGGAAAAGCAATAAGAGAAAAAATGTATTCCTAATTCCGATAAATTTCTAAACGAATAGTTTATCCAATCATTGCTTCAAAAACTTTTTTGATTCAAACTTTCTTGAATAAAATCTTTCTCTACTTTGTCATTTCATAGCATACTGGACAACAAAAAGTTTTTTCATTATTCAACAAATTATTGATATTTTGTATTTTCCAAAAGGAAGTGGGTTAAATATAAAACTTTATGTTTAAGGCATTTGAATTTAAAATTTGCATGAAATTTGGTATATTTATCTTTTTTTTTGAGGATCACATAATTCTGAAATGTTTTTGTTTTAAACTCTTCAAACTATGTCATTTCCATAAAAATATATTTTCATTGTAAAATTAATGTTTTTTTTTTTATCTAAGACGCTACTCAGACACGGATCTTATAAAAAATCTTATCTATGTAGTATCTTACAATAGTATACGTCTTAAAAGAATCAAATTTATATTTATTATTGCAAATGATCTTCTTATAATATACAACTTAACTAACTTCTACAAAATCGTGAAAACTACCCATTTTTGTTAGAGAATTGATATTTTGGAGGCTTAAGACCCAATTTACGGTAGCACTCTTATAGACAGTGAGCCTTTAAAAAACAACATAGTTATATTATTTTATCCTATTGTAATATAGTTTATTCCAAATCTTCTTCTAAGTACTAAAAAAATAACTTATCTATCTTAAATATCCTCATAACACTTTATATATTGACGATATAAGTATGTAAGTAAATAAATAGTATTATTTTATTATTTTCTTATATAACAGTTAACACTCGTGTACGCAATATTCTTCCAATATAAATGTAGGTTGTAATAATATTATTATCGGATTTAACGGATCGGAATATAAATGTCATCCCACTAAAGATTTAATGTCAATAGTTAAACAGTCTGGTTGATATCAAACGTGTGTGGAGTAAAGTAACGTTTACATTTGTGGAAAACTTGCTATCTAACGTTTACTACGTGTATTTATTTGCTGAATAAAATGTTGAGTTTTTCTGAGAAAATACAATATTTATTCACAAAACCTAGAACAATATTTTCATAAACGAACAGCAGGGTTACTCTTGACACAATCTTGTCTTGATCTTAATAAGGTATTTGAAGTTTGAAGGACTTAGGTAAAAAAATACCGCGCTACCACTACCGTGAGATTGGTATTCGCATATTTTTGACTATAGTCACTTTGTGCGTCGTATGATAAAGACAAGATTAAGATAGTGTTTAGATTGTGTTTGGAGCAACCCTTCAGATAAAAAATTTATTGATGTTGTTGAATTATGTTTTTTGCATTCTAGAGGAAAAACGTTTACGTACATGTAACTACAGTTGTATATAATAATTGTATTATTTATCTAAATGAATGATGATCTTTCTAAGTACCTAAAGTTGTTGATAGCTAGTAGTTAATTGGCACAAAATAACAAGAAAGAGTGCAGTACATAATATATTCTATCGGGATAATAAAATATATAACGGATGCAGCAAAAAAAAACTTGCGATTCTTTATATATTTACCAACTCAGCACAAAATTTAATAGCTAGATACAGTTTTTATAAAGTACCAATCAATTGGAAAGTTAAGGCATTCAACAAATACGAAGCATAAAAAAATCAATTATTAAATATCTAAGTAAAATAATAAATAGTAGGTACTAAAAATATATATTTTAAATACTGGTCTTAAACATAAAAAAGTCATGCGTAAACGATCGCAAACATTTTTTTATTCATGATTTTGAACGACAATGTTGTACGCTTCCCAAAGAGGAAATATGAATCGGAAGTTTCACACACGTGTATATACCTACATGAGTGTGAAATCGTGCAATATTTTCACATACCTATATAGGTATTGAAACTGAAACTGAAGCACTACATAACATTGTGTATGCTGAACTGTACTGATGTTATTCAGCCAACTTATTGATCTGGTTTCACTGTACAGACTGTATGTATTAAATATCTAATACTTTAATACGGTTTCCAATAGAAAAAGTTTTCTTTTCATATGCTTTGAGATATGTATCGGATACCAGTTGTAAAAAATCTAGTTGTAATTATGGATCTGCGTATACCATCATGGGATCGTCTCTAAGTGGTCAATAGACTCATTGCACGTAAAGAAGTACAATTTTATTATTCACACATTTGATGCCAATGATCACATTAATAAAATATTTCGGCATTCAAATAACAAACATTGAATATCGAAACCCGGGTCACTTTAATAAAGAATTACATAGTAAAACTATAAAACATATTTTAAATTGTTATTTATTAATTCATTTATCCTTTGATACGGAGTTATACAAGATAAATAAGGATAAAATAATTTAAGCTAGATCCTAGTTTTAAAATGTGAAAGCGGATAATTCATGTACCTACCTATAATATATTACTACCTACCTGGAGCCACCACTATCTCGTTTACTTTCAAAGCACGCCTCGCTTGTTCAGACTGAAGATAATTATATCGAATTCCTGAGATATACCTATATAGGGGAGAGTGGGGATGTATGGGACAAATTTATTCAAAATTGAATTTAAGAAATATAAAAAGCAATTTATTTGAAACAAGTACTACGTTGATGAAGATACACAATTGGCTATGACATTTAATAATTGAAATTATAAGGTTTAGCATAATAAATGAGTTATGCGAAATATTAAAAGACCATGACTTTGTCCCATTCCTCCCCACAGTGTGGAGGATTGGGACACCTATATAGGAGGAATGGGACATGCATATAAAATAGAATTTATTTCATTAATTTCGACGAAACGATTAAATTTTATTTCGAATACATAAATGTCTTGAATTGTTTTTGTACCACCATGTTTTTAAGGTGTAGGCAATGCCATTACTACATCCTTTGGTGATACTAATGAAAGATATTCCTGAATTGGGAACACAAAATCATTGGAGCCCTCTCTCTTTCTTAAAAAGGTCAGCAATAGAATTTCACTGTCGCCTATTATTTCTTCAATTCGACCAACATGATAAATTATCTTCTTTTACCCTTCAAATTTTACTAATATGAATTCCCCTTGTTTATACGTGTATGGAACACGTCCCATACCTCCCTCACTGAAGTGTCCCAAACCTCCACCATAAGCAATAAAATGGTAAATGACATAATTTTATACGATAAGTTTTAGAGTTTGTTAAAACAATGCGTTAATATAACGAACAATTATCACAGGTTTAAGAACAAGATATAAAAATGATCTTATCTTTGCTCTACTGTCTCCCAAAAGGATGGAATTTATTAGGTATAATATTACTTTTTATGTCGAAAAATGATAAACAACTTTTTTTTTCGCCACACGCACAAAACACCAACCGGCACTGATTTAACACTAAACAGATCTCTATTGACATCTTTTGACATGCATAAGAAGCTATTAAATGGGTCAAATATTAATAATATGAGTACTGTCCCATACCTCCTGCGTCCCATACCTCCACACTCTCCCCTACACATACATACATACCTACCACTATTGTTATTATTATAAATGCCAACCTTATATTTCATTTTCTTCGGTTTAGCTAATATTATATCTAAATGATCGTTAAATAGATAAACGACTTTGACTAGAGCGTTTGATAATGTAATAAATATATTTTAAATAATTAAATTGAAACAAAATATGTCGTAATTCCACTGGTGACTATTAATTTGCGAGCTAGCTTTTGAAAGCTTCCGTAAAGTGTTTTTCATTTGCCCAACGATATAAACGGAAGCTTTCGGAAGCCAGTTCGCAAATTAATAAAATCACCAGTGTAATTACTGTTATGAACTTCCGCGAAGAACCGCCGATCGGTAAATTAAACTACATATATCAAGGCCTACTTAATTTTGAAATATTAGTGCAGGATGTCAGCTTCTCAGACATGTTCTAGATATTCAATTCAACCAATTAGTACTTCATAAAGTCGAAGGTATTTGGCACTAGACAGGATCATAATTACTTATTTTCAGCCCAATACAAATGCTTTGGAATCTTACATCTTAACTTTTTAAGCACAATCATTGATCTCGAAAAGCATCAACGTAAAACATTTTTTTGGGTAGTCCATCAGTTGTCAATTTAAAATTTGTTTTACAAGTTTTCTAAGAATAATCTACATTTTAAGATCATTTTGACGGTCTCACAGGTTTCTATAAATGAATAATGGTAGAAATCATGGAATCACATTAATATGGAAGTACTGTAGTGCATGAGGTACTCAAGAAAAACATTGTCTAGCGTTATGTCCTTTCTACCTACTCTACTAGAGATCCGACGTAAGAAGTTAAGAAGAATACACATTTATAAATCACAAATTAATATAATAAAGCTCTATTTTGAGATATAATATTTCGATATTATAACACAAAAAACATAATATCGCATCGAAATAGATGAAAAGAAGCAATATTTTTCTATAAAATATCAATAGCAGTATTAATAATATTAAAAAAGGATTTCACTGAGATTAGGATTTCTTAGAACGGTTTGCCTTGATTTTTACAAAATATATTATATACGATATAAAATAGTTTCTTTTCGCAATAAATCAATTGAACGTGTTTTCTTTTTATATACTTCGATACAAAACAAATGGATATTTGGATGAATAACATTGAGAAGGATATAATGTATTGTCTTTTTATTTTTCAGATTCTTTTCTTCCATCTTTCACGTGTTCGAATTCCATAATTTCAACTTTGTGTTTTATACGTTTCTAGAATAATAAAGCAAAAACATTGAAAGTTATGTAAAAAATATCCAATGCATTAAAAAGATCGAGTTAAAAGCTTTTTTAATATTGAAAAAAAAACGTAAGGATTTTGTTTTAATTGACATTGGAGAACCTTCTATTATTTTGTATTTTTAACAATATCGTGAAGATTTATATAAATAATTTATTTTGATTAGATAAAGCCTTCGAGGGATTTAATCTGTCGCTAGGGGAGTAAAACAATAAAAGTTCGAATAAAAAGCTTCCAAGGACCACTTCATGTAATACTGAAGCTTATGGTGGGATCTTCACCAAAAAAACATTTTGTAAAAGTACTGAGTAGTAAAATGTTTAATCTCTGTCTACAAAATAAAATAAAAATCTACTTTTATGTATACAAACAAATTTGATCGTCAAATCTTTGAAAAATGTAGAAAAATAAAGAGTTTTTTGATTTGGTGCAATTTTATACCAATTTTATGTACTTTTTCTACTTTATTCTATTTATATTTTTTCGTATTGAATTTTAAACAAAAACAAAAATAGTGATGTCAAGTCTCATCTTGTCTGTGTATTGTGTATTCTTGTCGGTGTAATCACACATACATACGTACATAAAATAATCATATCTTAATATTCTTAATATGATTGATAAATTATTATTTCAACATGTAAAAGGCTCACGCCGTATATAATTGTAAATAAAATAAATAAATAAAATATAAAATTATGTTTTTTGGGTGCATCATACCATGCAGCAAAACCAAATGAAGTAAAGTTACAAAAATATAAAAGAAAGAGTTCAGGTGTAGACATATAAAATAACATTTCTGCAACCATTCCCTGACATTATAATTGTCGTCAGAGCAGTCTATTGGGAATTTTTCAAATAATTTTAGGAATTGTGATAGTAGACTTCCAATCGAAAGATTTCCGGTTCAAAGCCAATATAATCTACACTTTCACCACATAAGTATATATTGCATGCTGTGAGAGAATTTTCGGATGGATTTTGATTGGTAAACAAAACCAAAAGTTTCGTATAAATATATTTCTTTGATTTTTATGAATAAAATTTTATAATGACTTTTGAATAAATTCAGAGGTTTAAGTTAGTCCCAAAAACTTTGTGATATTAATACGATACAGGTTTGATACAATAGATAAAAATTTATTTCAAGTACTTCATCAAAAAGTTATAATAAATACTTAAGTAGAAGTAAAAGGAGATTTCTCCCTTGCGAGCTCCCAGATACCTGAAACTAAGTGTATTATCTTATATTCCATCCTGAAAATCTTACAGCAGGTTAATAAGTATAAGTAGCAACTTTGATGTTATATTCCAATGATTTACAGTCCATGCTTCTTGAAGATTTATTGCGTGTCTACATATGAAAAGTGAGTTGTTTTAGACAAAGAATTGCTGTAGAATTATCTTAAACGATTTGATATAATTAATTTATCTGATTTAAAGCAATATCGTTTTAAATTAGTAATGATTTTCATGATAATATCATGAAGGCTATGTATTTGACAAATATTTCTTATTCTATTTATTGAAACTAGTATAATAGATTAGCAAAAGGCATAGCTAGCAATGAGGTTGAGAGAGTGACAATGTCCTTATAAGATTAAAGACGTCATCTAAATAAAAAATAATATATGTAGTAGAAAAAGATTTGTTTTTTATTTCATTAGCAATGAGGTGTCAACTGCGTATTTGAGACACGTTAGATGTAGTATAAAATGCTACGCACAATGTGAAATGAGTTTTCAAAGAGATCAAATTCTTCTCAATCTAGTCTTTACTAATGTATACGAGTATGGGGGAACGAATCTGTGATTTCCGTTCCGACGATGTTTCTTTGCCTGTGATTTCCGCTTCGATTATGTTTCTCTGAAGTCAGGTCACAAAAGGTTTTTAATTCGCTACCGGTGAGAGGATAAATAACATTTTGATATAATAATTACAAAACCTTTTATACGTCGAATAGCCCATTCCATACCTTAACAATATCTCCCGCAAACGAGGTAGTTAGTTAGCCAGTAAATTAAAGTAAGTATGTATTGACTATCCTATATAAATTATCTTATAATATGTGTAAGTATTTGTCAGACGTCATACATTGTAAATATTTTCATTCTCTTTAACTTGTTGTTTATTGTTATTTTTTAACACTATTTAATCACTATCTTTTTTGAGAATTAAATATCTAAAAAATGGAACAGACTTTCAGGACAGAAACGGGAAATGAAAATAATTTTTAATTAAAAATCATTATAAAATCAAAATAGGTGACAAACTTAAATCACTGAATTCATAATATCGAACTTCATATTGCGGTTGGAAGTCTATCGATATTTTCAATCAGTCACACATATGTACGTAGGTAAACAAATCGATGGGTTAGTGAAAAGTAAAACGTGTATGCTGGCTTTCAGAAGTTACTTGATTTTTCTTGTAAAAAGTAAACTAATAAAGCAATTCCATGGGGAATATACGTGTAGAACAAATGGTATAAATTAAAGTGTAATGTTACAGTAACAAGCCACGGAATACATTTGGGATTATTGAGTAAACAAACCAACTACACAGGGAAATTCAATACGTTTCGTTGCCGTATGAGTTTGTGGAAAGTTAAATGGGAGAATTGTTGAATGCGATGCCATTTTCAGCTACAAGGAAATTGTGAAACCAGCTGGCGTGAATGGGGAGAATGCAACCCTCTCAACACACCCTTTAGGAGGTGGAGTGTTGGCTGAATATTAATTATAGGAACTCAGAAAATCTAAGACAGTTACCATACGATATTGAATTTGGTTGTGGTTTTCGAAATATTTTCATTTACATAGAATGTGCGATACTGTGTTCAACGTATTATGTAATACCTGTCTGTAAAAGCTTACATTATCCCCTTTTTTTCACCCCTTAACGTTCCTTTCAAGCATAAGATGATCTTCACCAATAATATAAGGTCGTTATAATAGAAGTGGCGTATTCTGGTGAAAGACGGTCATCCAAATAACGGAAACCTTGGGAATTAAAAAACTGAGTTCTTTTGACTGCAATATTTATAGTGTGATGGCGCAGTTTTATTATTTTCATGGTAAAGTTTTTAAGCAAAGAAAAACAATTGTGATGGTTTGGACAAGAGTATCTTGGTATTTACGCCATTATCATATCATCTTTAAAGATGGTTCCATCAAAGAATTATGAAACACATTTCATTCATACCACCACACAATCTCCCGAATGGGGTAGCCAGCATGCTTCATCTCATTTATCGCTTGATTATAGTAGCATATTTTATTAAAATTATTAGTTAAATATAGATGATATAAATTACTACTATCTTTGCACAAGGCGTGCGCCCAAATATTTACACAATGGCCGAGTTTCATCTAAATGAAAAACTCATCCAAATGAATTATCTGAATCTGTTAATCCTCTGTGACCCGTCATCATTATTAGGTACATTATTCTGGAATCGTTGGGATGAGAGACGAGGGTAGAGTACAGAGATTTATATCAACAGTGGGGAGAAAGAGGTTAAAAGGATGATAATTGTTTTTATCTAATGTACTCTAGACAAACTGAGCTTTTAATTTCATGATAAGTAATGATTTCAAAGTTTATTCATTATTCTATCTCTATATAATGGTTGTATTTGACATAAGTGAAAAGATATTATTAGCTAAAGGAGCGGCGCTATTCCTGACAAGGCATTAATGATATAATTATGTTTTCAAATCCGTCTAGAATAGAAATTTGTCATAAAATCTTGGGTAAATTTTAAGTATCCAACATTAAATATGGCGTAAATTCAAATGACTACAGATTAATATTAATATAATATTTTAAACTTTTAGTTTTTAATCTAATCAAGTTAAAAATTTGTAGTCATATTGTTTGTTCTATTAGTTTGTTTTTTTCTTTCAATTCATGTTTCCACGTGCATGCTGTAGATACATGTAATGAAGAAGTTAGTCGTAGTCATCATCAGCACCTCATGATGCGAACTCGAAGTCCACAATCGGTTCATGCGTTAGTAATACTCAATAGTAACCCTAAACCATAATAAATATTATTCATTTAATTATATAAACTTCTGAGTAAATTACATTGCGATTCTTAAACAATTCAATTAATTGAAATAATTCACTGTGTTAGATATTAGATAGATAGATATTAGAATTTCATAATGAAATAAAAAAAACAACAATGTTTTTTTTTTACTTTTAAATGTTTTTTTTTTATTGAGAGAGACGTCTTTCGCCTTATAAGGATATTTTCAATCCAAACAATGTACTCATGTAAGGATGTCCAATGTCAAGTTTGTAAGACAATGTCCTTATGTAAGGATGTCCAATGTGAAGTTTGTAAGACAATGTCCTTATGTAAGGATGTCCAATGTCAAATTTGTAAGACAATGTCCTTATTTAAGGATGTCCTATGTCAAGTTTGTAAGACAATGTCCTTATGTAAGGATGTCCAATGTCAAGTATGTAAGACAATGTCCTTATGTAAGGATGTCCAATGTCAAGTATGCAAGACAATGTCCTTATGTAAGGATGTCCAATGTCAAGTTTGTAAGACAATGTCCTTATGTAAGGATGTCCAATGTCAAGTATGTTAGACAATGTCTTTATGTAAGGATGTCCAATGTCAAGTATGTAAGACAATTTCCTTATGTAAGGATGTCCAATGTCAAGTTTGTAAGACAATGTCCTTATGTAAGGATGTCCAATGTCAAGTATGTAAGACAATTTCCTTATGTAAGGATGTCCAATGTCAAGTTTGTAAGACAATGTCCTTATGTAAGGATGTCCAATGTCAAGTATGTAAGAATTGATAATGTCCTTAAAGACGAAAGATGTCACTCTTAATAAGGAACATAGTAGAAAACAACGATTATTATTATTTTTTTTTCATTTCATAATTGAAATAAATATTATGTGTCTTTTGTTATATTAAATGGTATTCTTGTTTTATGGGTGCAAATGAGGACAAGCTCTCGTTATTCTTGCGGTGATATTGTGCAGAATACAGCAATACAGCAAGATAAACTTAAGATAATAAGTTGATAAAGTTTTGAATAGTTACACTTAATAGCTGTGGTTGTTACTTTGAACTACAAAGTTTGTTGTATGTAACTTCTTAATTCCGTATCTGTCATGCTTTGTCTGTAAATAAATCTTATGAGCAAGTTATTAGCTATGGTTTCTAAAGAATTTGATATGAGCTAAAATAGTTCAACGTGAAAGCGAAATCTTTTTTGGAATTATATAAATTAAACTTCATTGATTTTTGGATAAAATTTAAAACAGTTTGAAGTTCGAATTTAAATTGTAAATGAAATCTATTACTTTTTTCTGTTACTTTTAAAATAGTTTTCTGTGTATTATTTGGAAAAAAACTAATTAATAAAATATGTCTTAGAATCAGACATATCGACACATACGTTTATTTTACGGAATGTAATATTACCTTAAAATAATATTTTTTTATTTTTATTTTATATTTTGAACTTTAAAAGTATTTTACATTCAGCAGAGGTTTTCCAATAATTATATACCTACCTGAAGTAATGTAAATGATTAAAGCACAGACGACTGAAGCCCGAGGATGCAAAGAGCATTGCCGCTGACAGGAAGAGCTGGTCAGAACTGGTTCAAGACCCACGGGGGGCACCCACTGCCGCATATAGGCTCCGTCCACGTGAACGACCTTATGCAGCAAGGGCTCCATAAGTAAGTAAGTAAGTAAGTAAAGTTAAGTAATATTTGTTGATGTTTTTAGTATAGTTGTAATCAACATGTAAAAGCCTAACAACATGAATGTATAAAAAAAATCATTTGATTTTAGTTTTATTTTTTTGTAATATTGTAAATGGTGATTTATTTTTTTATGTATTTATGCATACATAATGAATCTAGTTGTAAGTATTCTCTAACATTTATTTTTTGTTGTTAATGTACCTATTTCTTTGTAATCTTATGAGCGAAATACTGTTTCTTTAATTAAAAAAAAATTATATTGGAATAAAAAGCTATAGTAGTAGTAGTAGTAGTATATTTAAAGATAATCTCTTTTTTTCATCATAAAAATTTAATGTATTATGATTTTAAATGGAACGAGTGTGTGTGACTGTAGCGCTGAAAAATTCATGTCACGGCTTACAATCACATATAAAATGGAATATATTTTTAATACCTAACTCTGTCATGTAATTGACTTCGAGTCCTTCAATATATTATATTGTAAGACTCGAGTACAAAAAAAATTTCAAGTGAAATTTCAATTACAAAAAAACAGCTTACCTGAATAGATGTCCATCGTTGATTTCATTGTAGTCATGAGGCTTAGAATCCATGTTCCCGCGCAAGCGGGTACTTTAAAAGTATTTATTCACACAGCCATAACAATATAATTATAAAAAAAGTTAAAACAGTCACACCATTAGCAATAATGTTAATTTAATAAAAAAAAAAATGTCTCACAAACACTAAACATAGGAACAAGTCTCAAAAATAATGAATAAAATAGAACAAACACTATACACAAAAGTCAATCAAAACTTTTTTCAAATTAGAAAATGTCACTATTCTAGAAGTTTTTAAAAGGGTCCAAAATGTTATCTTAAAAGGAGAAGTGTTATAATTAATATTATTTCTCAAGGTTGCCATAAATAAAAATAAAATATTTAATAGAGCGGAATAATATTATTATGTAAATAAATACTTTATAAATTTGAATAAAATTATGGGGGTGTTTTCTTTTGTAGAGTATCTTTGAAAGTCAAACCAATTTTAAAGACTTACACTTTGGATTATTAAAATTGACATTGTTTGTTGAAATATAAACTTAAGTTTTACTTGTAAAGCTTCGTTTATACAATGCTTTTTATTTGAAAAACGTGTCAATGAATTTACCATTAAAAATAAAATTAAAAGTTTGCAATGAATATTAATCTTAAACAATTCCCTTATCAAAAGCTAAACTTCACCATATTTAGAGAATGTTTTACTGTAGGATCTAGTTATTATTAGATAGGTATATTACCTTCGATTTTTAAGTAAAACGATATAATTCTCAGAATATTGTAGATACCCTGATTTTTTTTTGTCAAAAAAATTAAAAGATGTTTTTGTTAAATAGAGACATAAATAGCTATTATAATTTAAGCTGAGATCTCTTCGGGATTGTATACTTTTAATGTCTTTACCAAAAATTTAAAAAC
This sequence comes from Athripsodes cinereus, assembly GCA_947579605.1. Lineage (NCBI taxonomy): Eukaryota > Metazoa > Arthropoda > Insecta > Trichoptera > Leptoceridae > Athripsodes > Athripsodes cinereus. The sequence goes on from OX388311.1 coordinate 6,320,878, forward strand.
TCGATAATCTCAACTGCAAGTCATTGAATTGGCGTTCATTCTCTATGTAAAACAAAACAATCAATTTTTTCAGTACTTAATTACATAATATTATTTAAAAATAAAGATTAGGAAATGCCAAAATCATAAATGGAATCTTGAAATAATGTTAAAATGAAATGTATTTCGGTAAATAAAATGACAACTATATAAAAATCACAAAGCAGATATATATGTATAAGAAAACCTGCGTTAGCCACTCACTATCTTATTTTATTATAACAAACGAAGCATAAGTAACACGCTGTGCCGCGTTTTATTGTATATCGATAATGCCATTTTTATCGATTACCGATATATAAACTTTTGTGATGATAATACATTATGCCATCACTAGTAGTTTATTTTTATGGCATATTTGCGAAATGACTCTTTCTTATATTCGTAGCCTAGCGTGACAGAGAAATGTTCATAAATTTTTAAACCATCTGAAATTTTACCACACAAAGGTTGATCTGTGAAATACTAGTAATCTTTTGGATTGTTTTTAATATATTACTTATCTTACATACTTTGGATATCGGATTGTATTGAACGATATTTTTGAAAAAGCAGAAAGGAAACGAGTTCTTTTAATTCAGAAAGATTTTGTTTCGAAAATAAGACATAATCTCTTTCTTCGATATTGCTAATTCAATATTTATTTGTCACAGTTACAGTGATTGTCACAGACGGTTTTTAGATAATTTGTAGACCCGGTTGAAAAAGCTTTGGGAATGAAAAATTAAGTTAATCAAAAAATCAAATATTTTTCGATATTGTGAAGAAAGAAAACATGAATTCAGTTCACAAGGAAAATATCTATCTATCACGGCGTCTCCCGTATATAAAGTAGTAAGTAGAATAATTCCATATTATGGACATGTGAACTATTTTCTCTGTGCCAATAAATTAACCAAGGATGAGTAAATACCATGTGCAAAATTAGCCATTTGTATTTAAATAAGCTTCTCGTGTTTTCATCCGACTAAATTTGCTTATTTTAATGAATCATGAAAGATGTTCAAAGATTTTCATTTACATAAAGAAAACATTATGTATGCGTTGAACGCGCTTCCCAACACCTTCAGCTTCAGCTTCTTTCAGTGGGAGTGAGAGGAAGCGCGGACGTCCGAGATTCACGAGGTTCAAATTCTCAAGGACGGCCGCGTATTGAGTAAAAGAAATCGACAAACGTGTATGAGAAATTGTCTCTCTGCCTACCCCAATTAGGATACGGCGTGAGGTTACTATATAGTAGAACAGTGTTCAGCAAAGCGTGTGCCGCGGCACACTGGTGTACCGTGTCATCAGTTGGTGTGCCGCGGAAAAAATCAAGGTTTTGTTAAGATAATACTCGTACGCCTAAAAATAGCTAAGAGCTTTAAGAGCAAGACGCTTTGTTGCACGCGATTTCTTTTACCTTTGGTGTACCTCTAAAACTTTCTTGATTATAAGGTGCACCTTGAACGCAAAAGTCTGTAGTATGAATTCATTCAAACGCGTAGTTTTGTGTTTTATTATTATGAATACATATGTAGGTACGGTTATGGTTACACAGGTAAAGAATTAGCTTAATAACTTTGAATCACAACGCTCACATTACATTACAATATTACATACATTCTACGCAATATGTACATATTTTCATTACAATTTAAACCTTTTTGGTTTACCCACATTAAATCTCACACAAATATTTCAGTAAGTCCATATGTAAATCTCTCAAAGTTTTTGAATGGAGTCCGTGGGAGGACAAGAGGAGTGTAGGAAAGCCTTAAAAAAGATGAGTTGATGACATTGTTCAGGTGATGGAAAAGCAATAGGTTCGTGTTAGGGTGCGTCCAGATAGTAGGATGCGAACGTCAATCAATCTTCAATCATTCGGTGGCGATTTGGAGCATTCTCCGACGAAATATTCGAATAAATTCCTTCGTTTACCATCCTTACACGGGTTGCGAAGGCATTTATTCGAATATTTTTTCGAATATATTTTTTTTAAATAAAAGTAAACATACAGTTCGTCGGTAGCCTGGAGGTAGAGTCTCCGCCTTCAGATCAAGGGTCCGTGGTTCGATCCCAGGTGCCGGCAAACTCCCCTTTCACGGCACAAGCTTTTAGCTTAGTGTGAAAGGTGTATAAGGTTGTATTTGGGTTTATAACAAACCCAGATATATCTTTTAAAACATAAAAAACATAATTGTAATAAAACTCTTATCTAAAAAAAAAATTTTTTTTAAAAGATAAATCTGGGTTTTGTTATAAACCCAAATACAATCATATACACCTTTCACAGTAAGCTTAAAGCTTGTGTCGTGAAAGGGGAGTTTGCCGGTACCTGGGATCGAACCACGGACCCCTTGTTCACAATCTAAGATTATTTACTGGATGATGTTCGTTTTGGACATTATTATAAAGAAAAAACTTGAAAAACAACGTGTTAAATACTAGAACGTGTCAAAAATGTAAAATGTAATATTCACGTTAGTAAATAAAGCCACAAAGCCATGTTACATAAAACCAAAGTAAATTACAAGAACACAATATCCACAAGTTGTTAAAATAGATATCAGATTACTTTTACTACAAAGACGGTAAGACTAAGGGTTGTTGAAATTAAATTCCTACCACCCAAACTCCAATTTCTTAACATGTGATGAAATGAAACATACATACATAACACATTCAGATAGAGAGAGTAATCTATTGATACCAAATCTCAGTAGAAATATTTGAATATGCATATGTAGGTATATTGTTTTCAATATTCTTTATTTAATGCTCTGAATAATCGTCAGGAAAACGAATTCTTTGTACGAAAACTCTACGAATTACTTTTTGTCATCTTATTCATGAACTCTGTGGAGACTTCAGCATAGAATTTGTATCATACTCTTTCCTGTGAATTAAGAGCATCTCATAAAATACAGGTTTGCATAAAAAATAACGAGTCTTCAATTCAGCGATGAGATATGCCACCCATCCAGAATGTTTTATTTTTTCTTGAGTAACAGTGAACGACTTCCACGTTTATTAAATGCAATTAGACAACCGACTACCCCGTTTGTGGAAGGTGACGAATACATATATTATTTATTCACAAGAATACTACCTATAATATGAGAGCTCCAAAACTTAATGTTCTTTATATTTTGAAAGTTTTCCATAAACAGTTGTAGGTCATTTTAATTATAAGTTTTCTTGCATAAAAGCTCTATAAAGCACTGAGGTAAGATCGAAAACATGTACAAATAGTAGATAGTCCAATATAACTTTTTATGGATTTTATCTGCAAGTTTATAACAAAAAATAATTACATTAGTGATGAAGTTTTAGGGTCACTTTCTGTTACCGATCACGATATAAAGATTACGAGTATGTGGCTATAATTAGATTTACGTATCACGTTAACTGTCACGTGGACATTTTATTCTGAAAGCATTTTTAAGGTTCGACTGTTTGCCTAACAAATAATGTACCTAACATATAAATGTTGGTTGGATGTACGTTTGCACATGTGATCTAATTAATGTAACCCGTTCTTTACGAACAGCCTAGGCTATTAACAATAGGTTTACTGATTGGAGAAGAGCAGTTGATATTTCTCAAACACTGAAGATGAAATATTTTATTAACATAATAATATGCAAAAATAAATAAACTTGTTTTCTCCCTGTTTTTGAATAAATCTCGAAAAATTTAAAAATGTTTGTAACTTATGTAAAACATTCTTTAGGATTGCTTACTAACTGGCAGGTGGTTTTTTGCGAATTCCTTTCACAAACACGCTATATATAAACAAAAAAAGTTGTAAATAAAATAACCGTTTTTGGTAATTCACATTTTTTTTTCTTCACTATAAATTAATTACAAACAATTACATAAAAGGTGAATTAAGAGAAATTATAGTGCTTTTGTTGCAGGGGTCGGCTGGATGCGGTCTGCCCAGGATAGAGAGCTGTGGAGATCAATGGGGGAGGCCTATGTTCAACAATGGACGCAGGGAGGCTGAAATGATGATGATGATGAACATAAAAGGTAAACATTCAAGTTAGATACAATCAATATACAGAGGGCGAGTTTATCGAAAAGGCACAATCTCTTGCAACTAACCCAAAATTTATTCTACTATTTGTTTATATGACAAGAAAGACGTCTTTCGTCTTGTTAGGACATTGTCAATCTGATCTTGAAAATACAACAATATTCATATATATAAGAATAAAACGCTTGTTTTATCTATTTTGCTATGGAATTCTACTATCTATACACCGACACAGTGAATAAAAAAAAGTTGTGTTTCGTTAAAAACCTAATTAAGGCTCTTTCCAATATTGAGTATATCCCAGTGAACATAAAAATACATACAGATGTAGGCTTGCTTATATACACTATCAATGCCAACACTAAAACTGAAAGAAAAAGCTTTCAAGCAATTAAGTTAAGTAAGGTTGTAACATAACTACAGCCACCTTCTAACATACGCGTAGGTACGTATTTTTATTATTTATAGATATATCAGTTAAGGTGTTTTTTTTATTTCAAACAATTCATCAACTTGAGTATTCCCATTTACATTTATGTAGAAAGATTAAAACAAAAAAATACCTGATTTATTCATCCAAATGAAAAATTTCAAATATCATGAAGTGAACTTTGATATTATGAAGTGTACGCTATATACGTCTGAATATATTAACCATTTTTTTCTTACTTCCACAATGAGTAAATTGAGTTAAATGTTTTATATTTTCATCCCTTTCGATGTTTTATTATCTATTTATTATAATCCGAACTGTACTTTGGTTACATTATGACATAATCATTACACCACATCTTGAAACAATAAAAAGATTCGCTTATAACAGTATATTTGCATGCATTCAAGGTTTCTTCGTTGAAGTTGATATCTTCGACCGACGGTTCTTGGTGGAAGTTCATGTTAAATTAATTATAAATAAAACACTTCTTTAGTACTTTCACTGTGAGTTTATTGGTCGCGAGCAGTGATATGTTATACCTAGATTTGCAATCTGAATCTCAAACATGTACCATCAATAAAATCTCGTTGCGGCACTTTGCGCCCTTTGCGGCACAATTTTTATTTAGTTTGTTTAGAACCTCCGTGACAGCATGTCGTCTCAGTGTCGTTGGATTAAATCTCATTAAGTAAAAATGTCGCATTGTGCTTAAATGATATCATAGAAATGCTTTGACTTTTTGATGAACGTTTTGAGAAAGCGAGCACTTCATCGAGTGAAATTTGCCAACAAATCTAGGGAACATGTAATTTGTAAAAAGAATTTTGTTATTGATATGGAATATGTCGATAGTGGGTACAAAAGTAATACACCTTTTTAAACAATGCTACTTGCAGTACTTGCCGAAGTTCGATAATACACATTGTCAGTTTGTAAAAAGCGACACACATATAAATTGTTTGTAGAGATAGACAATATGAGCATGGGATTTATTACTGAAGACAAAGGCCGGTAGATAGAGATGAATATATATATAAGAAAAGAGATGGATATATATTACTCAGGTATTGTACCTCGAAGGGTAGGTACACATTTTTAGAGAATATTTGTATGACATTGCGAATCTAGTTATAACATATCACTGGTCGCGAGCCGACTTTCAAGAGTTTCCGCTCTCATCATCAAGCTAGCGTAAAGTAAAGAAATTACAAGTTAATAAAATCTTGTTTTATTTCAGAATTGTAAGTCACACCTCTCCATAATGTTCTCTGATTAAATATAATAAATAAAAAAAAAAAATATCAAATTTTTGTTTGTTGCTATAAACAAAAGTAAAAACAAAATAAAACAATTAGCTTCATTAACGTTTCATTTCAGGAAAGAAAAACTTTTCAACGATGCCCATTAAAATACGTAAATTGACAAAAGCTTTGTAGAAAAAAATTGATAGCTTGCTGAAATGAAATAACATTGAAAATAAAATGATAATTGTTTTCACATTACTATGGATAGGTACTGTGTTTTTTATAAGTAACGGAATTTATAATCACTTTCCCTTAATTGTTTTGTCTCGAATCCCGCGTTGTGTGTAACTTGAGAATGAGAAATTAATTTCGTATTATTTGCACGGGCGTACTCAGAATTTTTCACAGAGAAAGAGGGGATACATTTCAAATGTTTTGCGAATAACCGATTTTACAAGACATACAAAAAGAGTAGGAGACCTCTTAGATTCCGGACATGTGAGACATTTATTTTATTTAAAATTTCATGTATACCCGAAGTATAAATTAGCCCAAATACACGATATATACCCTCATAATAGGGATCACATTGGCCTTCAGCTGTAATGATCTTTGTAAGAATCGTTTAATTGTCAGTAATAGTAAGCATTACATAGTGCCATGACGGTACAGTAAGTTGGCAGTCAGTGGAATTGAACCCGGTTGTTTCGATTGAATGTCCGTGATTCTACCATCAGTCTACCGACCATTTCTTTTATCATACGTTTCACTCTAACAATACTGTGCACTTTATAATCAAAGTCAAATAAAAATATGCTTTCCTCCATTGCCATAAGGTTTTTATTCCAATCAAAAAAAATGCTTACCAAGTGAGAAAGCAATTGTTAGAGTTGTGTCCCTTTCCAACACATTGCCAGTTTATCATATTAGGTACTATAGAAGATATAATTATGTAGAACTAATTATATGCTAGAAAGGAACAAATTGTCTAAAACTTACTATCTCAGCCGCCACGCTTTTTCAAGGAAATCCGCAGTCTTGTTATAGTATAATGTTTGTACATTTCAATTTGACTATGAGACTCATCGGTTGGTGTTTACTTTTTGTAGTACAGAGAGAACGAATATGAAAATCTGGTGGCAAAAATGCGAGACATGAAAATCTGGTGGCAAAAATGCGAGACAAGAGTCTCATACTCGATCACACCCTCCTTTACACGAGACTTGTCTCTATAAGGAGGATGTTTAGATTTAAGTTTTATCAAATAGTCTATGTATTGTAATGTCTGTATAATTATTGTTAAATAAAATAAATAAAAAAAAAAAAAAATATGAGGAAAGGGGGTAGCTTAGCTGGCCACTTTGTTGATATTCCAATATTTTCAAAAATAATCCCGAAGCATGGAAAAATAACATTAAATCAGACAAAGATTTTCCAGGCTTCACTCTGGCTACGCCTTTGTTTATTCGGGTACAAATTATTTGATACCTTTTATACAGTTTCACTAACCCCAGAGGAAGAGTGGAAATTAGTGAGTTCATTTACATTCGTAGAGTTTAAAGCCCAATTCTCGACTGGATCATGTAACTTTTGTAAATTTGATATTTTGTTTTAATTAGAATTCGGACATAATGTTGAACGATAGAAATCCCCAAGAGAGATATCTAATTAATAAACTTTACTCATAATTGGCAAAAAAGATGAAACTCACAAAACTATAAACATCTGTCAAAAATATTGTAACTAAAAAAAAGACCAAAGCTGCTAATGATACAAAATGTTAATTGCAATAAACTAAATAGCTAAATGTGAATAAGAAAACCAGCTCTTTATTACTTTTTTGTCATTTGACTTTTAAAAATTTGACATGGTTAGGAATTCATGGGTTCTTCTAAGTATATCAGAAACACTTGACACCCTTGCAGTGACCTTAGTCATTAATTGGAACTTCTTAAATACCTAATTTATTTTTGAAATATTATTTTTATCATGAAGAAGTCTGACTGATCCAGACTCTTTTTAGCAAAATTGCCTCACAAAACTACGAACAAATAATAAGTTCTCTGACTCCCGACATATCCGAGAAATTGGTAATTTTAATGTCCTATCATTTAAGGTTTTTGCAGAGAAAGTAATAATGTCGGCGGAAGCCATTCAAAATATTAATTCTTTTAATATTCTGCATTCTTAGTTATGGATTTATGTTTTGAAAGATTTCATAAAAATATTGTTTCAATGAGTACATACAAATAAATTTGTCATGAAATAGATATATTATATTTTCAATAAAGAAAAAATAAACATGATGAAATATCGTTTCAATGAAATGCTAAAATATTCAATATTAAATAATATTATTTCATTAAAGGAAATATTTCTTTGACATATGAAAAAAGGACGCTGGATAAAGCGATTGTATATTTTTATTATTTTATTTGTCGTAAGAAAATATTTAATATACATATCTCAAAAAAATATTAAATCTGTGTTATTGATATTTTTATTTGTTTTGCATAAAAAACAAATTCGCGATAAAGATTTAAAACATCAAATAGATAGCCGTTCACAATTCAACGTTTTTTTTTCATTTGAAGGAAACTATTTTTATAAATGAATAATTTCCGTTCTCAACGTAATACGAACAATATCGAGCATTAATGAAAAATTTCATGAAACAAATAATGGTTCAATTGGCGTAGACCACAATCACTTCGAATGGAGGAGGCTTGGTTCTACCAAAATATACTCTCGCAGCAGCGTTATAGGAAGAAGAAGAAGAACTTACATTAATCTTATTTGTTTATTTAAAATGAAATTGGCAAAAACGTATTTTGTATTCGTACCCATCTTCAAGAGTTCTCTGAATCATTTCGATTAGATCACAAATATTAACAAATAATAATAACATTATATTATTTGTTTTCCATTAAATACTTCTATTGATTCATACAAACAAAAACCGACGAAAATATTTGGAACAAAAAAAACTTACCAAAGTATGGTAATTTAGCTAATTTGATAACAAACAAGCTTTCCTTATTATTCCGAATGAATGGCCCACACCATATTATATATTATGTAGCAACATTACATATTTGTGCAGGTTTATGTATATTTGTTCAGATGAGAGGGCCATATTTATTAAAATTATTACAAGTTTGTAAATATTAAAATATTGTTAATATTTACAAACAAGATATAAATATTAATATTTTGTCACATCATCATCTAGCCCGTCAACGCTCATCTCTGGAGAACAGGGCAGAAATCAGCCTTCTCCATTCAGAGAGTCTCTACGCCAGTTGAATCACCTCTTCCTACGACATTCCTAACGTTCTGATGCCACTGTTATAGAAACGGTGTATTGGGAAAGAGGGATGCCCTAGCCTTTGTGGTTGAAAGCCAACTATCACTGGACATTCTCATAACATGACCCAACTAGAAATATCGTCTCTCCTGTATTACAGAGACTAAAGATTTTTGCTGAGTGCACTGGTGCACAATATCATGTGACATGCTCATACCATCTAACATCCAGAATCTTTCTAAGATACTTTTTCGAAATAAGAATCTTCTGCTATTGAACCTTTGTTTGGCACCAAGATTCACAGCTATATGTATATAAGTATTGGGATTATACAGGTATTTAACAGGCAGAATTTCGACTTGACATAAAAATAATTTTGAAAAAAAAAATGTTACCGCTCATACGTTTTGTTTTCAATTTTGGGAATGTGACCAAGCATTAATATGCAATACAATTAGTTTTTTTATTCATTTAATACTTTTGTGATTGAGTTAGTTTGTAATAATGTTGGCATGACCTTTATATAAGTTCCTAATAAAATTATTATCAAATTATATGATGACAAATAACACGCAAACTTATTCCACAGAGCGACGAATAACGAAAAAAATATTTGTAATGGAAAAACATAATGGAAAAGAGTAGAGGTAGTATTAAGTTTGGTAGAATAGCAGATCTCTACATATATAATGTAAGGTGAATTAACCTTAGGTAGAAAATTTAGTTGAATTCCCAAAGAAAATTCAGGTGTTTAATGAAATATTGAAAAGGTTCATAGATGTCCTGAATATATTATAACGCTGTTAGTTTTCTAGGCACTTCTTTTTTATAATTGTGTATTTTTTGGTACAATATTACTTATTTGGGTTTATACCATAGAAACCTAACTAAATCCCTTAACACCATCTCAGTAAGCAATTTGTTTTTGTCGTAAAGTCGGTCGAGATAGAGAGCGATTCTAACCTAGGAGTTCTCATTACTCGAGTCACGAAAGTTGGAAGCACTACGAGATTACCAGGCTAACTACTACCGTGTATCTTCATTTAGAGATATTTAGCCTGTGAAAATAACAAATCAGTACTGAAAACCTACCAAAAAAATAGAACCTAGATATAAAGTTTAAGTTTTTCATGTGTTCGTTACGTAAATCAAAGCACCCCGTAAATCAATGTGCCATATTATACGGTTGAATTCAATGTAAACAAATTACTTAGAAACGTTTGATTTCCTCTATTAAAGAATTTTCAATATCATGCGACCACACCTTTGGCAGACTCACCAGAGATTGCAAGAGTGCGCCTGTGGAGAAACACAGCGGAGAACATACAACGGGCAATATTTAACAGCCCAGTGGAAGCCCTGCCTCCGGGCCATGACCTACCATGGTCAATGTGGAAAACCCTCAACAGAATCAGAACAGGAGTGGGACGCACTAGAAAGAACCTTCAGAGATGGGGTTTGGCTGAGAGCACGGCGTGTGACTGTGGAGAGGAGCAAAACACTGGACACCTCCTGACATGTCCAATGGCTCCCAGACAGTGTCACTGGGAGGAATTCGTGGGGCGAACTCACCTAGGGGGAGCTGCAAGAGAGGTCATTGCTTTCTAGGAGGGAATGGGAGTGTAGATGTGGATTTGGTGCTTTTATTATTTGTCGTTTGCTGACCGACACGAAAAGAAGAAAAAGATAACTCAATCATTACAGCAATATTGAAAAATGTTTTTCACTAGAGTAATATATGTGTTTGCTATTTTTTTAAAGAGATTTATTAAACTTCTCTATAGCCTCTAGTGAAACTGAATAAAGGCGAATTTGAAATGCGCCGGCGCACATACATAAAGAAAGTATTTCCATTGTGTTGCCCTTGTCTGTTCTAATCCTGTGGGACATGATTGATGAGAAACCAATAAATGTAAATCGAACAATTTTCATATGAAATTACAATAGTGAATAGAAGTAATAGTTGTAATTTAGAATGAATTTTATTGTATAAAAGGTTTAATGAAATGTCATAAGATATTTACGAATGTGAGTACCTACATAAAATGTGTTTGAAGTTACAATGAGAATATCCTTCCCAACCCATCCTCCTTTTTTGAGGAATATTTTCTCTAAATGAAAATCATCTAGAGAAAATATTCCAAGAAATGATGATTTAATATTATTGAGTTTTGATCAGAAAAAATCAAGTATGATATATCATTTATAAGAATATTGAAAATTCATATATTTTTCAAAATCATCTATCTAATATCTTTGTATCTATACCATCACGACATATCCCACTAATAGGGTATCCAGCGTCTTAATATAATAAGCGTATAAGTTGTCCTCTTCGTGCTTTTAAAAAATTAAGACATTCAGGATGATGGGTGACATATCTCATAGTTAATTGAATATTTTAAGCGTCATATTCTTGATATTTTGCGAACATTGACATTCTACAGGACATTAAAAAAAATGCAGAAAAGAGAAAAGAACACATTCTTCGCCAGAAACTTAGTGAAACAAAAGTATTATAAATTTTCATGTGATTTTTAAATATAAGACATTTTCAGTTGAAAAAGCTTTATTTGAAATGTGTAGGTACTACCTCTGCTGGAATCACATGAAAAGGAAGAGTAGATAATAAATAATGACATAAAAACGACTGAAAATTCAAGTCAAATTAAGAATGTCATGTTCCAGGGATCCCCGTGGAGTTACGTCGGTCGTTAATAAAAATAAGACTCTCTGTAACTTTAAATGTCGACCCCTTAAGGTCTTTTCACATTTAAATGAATAACTGTCAACTGAGATTTCAATTTTCTTAGAAGGTAAATTATGTTAATCACCAAAGTCAGATACTTTAGTGATTTTATGTCAATCGGATACTTCTTAGAACACGAAACGAAAGGCAAACTCTTAAGTGATTACATGTCGATAAAATGTATGATTTTCTATGATTATTTCTATTTCGAGACTAACATAATATAATAGAAATCAAAACACAAAGCACCACTATGGAACTAAAGATTTTTGTCGTCGGTATAATAATAAATAATTTATTAGTGAATTTGGTATCTAATACATGTAGTTTCCACGATAAAACGCTCTTTTTCCACTAGATACGAGTACCTACAAACTTTGTCTAATATTTGATTCATTTACATGGCTATTTTATATTCTTACTGTAAATCTAAATCATTTCTTATCGTGTATGTATTGCCGCCAGGTACCTAGTTAAATTAGCCAGTTAATTGAATCTTTGGGCAGTAAGTTAAATGCCGGTTTTCTATTAAATGCCAAACCGTTTCGCTGAATCACAATCACAAGCAAAAGTTCAACATTCTGCCTGATCGAAGTTATCGCGATTTATTTTTTTCATTATTTATGTGGCGCTAGAATAATTATTAATATAGATTAATGGGTAGGTATAAAACGAGTATAATATTAAAGAATGCAGTATAAAAATTGCATGAAAAAACTAGTCAGATGAAGATATCATATCTGAGAAGTATCCAACTAATGAGCTGATGCAAACATTCATGTGTAAAAGTGGTTTTCCAGCAGAAAAAAACTAAAAGGTCTTCTGTAATTTGAACGTAGGCAGTAGTAACAAAAATATTATTTTTTGTGCAAGTCTTACAAAAATGAGATACGTCAACTCCCAGGAGTAAATTTAAAAACAGTAGATATATTTTATACACAGCAACCACTACCTACTAACAGTTCAGAAATAAAAATAACTCTGTTTAAGTACAGGTTTATTTTTATTACGCGGCGGCAGAATTGCCATCCACACTTCTCAGCATTATACAACCAGATAAGTCTCCATATGATCAGTCATGGTCACACAAAAACTTAACAGTCTAATGCCGGGAAAAATTCACCTATCCAGATATACAGGATATCAAAGGATTAGGCTCAAAACGCGGGATCAAAATACCAGCATTGTGCCTGAAATATCTGTGATCAAAAACCTTTTTACAATATTACAAGTGTTTATTATAATAGATTTTTGAATTTTAATATACAAATTAACCGGTAAATCTAATTTTTGTAAATTATTTATTAAAGGTTTCGGAGTTACCCTGTAGCTGACATGACTAAAGGTATTATATAAACGGACCTAGAATGCCAAATATTTTTTATTTCTCCTGCTAGTTCTGTATATTTACGTATTTTTTCTGCGACGGTTGTTTGTATATTATGTGTATTTGGGACAGCGATATCTATTAGGTACGTTATTTTATTACGTTTATCATGTAATACTAAATCGGGTCTATTATGATGTATTTGTCTATCTGTTATTATGGTTTTATCATAATAGAGCCTGTAATTTTGATTTTCTAAAACCGGTTCCGGGTTGTATTTATAATAAGGTATTACTATTTGTGAGTTTAAAAGATTATGTTTAAGGTTTTTAATAAAACAAATATTATAATTATTGAGTATTTTAGGTTCTAGTTAGATCTGTAGTCTCCATAAAAAGTGAGACTTGGCTGAGTCAAATTTTGAGAACGTCCAAAAATAATTGACCAATAAAAATACTGTTATTTTGTCTACAAAGTTTCCGACGGCCTGGACATCCTTCTTTCAGAATATAAAGTTACTATCTAGTTTCTGACCTGTGCTTCTGTGAGAATTGTTGAAGGGCGAATGATATTTAAAGTTGATTTATTATTTATTTTATTCTTCACTGTACATTGTTTACAATAATACAAATTAAAACAGTTATCCTACAAAATATCAGTTATACAATTAAATTTAAAGTTTTATGCATCTTTATCAACCTGCCATCTATTTTTTTTTTTTTTTTTTTTAAATAATATTTTTTTATTCAATCAATATCAATATACAAACGTTGAAACAATATATCACCAATTAGCTTCAATTAAGTTGCAGCAGCCTCACTAGGTTGCCCTGTATCGAGGCGTGCTGCGTAAAAATATATATAAAAAAAAAAAACATACATTCAACATCTTACAAAAAAATAATAATGTATAAAAATAATCACATCAGCAAATTAATAAATCGATAACAAATGAAAAAATGGATGAATGAATAAAAGAACAAATGTACAAATGAGTAAATGAATAAACGAACAAATGAATAAATGAATAATTGAATAATTGAATAAGTGAATAAGTGAATAAGTGAATTAATGAATAAATGAACAAATGAATAAATGAATACATGAATAAACTAATAAATAACAGGTTAAAATAGATAAATATATGCCAACAAACAAATTAATCAATAAATAAATAAAGTAGTAAAAGAACAAATGTACAACAAATTTGAATAAGTATTTTCAATATGTTACATTGAACAGGATATCCAGCCCTTCAGACCTCCCCAATTCAGACCGCCAGTGAGGACAATTTTGGTTTGAAAGTACGGATAAGTAGGAGTTAACGATTCCTGAGATATCCGGATGTGAGGTGGATGTCTCTTCAATGAACAGGGTAGCCTATTCCCAAAGATGTGGCAGATATATGAGATTTCTAATTTTTGTTCCTTACTAATATGATTGTAAACATACCAGTTTCTACTGTAGTACTGAATGTGAATTTGCCTAACACCATTTACAATATTGTAATTAGTACGTGACTTACTTTATATCAACATGAAATATTAGACGTCCAAGATAAAAGGTAAAAAATCGTCTGCGGTATAGTTATTTTAACGGAAAAGCATTACAAAAAATATATAATAATTCATATTTTCTGAATCATTATTTGTCGAACATGATTTGTGTTTTCCTTTGAGAGTAGGAATAGCGTGATGACATGACTTTCTTATGTATCGTTATTTCTTATAGATCAGAAAAACGAGATTGTGCCTAATGCTTTTACAGTAAATGTAAGCACTGAGAAAATTTTCAGTCATTAATCATTTCTTTTGAAGTATGTTAGCAGTGGCGTGCCTTCCATATTGTAATAATTATATAAGCATACACGCAAACTAAAATTCTTAGGAAAATATTACTTATCAAAAATTCAAAAATTATTTTTATAAAATTGGAAATAATGTTAACGTTATAGGTTGGTAGCAGGATTCGAAGCTCGGATATTCCAATCGAAAGTCTAAGACACTTTCCAAGTAGGTACTATAATTATGAAAACACTTAATACATTATTATTTATAAAATAATACGTTCATATTAAGAGACTTGAATAGTCAAAGTAACGTAAAAAATTCTCACTAGGTAACTTTGTTATCCAGACCTTCAAGCTACATATTTGATCACTTGTGCAGATAATTTTTGGTATGTTTGAATCCTTAACTTCTAAGAATTCTAAGTAAGAAGATATAGTCCCAATTATTTTCTTCTTTTTTTGCAACAAAACTTATTACCTGGCTGCTAAATTTACAGTGTTCTCTTGTGACAGCATTTTTCTACGTTAATGAAATTTCTATGTATTTCAGGTACGGCACGAAGTAAGCATGTGCTGAGCAGTGTCCTTAAAAATATAAGTATCAGGGTGTAAGGAGGTTGTTTTAGAATGTTATCAAAATAGGTTGTATGAAAAGTCTTGTTCCATCACTGGTATTAGAACGTAAATATTACTTATATAATGTCTATCGCAAAAGGATTTTTTACTCAGATTTTTTTCTTTGTGTTAATGAAAAAGCACCTTTATAGGAAATGTGTTTCATTGTATAATACAAGATAATAGACGGGTTACTTTATTTTAATTTAATTAGTTAACAATAAAGCGTAAATAGCTCCATAAAATAATTAATATAAAACACTTGTTTGTTTTCTAAAAAAAAAGTGTTTGTAAAAGATCTCGTATAAAACAGTGAACATTTTTAACTCAGCGACGAGAAGTGCCAACCATCATGAGTGTCTTAACTTTTATTGACCCGTTGACGATGACTTGAACGTTTATTTCATGCTAGTTACCCATTTGTGACTTATGCTGTGATATGTATGAATGTTTAGTATTGGTGCGTCTCACAGTGTAGAGAGTTATTATTGACCTACTTCACAAGAAACGTGGTCTCAAGGGGTTGATGGATACAAATTTTCGTTTGTACTAATTTCAAATATTTGTTACTTAAGTTTAAAATACAATGACATTTCTGTAAAACCAAACTATGCAATATATTTTCGGTCGAAATATTTTTCATTTGTAATATGAAATGTCTAAAAAGCCATCTGAAAATCCGGTATTTAGAGCACGAAGCTTGTAGAAAATGTACCAATTGTTCATGTTATTAAAAAAGTCTATCTATCTATCTCTAGCAGTATAAAGAGGAGTAAAGTATATCGCATTTACACCATCAGTTTGTAAAGAAAAGGGAAAGCCATTTCAGAATATTTATGAGGCTGACTAACAGAGAATTCATGACAGAACACGGATCACGTTTATTATTTATGTTTATATCTAGTGGGTAAACATCTTTCATCTGAATTTTTTAAAGAAGGAATTTCTTTTATATATTCCATGGTTATAATGAAAAAATAAGAACAAAAATATTCCAAGAGAGGTGGCCATCATCTCGGTCAGGAGATTTGCAAACTTAGAGAAAACACTGAGAGATATAATATTATTGGCCGGGAACTTCATGGGGTATATTGTTAAATAGGTTTATTAAATATCTTAAATCATCTTTACTTTAGTTAACCTGAATATAAATAAGAGCAAGAGTAATTGAAAGTTGACTTGCGAAAAACAAAGATAGATTGGTTTAGAAGAAAACTTTCAAAAATTTGTCGTTTCAAATGTATTTCAATCGTGAATGATCTATCATATAATAAAAAAAAGTAATAATAATAAACTCTTTATTGTTGTAATATAAAAGCTTTATACAATAAGCTTGTTTACCGCCTGGAGGCGACTCTTCGAGCAAAGCTGTATATAAGTGTGACATTGTTTAACAATAGCAGAGAATTAATATAGAAAACAAAATAGAGAAATTAATTAAGGGAAAAAATTAGGTACTTAAGTACTAAAGAAAATAATATTACTATAATGTTTAGCTGAAAGATGGAACAGCTGGAAAATAAAACCTCCATGAAATACTCTATCTTTTGTCTACACCGAAAAAAAAGAGGATTTAGATAAATAAATGAGTATGATAGTAATGTTTAGTTGCGTATTTAATACAGATTAAAAGTTGTAATATACATAGATAGCTAAATTAACAAAGGATTTATGGAGTTTACCAAAGTCATATACGACCTCTGCCAATATAATAATTTAAAATTATTATGTAACGTTGCCAAAATCAACGATAACCTAACATAAAACATTTCTGACCTTTGTAGCGGGTCCAGAAGACAAACGTAAACGTACATAAATATTAGAGAAAATCATAATACAGGGGATATTTCGAGAGAAAATTTGTTACGAACTTTTACGGTTCGATAGATAATGATCCACTTTTATAAAAATATTTTTTTCGAATATGTTTTTGTTATAAACCTAATTACAATTTTATATACATTTCACAGTAAGGAAACAGCTTCTGTAGTGAAAGGACAGTTTGCCTGCACCTGGGATCGAAGCGCGCATCTCTTTCACATAAGGCTGAGATTCGTATTAGTTTTGTTTTTTGATATTTAAACCATCAGCAAATGACAAATTTACATGCAATTTTGTTTTTTGATATCGAAACCATTAGCAAAAATGACATGTTTACATGCAATAAATACGAGGGTATATCTATCACTGAACGAAAATGAAGCAGCCAACAAAAATTGTTTCAAAATATTTTCATGAATTCATTTCGTTAGGGTTGTAAAAATGAGTCATTCAGAATCAATTTGAGTTGAGAGATCACTCTAGCCGTGTTCTTAAGTCTTACCTAGAAATATCTTAGAAACATTATAGATGTATGATTTTTTTGGTTTATTTTTCTATATTGTTTTTTTAACATGTGTGTAAAGTCTGGTAAAGAAAGTAATTTTGTAAACTAAAATCCTCTTATATTTTACCTTTTCTTAACATAATGTGTTATATCAGTTATCATTAATCACCGAGAAAACAACAATATCATTATATCATAATAGCTAAAATACTATGGATATCCCTTATATGAGAATTATGAGGCAATTATTATTTATTTAAGGGTCTCATATTGAAACCTCTCCGATACTGTGTGACTTTTATTAATGGAATTTTGATAGAAAAGCTTCGATCCATGATATTCTAAAGGTAATATTATGATGAAGGATATTATTATAAACACCTTGTTGATAAATGAAGATGACAGTTTGTCATAATATGACACGCTATCACCTTTATAATATATACAGTATAAAGGGTCTTTTAAAGTCAACACGCAGAACATGTCATCGTATTTCATAACGACAACTATCTTGAAGGCTAATTATTCCAGACTATTTTGAGGTATCTTAAATATTAATTACTAGATATCCTTACCCGGCGTCGCCAGGGTGAATTTCATAATTTTTTTCGTGATGGCAACAATGACAGCGGAAATGTCATACAAACGTCACTTTCATACAAAAATACAATCCGAATTTCCGACTTTTCCGTTAGATTTTTCCAAATATTTTCTTTCATGCAAACCGTCTCCTGACACAACAAAAAGAGAATCATCCAATTCGGTTCAGCCGTTTTCAAGTTATGGGGGAACATACATGGTCAACTCATTTTTATTTATTTATTTATTTTATTCTTCACTGTACATTGTTTACAATAATACAAATTTACATAGAAAATATCATTTATACAATTCAATGTACAAAGGGCGAGTTTATCGCTAAAATGCGATGTCTTCCAACTAACCCGGATTATATACTCGTAGATTAAAGATTGACATTTTAATTACGCTTTTTCTTAAAGATGTGCTTTTAATAATAACTATATTAATATGAAGATTAAAACAATGACTAGAGTAGGTATATTCTCAAAATCAAAAACAAATGAATATTAAAAAAAAACACATAGAAAACAATTTCATTGCATTCAGCAGATAGTGAAATTTTCTTTTCCCATTGATTTTCACTCACATATTAGTGAAAAATGTCGTCTATATGTATATATGTATATGAATGGTCACTATCAAAGCTTCACCGCGTTTTGCATATTATTTATAAGTATAGTGAGTGCCTCGTTGCGTCCAGAGATGTGACGTATTTGAAATAAAAGTATTTAAAATACAAATACAAAATACAAAATATGTATTTGTATTTTGTATTTCAAATACCTTTTTGTAAAAAGTATTTTGTATTTTATTTGAAATACTTTTTTTGAGTATTTTGTATTTTACACAAAATACTTTTACAAAATACCTTTTTATTGTTTGAAACAAAATTCTGCCATTAATTGATATGCGCGTACGCAAGCTTTTTTTGCCAATTTGTTGAATTACAAATACAAAGTTTCCATTAGAGTACTCCATGTTTGAGATATACACACATAATAATGATGACTGAACAAATTATACATGACGCCGTTTAATGATCCATGGCCATTTCAAGGGCGCTGTGATTTCTCTTGAATGGTAGCATTTTCAATTTTGTCTGAAGGCAATCTATTCCAGGCAGATGACGCTGCGACTTTGTTTCTTCTTTCTGCAAATTTAGAGGTATTTGCTCTTTTGAGTTCAACGAGTTTAAGAAGCTGAGCACAGCCTTCGCCACACATTTTCGTCAGCGGAACAGCTCAGTGGGTGGTGTGCTGCCTTGTGGACAGTGAGACACAGTTTAAACACCAGTATCTCTAGGACTCTCAGTTAGTGTAGACTTCTTAGTAGTGAAGTTATGTGGCAGCTCTTATTCTCTCTGTAAATGATCCGGAGGCAACATTAAAAACCATCTGAAGACGATAAGGAAGAGTCTGGAGCAGTCCTGTATATAATATGATGTTACAGTAGTCCATACGATTTCAGATTTGGATTATCCATTCTGATTTATTTTGCAGCCCAAGTCAGGAATTCTCTTACCTGCTTGATGATACTCAATCCATTTATGACAATTTTCGGCTTATCTCTTAGATATTATACATAGATAACAACCGTACTAGAGGGTTATTCCCGAGTTAGGTCACTTAAGTCAGCCTAGAACCAATTCGTAAGCGTTGGGACACCTTTCTCACTTCTTCCGATTAGATTTTGCACAATGTTGCATTGTGTAGACATGGTTCTCCAATCGATTTTGACATCTGCACCCAAATCCGGTTAAACAATAAAAAAAAATAGTAAATATTCTAAACATTAATTACCTATTTAGCTTCAATGTATTCGTTTGAAAAAAGCATAATTCTAAACATCGAAATCAGGGGTGTGTTTGGCCGACAATGTACAAGAATCCTACGATTTTTCATGTTTTTTTTTCAATATTTCGAAAAGTTAGATAAATTTCAAAAATATTAGTGCAGCAAACTGTAAATTTTTTGTTTTATTCATGGATATTACCCGATTTATAAAATCACTTTTTTGTTAAAATTTCTCATTTTTAGAAGTCAAAAATCACCAAAAGAACTCGATTTTTGTTTATTAAAAAAGCTTTGCCAAAATCCATAATATTTATTTGGTTGATAGGTACGATGAATAAAAGTTAAAAGTATATATATTTTGTAAACAATTTGTATTTTGATATAACAAAGAGTACCTACCTAAATAAATCTCGTCAGTCGACTATTTAGTTTTTTTTAAGCAAATAACTTATATTGGCAACAAAAAATTGTTTTTTTTATCAAATCAAAATGTTTTCAAGGGTCAACAAGTTTTGCGAGTTTTTCTACCAAATGAATATTAATAAATATAATAATGAATTTCCCGGGATTCCCGGGAATCCCGGGAAATACATTTTGAAATTTCCCGTTTCCCGGGAACGAAAATAATCCGGGAAAAATAACCCTCTAAACCGTACATTTTGTCATGACTTAATTTTTTTTTTCTATTTTGACAGTTCTTCTTAAGGCTCATCCTCATTGTCTGCAAGCAATGATATATCGAATCATGTCAACCCTTTCTCCATTTATGTATACTCTTGTCCAGTTTTTCATTCATCAATGGCATTCATCAATTGTCTGCAAGCAATGCTATATCGAATCATGTCAACCCTTTCTCCATTTATGTATACTTTTGACCAGTTTTTAATTTCAATCAATGGTTTAAATATTAAATACTTTTGTCTTACACCTTGTTCGACTATTTGTAAAAAGTATTTTAAAAAGGTATTTTATAAAAGTATTTTGAAAATACGTATTTTGTATTTTGTATTTATATACCATTTTGAAAAAGTATTTAGTATTTTGTATTTGAAATACAAAAATTCAAAAGTATTTGTATTTTGTATTTAAATACTTTTTTGAAAGTATTTTGCACATCTCTGGTTGCGTCTCATGGACGGGTAGCAGGGGCGCTTATTCGGGTATTTCATCGGAGAGGTTGGTTATATTTTTAATTGTGTTATATTTGCTTAGTTATTTAATTGTCGTATTTTTCTTAGTATTGCCCCAGAACAGATTTTGGTCTAGTGGGGCAATATATTCCATAATGATGTTTATATGTTATTTTTGTATGTAATATTTTTGGAAAATAAATTAATATATATACAAGAATGTTAATTGAAAGTTAAGTTCAGATTGCGTTTGGTACTATGTGAACAAAAACGCTAGACACGATGTTTTAAACATCTTTTGAATCTTCTTACACAATGGCATAATGTTCCATTAATTATAATACCAGAGTGTTGAATGAAGAGGTCATCAAGCACAATAGTGCTCTGGTTTATTTTCAATGTTTCCAGTAGAACTTTGTAGACAAATATCGAGAATATGAGCTTCAAAGTATTTATGAAGAGTTAGAATTGTTGAGCTTAATACACTATTTAAGTTTGATAACTGTAAACTTATAACATAAAGTATCTTATTTGAAATAAGTGGCTTTAATATAGTTAAACTTGTTGAACTTTAACAGTATTAAATGTTCAAAATATAATGTAAAATTTCATTAATTGTATCGGCATTTACTTTGTAACACTTCATTTTAAATTATCAAATAAAATAAAATAAATATTTATTATTTTTGTTTCGTGTTACTGTTGAGTAAGACTAACGCACGACCGGTTTCGCGGACTCCGAGTTCGCATCATCAGGTGCTGATCTATACTATAGTATAGATCAGCACCTGATTGATAATTTATAATGTAAAACTTTAAAAGATGATATCATTTGACTCTAATGAATATTAAATTTTCTATCTAGATGTTATTAGAAAAGGATCTTGTTAATAATAATAATAATAATAATAATAATAAAAGATGATTTGTATTTGGCGCTGTTTCATGGTCCGTGACCATCTCAAGAGCGCCGTGGCTTTTTAGTTAAGTTGGAAGCATCTTCTAGGTCAAACATGAAGTTCATGTAGCGCTGCTGCCACTGCAGAGGACTCTCCATCTTTATTGGTATCAGTTCTCTGCCTCAGGCCATCCCATATCTTGGTCATGGTGTCGTTCGTCTCTACGTTCTTGGGATGACTCTGGCGCCATCCACGAAGAGTGCAGATTTTCTCGATAGCCGACTCGAAGTATTTCTTTTCGAGCGTTCCACTTTGGTTGACATCAAAGAAAACGTTGGACACATAGAGAAGCTTCTTCTTACGGAGATCTGAGATAGGCATCGTGGTAGACAAAACAGTGTTTTTGTCTCTTTCACCCGCTGTGTTGTTGCGAGTAGTCGGTGTTGTTATCCTTCTCTGTTACATTACTGGACATACTCTGATCACTACACGCTGGCACTTGTATAGAGTGATTCCCGGAAGGGGATGATTTTTTTAACACGTGTTTTGGCAATAGAAGCGGGAATGCAACACAAAATGATGACTTGTTAAAGTTTTGAAGAGACAATCAACAGTAATGAATATTAATTTATTTCGAGTTTTGATGAAGTTTAAGAGATGATGAAATGCAAAAACTACGCGGTTTTGAAATGTTAGCGTGCACAAGAAAGTTCAGCACTATGGGACCGATATCTTTCGTAAAATCAAATTATTTATAGGAGCGGTTTGATTTGCGTGGCGGCAGCCAAACGGCGCGCAATCCACTTTGTTCTTTAACGACATCTAATTTCATAATCATTTCATTGAGTTTTTTTTTGTACAATATAATGATTTAGAAGTAAAGGAAATCTTAATTCATATTTAAAAAAAAAAAGATATATTTGGGTTTTATTATCTACGTTATAAAAAAATATGTACGAATAGTTGTAGGTCCAATACAAACCAATCCAATACAAACTGTGCCTTATAGTCTACAAAGCTTTGAACAAAATGGCACCTCAGTCACTTTCTGAACTCTGTGTTCTCAAAACACCTGCAAGTAGACCTCTACGCTCAGCTAAGACATCCACCAACATGCTGGACGAAAACAACAGAGCAAACAAGTCCTGCTTCTATGATAGGGCTTTTGGCGTCGCAGGACCCGTCATTTGGAACCGACTCCCCGAGGACCTCCGTAAAAACCAGCCGATTACAACGTTCAGGAGCAAGCTGAAGACTTCGCTCTTCCAACATAGTTTCCCGCGCCCTTGAGATGGATACTCCATTAAACGGCGCCGAATAAATCATCCAATATAATAATAATAATAATAGGTAGGTTCAATCGTTTGAGCTTTATACGAAAAAATTATACATAACCATTTGTATAATATTTATAAAATACTTAAAGTATCCAAAAAAAAAAATTTACACTGAACTCAAAGATAGAAAACATATAAATGGAATACATTAACAGCGACAACTGAACCAAGAACATTTCTTATTAAAAGCTTATGATACTCTTAGTAAGCTCAGATAGAAAAAGTGTTAATGCATAATCTGTTCACTGAGCTAAAATGAGCTTTTTCGCTTCCAAAAAGAGAGTGAAATGATGTCACCATGTCGTCACTTATTTTGAACATGAAAAAGCATTAGATACTGATTAGAATATTTGAAGACAATTATAATTATTATAAGATGATTTGAAATTTATTCAAGATTTGTAAATCAAACTGAATCAGATTTTCTTGTTAAAATACTACACAGATCAATTATTAAAATTCTAGAAAAACGACGTACAAAACCCATGGATAGTTAATTAAAAATATTCTGCAAATTCTAGATAAGAATGTCTATATTTCCAGATAAACCAATGAGAAGGGTTGAAAAACATTACACCCCTACAATTCAAAATACTCCAACCTTAAGAATCAATATTCCGTATTATCTTGGTATTTTTCCGTCGTGTTCTGAATTCGTTCTCTTTAATATCGGCTTTAGAATTTTATGTGACATTGTGCGGTCTACATTTTACTTCTTTCAACAATAGAAGTACTTAAGTGTCTACTTAGATTTTAGAAGAATTCAATTTAATATTTTTTTTTCAATAAATAACACAACCAATTAACACGTGTAATGAAAACAGAAGAAAAAATATTGACAATATTCTTGAAAGACGAGATGTCTCCTTCAATAAAAATAAAGAGATCAACTTTTAACTATAATGTAAACATTATATAGGTATGTGTTGTACAATTCAATATAAATCAGTATTATTTCGATTGCTTGGATAATTTTTTTTACTAAAGATCTATCTAGTTTTTGTTATAAGCCCAAATACAGCCTTATACACCTTTTACAGTACCTAAGCTAAAAACTTGTGTCGTAAAAGTGGAGTTTGCCGGCACCCAGGATCGAACCATGGACCCCCTGTTCACGAGACCGAGACTCTAGCTCCAAGCTACCGACGAACTCTTGTGAATATTTCTTTGATATCCCCATTTTGGGGGCAATAATATGAGAATAAAGTATAGTAATAATAATAATAAAGGCAATTTAAATTTGGCGCCGTTTAATGATCCGTGACCATCTCAAGGGCGCCATAATAGTATAAATGTATGAAATTTTGAACACAAGAGTATACTCTGCCCGATTTCCTTAATTTTACAAATATATGTACATAATATTATCTACATAGTTCGAACATAATATATACAGGATAGGCAAAGAGAGAAAAGCACCATTGACAAATCTCAGTAGAAATACTTAAATGTTTTTTTGTTTATTACCTTTTTTTTTCATTATAGTATCTACATAATTCATAGCTGAATATATCTTTTCAAACAATTCAAATCATCTCTCCCACATATCTTCATTCTCAGGACTCCTACGCTACTGTTAATCCACCTTTACATGTATATTTGTCCAGTTTTCATTCTACTTACAACAATTATTAAATAATTTATGCTTCTACATCCTACGCTCCGTTTCTGTTACATTTCCCTCACAAAATATTTTAAATTATAATATTGTTTCAAAAATAAAAGGTTGCTATTGTTTGTATTAAGCAAAACTCTGCTAAATGTCAAAGTTTATAATAATTTATACAGACGAATAGAAACAATACAATGTTTTGTTTTATATATTATTCGCGATTGGAAATGAGTAATTGTTATACAGCCACAATACAAATTATTTATACTAAGCCAGAGAATTCTACACACCTTTGGAAATTCGGCTTTGTTAATATTTAAAAATTAAATATCTTAAAAAAATAATAGAAATGCTAGTAATTACATTTTCAAAACATATTTATTTTTTTATACGGCGTAAGCCTTTTACATGTTAATTCAACAGTATAATAGACAACAAATACAAACAGATGCGATAATCAAAAATCACAAGTCCAATTAAGAGTAGTCAAGTTAAATTTAGAGAAATTGATTAAAAACAAACAGTCAAAAAATAAAATAATGCAAAACAGAAGAAGTCAATAGTTCTACGGTAAATAAATTACATCAATTATGTCAATGCAATATATTATGAACCAAAGGTTAATTTGCCTTAAGAATACATTGGAAAAGCAAACAAGAAATCGTTCAAACAATCCAATATTTGAGCAATCTATCACAAACGTATTACATAGGTATATTACGTCTGAAATTTGGCTTTGTCATAGGAAATATATGAGCTTGGGTTGATAATAAACCCAAACACTCTCATTAAGCAATATTAGCTTGTACTGTTAAAATAGAAATGGTTGGTAACAGGAGAAAATGAAGTCAGGATATCTGGATTGAAAATCTGAAACTTCATCATCAAGCTCCCGGTCAATTCACCGGTACGGACTTTAGTTGTGAAAGAATTGTATAAATTGTGTGGATTAATATACCTCTTAATAATAATCTGGACAATTTATTCAGCGCCGTTTTGTGGTACAAACCACCGCAACGGCGCATTTTCAGTTTTTTTGTTGTTGTTTATTTATTGTTATTTTCAAATTTCAATACATTTTATAAATTTAATTTAACTATTAATGCATTTGTAACTGGCACAAATTTGAAATATGAAACAATTATGTGAGTTCCAATTGTAGGTATTCTTATTTGTCACAAATTTTATCCACTAGTTCATTTGTTTTTAAAATATGTAATTTTTAATTAGTTTGAAAATAATTATCTTTATAAAACTATTGAAACTAAAAACAATGTATTAAAATTTTGTTATTTTGAATCATTATTAGATAATATTTTAATTTTTTAAATGAGACGTCAGAGGTTTCAGGCAGCCACTACGAGCGCCATCCACCTACTTAGTTTGTTATAAAAATCTCCTGAATGTATTTTCAATACTTTTTATATTATAATCCTCCTTATTAGGTAGGTACTATCTTATACAAGCTGATATAAGGCTATAAAAATAAATCATTGATGAAATGTTCCCTGTGGATTAGTTGCTTACGCTTTGGGAAACAGTAGGTGTTAAATGAATATAGGGATTATTGGATATCATAAAAGTGAACGGTCGTCAGGATCACCATAATGTAATAAAAGATAATGAAAATCTTTACCGAAATCACTAATAATAAGAAATCTATATCAAATTAATATCACGTAAGTATTCTATTTTTCTCATGAAATATATTTGTCCTTCTATTTTACTGTTAGTACAGTACCCCCAGTAGTTATGATTTTACACGCGACGAAAAATAAATAAAATGACCTTACTGTGATATCACTTATTTTATCTTCTTATAAAATAGTGTCGCTGACTAGAAATATTTGTGACGACCAAAAAGTATTTTTTTCACCTACTTTGTGTAATCCAAATATGACAAACAAATATTTTTGTACCAAAATGAAACCGAAAGATTTTAGAAAATGTGGATACCTACGCGTAGAACAAAAATATTGAAAACTTGTGATTTTTTGAGGAATAATTTTCATACTTATTCAACATATATAAAAAATATGCCAAACTGATAAATACATCAAACACTTTGTATGTTTGACAAACGTTGTACACACAATCATCGATAACCTTTTAATTAATACGTCCAACACGTTCAATTTGACAAATTGTTTGATCACTTTGAAACCGAAAGTGGAACAAATTCTTTTATTAAAATTTACTTTTATCCACGAAATCAATATCTTTCACTCTTTCGTCTATGTTTTCGAGTGTTTATCTTTTATGGTATTCGTAAAACATCACATAACAAGACATTTAACATTTTAAATTAGAGTAAAGTCTCGGCTTCATGCACATGAGGTACGCGGTTCGATCCCAGATGCCGGCAAATTCCCCTTTTTATAAAAAAATCCAGATACATCTTTAAAAAAATCATGGGTAGGTAGTTCATTATTCAAATCAGCTATGTCACCAATTTATAATGTCATGTATATATTCACGGCACGAAGAGAATCGTATGCATATTCATTACATGCAAATAGTCAACTGATACTTACAGAAGATGCTGTGATGACGACAATCATATTGAAGGAGACTCATTGTCCACCCGGATACCGCAGAAGTCTGAGGACTTCCATTTATCCGAAATTCTATACTTAACAAATCTTGTTGACATAGAAAATATTTCAATAAACCAAGAAAATGAGCGTATTTCAAAAATTTTACTGCGTAGCTTAACTTTTTTCTCCATTTGTGTTTAGCCAATAAAGTATATCGAATTTTGAATATCTATAAAAAATCAGTCATAATTTTTTGTTAAAAATAGCTATGTATGAGTATAATACAATTAAAGATTTCAAAATAACCTCTAAAGTTTTTTTAGTTTTCAACATATTTTACAACTCAACATAAGTAGTTCACGACACTATAATCACAACGCACACTTTTATCAAATGTAGTTTTCATGTCATTTTTCATAGAGTATATTGTGGAGTTGTAATCTATGGCCATAAAATAAACATTTCCACCCTTCATGAACCACCGGAAAGTGGTACTGATACTACGTTATTATCACTTTAACAGAAAATTCCACTTCAACCCTTCCGTTAATAAATTTTTAACTAGTCAACCCAACCGTTTCTTTTTTCGTTAGGGGTTTTTTATTGACAAGTATGATAATAATAATTTCTACTTTTTATTTCAAAATTATGCGTGAAGTGATATATGACGATGATTTATCATTTTTGATAATGGTGTTACATGAAAAATCATAAACTAGTAAGTATATAAGCACCTAATCTATGTGTTTGTGAACAAAAACCACCACATACATAAATATTTTCGACCGTTCACACAATTGTACATCCACCTTAAGCATATTAACCAGAGAAGTAACAGTAATACCTATGTCTATAAAAAACACATCTATGAAACTCATTATCGGATAGTATTATTATATTTTACTTATTAACAAATATATAATGAAGTGGTTTAGACACGTGGAACGAATGGAAGGGGAAAGGATGACAAAGAGAATAGTGTCCGAGAACTATGTGGTTCGATCACGTAGATCAAATTCTAAAGGACGTCCGTGTATTGAGTTAGAGAAATCGACATACAGGTGAAAGAAGTATATAGAGACAGATATATATGGCGTTCCGCTCTCTCTGCCTACTCCACTTGGGATGCGGCGTGAGGGAATAGATAGACAGACAAAGATATCAAAGATCATTGCAAAAGACATTCCTAAAAGTGTTAAAAAGAGGTATGTTTTGATGATTGTTTCCAATTTGACTGCTTTTTAAGCCCTTTCTTAAGCATCAAGACACCATTTTTGCTGACGATTAAAGGAAGTAAAATGCCTGCAGTACGTTTTGCTCGTAAACGTCTAAATTAAAAGTATTTATTTATTTATTTATTTATTTATTCAAAACCAGTTACACACTTCAGACAACACATACAAATAAATACAAACAATTTTAATCATTACAAGAGACCATGCATTGCCCAATTTAAAAGTGTATACAAGTATTATTTGCTTTAAGGTATACAGTATAAATATGGATGTATTTTCACTTTTAGATTAGGTTCTTTTCTTAATTTATAAAATATCATCAAATGAAAAAGGTTCTTTCATTACGAATGACTACATATTTTATTAATTTATACGACCACTTTTCATACAAAGTAATATCATCAAGCAATTACAGTAATTACTCGTTTTAATTGATATTACTTTAACGTACGCTCATATTTTTTATTTGATTACAGCAATCTATCCGCACACGTAGTTAAGTGGAAAAATAATCAACATCGTAAAAATAAAACGTGAAATGCCAAAGGTGTACATAGAATGTTTTCTAAGGAGGGCAGTACCTTAGTAATATGCGATTGTTCGAAAAATTTGTGTACTTTTTTTGCCAAAGTACCTAACTTAAAAAGTTTCGTAACTTTTATATTGTTTTATAAGGTCAAGCCAAGATATCGTTTTATCTAGTCTATCTTCAATCTTACTTCTAGAGAAGACAACTATTCACTTCGATGGAATTTATCCATACTGAGATATGGTGTGGGAAAATGTCGTGAGAATAGAGAACGATGGGGCTTCCTACAGGACGAATTTGGAGTGTGTGACTGCGGTGCAGCACAGACATGCCACACTTGTTGGAGTGTCCTGACGCATGCACTATGGAGGATATTTTTGACGCATCTCCCCATGCTGTGCGTTTTGCACAGTACTGGAGATGATTTTGTTTGGTTTTTCTGAACTCCGACACAATAAATAAATAATTCGTACTTTTCCCATAGTACTATTTTTGCTCAGTTTGTATAATATCCTAATACATTCATATTAAAGTATAATTCATCTTTTACCCGTCTTTAACATATTAAGGTAGGTACGATATTATTTGACAGAATAAATTTGAGAGCCACATGTGATATTGAACTGACAGCACGCTCTTGTCATATCAGAAAATGGGGAAGCTTTAATAGAAAAGCATAAATAGGTGACCCATTATCTACTCATCTGATATAGATCGATACTTCCCCTTTCATAAAGCTCAAGTCAGCGTTCCGTGATAATTTCACGTAATTAGTTTGACACTCGATCAATGAGTAGTGAAAATTATCAATTTGTATCAAATTATTAAAGTCAAATTTTTATTTTCACTGCAAAAATAATGATAATCTTTATTGTAAAAAGTTACGTAATTTTTCGTTATGATGAAGTATATTCAAATTATTAAAGACAATAAAAACCAAATCATATTTTACATGTATTATACATTGCACAAATATGTTAAATATATAATGAGTAAGACATTTAATATCTTCAATCTAAATGTTTTGGAACGGAGATAACGAAATTTATGTTTATTATATGCAGCTAACCCACAGGCTACGCCATTTGCAGGAGATGGAGTGATGATATTAGTATAAATAGATTGATTAAATATTAACGCAGATATATTATGCATATGAGAGTAAAATACATCAAGGATACATAATATTAATATATATTATTTTTTTTAATATAGGTAGGTACGTATATATTATGTTCGAGAATGTGGTTGAGCAAATATCAAAGAAATTTATCTTTTTCATTTAAAACTAAAAGCTTTTTAGCTAATATCAAGAGTAGCTATTAACCTTTCCTATATTCAGAGAGAAAATTCAAATAGAATTCCGCTGAAAGATTGATAGCTAAATGCCAAAGGTTGTGTCGAACTGTATTATTTTAGAGAATACGCACCCACAAATATATCAAATTTTGCGAATGATGTTGAAACCTCACAGCCACTTAGGTAATGAAGCAATTTTCAAGAATGATTAGGGGTATAAAAAATCATAAAAAAATAGACAAAGTTAATTTTGCAGTATTATTTCGACACCCTTATATGAAAAAACCTCATAAGGTACTGATAGCAATAGATGTGGGTGAAACGTCGAGTTATAATGTATCATCAAGATCACGGCTCTAAGCCCAAAAGAAGAAGAGATTTTCTACTTTTGACGCTAATCGTGAAAGCCTAATGAGACCAACCATTTGAACCTATGGTAGATCCGGCGCTGCACATATACATAGAACTAAAGAGCCTAATAGAAAATAGGTAGGGATGAAGAAGAAAATCCAAACACATTGCAGACCAATCCAATGGATTG
The DNA here is from genome assembly GCA_947579605.1 of Athripsodes cinereus. Lineage (NCBI taxonomy): Eukaryota > Metazoa > Arthropoda > Insecta > Trichoptera > Leptoceridae > Athripsodes > Athripsodes cinereus. The sequence goes on from OX388311.1 coordinate 6,352,227, forward strand.
TAACTCACTACATAAATATGGCGGCCTTTATGTTTTTCACATTTGTAGAGCCTTAATATCTAAATAAATGTGAAAGCATATTATATAATACTTTACACTTGAAGATATTACTGTGCAATGTAGCATTTTTTAAAATAAAAAAATAAAATAAAATAATCTTTATTGTGGAATAAATAAAATAGCACAAATGGCGGGTTTATTGCCTTTAGGCAATTTCTACCAACCAACCAAATGTGAGAGAGATACAAGATAGCATTTTACACAGTGTTCAATTATAATTATGCTTATTATACAATTATACGGTAAGAAGATACAACAATGAAATGTTATGACAAGACTATCTGTCACTCTGTTATCATACACACACACCAATAATACGAAACGCCTCGCTTCACTTGTAATAATAAAACGACATGTGTATTAGGCACGTTCACAGCAAGCATAAGCAGAGAGTAGAGCGCAGCATATTGTGAATATAACCTAGTACCTACTAAGATAAGCCTCAACCCTGAAACGCTTCTCTGCTTCATTACCTATCGTGAATATTACATTATTATCTACTATTATCATGCTATTTTAATTCAAATATGATTCTTCAAATATCTAAAAGATGTGTGTCTATAATAACAAAAACGTCTTGCAGACGATTAGTCACATTACCAACATACCAATATATCTAATAAAGTACTATACTATACCCTCACGCCGTATCCCAGGTGGGGTAGGCAGAGAGAACGGAACGCCATGTTAATTTATCCTTACATACTTCTTTCGCTTCCTCTACATTCATCCAGTTTCTCATACATGCACGCCGATTCCTCTTACTTTAAATAAAGTAAATTAACAAAATGCTCCTAAAACATTGTGATACACAATGTGGCGAGATTATCACTACAAAGAGATTTCTTCCACCGAATAACTAATGTTTTATAGTTATAATTATTGTATACCTACTTATAATAATGCTTTCTAAGCATTCGTCTCTTGGACCAACAGTGTCCTTCTAGTCGTTATATAGGACGAATGATTCGCTTTAAAAATGTTGATGATATAAAATGTTTCCTAATGTCGCCCATGACAATGTTAAACCACGACAATACAGAAGTATTTACAAATGTGTCACTAATAGCAACAAAAAACGTTTTGAAAAATGCCAACTTTTTTTAACATTAAAAATATTCAAACATTTATTATATTGCGCAGTCTGTCAGACGAATGATTACAGAGATTAAAGAATCAGACGAGGTTAAAAGGACACCTCTTGAATTCTATTTGCTCAGCAAAATCTGTATAAAATGTTTTTTTAGTTATTGCGAATAATAGTACAAGATGCTTATAGTCTCGAGTGCCCAATAACGATAATTGAAAAGTAGATTAAAGAAAAAAATATCCGCGGTAAATGAGAATAATAAAATTGTAAAAATGATAATATCTACCTACAACGTCTTTCGAGATGATTACAAAGGCAACGGAGATATTATTTGCTTAATCAAAGACCTCTTTGACATTGAATACCTACTTGAAATGCTTGACTCGTGATCTGAATTATAATTAATATATTGGAAAATGCTACACAATGTAGAAATACTAGAAATAATATCAAATTGTTATGGGAATAAGAGAGACAAATATTTAAGTGTTGAATTAAGATAAATTATAAGTAGACAAGCAATTGCATTATATATATAGTATATGGACTCATACGAGTATAATTATATTTAGATTCGATAGATAAAATTCAAGTTTGCAGTCTATATGCACATGTATACGAGTATTCAAATCAGTAATTTATCATCTTGAATTCAGCAATGACATTGCTTATTTATTACTGAAGACTGAAGAGGGACCAGCTGAAGAGGGACATGAACTGTGGCTCATACGTGGAGCTGAAAAGACTGGCTGAGAATAGGGACGAATGGAAAAGAAAAACCAAACTCGTTGCAGACCAATCCAATGGATTGTAACTCATTATATATTGCTTATTTGTTACCCATCTAGAATTCTCTAATGATGAAAGATTATTCGTGTTATGATCTGTTGGGAATATCCATGATTGTATATACCTACTCATAACCAAAGTTATCCGATAAAATACAAAGTTGTATAAATCATCAATATACTTAAATACATGTGGATGTAACACATTTGTCTTGTGGCCGAGAGTCGTGGGTTCGATACTCGGAGTGAATTGATCGTTTCTATTCGTTTTCGGAATTAAATCGACATGAATAATTTATTATTAATTGTGTCGATGCACATGTAGTAGAATTCCATAATCAGGTAAATTGAAAAAAGTTTTTCTTTCTTCTGTAGATTATAGATCGTGAAAGAGACGTCTTTCGACTTATAAGGTCATTATCAATCTTTGATTTTTGATTGATAATGACCCGATAAATCGAAAGACGTCTCTCTCACAATTTGTAATCTATAGTAGAAAGAAACACTTGTTTCAATTAACCTAATGAATGGATAATGAAAAAAGCAGGTGTTCGAAAAAATAAAGACATTTTACATCTTTAATTCAGCGATGAGGTTTGCCACCCATACTGATTGCCTATTTTTTCTTTGTTGGAACGTAGAGGACATTTTGCATGCTCATTACATACAGTTGCTCTGCTGGCTACCCCAATTGTAGGATATGATGTGATGGTATAGTCGTAGGTATATTATTAAATATAATTCATCTGGAATGGGTTAAATCCAAAGATGATAAACATTAAACTGAGGATTATTTCTATATGTACCTTTTCGTCAAATATGTAGTTTCAGTCAAGTAATTACAATATGTACATCAGACAATGTGTCACCATAGTAAATTGTGTAATGTTAACGGGCTTTAGACACGAAAAATATTAACTAAACACATTACGAAACAAAAATCAACACTATTATAAAAAAAGTAGGTACCCGCAGCATGTTATTAATTTTTGACACGAATGTTGCTTTCTAGTAAATAACACGCTCATTTTTAACATTTTATGAGAAATAAAATAAAAAAAATATGTAATCAATAATTTATGAACCACGAAAACAAACCTAATTGTTTTATCGTTACAGATTGTGTGTTTAATTTAAGTAATAGATTTTGTATAATTTTTTTACGCAATATAAAGTAAACATTAGGTAACTATATAATCCCAATCCTATATGGCTGTTGGCATTTAACCAAGGCTCAAGAGCGGAAGATACTAAGCTTTGAAAACAAGTGTCTTAGAAGGATTTTGGATTTCAAATGGTATGAAAATATTACAAATGATGCTGTGGGCCGGCGCACCCAGCAGAGACCTGTAATCTCCGTAATACAGGAGAGTCCTGGCTGGTACATGTTTTGAGAATGCCCAATGATAGTTGGCCAAAAAGAGCACTGTTCTTCCGTCCGCCCGGGCGTCCCTCTTTCACAATAAACCGTTCCTATGACAACGATATCAGAGCGTAGGGAATGTCGTGGAAAGAGGTGACGCAATTGGCGCAGAGACGCTCTGAATGGAGGAGGCTGGTTTCTGCCTTGTGCTTCCGAGAGGAGCGTTGAGGGCGAGATGATGACGATGAACTATATAATACAAAAAAGACCACAATATTCTCAAAAATTGAAAGCTATTGATGTAGGTAAAAGAAAAAAATAAAGAAAAATGAGTAACATTCGTCAAATAAAGTTGCACCATTTTTCATACTTTAGTCGTGAGATGAAAAAGTTAAGTTTTTCGGATTTATTATTAGGTTGAAACAATTTCTAGAAGTCAACTGAGCTTAAGATTTTTACTTACTTTTATAATATTATTAAGATTAAAATTTACCAATACTAATAATATGAAAATTAGTGATTTCAGAACTAAATGATTTTTTAGTTTGTTTTTGTTTTTCTCATTTAAATATGCTTAGTAATGTAAGAAATACGTTTTTTGTACATGTAAGTTTTTTTCTATATTGGTAATTTCGTATGTAGGTATGTATATTGCATACTTTATACATACTTTTTGTAAAAACCTGTTGATAAGCCAAATAAATAAATAAAATAAAGATACAAAAAATATGAGAATGAAATTGTTCCTTCTGACAAAAATTATTAAACACTATTATGAAGGTTGTTGTTAATCTACGTGTGCCGTAACGGCATTTCCCAAAAATGGGGTAGCTAGCAAACTTAATGCAATTATTAAATATACATATCATCTATTTCGTACCATAAAAATTTGGACATAAAAAATGGAAGATAAAACTTTATTGCTTTTTGAATTTATTTATTCATTCTTTACTGTATCACGGTAACAAACGATTGATCAGAAATCACTCGTAAGTAACGGGTGGATTTCCAGAAAAAAAATGATAAAAAATAATTCAAAAATAAGTATATTAATTTTAAATAGTTATAATCAATATACAGAGAGCGAGTTTATCGAAAAGGTTATTTTATAAATTATATTATTCGTTATTTATGTGATGTTCCACTAATACACCAGCCTTTTCCCTTTTACAAAACGCTCAAAACCTACAAAAAAGAGTGCCAAACCTATTCAATGCCGTGACTCACGGTTCAATTTATAATAATAAATCTTAAAATATAATATCATCCTTAAAAAATATAAGCACGCAAGGTATATTAAAGCGAGATGATTAACTTCGACTCTGTGAACATTTTGAAATGACTTTCAATAAAACATCACCGCTTGAGAAGTACAAATAGGCATATCATTTAAGTACCTTTATTGTTTAGGCATATCATTTCAGTACCTTTATTGTTTAGGCATATCATTTCAGTACCTTTATTGTTTAGGCATATCATTTAAGTACCTTTATTGTTTAGGCATATCATTTAAGTACCTTTATTGTTTAGGCATATCATTTAAGTACCTTTATTGTTTCAATAAAACATCACCGCTTGAGAAGTACAAATAGGCATATCATTTAAGTACCTTTATTGTTTAGGCATATCATTTAAGTACCTTTATTGTTTAGGCATATCATTTCAGTACCTTTATTGTTTAGGCATATCATTTAAGTACCTTTATTGTTTAGGCATATCATTTAAGTACCTTTATTGTTTCAATAAAACATCACCGCTTGAGAAGTACAAATAGGCATATCATTTAAGTACCTTTATTGTTTAGGCATATCATTTAAGTACCTTTATTGTTTAGGCATATCATTTAAGTACCTTTATTGTTTCAATAAAACATCACCGCTTGAGAAGTACAAATAGGCATATCATTTAAGTACCTTTATTGTTTAGGCATATCATTTAAGTACCTTTATTGTTTCAAGTGCATCGATTTTTCTTCTATCTACAAAACTCGCTGCCTCAACATGCTACGAAGTTGCTACGGTTACGTAGTGTAGAGGCGTAGAAGCGCTAAGAAAATGAATTAGTAATTGCACATAATAATATAAACATGTAAATTTTATAATATAGCACTTCAATTGAAAAACTTTATTCAAAAATGTAATTCAAGATTTTTCTCGGCAAAAGAGTTTGAAAAACAGCACTAATAAAATAAATATTTATTCCATGAATTGAAGTCTGCATGTTAAATCTTTACTTTTAGGGTGGGGTCGTTACTGGTAACCGCATTTGTGGGATATTACGATTGATTTAATGCAATTTTGTAGCCTAGCGTGTGTAAGTACATTGACTTATCGAGTAAAATTTTCTGGAAGTTTCGAGATTCGAATATTACTATCGAATTAATGTATAACTCCGCATTTCGCACAACGCATTTAATGTGATAAATATTTAGTTTAGCTAATGCAAAATCTTGAGAAAGAATAATCTTTTTATTATAAGAGTTTTTCGGATATTTATAAGTAAAGGTTACATAATAAACATAAAATTCAAAAACGGAATTTAATGTCTTTGATTTTTTATTATCAAGTTGTCTATGTCAATAAATATATCGTACATTAATTGCATAATAATATGGTAATTTAAATAATAATATAAAAGTGAACGAATTCTTATTTTTTTTGACAAAAAAAAACAAGTCATGTTTTGGAACGCATTTGAAAAGAAAAATTGTATGAAGTGTTTATATTTTCTAGATCTATGCGATATTTAAAAACATAGAACAGCTGTTTTTGAGAAAACACTACACAAAACTTAGGATATGTCAGTGTTGCGTAGGTACTAGCAAAAATAATCAGTAGGCAAAAGTGTCAAGTAGGTGTAACATTCAATATTTCCTTAAAAAAATATAAACAAATCGATAAGCATGTCATTCAAGAAACATAAAAAATATGAATTAAAAAAATGAAAACAGAGCAAAGCCATGAGATGAATGAATGTGCAACAGTGTGAAAATGCATCGAAGATGGCGGTCGACAAAATAATGATGTCAAATTTATGAAATAGTTTAGTAATAATATTGTGCACATTACCATATTCAAACATGTGTTCAAACATCAACATAACAGTGCTTTATAGAGAAGGAAGAATATTTTAATACGTGTCAGTCAACCATCTTGCTAGATTTTATAATATTTACAAAATTTAAATTCAATCAAAATAGTAAAAGAAATAAAAATAATAATAGCTGGCTGAAACTAGCGCGCAATACAAACTGTCAATAATTTCAAATATCGAATATTTTCCGAAATTGGAAAGCGGCTCCCCCGAAACAGTACGAAGCCAGGAAACCGCGCGAATGAACTGAACGAAGGGAAAACTAAAATGGACGATCGTGACAATTTGTGAGCGAGTTCAGTTGGTACATTTTATAAAAATGTGTAAGGTCTTCATACACATTCCTTCTATTAAGGGTTGCGTGGGTTTCACTTTTTGGTGAGGGGGTGTAATTTAGACTGAACGACAAAGTGAGGAGAGTAGTGCCTGGATAAGGGTGTAAAAAAAGGGGCGGGACTTCGAGATGTTCGTGACGTCAGAGGAAGTTGGAAAGTTGACTGAAACGTTACATCGCGGACGCCATTATTGATCTTAATTTCGTTTACATCGCACACCAATAAATTTTTTTTAAATAAAATATTAATTAAGAATAAATCTGAAATAATAAACGGAAAATAATGTTGTTCGACGTTTCACGTAAAGTTTAATATATAAAGGATGATACAATAAATTAAACATATTTTATGCAATTCTTAAAATCTTGGATACAAAATGGAAGACATTTGCGAATTATTTTGTTAGCATCCTTATGCAAAGATTTTTCAGTAAGACGCATGCGCTTAATTTTTGTCCTTTATATTGAGAAAGGCACGCAGTTTTCCCTGTAACTAAAGTACCTACTGGCGGTAATTCGTCAATTGAAGTTGATTACTTCGATATGAGTCAAATTTATGAAAGAGTGATCTTTTAGAAAGAGAAAAAAGGGAAATCAAGATTTTTTATTTATCAGTATTATTACATAATTTGCAGATAAACTCACATCACACACACACACACATCACGCACAAATATTGCAATAACTTATGCTTAATTCTAAAATATAACAATAAGCTTTTATAACCGAAAACTTTCTAACATTCCCAAATATATCTTGTCTTGGAATACATGATCAATTCAACATTGTTGACTATCTTATTTTACACTATCCAAATTTTGGAAAACTAATTGTTTTTTATACTTACTTTTAAATTTTGAATTATCCATTTATTTTTCAGGACAGCTTGCATGTTTCTTACATGCGGCTGGTCTGCTGGCTACCCTACTTGTGGGATATGCCGTGATGGTATAGCATAGCATAGCATTTATTTTTCAAAGATATTCGTACTTAAATTTATTTTTACTCTTTGAAAATATTGGCCTTGCATAAATACATGTTTTTTTTTCAAACTTCATTTTATGAATTGATCGTTAGCCTGACGGATAGAGCTTTGGTTTTTCAATCCTTGGATACCTCTGCTGACATCTTCCGCCTTCATATTATTGACCATGAGAGAATATTCATTTTGATAACAAATCCAGATGTATATTAAATAGAATAATACAAAAACAATAAGATAAAAAAATGAAATATCGTAAACTGGATAATAATGAAACATGCGACTTCTCAATCCAATGTCCCTCTCATAAAATGGGGAACTTTTAAAAAAATTCATCTGACAAACTAGTACAGAAAATTAGAAAAATTATTGTGCTTTTTGTTTTTTTTAGAAATGCACTTTTAAAGCTTTCATTTGAAAAAGCAAATTTAGTACTTCGGTGCAAAAAGGTCAACCCATGACAGAAAAGGTGTGTGGCGTCATCAAATGGTATAGACCAGCGATGCACAAACCGCGTCCCGCCAGCGAATTATATACCTAATGTAAAAAAAAAGTCCAGTGATATTCGGGTATTTGGTAAAAGTACCGGATACTTAATAATTCCAGTAAATATTCATTAAGAAAACTGAGGAGTTTTTGAAATATTCAAATTCCTATACTATTTTGGAAATTCGGTGACGGGGGGGGGTAGATATTTTAATGTGTGAGCGTTTCTAGAAACTTATTGCGTTAATTTTCTATTGGCGGCCCGTCCTTGGCTCATAATCTTCCAGAGTGGCCCCTGTTCCCTATAAGTCTGTGCATCCCTGGTATAGACAGACTAAAAGTCGTATGCATTATGATAAGACTTACTGTCTAATGACGTCACAATGGGATTATTCAATGACTGGGCGAAAATGTGAATTTTTAAAATGAAAATAATAAATGAAAAGTTTTATTTTATTATTTCATATTAGGATAATATTCGTGATCAGCTTATATTTATCAATATAAATTGATAACATTTAATCATATTCCTCACACATGTTCCCCATTATAAGTTAAAAAAGTTAAAAATCAAGTCATTTAAGTTTTGGGATTATAAAAAAAAACAATTCTTTTTTAATAAGTGCAAAGAAAAGTGTGCAAACATTCTGCAAATGCAAGAAGGGATAGACAAAAATAAACATAAAATGAAAACAAGAGAAAGTATATAATAAAAATGTTTATTTTTTAAAACAATAGATAACAAAGTAATAAAAAAAATGTCACAACACAAATTATATCACAGTTTTGCAGATAACAATGGTAAATAAAATATCATTAAAATGGCAAAGCAATAATTAAATTTTGGAAATGATTGACAGAACAAAAGAAACAATATAATCAAATTTAGAATGAAAATATAAATTTTAAACACTGATGATTGTAATATTAAGCTATTTGAAGGTACCAAATTAAATTTATAAATCTAATATTATGAAATATACCTAATAGAGTTAAATTTGATAAGAATATAAAGTAAAAAAACTTTGAAAGTTCTTTTACGTGATTTACTTAAAGTTTTGACTAAACTTTCTCATTGTTATGCTAATTGTTAAAATAAAGCGCTTAGGTAAAAAAAAAACACAAATGGTTTAAATTTTATAATTCAAAATAGTTGAGTGACCAAATTTCGACTTACAAAGTTATCAACAGTCTAATTAATAACATGAATAATAATGAAATATACAAATATTTAGGTTTTCCTCAATCTAAAAATTTAAATCACTCTTTAATCAAAACTCAATTAACAAATGATTTTAAAGATAGGTATACTTAGCAAGTTGAAACCAGGTCCTTTAATTATTAAAAAGTAGTAAAACTAAAAGTAGTAACCATTAGTGTTTTTTATTACATAAATCAACATAGAGTTTTACAAAATAAATGTCAACAGAATCAATAAAATAAAGAGTATTAATAAGATCACATAAAATTGAGAAACATATATTTCAGCAATATCTAGTGAGGGTTTTTACTGAACACAAGAATAATAAATCATGGTGTTGCTATAGTAATTTTACTATTCAATCATATTTTTAAATATCATTTAATTAGTTATGAATCATCCAATCTAAATTTAACTAAAATTGATGATGTAATATATAATACATATTACACTCTATTCATAAACACCCTGTATTTTTTTCATAATATTGAATTCAATCCTAAAAATTCTAAAATCTACTAACCAGTTACAACAAATAGTAGACAATGAGAAAACACTCTACCTCAAAAAAAATGTTTTTAAATAATTCATTAATATTTATTGAGGATACAAATTAAAGAACAACACAAATAAAAAAAGGCGGGTATGTTGTTTTTCATTCATCAAGACCGTAGAATGAAAAAAATGGTAGCACATAAAATTACTATAATTATGCATGTCACTTAAATAATTGTAACTGTATACTTGAGATGAACACAACATATTTGTACGATATTATAAAGATCACAATACATGACATAACATGCAAAATAAATAGAAATGAACACCGAAAAACTACAACAAAAAAATCTTTGGCATGAGATAGCTTTAAAACAATATAAGATAATTTTAATTACACACAGAAAATTTTTGTGTAATATTCTATGTTCATGGCAGATAACTTAAGGATAATGAATAAGACTCATGAAATATAAAAGAAAATCAATTCTATACCTAATTATGGCATGGTAAGCTTTTAAAATACAAAAAATAACTATATCTAATGCCTCTCTCTTAAAAGAAAAAATTATTTAGCGCTGTTTTACTTGTGTGAAGTCACGGGTGCTATATTACTCAAAATATTCCAATTGGTACAATTGACGCGTTTCCTCTATCTGCTTTCGATTTGTTATCTTTGTTGAATTAGATATTGCTACCTCAACTTGATAACAAATATAAATAGTATAAAAATATTTTTTTAAATGGAATGAGAATAACAATACATTTATTATTTAAATGCCATAATGTCTATTATACAAAACAATATGTTATGTTAAACATAAGCATAAATGCATCAAATTTGTATAAATTAAATTACTCACGTCATTACAAACAATAATGCAAAGAGAAGAATAAAAATAGCAATAAAAATGTTAAAAGCTACATTTCACATGATCATAACAAATATTTGATAAACATTAATTATTGTGCTTACGACACTGAACAGACATAATATTTCATAAAAAAACATACAACTCACCTAGATTTGTGTAGCATAAACATGACATTGTCTATATCATCCAGAGCATTCTTGTAAACATGTCCATCGCACGTCATTACTGTACTGCAAGAACTAGCGGGACTTAAAGCGGCAAATGAAGCATTTAGGACATCAATAGCCTCCTCGGTCTCTTTGTCTAGTTCAAATAGAGATCGCGTTAGTCCTGATGGTTGTGCAACGTTACGTTGTGGAGGTTTACGATGAGGAGAGTTTTCTCTAGAGGCATGCGGTGTACTTTCTAAGGAACTAAGATTTTCTAATGGACTAAGGTTTCCCCCTGATACGATTGTGTCACTACCAGAATCTGAAATAAAAACAAAATACTTTTAATATACAGAAAAAAATATTTCAGAACTGTAATTGTGAATGCTATTAACTTTCATATAAGTTGTTAAAAATTTTATGTTGACTAGGCAGATACACTCAGGCAAATCTCTAAGGGGGTAGACAGAGATGAAAGAATTCAAAATAAACATGTTTTTGTAGACTATTTTCACTTCCTTCATATTCATTTATATATCCTTACAGAAAAATTTGCCCGACATTATTTTGTTGCATTGTAGATGAGATATGTCATTTATTGGATATTAAGATGTAAATAGAAAAAAACTGTATAAGGCTTTTATTATATTTTGTAAAACAAATATACCTGCATCAAAGGCATCATAAAATTCATCTTCGGAATTCTCATAGAATCTAGAATGTCTTTTCTTCTTACTTGAGGACTACAAAAAAGAAAATGTTTTTTAAATTCAGATTCATATTTTATACAAGAGAAGAATTTCACTTAAAAGAGATGAAGATGTGTGTACCTTATTTTCAGACACCTGTTCAGCAAAAGATTGCTCTAACTCGTGATGCTCAGCAGCTAGAACTGCGAGAGCCTCCTCAAGCACTCTGCACCTCTCTTTTTCAGCCCTGAGACGAGCTCCCCGTGTCTCATCTGCCTGCTTCACTAAAGCGAGACAGTGCTTCAGAGTGCTGAGAAGTCTGTGTCCTGTTGAAGCTGCATGTTGGAAACGCTGCAAATATTAAACCAAGATAATAATTTCAATTTATCTAAGCTATCACAGAATATTCCAGAAAAGGGGTAGCCAGCAGACTATCTGCGTGTGTATAACATGCAGGTCATCCTCTTTAAGCTAGAACTTTGTATCACAATAGAAATAGAAAGTGTCGAAATGTGTAATAGTCATTAGATTAAGTTCAAAGGATTTATCTATTTGAAGAGGTCCATTGTCAGATGGCAGAGTCTCAGACTTTTGTTCGAGAGATCCCTGGTTCGATTCCTTCTGGTGGCCTAATCCACCGGAAAAATCCAGTATCTTACCGTAAGGATGCTTGGAGTACATTTGAATTTATTTCAAATCCAAATTCAACTTTTATTTTTTAAAACGAATAGTATTAAAGTAGCTACAGAAAAAAAGTACAGTAAAAAAAACTGTATCATGCAGTTTTATAAAAATTGTTTAAGCCATCACACATTCAAAACAAAAATAAAAAAATATATTCAAACCAGAAATAAGTCATCATGTAACAAACCACATAAATCATCAATAAAACCACAAAATAAACATGCCAACTTTACTTACCATGTATGTGGACTCATGTAGAGTTGTCCCTATCTGTATGCTCTTTTCCAAAGCAGCGACAAGTGCCCCACACTCCCCCAACTGTGATTCCAGCAGTGCAAGATGATTGGTGGCATCTTTTAGAGCATCTTCCATACTTCCCAGAGGCCTCCCACCCTCATCACCACCTCCCAGATCTTCCTCATCTTCATCCTCATCCATATTAGGATCTTTGGACTTATCACATCCCCAGAGATAGTAAGCTGAATAGGCAATGTGTTCTTTGAATGCTGTTATCCATTCCTGAAAAAATATTTTCCATTTATTATGCAGAGTGCTTAAATGATTTCTTTTCTTTAGCATTTGCTTGTGTAAAAATGTTCAAATAGATATGTAAAAAAACTTTTTATATACAGATTACTGAAGATTTATACACTGGAAAACCAAAATTTCAATTCTGATTTGTCTTTCCACCTACTGAAGAAAAATTAAAAAAGATAATACTCTAAATGATTTTACTACTGTTGTTTACTATGTATGTATGTGTGCTTTTAATTAAGTACATAATATGCTCGATTCTATTTCATTTTTAGTGTGCACTAAACTACACAACTAAAATAGGAACGTTCCAATTTTAGTTAGTCAACATTGGTATTCTGTAAACTCTAAAAGTGTTACTAATTAGAATTATGTACAGCTTGTATCATACAGAATACGAATGTTAGTTCAAAAGAGTTCATTTGAATTAACATTCGTATATAATTCTAATTCGGAACGATTTTAAAGTTTATAGAATACCAATGTAGACTAACTAAAATTGGAACGTTCCTATTTTAGTTAGTGCACACTAAAAATTAAATAGAATCGGGCGTATTATGATATCTCCTCCTTTACGCGAGACTTGTCTCTATAAGGAGGATGTTTAGATTTCAGTTTTTTTTTTATCAAATAGTCTATGTATTGTTATATCTGTATTAATTATGTTAAATAAAATAAATTATAAAAATATATATTATTTTTTAGTGTTGTCAATATGCATATATGCTTTATTTATTTGTAATACCTGTTGTATGTTTTTTATATGAATGCCAAGTCATTTGACATAATTACAGAAGCCCGATAAGGCGCTATCTCTGTGAAAAAGTCAACTGCTACCTTACAGGATCATTAGAAAATGAGACCTAATGTATAAGATGAATTTAAATTCAATGCAAAGCAAAAAATATTTTAGCAGTAACCTTACATCAAAATACAAACCTGTCTAACTACCAAAGCAGACGGAGAAGAATTAGGAGGAACTCTAAGTTTATGTGAGGTGCCATCTGAGAAATGCAAAGTGAGAAGGGAAGGATCTGTGATTCCAGTGGAAACCTGAACACTGTCCAGATATTTCCAGTCTCCTCTTTGGTTTCCAGTGCCACTGTTTGCCTCTCCTCTGTTACTATAGTATGATAGAACTCCTCGTTGTAAAACAGCCTGAAATATAAATATAATCATACCTAGAGAGTTCATGATAGGTATAACTATATGTGGTAGTATCCAGCATGGGATACCCATACTAGGTATCACAGAACAATACCTACACATGAAGCTATCATCGGGTTTATAAGAGAGAATATCGGAGCCTTCGGCCAGTCGCCCGGTAGCTTAATTGGACAAAGCACTCCTCGCGACAAGGTTAAGGGATGCGGGTTCAAGTCCCGTCCGGGGCGCTACCGAATAAGGTGACGTTGTCTTTTCTTAGCCTTATATGGTAGTTTCATGTGTTAAATTTACATATATGACCTCATACAATGGTTCAATTGTAAAAATACATCGATAAACATATGCATATAAATTAATTATATGAAAGTGTTAAAGTATTAAGGTTTCACAAAATCATACAACATATAACTGAGCCAATAATTACTAGGAAGGGAGAAAAGAATAATAATTTGCTATTTAAAAGTATGGACGTTTGATAATTGCCTGAATTAAATTGTCATGGATGGCAAAGAGTTAAATAAGAGAAATAAGCATGCAAACATAAGAAACTTCATGAATGTTGAAGATATAAAATTAGTGTGTAAGGAAAGGTTGGGTTGACATTCTGTTTTCTCTACCTACAATGAATTGATGTAATGATTTAAAGTCACTTGACTAAGTTATTATGTCACTTGACTTTTAATAATCTCTGATGTAATGCTTTAGAGTCACTTAACTTAGTTATTATGTCACTTGACTTTTAATATGACTAAGTTATTATGTCACTTGACTTTTAATAATCTCTGATGTAATGCTTTAGAGTCACTTGACTTAGTTATTATGTCACTTGACTTTTAATAATCTCTGATGTAATGCTTTAGAGTCACTTGACTTAGTTATTATGTCACTTGACTTTTAATAATCTCTGATGTAATGCTTTAAAGTCACTTGACTTAGTTATTATGTCACTAGACTTTTACAAACCTCTATCAATTTCAGCAAACCTTTGCCATCTACGGGCGAGCAATACTAGTGTGATTTGTTAAGTATATTGATGAAGGGATGGAAAGAAAACATACCCAAATGCTCTTCCATCCTAGGAATCTAGATCTCTTGAGTAAAGGCCCTTCAAACCTTGTGGCAGTTCTTTGTATTTGTCTAACAGGACGGACACTTAATACTTGTCTCATTTGACTATCTTTGGCTAAATCTACAGCTAATTGGCCTGGAAGAAATACAATTGTTTGTTTAAATTATTATTTCTGTAAAAGTAAATAAAACTAAAGACAACAATCCAGACTAGTTCTAACATTAAATTTAATTAAACCACTATTTTGAGATTTTCTGAATAATAGTCAAATATATCCATCTATAAATAAGACAATTTAGACTGAAACAAACAGATTTTTTTAGTACAACATTAGAAATATGGATGAAATAAAAAAAAACATTCTACTGTATTGATTTTTATAGAGAGATACGTCTTTTATCTTACAAGGACATTGTCAATCTTTTTTGTCCATGTAATACAATTGACAATATCCTTGTAAGACGATATCTTATAATTTTTTTTGTTCATGTAAGATAATCGACAATATTCTTGTAAGACGATTGACAATGCCCTTGTAAGATGAAAGACGTCTCTCACAAAAAAAAAATTCAGTGAAAAAACATTTTTTTTATTTCATTATAGAATTCTACCACTTAAACACTGACACCATGAATAAAACATTGGAAATGTAGTTATGTTATTTTTTTATCCATTTAAAAAACAAAATAGCTAATGTACATAAAACATTTAAATCATTGTACCAAATAAATTAAAGCCAATTACAGTGTTTTATTTATAAGGCACTTAACACACACATTAGAATAGAAAACTAAAACTAATTGAGATATTAGAGAACACAGAAAATTATAATGGGATTCATTCATTTGTGGATTTAGGGTGACAGACGCACAATAGAAAGCCCTTGAGGTCATATTTTACAAACTGTACATTATATATTCCATGTTTTGTATGCTTGAGTCTGCTAATTACCCTAATAATACAATTGCTCTAACTTTGCTTCAACTGACAAATGCCACACATCGCTACGAACGGATCACACATATGTACCATTTATATTTCTAATTGAGGAGTCGATTCCATTCTGCAACAGAATTACAGCTATTTGCATGTGTCCTCTGTAGGCAGCACAATGCAAACAACTGTTGCCTTGTGTATCCACACAGTTGATATTGGGGGGCTGAGGAGATCTCAACTGAAAACAATGTGAAACTTAAGTTAAAAACTCTCCATACAAAAATGGCATAAACTCATAATGAATGATAAACAAGCATAATTTAAGATATTTTAAAAAAATATTTGAATGAGTTTTAGTGGTAGAATTTAAACATAGACAATAAAAAAAATATGAATTTGCAACATTTTCTATTAAGTTATAACGAAAATTCTCTTTTTGATTAGACTCGTCATCTTTATGAGCCATTTGTTTTGAATATAGCCTTTATATCCATATTTTTTATCCTGAACATAATTATATTCCGTCAACCTCAATCGCTTATCTTCCTCACTTCTCTCACCCTCAATTGCAGTAAAAAGTAAATTAATATGGAATTACATTCTTTCTGCCTTCCCACACTTGAGATATGGCGTGAGGGTATAGTATAAAACTGTTCAGAGATATTTGATATTGAGGTTATATACTCATCTGAAATATTTATATCCACACTTTATAGGACCCGCAAATATTGTAGAATTTCATTCACCAAAAGTCACATAGGTAATTGAATCATCTGAATGCAATGTGCCAGCCATTGTTTTGCATTTTCTATGAATAGAAGTTAGTGTTTACCAATTTATTAATGTTCTCAACATCTCCCTCCCTCGCAGCTGACAATAATCTCAGTTCTCGTTCTCTGTGTTCATTGTTTTCAGCAGCAGTTAATAGTTTGTGTATGTCTTGTGTTTTGGACATGTCTTTGGGAACTTTTCCTTCTCCATTCATCACAGAAACTTCTACACCATGACGTAACAGAAGAATCACCAAATCCTGAAATTATTACCGATTTAAGATAATTTTTAAAATTCTTATTTTGTAAATAGACATTTATATGCGTTTAACATTCCGATTCCATTTGAAATTTGAAATAAGACTTCACAAATGAAAAACGGTTCCGTCTACTTGTTGGTATACAACTACTTTATTGGTGAACATTGTTCATAGGACTTAAAAGTGAAAACTTAAGTAAGCCTAGAACTAATTTGTACACCTTTCAATGTATTTTCCCCTCCTTTCAATTGTATTTTGTAACATATTGCTGCATTGTGTAAATGTGGTTTTCCAATTGAGATTGTCTGGCTGGTTTTGTCATCTGGATGTTGTATTCAAATCCAATATAATAAGAAATATTTTTGAACTGTACAATAAACTTTGCGATAAACTCACCCTCTGTATATTGATTGTATTTAATTTGAATGTATACCTTTTATGTAATTATTTTTAATCAATGTACAGTAAAGAATGAATAAATAAATTTACTGTCAGTGTTTGGTATTTTATATAGCAACCATAATTACCTCATTTCCAATGAAAGCAGCTTTGTGTAGTGGAGTATCCCCAGCATCATTCACGACATTCCCATCTGCTCCATTACTTAAAAGTAGTCCTGCCACTTCCATGTGTCCAAAGTATGTAGCCAAATGAAGTGCTGTCCAACCTAAATTGCTTTTCAGTTTTCCTAAAACATAATAAATTGTGAATGTAATCTATCTTTAATTGATTCATATATTTGTAAGTTAAAGAGACTCTTCTGATATTTCAGGAGACAGGAACTTCTATTCACCAGTGCTTGTAAGCCAATGTAAAAATAATAGTCACTGTCAAAACACATCTTTTAAAATAAAAATACTTCCACAAAAACTATAACCTTAATGCGGATTTACAATTTAAATTTCAATCCTATATTTAGGAAAAATGGAGAGTAACGAGGGTTCAGAGTAAAAGACGGAAATCCTTTTTACCTTTACAATTGATGTCCAATTTTATCAAGTCCATATCATTTTCTTCTAGCAATCTATTTACCACCGTAATATCTCCATTTCTTGCAGAATAAAGGAGTAACTCCTGTGGATCCATGGTGCACTCTTCATCAGAATCGCAAGCCATTTTTAAAAATATGTATATTAC
Organism: Athripsodes cinereus; assembly: GCA_947579605.1. Classification (NCBI taxonomy): domain Eukaryota; kingdom Metazoa; phylum Arthropoda; class Insecta; order Trichoptera; family Leptoceridae; genus Athripsodes; species Athripsodes cinereus. The sequence continues at coordinate 6,370,392 of OX388311.1, forward strand.
AATAAAAGGTACGATTATACTTCAATATTACCCACTACAAATTATTTCAACGCACAGTAAATCATGACGTTGATTTACGGTGTTCCACTTCGGATTGTCTATAATTTCATTATCAATACGTGCGAGTGACCTGCGACGATAAACACATTTATTTACATAAAAATGAACACCGATTTCAAAACAAACATCGAAAGACGAAAATGAATCCGCCGAAACACCGCCCAACTAATCTGAAAAACGTCAATTGAATGACAGCCCTGTTGACAATGTTGACATATTTGTACTATAACAAATTGAGCGAAAATCAATGCAAGGTAATAATTATCATGCACATTCGTATAATTTTCTAGATTGAATAGATAAAAATATTACGTAGGTACATGGATATAAATTGTACATTATATTTTAACATGTTTCTGTACATGAATTACGATGGTGAATTACATAAAAGAAACCAACATTTTCGTAAATTTGCCTTTTGAAAAATCCTTTAATGGTTCATAGGGCTGAAAATTAGATATAGCTTCATAGCGGATAGAATAATGTTAAATAATTTTTCATATAGGTACCTGTCTTTAAGTGAAATCTTCTAACATTCTCCACATTGAAACAATAATATCCACGATATTATATTCCTGTTAAAGCAATACTTGATTACATTGATGTTTTTAAATGAGCAGAGGCATTAGTTAATCTAGCATGCACTCACTGACCTATAACTTAAACTTTGTTATTCTAATTTATTTTCCGGTTGTGGAAATTACTGCCTTTAACTTAACTTGTAAATGCTGCTTTGTTTTATGCTCCATCATATTATCCTTTTGGTAGTTATTGTAGAATAGTTCTATTACAATTAATAATGTTGACATATTGACCCTCTTGAAAAGTTAATGAGGAAATAACAAATTATTTTGTGGGATGATGCTTTGCATTATCATGCTAATAGATATATAATAATAACATTTAGTATATGTACTTAGTCGTTATGAAGCAGAAAATTAATGCTTAGAACAAACAGGTGGATTTTTTCAGATGGATCAATTGAGAAAAAACTGCAATTGATAATGATAACCTAGCACTCGGTACGTTGTATTATGTATATGTTTTTTTTTTATGCTGTGTGATAGCTGATATTGTAACCAATGCAGGGGAATAGTAAAATAAAAATAAATAAATAAGTAGGACAAGGATTGCAATGAAACAGATTTTTGAGAAAATATAAAAAATGTTTATTTACTTAATATTAATGAAACACTCTCAATTAAAATAAAACACTATGTACATCACTTTGATGCATATTTAACAAGATATCGTTGGAGAATATCAATCCACATAATTCACAGATTTGAGTTTCTATTTCGTGGGTCGCTAAGTGTTTTTTCAACAAACTCCCATTGATAAACGGTTTCAAACAAATAATACATTGAAATTGATTCCCTACATGAGTTAAAACATGTTTAGAGAGAGTGTTATATGAATTAAAACTCTGCCCACAACTGTCGCAGAGATGCTGTGTTCTTTCCAAAACATTAGTGTGCTGTTTTACATGTTTATATAAAACATCTCTATCAGTAAATATTTTGAGACAAACTTTACATCTATATACACAAGATGTAGGTTTATCATTGTGTTTAATTTTCTTATGAACTATTAAATTGTTTTCAGTGGTACATATGACACCACATGCATTGCAGACATATTTCTTTGCTCTTTCTTTGGGTTTAGTTTTTACATGAGACTTAGCGTGGACGTAAAGTTTATCCTTTGATTGGAATATGTTTCCACATTGTTTACACCTGTAAATAAATCCTGAGTCTGTCACGTAATCTGAATGGCACTGTTCCACGTGTTGATTTAATCTATCCCTTCCAAGAAATTGTTTATTACAATGTTCACAAGTTAAGAGTGAGAGTTCATTACGGACATTATTGTGTTTCATCATGCTGTCTCTGGATTCAAATAATATTCCACAGCAAGTGCAAGTTCTTTTCAGGGCATCACATCCTCCCATATGATGAGCAAGTTTTTCAAAATCTTGGAATACTTCTTTACATGACAAACAGGAGTAATTCTCTTTTTGAATACTGTACGGACTGCTTTGTGTCAAATTGGTCTTTGACTGTTTTGCCAATATTTCATTAACTATATCTAAATCTGAATCTAATACATCAATATCCATATGTATCTCATAATAATCTGAAGAGCCTTTGTGATTAGTTATCTTTGTAATCTTTATATCATTATTTGATATTTGGTTAGTTGTGGATGGTTCATTCTCATTTGTTAAATATTCCAGAGCTCTGAATGTATTTGAGTCACTATTTAACAGCTCCATGTCTAGGAATTCTGGTAAAAACTCACTGGGACAAGGTGATTGTTGTGTGTTTTGCTCTTCATCACTGAATGTTTCCGTGGTAGGCTCAAATAATTGAGAAGGTTCATTGGAAAGCCGTGTTAGCAACCATTGTTCACAATCTTTGGAATTAATATAAAACATGTAGAAATCGTGAAGAGATTTTGAACACTGGTTGCAAATATTCTTGGGTAATAAGTCTTCCATTGTGATTTCGATTGATAAACAAGTTGATAATTGTAATGGAATGTTGTTTTCGCTTCCAAAAATTGGAATCAAAGGTTCAGATTGAGTCAGACACAGACGACAATACGCATCGAAGTTATCCATAATCTATCTTTTGGAAACAAAAGAAATTAATGTGATATATTTTCTTAGCCAAAAGAAATAAAACAAACTAAACCTATAAAACTTCTACAATAGATAAAAAATCAACATCTGACAGCAGACGTCAAAGTCATTCGTTTGCGATTCATATTATGGCATCGTTCAAGTCTATTATACCAAAATACGGTTATGACATCAATGATAAATATTATAATTATTATATTACATATTTGCATATATTCAGGCGCATGTATTTTTTTTTACAACTATGATGTATGTTTCTATAGATAGTTTAATAACAGATTCCTAAAAAAATATGCAGTATTATTCTCGCTCTTATTAAGGATTTGAAAGAAAATAATAATACTAGAAATGTAATGTAGGTATGTATAATAAAATAAAAATGATAAAGGAACTTCAAGGAAAGTTGATAATATACATAGAAAATTATTTTCATTCAAAGGGTTTCCAAGTAATTTCAATTTAAAGATGTTTTGTAACTATAGGTAGGTACATGAAGAAAATAAATTATCTTTTTCTTATATGTTTACATGCCAATGGTTGAACCAACTCTGGATTATATTGTATACCTACCGTCAATATTACACAAGATTTTCCACCAATGCTTATTTATTATACTCAGTTAAAAAATGAGGAATGAGGAAATTAGGAGAATGAGTGGATTTTTGTGGACAAGAAGGATGAGTTTTGTGTATAGAATGCGCGTAAATAAGTTGCAATGGCTTAAGCATGTGGAGAGAATGGATGGAGAAAGTAAAACAAAGAGAGTGTATGTATTTGAAAAACAGGTGTGAGTCCGAGAACTTCGTAACTGGAGCACGTAAATCAAAATCTCAAAAATGGTCCACATGTTGAGTAGAAGACATCGGTGCGCATGTATGACAAATTGCACGAATGTGAAGAAGTAAGAGAAGTATGAAAGATAGACTAATATGGTGTTCCATTCTCTCTGCCTACCCCACCTGGGATTCGGCGTGAGGGTATAGATAGATAACGTTTTATTTTATTTAATCCACCATTCAATATTTGATAAGTTCTTCATTTATATAATTTTGATAATGTTATACCCAATTTTCTTTTTTTTAATTGTGGCAGAAAAGAATAGGATTTTTGGATTAATAATAAAAACTATTGTTTTCAAATTAAAATATCTATAATAAAACTAACAATAACATCATAAAATTAATATTATTTTATTCATACAAAATGTATAAAACTTTTAGTTCCTATATAAGTTCATTAAAAATATGTTAATATTAACAAATTATCTATTGATAAAGTGCAACATATTTCATGAAGCAATTTGGAACACTTCATAAAGAATTAATTTATTTACTAAATATTAAATTTTTAATAGTTTTTTGTTGATAAAGTAGTTTTATTGTAAATAATTTGGTAACTTGTAACATAAATTGACAATAACCACCTTAAAATAAATAATATCATTATTTTTCTACATCACACAAAAATAAAATTAAATAAAAGTAGAATAGGGATAAAGTTTTATTTTATCTACAATATATACCGTCAACCCGATGCCCCTTTTTAAGACTAATGCTCCCAATTGTTTATATTTTTAAATAAATATAAATAATTATGAAATTAAATTCGCTGTTTGACAATTAATCATACAGGTGTAATATACATATATCTACGTGCAGCTTGTTAAAAAAGTTTTTAATTTGTGACCGACATAACTTTTCATTAAAATAATTATAGTCTTTCTAAAACACAATGCTTTATCCACATTATATAACGAAAGGCACAGAAGGTAACAACACTTTATGGCATTGATTTCATACTTACAAGTAGATATAATCAAAAATATTATTCAATTTATTAGATCATGTATTTTAAAAAAATATGTTTTAATGTAGATGTCTTGTGCTATTAAAAACTCCCTGTAATGGTTTTGACAAAAAATGTAAATAAAATATAATATCTATATAAAAAAAACTAAGAATTATATTTTATTCTAAAAAAAGAATGAAAGTGACTTATTTTTCTACTTTTGCTTTGTCGTATACATTTTTGTCAAAACTATTACAGAAGGGTTCAAAGTTAAATAACATTTATATATAAGTTGATATTATAATATGCCTATATTATATAATATTTATTATTGCTAATTTTGATAGTCAATGGCATTAAAAAACAGTAAGTTATTATTAAAATTAAATTTATTTAAATTAGTTATGTGCGTCAAGTCCACTGCCGATGAAATCTTTCATGAGGGTAGGAATCTTATTTGGGTGTATTCTGAACCAATTGTTCAAATACATCATGTTAGCTGGGATGGAGTATTCCTTTTTATTTCTCCTCATTGCATCAATGATAAGGGAAGCTGCATCAGTTGGGTTGACCACAGCCAAGAGCTTTGGGAATCTGATTCTAGGCTTATGACATAATCCAGTGTCCACAATGTATGGGAAGATGCAGGTCAATTTAATCTACAAACAAATAATTATTATAATAAATATGGATGAAGATTAATATTAACAAATATTGAAAATTAAGACTGCATGAACAAAGGTTTTGATCTCATTTTCTCTAACTTCATAAACAACACAAAATAAATGGAGAGCATTCATTCATTCAGTTAGTCTTAAAATTGTTTTCGTTTCAAAAATGGGATAATGTCTATTTAGTCAACATTTCCCAAGTGTATCAAATGTGAACATTCATGAAACTCGGCATCCACAACATATATAATATTTTGGTTCATTATTATACACCTTGAAAACTTTATTATTTAAGGTAGAGAGAATGTTCTGAAATATCAGTGCATGTAATGTATCCACAGCCTTTCCACTTGTGGAATAATCTGTGATGATATATGAGTTATATTGATATATTTTTTTTACCTGAAGATTCCTGTCATCCTCCCTAAGTTCTTCGTGCAAAGCTTCCATAAGGCCTCTGACAGCAAACTTAGATCCACAATAAGGAACTAAATTGGTTAAACCTACGACTCCAGCCATTGATGAAAGAGCCACAATGTGTCCGTGATTTCTGTTGATCATGCTTGGCAGGAATGCTTCAATTGTCTACAAAATAAACAAATGAAAATAATATTGGAAAGTACGAAAAGAAGTATAATCAACTGGTTTTGAGACGATTTTTTAATGGCAAGAAGATTTATCTAAAAAAATTTTTAATTTCAAACATGATTTAGATCTTTATGATCAAAGGAATCTCCTTACCCAGAAGTGAGCGAAGACATTAACATCAAACATCTTCCGGATTTCAGGTTCATTATGGTCAAGGAACTTCTTGCAGGGCATAAGACCAGCATTGTTCACCAAGATGGACACTTCTCCTACTTCTTTTCTGATTTTGTTTGCTAGCTCCATAACTTTTTGACGGTTTGAAACATCACAACTGAAAATAAATATTACCTTTGAACTTTGAATTAGTTTTTGATTATTTTAAGGACAGCTTTGGAATCAACCGATAGCTTATAATCTAGAGTTGAGAAAACTATTCTCTGCATTTAATAATTTTAAGTTAATATATTTCTAAATATGGATCAATTTCAACATTCTGGTTGTGAATTTGATCGCTGCCACTTTGTTGTTTCCGACATTTCGTCACAACTGTCAATTAATTCTTATGTCCAAGTTTCAAGTACTTTGAACACACATAGGCACTCTCAATTGGGGAACTGGCTATATGACAGATCTGACTATATGATTGTAGTTAATTTATGAATTGCATTGTCAGTTTTCTGTGAGAAGTGTTATAAAATAAAATTCTTTTAACTTACACATAAGCATGGGCCTTTCCACCTTTACTTTTAATGTCATCCACTGTATCTTGGTTACCCTTTTCGTTGATATCTACACACACTACTGTGCATCCGAGATCTGAATACTGGAATGCGAGCTCTCTGCCTATCCCATGCCCTGTACCACTTATCTGAAAAAAAGAAAAGATATAATATTGTGGTTGAAATAATATTGTGTAAAAAGAGGTTTACGTAATTGAACGCTGCTAATAACTTTGCATAAAACAAGGCGTAAAAATTTAGTGATGAAATTATTGAAATAAGTAGATATGTAGAACCACGACGATATTAAATAAAATTTATTAGAGATAATAAAAAGAACAGAAAATTAAAAATAAAAGTATGAAGTATATAATGATTGATATATGAGATGCTTTTTTCACATTTTGAAAGATATTATGATAAGCCTTCGCAAAAAAAGCATTTGAATGTCATAGAATGATGTCACTCAAAAAGTAACATTATTAATGTAAAGAGTTTTTTACTTCCTTGTGTTTCAAAGATTTCTAGGGCAAAAGAAATATTATTAAGTATATAATGTGTTCCGGGAAAATCAGAAATGCATTAAACGAAGATATTCCCTGGCAGCGACAAAATTTTTGGTATGCTGTGTAATTTTGTTTATATTATTATTATATGTAGATAGTTCTGCTCGTATTTATCTTCCACAAGTAAGGTAAACACTTGAATTACAGTAGATATGTGATATGTAATTAAATAATCGATTTTTAGTCAAAACTTACAAATGCAATTTCTCCTTGGACTGATTTAGGTTCTATTGGCCTAAATATTCTGTACAAGAATTCCATATAGGCTAAAAACATCTTGAAATGTAGAATTAAAACGTCCATCACTAAGACGGCCACTGTGTAGATTTTCGGTCCTATGCCTCTTTCATCCGGCCTGAAACAATAAAATTTATCAAATGAGTTTAAACTTGAAGACACAATCTAAGTACAAAAGAGTTTTTTCACGTAAAATATTAATTGTGAATGGTAAGCGATACCTTTTTATTAATTCAGCACTCGCGAGCCAATATCGTAGGGTTTATAGTCATTTTTGTGTTAAAATTTCGTTTTATGATAATTAGGTATAAACATTTACGGTGCAAGCATTTGATATATTTTTGTAAGCATAGAAAAAAATATGCCAGAACAAAATTATGTACTGCAAAATAATCCACAAATAAGTATAGGCATAAAAAGGGTTACAACATAGCTTAGATACTTCAAAAATCTTTGTTAAAAATGTAAAAAACTTCAATATTATGATCTATTGAGAAGATAGGTACTTTGTATGAAGGTCTTTAACTGGTCAATTAAATTTAATGTAAAAACAGATATAATTATCATAAAAGAACAGGTTGTTGGTCAGATAATGTCATTATCACGATCTTTATTATTATTTAGTTTTGATACAATGTAGATAAATGTAAGTACGTATGTAATAAATTATAAATTAAAATAAAACTGGTTGGGTACTGTGCAATGCATTCAGTAGATATCGTATCTGGGTTAAGAGTGATAAACTGGCTAGCCGATTGCAGCATCACGGGTCAAATGAAATGTGATCCATTTTGCAAGACGTTTAAATTCATTGATAGGCGAACAATAAATTAATAAATTTACTGATGAACACATATTATTGTACATTTTAAACTTTATTATCTAAGTTTTAAAATATATAACGTATGCCTTGTGCAATAAGTCAAGAAGAGTCCAGAATTAAGAGATAAATTTCAGTACCTACTTTAAATGTAAGTTAGAGACAATTTATAGCCCTGGCTGGTTCATATACATAGAAAATAGATGTATTCAGCTAAAACTATTTTTCTTTGACGTTCACAGGGTACCTGTTGTGACTTGTGTTAGAAGAGAATGTGATTATGATAGACCCGCTTAGGTGATTTGAAACAAGTGTGTCTTTCCACTATACAGTTATTGATCATGAGAGAGACGTCTTTCGACTTATCAGGTCATTATCAAACGTGTCTCTTGTGATCAATAACTTATAGTAGAAAGAAACACTTGTTTCAAATTACCTAGTTATGGAATTCTACTACGTGTGCACCGACACAATAATAATATCGACCAGCTTCTTAGGTAGATTAACGATTATGACAACCCTCAAATAGGTTGTCAAAAAGTTTTACCACAATTTATGTTTTCAGAATATATTATAAATCTGACTATTCCGAGAATATGAACAGTCGGCTCCAATAAACGGTAGGTATACTCATTACTGGTCTGTCAGTAAAATCTTATATATTACACAACATTTTAACTGCTGTTAATGTAAAGACAGATTATTGGAACCGAACATAAGATCATGTCGATAGTAGAATATACTTAATTAGTTGCATTGCGCAAATGATGAGTCTATCGAACAATTTTATCATAGATGATCATCATCAGTTGCTCTACAGCCCGTTGTAAGCCTTGGACTCCTCCAACATTCGCCTCCATCTCTCCCTATCTTGACATGTACTCTTCCAATCCCTAGATGATGCCCAAACATTTATTTACATACTTATTTATTCCTTATTGTACATAGGTTACAAATAATTGCAAATAAAATTTCAATAAACAAACATAAATAAAAAAGTACCGCAATTTAACAATCCTTGGTGATTAACGCTAGATTAAAGGTCTCATAAACCACATAATAAGGATAGTTGTAATGGATTGCGTGTTTGCAATAAACTCTCCACATATGTATTAATTATATTTAATGTGTATGTAATTTATGTGCTTGAAATAAATTTACGGTTTTGAATAGTTAGAAATTTATTATCTTTTTAATTTTTTCAGATCTATTTTTAATTATTCTATTCTATTATATTTTTATTATATATTTCTATCTTTACCTTATGCATTTAATTAATCGGTTACGGCAATCCACCCGATTCGAGTGATTTGTGCACCTTATGTATTTCATTTATATAATATTATGAATTCATTACTATTAGCGTTTTTATAATGAGAAAAATAAATGTAATACATAATATTGTATGTATACCTACCTATGTATATTGGATATCATTATTATTTTCTCGTAACATAGACGCATAATACAAGAATACTAACACAATATGGATGTGTATTATGCAATTTGTATATAATATTAGGTACCTACCTATATATCTATCCATCTATATATATAAATATATATAGATAGATATAGATAGGTTAGTAATCATTATATATCACAAGAGTTGAAAATAACGATTAACTTCTGTTTAATTGTTGTTAATTTTAAGTTAATCTCTAAATTGAGTCCATAAAAAGTCATTAAAAAAATTACGAACTACTTTTTTGTTTTAGATTCCGACTTTTCACGTTGGGTGGAATGAACTGTAAATTGTTTTACATATCCAAAAAATAACCTTTGATTGAATGATGAAGTAAAAAAATCGTTAACTGATTAACAATTAACAATCTTTTTTTTATTTATATTATTTTATTCATTCTTTACTTTATGTATATTCTTTAGGATGCAGGGGACCGGAAAACTTGGAAGGTGAGGACTAGAAGAGCCGACCCCAAGTAAATGGGATAAAGGCGAGGGCGAAGAAGAAGAAGAAGATTCATTCTTTACTGTACATTGATTACAAACAATTACATAAAAGGTAAACATTCAAGTTAGATATAATCGATATACAGAGGGCAAAGTGTTTATCGCAAAGGCGCGATTTCTTCCAATTAACCCAATATTACCCAGCTCTATATAATATAATTTACCAATACACTGTAAGATTTACTATCTTGAATGCGTTCCAGGGAAAAGATTTGATAGAATCCCTAAGGGAGATGATCAATTCACGGATGATGTTAAAATAACAAATTTATGGTATGAATATCCCAAAAAAGTTTATAAAAAAATTACTTCGCGCATCGTAGGGCTAAGATCATGACAAGATTGAGATCGTATTTAGATCGTTTCATGAGTAACCCTGAATGCTCACCTTATTTTAATATTCAATACATATGTGTAAATTTACTAAATTTTATATGTAATGATCAACATAAAAATGGTAAAGACCTTATTACCATAAAACTACGTGCACTAAGTAGGTACCCTATTTAAACCGCATTTTTATTATTACCTATAAATACGAAAATATTAATAAAAAACAAAGTTGTTACACACGTTACAATATGTGAAATTATGGCAATACAATCATAGTATGCTGCGTGTACAAACATTCATTGTTAATGACCTCGGCCTGAATAAATTCTTTATTATCAAATGGCAACACTGATTAACTGGTATGTTAAGTTATGCAATGAAGTAAGTTTTATATCGATAAGATTAATATGGATAGCGTAAATAAGTAAAAGCATATTCGTAAACGTTTGAGACTGTTGGTAAATAATGTATCTATCGATACATGAACACAAGTAGAACAGCCAGTAGACCAGCAGATAAGATTGCAATTTGATCTCTCCGCGTCAATAAAAGAAAAGGAATGAATAAGAATCTTAAAAATCTGGAAACATTGCTCAAAAATGTAACATTTCTTACAATACTCATCTCATCTCGACCTTCAACGATCTTCTTGAAAGAACAAGGCAGAGACCAGTCTCTTCCATTCATAGCGTTTATACTAGTCTCTTCTTCCCATAACATTCATAGGGCTCTGATGTCGTTGTCATAAGAACAATTTATTGAGAAAGAGGAATATCCGGGCCGTCGGAACCCTTTGTGGATGAGAAATATTACAATACTACCGGGTATATAATCTAAAATGTATTGTGAAAATTGAACTTATGTCATTTAAATTGTGAAGTATCTTCTTTCTGTATTTAACATAGAATAGTAGGTACATAATAAACCTATTAGATCAATTGTTTAATAGATATAATTAATTGTACTTCTAGTAGTATTCATTTAATTAGGTTTTGATGACTTCACTCATTGAACCACAGTGGTATCAGGTAATGGAAAATTACAAAGATAATAATCAGAAGGTATTGAACTGAAAGTCCAATGTTAATATTAAGTTTCTAGGAATTTGGTTACTTCCATGGTAATTTTTTTCAGTATTAGTTGTCATTCATTCAACCATTGTTATTTTTCAATACCACTTTTAAGAAGGAAAGGCGCTGTTGAAAAGTATGGTTTTTCTTTTGCTCCTGAAGTTAATATTGAACCTTAACCCTCCCTTGAAAAAATTTTTGTTTCGTTGAGTCTGGATGGTATAAGAGCTTGGGGAAAAGTGGTGGGGAAAACTTCATGGAAATGGATTGGTCTCTTCTCACTATCGTCGGTAGGCCATTCGGCCATTTCAAGTAATCCGACCATGATATCAATACTGTAGATCACCTAGTAATATTTTATTAATAAAACTAGATAAGTATAAAGTTATTCACTGTTGACTTTGTTAATTTAGTGGGCCGACTTTCAAGAGCTTCCGCTCTCGTCTTCGGACAAAAGTAAAGTAAAGCTACATTACAAAGGTAGGTATGTGTAAAATTTTACGTCACATTTATAAAATTAATACTTCTATTGGGGTGTTCACATTTGGCGAATATCGCCAGCCGAATTTCAAAATATAACGCCAGGCGAAAAAACAAAATTCGCCGTACACCCATTGATCGTCACACCTGTTCACACAAGTCCACCGATATAGAAACGATCTGTCAGATGCGCTTTGATTTTTACACTGTTTTCAAAATGGCGTCGAGATGGAGATCGCGAAGTGTTTATTTTTAGTCGAAAATGTTATAGTAGAGGTTATAAGGCGCCTTTTAATTAAGGAAACAAACGCCACAAACCAACAAAAAAGATAACAGCTGTCACGAAGCGGGAAACATTATAAAATTTATAGGTTATAAAGCTTTTACCATAGACACAAACGCCGCGCATATCTGCGCATGTGCAAATCGTTCGATCGCCCGAGAAAGTTGGAAGGTGGTCAACTCGAGACGATATCGTTTCTACTGGTTTTTATCGTTTCAGACTAGCTGTCATTTTGTTCACACGGTTCAAATGGCTGGCGATATTTTGGTGCCCTAGCGATATTCGCCAAAGTGAGAACACCACATATCATCGGATGACGGAATAAACAGGTACTTACCTACCTAAATCTTTTTCGCAATAAAGTCAGTTGCTAAGGTTTGATTCCTTGTATCTATTGATCTTTGTACGTACATTCCTTCAATCTTAATTATTAAATTATCAATTGCGTGATTAGATATCTGAAGTAATTACATTAGTACAATCAACCTGACGTTAACAAATTGTTGTAATCATTTGAACTACCCAATACTAAAACAAGTTTTCCGCTGTTAGCGTAAATAGGGTGTACCTACATAAAAACATAAGTTTGTCGTGTAATAAAAGATTGGAGATGTAACCATAGAAATAGAAATGCATATTTAAATGATGGTAAAAAAATTATCATCTAAATTCATGTTACTGCCGGTTTCGTTAATAATTTTTTTTTTTTTGTTTTTAAATTTAATATATTTATCGATGTTACTTTTACAATCAACCATTCTATGAGGTCACGTATGTAAATTTAATTTAATTTGAAAAATGTGTGAAGCATACAGCAGAATCATTATTTAAAAATTCATTATAATTAAAATATTGTCACTTGCAGTAAATACCTATCTACCTATTTCATTCTTTTGTTTACATTAATATGTGTATGCTGTAGACATACTGAATTGGGGGGTTGGCCTGGCCGAATCAATATATGATGTTTTTATTTTTTTAACTTTCTGTTTGTGTCTCTGATTAATAAATAAATAATGTGTATTCTTTCTACGTAACTTTGCTTATAAAAGCGGTTATAGAGAGTTCATAAAAAACTCATTAAATTAATCCGCTGGCTACCTCACTAATGGGATATGTATTGATGCAATACTTGCGATAGATAAACATAGGTAATTTACATACATACTTAAATATTAATGAAGTTAAACATTATATGGTGTTTGTAACAATTTGATGAATATCAACAAAACTATTGACGAACTACTATTTATTTATTTACGTCTTCAACAGGGATACAGTCATATTATAAATAACGTTGATCAGAATAATACAAAACCATAAGTGGACCAGCAAAGTCCCCTATTATTACCAGTAGGTATGCTAATTACAATCACTTTCAATAAACAATAGAGTCAAGCATGTGGGATTCACAACAATCAGGGGTTTTACAAAGAAAAAAAATCATACATAAATGTTACCAGTTGAATCAAATGTCGAAATTAGACAAAATATTTTTTGCGTTTACATATTCATAAATTCAAATGAAAATCAACAATATACAATTGAGAAAATTACTATACTATATTATACCACGATACTATAGAAAATACTATACTATACCACTTTACCATCACGGTATATCCCACAATTGTGACATCCAGTGGACCAACTGCATGCAATAAGCATGAAAATTGTCCTCTCCGTGCTAATTAAAAGTAAATACATTAAACAGAAGTTACTGAAAGTAAGGATGGGTGTTATACCTCATCGCTGAACTGAGGAGTTTAATGTCTTAAAATGTGATGATTTTTGAATACCTGCCTTTTATAAGACACCCGAAAACTTAAAGAAAAGAGAAGGAGGCCAATTATTTTATGTTTTAGTATAATATATGGCATAAATTTTATTGTAATATCAAATTTTTCATATAGAATCGTAAAAGACAGATATTTCGCTTTCTTAGGACATCGCACATAGATTGAGCAAGGAGAAGAAAAACAGACGAACATAAAATCTAGTACACATTTGTATATAGGAAAATATATGTCGTGCGGATGTCACGTATCGAAGAGTTGATTTATGAAATGCTTTCTTATTGATTAACATTGTATTGTTATAGGTAGGTGAGTGCTTATTGTCAATTATTTATTTGTCAGAAACATATTTGTTTGCTAATTTAATATGCTCGTATCAATGTCTTCGAGGGCGAATCACTTACATATATTCGCTGTCCATACAATATTATGCTTGTACATTCTGTATGCTGGAGTGAAACTACACAATGTCATGAAGCGCAATTTTTCATTCTACATTTTTGCTTCTTACGTGGTTCTTGACACGAAATTATTGTCAAAGATAATTTTATTTTGGATGATAGTTATTTACCTTATATTTCTTTTATATATATGATATAATGTTAAAATGCTGTTGTTTTCAATGAACATTCACAATTTTTTAATGTACCTACCTATGAATTTCGCAAAATACAATGTGTTTTCAAAGTAGGTGAGGATGACATCAAAAATAGTATAAAAAAAGCTGTGACACTATTTTCATACGTGACTTTGGCCAAAATTTGACATAAAGCTGTTTCACTCTCTAATATCTTCGACAATCACCTTTGGAAATTCTCATACATATGATCGATGATGGATTATCGTCTCGTCCATTTTTGCGACCATTGATGCGACAAAAAATTACAATAATAGATAGTGAAAATATTATCCAATATTAATTTTATGAGTCTATGTTGGAAAGACCGATTATGTCAGCAAACTTTAACAAGCAAATAAATACACAATGCTCGTAAAATGTTCGCGCGATAAAATGGTCCATAGAGTATTCCAGTACTGATATAGTCAGCTTACGTAACAATCGCAATTGATTTTGTACATACTCTAACGTATGTACATTATAGGTATAAGTATATTTATTATTATCAGCTGATTCTAATGCAGATAATATTTTCATTTATTTACATACCAACAGATGATGTTTATTTAGTGATTAATGAAATATTTCAAACACAGAAGCCTGAACTACTAGTTGATCTCATACGGTAAATATTTGTATGTTTGTTTTAGTATAATCGAGTGGAATGCGAATTATAATATTACCCAAGTTATTAATAATAATATGTATGTAGGAATTTAAGAATTAATCTGGCAGAAGCTAATTCATTTTACTCTGAAATAAGATTTCGTCGGTAGCCTGGAGACAGAGTTTCGACTTCATGAACAAGGGTTCGATTCCAGGTGTCGGCAAACTCCCCTTTCAAGACACAAGCTTTTAGTTTACTGTAAAAGGTGTATAAGGTTGTACACCTTTTACAGTAAACTAAATTATCGTTTCAGATGTATATCTTAAAAAAAAGATACTCACTCTATTGAAGTGCAAGCAGGTAGTAGAATACTATAATTGGATTAATAAAAACGCACATTTTATATTCTGCTATGGTTTTGTTTCTAAGAGAGACCTGTTTTGTCTTATTTAGACATAATTGTCATTAAAATCTCACAACATAAAAACACTATAGTTTTAAAATTTGAGTTTTCATTGATACACAATCTAATCTACCATATCACATGACGATGTGGAAGCAAAAAATCAATGTCTTTCTTTATATTTATCTAAATTATTCGATTTGCATCGTAAATGCATCACGTAGTTTTGATACGGATTTTTATAGTTAAAATTTAATTTTAATCCTCTCAATTACCGTTCAACTTTTTAATTATGAAATTTTGTCCTTATAAGTACATAAATGAAATTGAATGCGTATGAAATGAGTGATGTCCAATGTGTAGTAAAATGGTTAAGACAACGGTGGAGATTCTGGAGTGAATGTATCCAAAACATGAATAGTATTATAAATACTAGTCTCTCGAATAATATTCTACATGATTTACAAAAGAAATAGAATTGATGTGGGCATATAATATTAGAGTACCTAATTATTATGTGGGCATGTAATTTTTAGAGTCCTTGAGACAATCAAATGACTGCACGTTTAATAGTGTCGAAAAAAATCATTCCAAATAACAATAATTATTATCATTGAGGATAATTCTATGACATCAGGTAATAGAATCCTTACATCGATATGATGAGAGTTGAAAGATATCGCAATACAGTGATAATTGTGCCTTTGGTCCACAAATTTTTTTTATCTAATTAACGTGTCGGAAAAATAAAGTAAACAAAAATATCATATTATATTTTTTACATAATCAAATACGTTTTCATTATGGAAATGAATTTGAGTATAATAATAATAATAAATAAACAACATTTGTTTGTATGATGTTCTGAATGGGTCTCTTCTATAGGGGTTCTGAATGGGTGTGTGATGCGCAATATATATCTGTCCTCAAGAACAGTTACCTAGCCTCTCCTCACCAACTCCTATCCCACCTTCCCGTGGTAGACCCTGTTACGTCGAGCAACCTGTTGTCGAGATTGTGGTATCCAATCCCAATGGAGACTTAGGTCGACAAACAAATGGGAATTAGGGGGTCCGGTCACATAACCTAACCCGGACGTCGTGCATTGGCAACAGGATGCTATGACTTAATATTAACATCGAAATGGTCCAGAAAGGAACGGGAATCTACTGCACCAATTACTGTTGCACCAACTCCCAAGACAACCATCATGCCAAGTTATATAAAAGATATTAGTCTGTCATGCGATCCGGCTGACGCCCGGCGCCACACTGGGTCCAGGCCACGTGGTGTGAAATGGACTACTGGCCATAGGGACGCGATCCATCAGGCGACCCATGGAAATTTAGCTACTGGTGAAGAAAACTCTACTAAGATAATGAAATTGCGTAATGATATAAGATGCGGAACTTGGAATGTCAGGGGATTGCTTCAAAACGGAAAACTAGATATTGTGGAGGTAGAGATGGAGAGATGTAAATTGGATATCCTGGGCATAGGGGAATCGCATTGGAAGGGGTGTGGTCATTTCCCTACAAAGAATGGTAACATCGTATTTTTCTCAAGTAACGAAGAGAATAGCAGAAATGGTGTGGCAGTGATAATATCTAAGAAGTGGAAGAATTCAGTAATTGGATATGAAACTGTGAATGACAGGATAATAACTATCAAAATCAATGCTAAACCGTGCGCCCTAAACATTATACAAGTATATGCGCCCACATCTCAATCATCAGACGAAGACATCCAGAATTTTTACAATCACCTGGAACAGGTCATAAACAAAATCCCGAAAAGAGAGATGACGATCCTCCAAGGAGACATGAATGCTAAGATAGGGAACACGTGTCAAGATGTGAATGCAGGCACAACTGTAGGAAGGTTTGGACTAGGCAACAGGAACGAAAGAGGGGACCGCTTTCTACATTTTTGCATAGAAAATAAGCTGACCATAATGAATACTTGGTTCAAGCAACACCCTAGACGACTATATACCTGGATCTCACCGGGAAACAGATACAGAACACAAATTGACTACATCGCTGTACAGTCAAGATGGCGTTCCTCGATCACCAAAACATTACCTGGTGCAGACTGTGGTAGCGATCACCAGCTTCTTGTTGCCAACATCAAAGTACACATAAAATGCATTAAGAAGAAGTCAGATTCCACCAAACTGTGCTTAAGCCCCAACGCTTTGTGTAGGTTTGAGGAACTTGTTGCTCCGAAGATAAACAACACAGAATTCGATCCTTTTGAAACATCTGATGCTGCATGGGTGAAGCTAAAATCTGTCACTCTAGAGGCAGCAAGGGAGGCACAACAGAAGGAGCCCAGACCAACATCAAGCAGCAAAGCATGGATATCAGAAGAAACATGGTCCTTGATAGATAGACGTAGAGTGGTTAAGCAAGCTGGACTCACAAATAATACCAACCGTGCAGAATATCAAACTCTTCACAGAGCTGTAAAATCTGCTTGCAGAAAAGACAAAAACTCTTACATCAATGCAATATGTCAGGAGATCGAGAACCTTGCAGATAAAGCCATGACTAAAGATCTTTTCAAGCAAGTTAAGGTGTTAACCCGCGACTTCAAACCAAAAACATGGCTCATTGAAGACACTGATGGAACCCTGATATCCGAGCAGGACAAAGTAATTGACAGGTGGCGAAATTACTGTGAAAACCTTTACAAAGACTCAAAAGACAATGGCTCGCAGGGGAAGGTGACACAGAGACGCGAGGTGGTTGAACAGAGAGAACCAGATATTATGCTAGACGAGGTGGAACACTCTATTGCCCGCTTGAAAAATAAGGCTGCTGGTGGTGATGGCATCACGGCTGATCTGTTGCAGCATCTGGGTAGCGAAGGGACTCGTGCTATTCATTCCATCTGCCAAAAAGTGTGGAGGACCGGACAATGGCCAGAAGACTGGGCCGAGTCCACGGTAATTCCACTGCACAAAAAAGGCTCAACAAAAAAGTGCGATAACTTTAGAACTATCTCCCTCATATCTCATGCCAGCAAAATTTTGTTGGACATAATAAATAGGCGACTAGCAGGACATGTAGATTGGCAAATTGCCAGAGAACAAGCAGGTTTTGTCGTAGGTAGAGGTACCAGAGAACAGATCCTGAACATGAGGCAGATAATTGAAAAATGCCGTGAATTCAATGTACCAACTGTTTTTTGCTTCATTGATTACACTAAAGCTTTCGACTGTGTGAGGTGGGAAGAGCTGTTCGAAGCCCTAAGCGGGATGGGAGTTCCAGATCACTTGTTATTCTTAATTCAAAATCTGTATTTAGAAGGGAAATCACGAGTAAGAATAGAGGACTCCATTTCGGAACCATTCAAAGCAGAGAAGGGAGTACGACAAGGATGCATACTTTCGCCCAAGCTCTTTAATCTTTATGGAGAGAGCATCATGAGAAGAGCCCTAGATGGTTGGAATGGTGGTGTCACAATAGGAGGACAGAAGATATGCAATCTCAGGTTTGCGGACGACACTACCTTAGTCGCTTCAAGTGTGCCGGAGTTAGCAGAGTTGTTTCGTCGTGTGGAGATTGAAAGTGAAAAGATGGGACTGAAGATCAACTGCAGTAAAACTAAGGCAATGATAGTTGATCGCTCAGGCTGGCTCGCAGACACGGAACATTATCTTCCAGGAATTGACTTTGTCAACGAATTTATCTATCTAGGTTCTCTCATAAATAATAGAGGCACAAGCGACCAAGAAGTGAACCGCCGCACACAGATGGCAAAGAACGCAATGGGTCGTCTTGATAAAATTTGGAAAAGCCGTGAAATTATGAGAAACACAAAGATAAGACTAGTCAAGACCTTGGTATTCAGCATATTTTTATACGGAGCTGAAACGTGGACGCTGCGAGCTAGCGAACGCGCAAGGATCGATGCGTTTGAGATGTGGTGCTGGGGAAAATTGCTCCGAGTGCATTGGACGGAACACAGGACCAATGAGTCCATTCTCAGGGAGTTAAACATTTCGGCGCGACTCTCAACGATTTACAGTCAGCGCGCTTTGCGATATTTCGGGCACATTGCAAGAAGAGAGCATGACAACCTAGAAAAAGTGATTATGACTGGGGTTGTAGAAGGGAGGAGAGGAAGGGGCAGAGTGCCAATAAGATGGAGCGACCAAATTAAGGAGGCCACACAGAGCTCACTTCACGGGGCCTTACACATGGCAGAGGATCGCTCAACATGGAGACAGATGGTCTACAGAACGAGGCATGATGGTCACGATCCTCAGGATTGAGGGACCGACAGAAATGATGTTTGTATGATAACAAATAATTATCATATGAATAAATCAATGTGAACAAAGCATTAATAAAATTTGTTTTTCTCACGAGAAAACCCGAATATTTTACATGTGTACAAAATATTATAGCATGTTAAGTATTTGCCACCGTTTTTGTTACTTTAGAACGTATATTTCCCGTAGAGCACCCGGTAAAGAATTGGTCTCCCACTCTTCTCCTTAAGTTTTCGAGTGTCCTGTAAAACGCAGGTGTTCGAAAAAATTAAGACATTGTACATCTTAAATTCAGCGATGAAGTTTGCCACTCATCCTGAATGTCTTGATTTTATATTGGCACGAAGAGGACAGCTTGCATGTTTCTTACATGCAGCTGTTCTGCTGGCTACCCCACTTGTGGGATATGCCGTGATGGTATAGTAGTAGTAGTAGAACGTATATCATACTTATAATAATATGACTACAATGACACACCTAGATTAATGAATTTAACACATATTATTTTATCAATATGAAGATACATATTTTTTAGTAATTTTTGATAAAAAGTCATATGCTAATCTCTAATAATGAAATGTTGTAGGTTACAATTTAATTATTATATTTGTTTGATCTTTGTTAGGATCACTTAGCCAATTAAAAATACTTGCATATTTTTCTCTCTTGTAAGAATAATTTCGATGGACTGGCGTTATAAAAAAATAAATTTGTTAAAAAAATAATATATATCTAATTTCATGCAAGAACGTTTAGTAATGTAAATGTTAATCATGACTATAATAAATATTCAACCATTGCCTGACGATGAGAACGGAAGCTCTTGAAAACCGTCTCGCAAATTTATAAAGTCAACAGTGGAATAACTGCAAATCCTGTTTTATCAATAAATTATAAAAATACGACCTAAGTATAAATAATATAACTATGCAGTGAGTTCATTGGCTACTCCGATAATAGGAGATACCGTGATGGGATAATACACCTTTTATGGTAAGCTAAAAGCTTGTGTCGTGAAAGGGGAGTTTGCCGGTAGGTACCTGGGATCGAACCATGGATCCCCTGTTCACGAGATTCTACTTCCAGGCTACAGACGAACTAATTGAGAGAATTTCTATCAGCCGAATGTACCCGAGAGGAATGTTTAAGATCGAAAGAAAAAATTAGATGTTCTTTTCAAAGATCGCAGTAGGCATTTAACTACTGACGAACATCATTTATCTATCTTTGATAATGAAAATATTATAAATAAATCTACGAGTATGTAAAAATTGAGTTACATTTACCAGGTAGTTTGTCCAGCTACGTATGTACTTGAATAACCTCAAATTAAGAGGTGTCAAATAAACGTGTAAATTAAATGAAATAATATTTATATTTGCAATGAGAATCCTTGAATTCTTCCTGAATATAATAAAATTAAGTACATAATAATATTACCTACGTTAAAAATTAGTACCTACCAAAGTTTCATAGAAATTCACGAAATGTACCTAGGTATTCAGGAACTTAATCGTCTTATTGACAAAATTAGCAAAACTATAAAATTAACGAATACTATAATTATAATGATAATTCAATTTTATTTGCGTTATTTATTTGATGTTATTCAGTTGTAGCAAAAAAGAAATTCCTAGTCATTTTTTATGCATATATTTTTAAACTAATTTTAATTCGAATAAGCACATTTTGAAACAAAATTATAAAACACATATGGTCAAGAAGTGTACCTTCGAACGCGTGTACCTTCGAACAGTCTTAAGAACTCTAAAATAGCGCAATATTAAAATATTGTAATACTGTATTTGTAAAGATTTTTCCACTATGGCAACACTGTTTTAATCTCAAGCGCGTAACTGCCAGTGTGAGTTTGATAAGGTTTCTTAAAGATTTTCGCTGTAAAAAGTAATTTTTTTACAAATGTTCGCTAGTTTTTTTAGATAAATAAATGTTATATTTTTAATGTTTGTACTATTCAACATGAGGAAACATTAAATTCTTTTTGTTATCTAGTAATTTATTTCAACACAAATAATTTTTTTTTGTACCTACCCTACCCTTAAAAACTTAATTAAATATACTTACCTATATAGGGGTTATATGAAGGTAATGTTCCTAAATAATGAAAGTATCTCTACACATTTTATTCTCAATTAAAACATAAACATTCCTACCAAAAGCAAAGTTTTAGATCTTGAATGCGAAATATATAATGATCGAGATTAAAACCATCAACCTCATGCTTGAAAGCCAAGATTCTCGTGTGTAGTTATTCCCAAGAACTACGTTGAAGAACGAATGAGTGGGGATTATTATAAATGCAAAAGGTCTTATTACAGTATTCGCACATATATTATCTTGATATCAAAGTAACACATATAAAGAACTTAACTGAATTATTAATGCAACATGACAAGTATTTATAACTTGCAACGATTGAATGTCTGTCAAAGTAGGTACTTGATGAAAAATTTATGTATGAAAGTAGGTATAAACTTGGATTACGAACATATGGAGATGTTTTCTTTAGTTATATAGTCATAAATAGGGTTGATACCTCAAACTATTTGTTTCTATATACAACCCCGGCACCCTCCACAAATGCGGTAGCTATCAGTGGACATATAATAATACTATAGTATATTATGCATAGAGTAAGTAATAATAATATTATACTACCTATCCTTTTCTTGAATAAAAGACGGATCGGACTAAAGGAAATTATTTTAATCAATACGTTGAAAGTTATATTGGTGTAATTTATAGATTTATTTTACCATTTTTTTTTGCTGTTTACTGTATTATAATTGAATTAAGTATATTAGCTTTATAAATATTATAAAATTATTAGAAGCACCGATGTGGCAAAGTAAAATCTTTAGACTTTTTTATATAATTTTTGGATTTTAATATAATGCTCTAATAAGAAGTGAAGATGTTGCTCATGCAACAAGTCTGCCATTGAACTGAGAAATCGATATTCATATTATAATAATAAAATTTTGTTATACTAATTTTCTTGATTTTTTGTTTTGTTTATTATTGGTTTGTTTCGCGCTTCTGCGATAAACTCGCCCACTGCACAAAATTTATTTGTCTAGTTTGAATAGTTTATTTTCTTATGCAGATTTCTCTGCAATAATGATTTTAACTAACATAACATAACACGTGTAGACAATTCACACAAACCGAGCTAGTCCCAAACTAAGATATGAATCTTGTATTATGGGTACTAACACGGCGATACACATATACAATGCACTAAACACATATACATGTAACACCCAGACCCAGGACAATCTGAAAAAGGTCATTCTTCATTTTGCCCTGGCCGGGAATCGAACCCGGGACCTCGTGACTCAAAGGCAAGTGCGTTAGCCTCCGCGCCACACCGGTCGCCTCTGTTAAACATTATTATTATGTTTAAGAGAGATACTCTAACTTCAGTACAACGACATTACATTAGATCAAATAATTATAATACATATCTTATGATTTACTTCAAGCTCAGGTTTTTTAACATAACGTTATTCGCCGGCATGGATCTATGATCTAATAGGACCTCATTGATTTTAGAGGATTTTTTTGTTGACGATATTTTGTTTCATCAAAATATTTACATGGAATGATAAAAAAAAATAACATATTCCACCTTTTTCAAAAACAGGTGCCATAAATTATAACAACGAAAAACAAAATATATTATTTAGCATTAAATATTTTGACATAATATGACGTAGGTAGTCCTTGAAAAAAATACTATTAATTATGTCATTACCAAAAACACACAAAACGTCTTTCTGTTATTAATGTTTATTTTTATTTCTTTGGCGTATTTTTTTAATACCTACCTTGTATTTTTCTAATGTTGTTTATGGTAGTACTTAAATTAATCAAACATACTCGTATAAATAATCAGAGTACAAAGTTTGCTTTTTTTTATAGACCTACAAAATTTTATCAAATTCATGGATAATTTATCCACATTGAGCCGAACCGGTCAAGTGTCAAGGATCTTGGAAAATCCATAGATGAAGATGATCTTGGACTTGGTACGATTGTAAGATCAATATTTTTTATATTATAGAGAGGGTCTGGCAAACTATATTGACCGTGCCTTCTCCGTGGTTGATTCGTAGCTGCGGAACAAAATTCCTTATGATTTGCGAACTCTTGAGAGTGTGGAGCTGTTCAAGGCAAAGTTAAAGAGAACCTGTTGTTCAGGAGGTGTTATATTTCTTGATTGGGCCCTTGCGGTGGTTTCTCCACAAAACAGCGTATCTTAAAAAGAATTGTCTAGTTATCATTATTATTATCTCTTTATCTATACATCAGACTGTTTTTGAAACATTTCGATAATGAAGGACTTTTTCACTAACTACATAGCCTTATGTGGTCACTTGAATAGAAGCCTAATTTGTAAATTGAAAATAGCAAGAATAGAAGTTCTTAAAGTATAATATATAATTAAATAATACTAAGAAAAGCTGTATGTGTGTATGTAATTGTAATAGATAGATGTCTTTATAGAACGTAATCATCTTAAAT
The DNA here is from genome assembly GCA_947579605.1 of Athripsodes cinereus. NCBI lineage: Eukaryota > Metazoa > Arthropoda > Insecta > Trichoptera > Leptoceridae > Athripsodes > Athripsodes cinereus. Next base: position 6,394,877 of record OX388311.1, read on the forward strand.
AGTGCATTTCCCGAACGGAAAAACTCAATAAACAATTCAAATAAATCAAGTTCCATTCAACAAAATGTCTTTTCCAGCTCACAAAACACAGTTTAGTGTCATATGAATAATAAGTACTTTTTGCGATATGAGCAATAACAATAAACTAATATAATAAAATGCAGTAAACATGTAGTGTTTAAGATCGTTAAAAGTGCATTTCTCGTGATAACAATTTCATACAATACACTTTCAGCAAGCGATATTCTTATAAAAAGGGTTTTAACCATATTTCCAACAGCATTCACAAGTAAAGAAAAGTTGGATACATTTTTACAATAATCATATTTTTTGTTATCAATTTATGTGGGTGATGAGTGTTGTTTGTTTGAGGAAGTATTATATATAACTGCATATTGGGAAAGTTGAATTATCTGAATATTATGCTTTTGTTATGTTTATATTCCATATGCTGTACATACATACATAAATAAAATATTAATAACTATGTAAGAAAGACATAAGAGTACAATTTTAACGGTTGTAAGTGAAAATGACGTCATATTTATTTCAAAGGAAGCTTTGAAGTTTGAAATATTTATAGCATAGATTTATATGTACTAATATAATTCTATGATTTATAGACCATTTTCAAATTAAAGTGATATGTTTGCTAACCCAAAAAAGATGTTCTAGGGAATTTCAATAAGGTAATTAATGTAAAGAAGAAAGAATACATATTTGTTGAAGTACATCCTTGGTAACTATTTATCTATACAATCATATATTAGCATCTCTCACAAGTGGGGTAGCCAGTGATTCAACTGCATTAATATACAACAATATACAGGTAGACCTCTGCGTTCCATATAAAATAAATCACTATTACCTAATATTACTATTTGTATCACTCCAAATCTTACTGTAAACAAATATTTACCAAAATATTACCAAATCCTCATGTTGATATATAATACTTATTTATTTACTTTTCATTATATTAAACGGCGTCAAAGCCCTTTTTGTAGTGCGATACAAAGTCGTTATACATACTTGACACAATTATATACATACACAACAAAAATATGTAAGACTATGATAATATATTATTTTTATTGTTTATGTGTGCAGGTACCTTTTTGGTGTACGTATAGGATTATACATATTACGTAATTTTGTAAAGGTACAATAAGTGTTTTGTTTGAAGGTTAAGAACCTTCCTAATACCTTTATCTTTTTACTCATACACTAGCAACCAGTGAGCACTCTCCTCGTATCACGTAAGAATTTAAAATTTTCAATGTCATAAATTGTATTCGTTACCTATAGGCTAGGTAAAACACCACGGCATCCCACGAGGTAGCCAGCAAAATATAGCTACAAATGTATTAGACATGCAAGTTTTTCACTCTGTGCCAATAAAATAATTAAGACTTTCAGAATTAACGGCATACTTCATTACTGAATTGAAGATATGTTTTAAGTGTTTTATTTGTGATTTTTTACAAGAATCTATACCATTTACAGTACACTCTTATGATATGCCGTGATGATATATTTTTTATTCTTCCTTATCATCCATAGGTCATTGGTTATAGACACTTGGAATAGTCAGGCAATTATAATCATTTTTTTCATCAAATAATACAATAATTATCATAAATCACTACGTAAAGAAATAAATAAATCTCATTGAATCGTCGTTATCGATGTAATCGAGTGTAAAATGCTCAAAATAACTTATCGACAGTGTATGTAAAAAATTATAGTAAGTAAATAAACTGGTCAATTGCAAATAGGGTGAGCAGTCGCATTTAGTATTTCTTCGAGGAAAGGCTTTTCCAACAAGACACCTTTTCACTTCTCTCTGATATTCTATACAATTGAGTGCCTTAATATTACTGGAAAACTCATTATATAAACGTATTCTAAGACATTAAAAACTCTGAAATTTTGCCCATTCTAGCTCGAAGCTCGAAGGGTCGTCCATCGTAAAATGATAAAGTATTTTTTTTTAATAAAAATAAATTAATAGAGACCTTAAAAACAATCAATGCAAAGAAGCTATCTAAGAGCATACAAAGATATGCCATATAATTTATATTATTAAAATTAAAATGCTACTTTGATATAAAAAAAAAAACACTTGAAAAACTAGCATACTTGAGTACCTTTATAACTGGTCAAGGTCGGTAGGTCAAGAAAGGCCTAGTACAAAGACATTATACCTACAGGTAAACATTTACGCAATAATATTTTGTAATCTGTTTTTTCTTTTTGTTTTGCATTGTATATTGATGGTAATAGGCACATTTTAAATGAAGAAACTTGAATTTGGGTATTTTGTTTATCAAAAGCTTTTTATAGGTATGAATAAAATATCTACCTATTACATTGTATAGTATGACAGATGTTTTGATAGACTCTTTTGTTATTTTTTTGTTTGTTTATATAATTGTTCGTTAATTTACACAATAAAAATTGATTCTTAGAAAAGCTATTATAAATTAAGCATTATGTTACAAACAACATACATAATTTATTATTTTAACGAACATATACTTTGGAAAATATAGTGGATTGAAAGGCTTAATGTCACCTGGGATAAACACGTGTTATTTTAAAGGTTCCGAATGAATTTGCAAAATAGATGTGTATGTCGATAAGTCGTAAGACGTATCTCTCGCGATCAATAATTTATAGTAGAAAAAACCCTTGTTTAAACCTACCTTAAAAAAATGCAATTTCATTACATCATTTTATACCAGAAATCATGAAATAAAAAAAAACCTCGATGTTAACAATTAATACTATACAGTTAAAATTCTATGTTAACAATTAACTTTATACAATTCAAATTACGCGCAATTCCACGGAGACTACAATGTTTTCATATTGGAAGAAGTTCAAAAATTAGCACTAAAGCAGGGTTGCCATCTACGACCAACATGTGCTGGGATTTCAAAAAAAATCGGTAACTGATCATAAATTGCATAAATCGAGATCTCAATAACACTATTTAAAGTAGGAATTTCCGTCTTCCATAGGAAAAATTCTGATTATCATTTATGATAAAACATAAAAATAAATAAGATTTCAATTTAATTTAAACAACCATAAATCACAATAAGGTACCTTCATAATTAAAAGACATGTTGCCTAATAATAGGTTATATTTTCCAAGTGTTTAAGATAAACATAAAAATTTTCATGGTCCAATAAAGCTGTCGTTGCTAACTCGTTTACGAATTACCACCAAAATAACATTAACAAGGTCAAGTACAAAATCGTTACAACATCAGTCTACGCACAACGCCATTGATAAGATGAACGATAATTTAGTCTCCGTAGAATATTTTATGTGTAAAGTTTATGTTGTCATCGAGAATAAATTGAATTTATTACATCAAAACAGGTCAAGATGTATTTTAACTTACTATATCTTGTTTTATCAACAATTAAATAAAGTTAATTAATAGTAGAAATGAGTTGGAAATCATTCTCATTTATGTGGTGTTCTCACTTTGGCGAATATCGCTAGGGCACCAAAATATCGCCAGCCATTTGAACCGTGTGAACAAAATGACAGCTAGTCTGAAACGATAAAAACCAGTAGAAACGATATCGTCTCGAGTTGACCACCTTCCAACTTTCTCGGCCGATTGAACGATTTGCACATGCGCAGATATTCGCGGCGTTTGTATCTATGGTAAAAGCTTTATAACCTATAAATTTTATAATGTTTCCCGCTTCGTGACAGCTGTTATCTTTTTTGTTGGTTTGTGGCGTTTGTTTTCTTAAGTAAAAGGCGCCTTATAACCTCTACTATAACATTTTCGACTAAAAATAAACACTTCGCGATCTCCATCTCGACGCCATTTTGAAAACAGTGTCAAAATCAAAGCACATCTGACAGATCGTTTCTATATCGGTGGACTTGTGTGGTGTGACGATCAATGGGCGTACGGCGAATTTTGTTTTTTCGCCTGGCGTTATATTTTGAAATTCGGCTGGCGATATTCGCCAAATGTGAACACCCCATTAGGTGTAAAATCTCGAGAAAAGGTGGATATTTGTATAACTTCGTTTGGAAAATAAACGATTTATTCTGCATAAAGATATTTATAATAATTGCGATTTTATGGACACTAACAAACTGTTGCAGAGTTTTAGTGTATTTATTAAAAGGTTTGATTATTGTAACCTGGTTTCGACTTACAAAGTCATTTTAGTTATTACAATGACTTTATAAGTCGAAACCAGGTTACTTTAAATAAATACAGTAAAACTCGACAAGAGCTGGTTTGTTTCATTAATTATTATAAAATTTAACTTTAAAAATTAATTGTTATTAATTTTTAAAGTAAAATTAATTTTTAATAAGAAGAATCTGTAATGTCGAAGATGTTGTGCGATGGGGCAGAACAAGAAGACGTTTCTGGAGAGATCATGTGGGGAGGGCGAGCTCAGATCGAGTGGTCAGAATAGCAGCAGATGAACGCATGACAGGAAACAGACCCCCAGGAAGACCACCTAAACGATGGAGGGACAGTTGGACATCCACCTCTCAGGAGCAGGCTCCGAGAATCACAGGACATAGTCCTAACTGAAGTAAAAGAAGAAGAAGAATTTTTAGCAAAGAAACGTCAATTCAATCAATAATTGTGATGTTCGATAGAATAACCAAGTTTTTGTACAAGTAGAAGAAGGCAATTGTATCTAATATTATGGGTTTAATAACGTTCACTTGAAACTCAATTGTGTTTCCTATAAAATTAAGCAACTCTCGATTGATAAAAATATTCCAAATCAGAGAAATTTTGAATTTCGATCTTGTAAACCTCAATAAAATAATCGTAAAAATGAAGTGCGTATATAAATTATCTACAAATATATAATGTACCTACATAATTATGTATATACGCTCCTGTGATATTTCTACATTTAAATAATAATCAATAAATGTTCCATACTAAATATGCGAGTTATATTATGCACAGGCATATTGGCACGAAGAGGACAGTTTGCATGTTTCTTACATGCAGCTGATCTGCTGGCTACCCCACTTGTGGGATATGCCGTGATGGTATAGTATAGTATAGTATAGTATAGTATAGTATATTATGCACAGATATATGTAGTCGCCAAGAGGAGAGAGAACCTTCCACCTTATATAAAATATAAATATTTTTTTTTTTTTTTTTTTTTTTTTATATATAGAAGGTAGATAGATATACATAGATAGGTGAACATTTGCTGAACGAGTTTTAATTAAAATGCATATTACAGAAGAATCTATTTCTAGAACTAATTACACATCTCTGCAACCTTATTGTACCCTGATACATAATATCAAGGATTACAACATCATGGAATATTATTAATAAATCTTACTATGCATCCATAAGTTAATCTGTATCTGTACTACAATTTATTATTTATAGATATTATTATTAATAAGTATCAAGTATGTAATAAGTATAAAGTTACCTAAGTGAAATCAAAGGTAATTGTGTCTAATTATACTCATTGGCCTATGGATATTAACAAGCTTAGTGATAATATTATGTAGCTGCAAGTATTTATTTAACGGGGCTCAATTATTTTCTTAATATGATTAACATTTTCAGAAGGTGATCTAGTATACTGAAAATGGAATTAATTCACTCTGTCGGATGATTATATAGCCTTTAATTATTATTCTTAGTTATAAACACTGCAATTTATAAGTTGTTTTATAGTAAAACATTTAGACGGGAGATCGCGATCCATTTGAGATCTGAAAAATGAGATCCCAAAAAGGTGGTTGCTTCTAAGGTTTGCATAAAGCGCCTCTCGGTTGGTGGACCTTACATCGTGACAGTGAGAATGGTGGAATTGGTGAACGTTGTCCATCGACACCGAAAGTGATCACTTAAGCCAGCCTAGAGCCAATTTGTAAGCGTTGGGACACCTTTCTCACTTCTTCCGATTAGATTTTACACAATGTTGCATTGTGTAGATATGGTTCTCCAATCGAGGTTTCTGATTGGTATTACAATATTATTATTATAAAAACATCACCCTGCACTGAGACCATAACAGCTTTTGGCCAAGGCGGTCTCAGCAGGATAAAATATCAATATATTAAAGCATTTTATATTTCTGGTTAGGCTCAGACCCGTGAATTTATTTATTTATTTATGCACATAATAGATCATCTTCATATTAGAAATGTCAAAGGGGAAAAATGTCAGTGTCCATATTTTTCAAGGTGATCAGCATTTGAAATAGATTCTCCGCAGGAATTCTAGCGCACAACCTTTTGAAGATGGAAATTACATAGGTACATATTATAACTCCACAAACTCATTCTTAAGTCGGCATTTATTGTTTTCGTCAAAAGAATCCTTCACTTTTTTATAATACAAGAGGCGACCTGACAACGACCTTCACCAATCTAGTTTCCGAAATGAAACCCCGTTCTTATCAAAATAATAATTAATAAATCGTAAATGGGTTGCCTAATCAAATCCGGTGAAGGCTAAGTTTAATTTTAGTTTTATAAAATTTAAATATGTGCATAATACATTTTGTATCGAAGATCAATTTTTCATCATTGATTTACTATAAAGTCTAACCCATTTAGCCAATCATATATTTTTAAGAGATATTATTAAACGATAATAATTATTATCTTTCGTTTGATATTTCTTCGTTGTATATAGACAATACCCTGAATATTCTCGTATATGAATAATTTAGAAGTACGTTACACATACAAAAATATGATGGAAGGGAACAGTTTTCGACGCCGCGTCGTTGTAAATCCGAATGCCTCAGTAAATTAATTCAAATGGTACAGTGATAATGGTAATAATAGATCAAGAAACAAAATGTGATTATTTAGTTTTGCAAGTACCTACTTTATAAAAATGACTCGAGTAATGTCTTTTTCAATCTACTACTACTTTTTCAATCTGAGCCTAACGACGAATATACAGTTTTTTACATTATATTAAAATTTTCAATGAGAAGAATACAAATTACTATCATGTAGGTATATGAATAGGCTTTTAATATAATCTTATACTAATGATACTTCTTAGAAATTATATTGGTTTTATCATCATGGGTAGGTAAGTAATAATAGAGTTCATTATTAACCCAAACAACTCTTACAATAAGTATTATGCTTGTGTCGTAAAAGAAAGAAGTGACTAGTTCAAAAGCAGGATTTTCCAAATAATTATGTTAATAGTATTGAACAGGTACATCACACAGGTATATCGAAACTCCTGTACCTTATTTGGTTATTTTTTTGTTCAATACCATTTTGCATATTAATTTTCATAGTACCTACATACTCGAATTGGTGTAAAGCTAATATTATTTTCGTCGTAAACAGACACATTAAAATAAAATATCAAAAACATTATCATCGCGCACAGGTATAGGTACTGCTTTCTTGGACGTGTTTATTATTTTAAAACGTTACACGTTTTTTTTACATAAAAATCACTACTTTACAACTGGGTAGGTACTTGTTGAAATTGATAATTCACAATATTGTTAAACTGGTACCTACTTTATTCACTGCTATTATTATGCAATTTACCATAACCCGTTTTTGAGTCCAGTTTTAAATTAAAAGGTATAAATTCAAATTCAAATGCAGGTATTCGTAAAACATTATATTTTGTTATTTTTTTTATAAGTAACCCCTTCTACAAATTACTTATAATTAATAGTAATAAAAATAATACACACGTGTTTAACTGCATGTGTATTGCCGATATGTCTAAGTGGATGTTTCATTAAATATTATAGTTTCATAAACATTTTTTTTATAGAACACAAAAGTCTGTCTTTTGATAAAGTAGGAGTATTATACTGTATCCCGTGGAGCACCCGGTAAAGAATTGGTCTCCAACTCTTCTGCGTAAGTTTTCGAGTGTCCTGTATAAGGCAGGTGTTTACATCTTAAATTCAGCGATGAGGTTTGCCACCCATCCTGAATGTCTTGATTTTATATTGGCACGGAGAGGACAGTTTGCATGTTTCTTACATGCAGCTGATCTGCTGGCTACTGCTGGAGACGTCTTTCGTCATGTTAGGACATTGTCAATGATTGACAATGTTTGACAATGTCCAAACACGACGAAAAACGTCTCTTTCGAAAATACTACAACATTAATTTGTGTTTTAATTTCGTTGTGGAATTCCACTACTTAAACACCGACACAGTGAATGAATTGTCATTTTCAATTTCTAGTTTCTTCCTAGAATAGTCAACAATGTTAAATATTAATTATCAATTACCGAACGAAGTAAGTGGTGTATTTATTTATAAGTTAGGTCATAGTAACCTTTTTATTAAGCTCATAAGCTCTTTTTAGTGGGTATAATTTGGTCAATCAATACTATGGTCGCGTGCTATTTAAGACTCATAAAACATTTGACATACCTACTTAATACGATAAGAATAGGTAAATACTTAAAAGACAATCTAAAAAATATTTTAGTCTGTTTGAAAGTACGAAATTATGTTCATGTGTTTTAGTCATATCTGTTGTTATACAAGTATGTAATGGACCAAACCAATGTCCTTTATGAAAATGTGCTCCTATGAGCAAGCTCCATATTATGTATCTTACTATTTATTTATAGTTCCACACCATTACCTATAGTATCTTTCACCTTAGCTTCATTTCATTTCATTTATTATACATGCTAGTCGTCCTCCTCTCTATGCCAATAAACCGGGTTAGTTGGAAGACATCGCATTTTAGCGATAAACTCGCCCTCTGTACATTGAATTGTATAAATGATATTTTCTATGTAAATTTGTATTATTGTAAACAATGTATAGTGAAGAATAAAATAAATAAATAAATACCAATGAAAATAAAACATTCAAGATGGATTCAACACTGGACTGTAGGCAAACTTAGCTTTTACAGGGCAAGTCTAAATCTTACAGAAATGATTGGGAAACCTACGGAAGTGGAACTACATGGAACACATTTATTTTAACTTTAATTTTGCTGTTTACCACTAGGAAAAAATATATTATTCACTGTGTCGGTGTTTGGACAGAAGAATTCCATAATGAAATTAAAAAAAAAATGTTTTTGTCATTATATACATTTTAATTGAGAGACTTCTTTCATATTACAAGGACATTGTCAATAGATTCAAGTCAAGCGACTGACAATGTCCCTGAAAGACAAAAAGACGTCTCTCTCAACTGAAATTTATGAAGTGGGGAAAAAAACATTTGTATTTTAATTTCACAGGGAAAAAAAATTGAGAAAAAAAAGTTGTGTGTTTATTTCAAACTTACACTCCAAAAGGTGTGCTCTTTTCAAATTCAGATTTCTTTCCATTGCTGGAGTGGATGCCGGCACTTTTGGTTTCCATTTCCAGATTAAATTTTAAAATTAGAAATTATATCACACGCCGCCACACAGGATCACCACTGCTACTACTAACTACTACAGCTGTCAAATTAACTCAAAACAAAAACAGACAACAAATTCCAGAATGAGTCTTTTTGAATGAAGGAATGTTTTTGCTTAAAGTTTATAATTTGATAAAAAAAGTGATTTTTTTATTGATGTTCACACACTTTTAATAGTTTTTTAATAGTATGCTTATGTGAAATAGAAGCGATATATTTTTAATTTACTGATAACGTCGACTATGCCCGTTCGCACGCCGATGTGAAACTCGACTAAACTAAAATAAAACCACTACATACCATGGATAGAGTATATTAAACCACTGCGATCATTTTCCGAGATAATAATGCCGGCTTTGTATATATTTTAGGGTAACATATACAATAACTGGCCAGACACAGCAAAAATAAAAACATGCACATGTATAATAAAAATTATTTATTGAAGATTTTTTTTACAATATCATTCTGATCATATACTTCCCTTTTTACAAATTCACCTAGTATGAATATCACAATAGGCAAGTAGGTTTTACCAGATTGAGCTTAATAATAGTATGGTACCTACACTATGTTTGTCCTTGTCACACAAATTCATATATAGTAATTAGTGAATTCCATGAAATTAGTTTCTGTTGCACACATTATAATATTTATTTATTTACAAATATTTACGGCCAAAGCCTTTAACATGTTAAACCTCTGTATACATACAAAACATGTAAACAAAGGAAAGATCTGTTACAAAAAAGACACAAAACAATTAGACTAAAGAAACGAAAGTTTAAAATTAATCATATTATATTATACTTTATTTCTTTTCATTGTAATTGAATAAAGTTGTAGTTTTTAATAAAATTGACAATGTTCTTTTAAGACGAAAGACATCTCTCTCTACAATAAACCACATAGTAGAAGAAAACATTTTTTTTTTAATTTCATAATGGAATTTTACTACCGAAACAGTGAATATTGATTATAGTCTTTTTTTTGCAAAGTAGATAATCACATAAATTCACAATTATCTATTTACATTGGGTTATTTTTTTATATAAAAAACTATAAATAAAACTAATTAATTGGACAATGCAAAAAGGATGGATAGTAAGTCCCGTCCGGGGCACTACCGAATAAGGTGACGTTGTCTTTTCTAAGCCTTATAATATGGTAGTTTCGTACTAAATAACATCAAATATTATTTTTTTATTATTCTGTGTGTTGAGTATTTGAAAAATATTGATAATAGTATCATTCAACACAATCCCATATTTGGTCAGTTATCATAATATTTACCCTACATGATATTATATGTTTTATACGCATACATACATATAGGTAGGGGAAGATTGGCACCATTCGTACACTTTTTAGAGTTTGATTTTTAAAAATTTTTGTATTAAAGATAGATTGCTCAATCATTTATTATAACATTCTGCACACATTTAGCTTCTTAATAAAAAAGTTGGAAGACAATAACTTATAAAATAAACGAATGGATTGAATTTTAGTAAAAGTTGGCATATGTCCGAATCTGCCCCACCAGAGGGGTACATTCGTACATGGGTAGGGGAACATTCGTACAGGTTAAATAAAACAGCAAAATAATTATCAAAAATCGTATTTATTGAAAAGAACAATGAAAGAATTATTATGTAATAAACTGAACAATGATGTGATAAACTGAACAATTAAACCTCCTATCAACCAAACATACATTTCTTAGAAAAAAAAACACAATTAGGAGAAAAAACACAACATATTTTAGACTACACTAATAACTAAACAGTCAACAAGAGATTAATATTTTAGTTATTTGGTGCATTAGTAATAAAAACAAGATAAACCAAGTCTTAATAACTAATTATTGCACACTAAATCGTGAGAAATCTATAGGAAATTTGTATAATTTAGATGTCCTGGCTGTAGGGGCTCCTGGAGATTTCGGGTTAGGAAGAATCAAAGCGACATCAGAAATGTCCACGCCATGTTCGTCTTCAATATTAGGAAACACAAACGAGCAGGATAGCCCTGGATTTTTTCTTAAAAACGAGACCTTAAATTCCGTTTCAGAATAATGGCTCATAACTTTTGCTACGTAATAGATAATAGACTTTTTTTTTGCAAATTTGACTAAAACAAAAGAGTTGTCCTTAATATTTTCGGGTCTCACAGTAGCATCAAAATCTTCACCTTCATTGTCATCAGAATAATCTACTAATGATGTCGAACTCTCCTGTAAACTAACCTCAGAATTTTCAGATTCCGAATCACTGCTTTCTTCTTTCTTTTTTGATTTTTTTGGCTTGGAGTGTGCAGCAATTTTTAAAGTGCGTTTCATCTCTCTCGCTTTCGCTTTTCTTTCCTGCTCTGTTTTTTTCAATTGCTTCGCATTTTGCAAATCTTCCAGCCTATTTTTTTCCGGCGTATCAGTGTAAATTCTGGACTTTCCTGGTTGCCTTCCCATCGTTGTTTTTTTCTTTTTCTCAGCTGTAGGATAAGGCCGAACCATTGCTGGTGTAATAGGACTTGGTATTTCTTGTGACTCAGAAATCTGATACTGAACTCCAACTACTCGAGGAGGCGTTTTCTGCGTCGCCTCAATTCCCAATGCAGAATTTAGGTAAGTTGTTTCAGCGCTTACTAGTGGATGTGCCTGAGTAGATGAAGCTGCTTCTGTGTGAATATTTTGTAGTAACTTTTTAGAAGAAGCCAAAGTTCCAGTTGTGTCGTTATCATTATTTAGAGGTTCTTGCGTTGGTTGATTATTAGTTGTGTTGGTATTTTCTGGTTTCTGAGCAGGACAATCAATGTTTGCGTTGCTGGATGTGTACACTTCAATTGGTGAAAAATCTTCATCACTGAAAGCCAATTGATTGAAAGGCCAAATGCCTGGCGAAGTGAACGCACTTATGATATTCTTAGCAGTAAAAGCTTCAAAGTATGCTATCTTGGCAATTTTCGGAATATTGTAAATGGTGATTGTCTTCCCTGCATTTGTCACGTGCCAGTCATTGAAGGCTGTCTTCAATTTGGATTTAAATGGCCCAAACACTCCAACATCTAACGGTTGAAGCTTGTGAGATGTGTGTGGGGGGAATGACAAATAAATTATGCCATTATCTCGTGCATAGTTAATCGCTGGCAAACTAATGTGACTTTCATGATTGTCGCACAGTAAAAGGATTGGATTTTCTTTAGTACTCAGCGTATGTTTGTTTATATGTTTTAAAACGTCTAGAAATATCTCGGAATTGATCCAGCCAGTTCTATTTGTTGCCCCAATACTACCTTCAGGAGCTCCTTCCATAAAGTAACCTTTGTAATGTACTCTTGGAAATACAAATAGTGGCGGAATTGTGTTTCCGCTTGCTGAGATAATGCCGCCAAATGTGACTAGTTCACCTCTTTCTGCAGACACTATTTGCCCGACTTGTTTTTGTGTCTTTGCAGCTAACACTTTTGGAGTGTCTAACACTGTCGATATGCCAGACTCATCAAAATTAAATATACGATCTGCAGTGAATTTGTACCTTTCATATACAGTTTTTAAATTACAATAAAACTCATTTACGAGTGTTTTATTGAATGCAAAAGATCTGGCATTACTTGTATTTTCTGGTTTTCTCAAACTTAAACTACTATTTCTCTTTCGAAATCCATGAATCCAATCTATACCAGCCAAATTAGTTTCATCCCATTTTGGTGGATATTTACATTTCAAAGCTTTAGCATAATCATATGCCAGCTTCCTGACTTGTAATAGTGTGAGCCCGTAATGCATTTTCGAACTTTTTTCAATGTATCTGTTTAATTGTGACTCTTCTTCAGTAGAAAATACTTGGTAACTTGTAAATTTAGACTGATATGAACGGCTCGTGTCAGTATTATTAGGTTTACCTTTTATTTTCTTTACCCGACTCTCCAAAGTTGAGGCCTTAATGTTATATTTATCCGCTGCTTTTCTGTAAGACAATTTTCCTTCCAAAACATCTTTTATTGCAGAAGTCATATTTTCTTCATTTATTAATGTGGACCTAGTCTCTTTCTTCTTGTAATTCCGCACCATTTTTGCAAATTTTCTGAAATAAAAATAAACTTATTAATATGGATTGTGATAGGGGGCACATTCGTACGCGTACGAATGTGCCCCTGGATAGGCGTACGAACCTGCCCCAAAGGTCAAAAATAAAAGATTTTTATCTACACATAAATCATTTGGGAAAACCCACAAAATATATAGATTATTATTATCGTGATCTTTGTTACTTACCAATGAGCAATAATCCAATACAATATCACACTTCACTTAAGTACAAAACATCCAAAAACATCGACAGAATATTTACTTTGAGCGTACAAAAACACGGCACGTCCTCCCGTGTCGTTCGCAGCGGCAGCACTGACTGCTAACTTAACGGACAACTGGCGGCCGTCTAGGACTACTCACACACGCAAAGTCGTAATAAATACGCTGTTCTAACAAGCCGTAGTAGTGACTGTACGAATCTTCCCCCTGTACGAATGGTGCCAATCTTCCCCTACACCTATAAATAGTAAGGCATATAAATATACACATGTTACCTCTTGACAATAATGGGCGCTTTATATTCCCATTTCATAGATAAACCGCGAATCAAATTAGTCTTGGATCGTTATTCATTAATTGTATATAAAACAATCTTCGTATTTTTATTATTATAATAAATTAATACATACATGTATTAAAATAATCTCATCAGTACTATGTATCTATGTTACATAGGTGTAACATTAATAAGAAAAACTTTTCTATCGCATTTATAAATTAATTGGATTAGTTGGAAGAAATCGCGCCTCCACGATAAACTCACTCTCTGATTTGATTGATACCTACTGATTGTATTTCATTTCAATTATATTTCTATGTGGAATTTTTTGGTACCAATAAATAAATAGTAAAAATAAATACCTAAATAAAAATAAATTTCTATAGACACATTCCCAAAAATAATCATAAATGGATATAGTATTCGGAACGGGGAATTGTGAAACTGTATATTTCAAATTGCCAGAAATCTTATGGACGAATTAATATCGCGTTTTTTGGTCAATGTTTGAACTCTTATAAAACTAAGTTTTTTGGGGTAAAGCTAATGCATTATACAGTATTTATCATTTTATCATCCATCTATCAATATAATAATATACCTACCATTACAGCATCTCCCGCAAATGGGGGGACCAAACGTTCTCTCTGTGCCAAAAATTAAGGCATTCAAAATGAATAACATTTAGAAACTACTTTCACGATGTTTTACGAATACTCGTCTTTCACAAGACATTCGGAAATTTACAGAAAACCTAGGGTTTTATGAAACACTTAGCTTAATCCAGGTTTAAAATAATGCCGGAATATTTCGTGACAACGAATACGGCATTATTGTTTGTATAACTTTATAGATTACATACATACAGACATACATAAGTGTAGGAGCGTGTAATATAAACCATATGCGTGCAATTAGCAAGTGTATTATTATTTTAAAGTACCTATATACATAATAAGTAAGTACGCATATAGCTAGTAACTAGTATGTTAATGATATATACAAACATACCTATATTCAAATATACAAAACGTATCAAATGATAAATATTATATAAGACATTTGTAGCAGAGGAGTGTTTTTATTCATTTGTTCATACCATCACGGCATTTTCCACAAGTCTCACATTTATCGGGGGGTAGCAACATTAAAACACAATTGAATTGGATAAGAACGCGTCCACCTTTCCACGTCATCATAACGTTTCTATTGCAGATTGCAGGATAAGCAAAGAAATAGGATCATCATTATTTTTATGAAGATAATTGACTTTTTTTTTACGAGAACTGGATGAATCACGTCTCAAAGAATGATGATCGTTGTACAAATAATGAACTAGAATAGAAACCTAGACCATGATGCTTTTTGTCTAATACTGGACCCAAGAAATAGGCAAATAGGAAACCAGCTGCTTAAATAACAAACAGCAATGAAAAGAAATCAAATAATATCCCCATCCTATCTCATATATATATAAATCCCATGGCATATGCCACAAATAGGGTAGCATGCAATAAACACGCAACCTGTCCTCTCCATGTCAACATAAATTAATACATTCAGAATAGATGGCAAACCTCATCGTTGATTTTAAGACGTAAAATGTCTTTATTTTTTCAAACAGCTGCCTTTTACAGGACACTCGAAAAGTTACGGAAAAGAGTTGGAGATCAATTATATAAAATAAATCTGTGATGATAACGATTTATTAACATGATATTATTTAATAATTGGATCTTAAAATAGAGAATTCTCATTATGATAATAACATAATTACACGTCATTTTATCATTGATTATGCGCATTTTAAATTGATGCAATAATATTGCAATTTTATGTAAGTACGTGTATAACAACAATTAACCTTCCGCTTCCTTCTAACTAAACGACATTAAAGGAGTAGATTTATCCCTAATTATTATTCATAGAATAAAATATAGGTAATAAAAAAATCATGAAGTGCGACTTACTCATAAATACTTTGTATGGTTTTCCTTCAATGCTTATTTTCTCAAAGCGACAATTAATTCTGCATAATATTATGATGACACCCTGATTAAACCATATATGAATCCGAAATCTATCAAATATTCGAGTCTTATTTATATGTTTATGTTATTTATTTATTTACTTATTCTTACTGTACATTGATCACAATACACACAATTTTATAGAAAAATGCATTCAATAAGATATAATTAATATACAGAGGACAAGTTTAAAGCAGAGGCGCAATCTCTTCCAACTAACCTAAAAATATATTTATTATATGTATTTAAGAACTTTTAGAAACATATCTACCACAACTAAAAGGTTGCTGTACTCTGCTATCTTAGTGCCAACACTTATGTATGCAAATGAGACGTGGACATGGTTAAAGAAGGATGAATGTGGCATAAAAACAGTAGAAATGAGATCTTTGAGAAGGATGTGTGGTGTCTAAGAGATCGTCTGCGTAACAGTGATATACGAAAGGAATGTGGAATGAAAGTTGGTGTAATTACAAGGATAAATGTAGTTAAGATGGTTTGGGCATGTGAAAAGAATGAATGAGGACAGAATGACCAAGAAGATACATTTGGCTGAGAGGAATGGTACTCGTAGACGTGGACGTCCGAGGATCAAATAGCAAGATCATTTAAATCAAATCCTACAGGACGGTCACGTGTTAAGCACATTGAACAGGAGAGCATGCATAAGGAATTATATGACAGTGACGGAAGCGAAAGATGTATGCAAGGATAGAAGGAAGTGGCGCTCGATCCTTTCTGCCTACCCCGCGAGGGAAGCGACGTGATGGTATGTATGTAAGAACTTATTCTTGGATAATAGTGTTTATTTTATTTCCAACACAAATATTATTACGTAAAGTATTCCTATGAAAATATGAGTTTATAAATGACCGACAATCTATTGTAAAGGCATCAAAGTTTATTTCAATCCTTAGATCTTTTAATTTGAAAGCATTTCCTATGTAAAAAGAAGAAATCCTAGCATCAAGTTTGTATTAAGAGTGAATATTTCATTATTATTTATGTTTTGACTAAACATTGTAGGTATTTTTAGTTTCATTGTATTGAATTATCAATTCAAATTCATGAGTGAAGCCGGGATGAATGATAGTACTTGACAGAAATTAAAATGGAACAAAAATATATTAAGTATCCACTGGTGGTTTTATTATTTTCCGAGTGGATGCTTTCGCTCTCATCGTCGGGATGTTAAACCAGTTCGCAAAATAATAAAGTCAGAAGTGGAACAGCTAAATAATTTCTTGAAGATTACTTATTACTACTTTTCGCTAGCCTGATGATGCGAGAGGAAGCTCTTGAAAGCCGGCTTGCGTCCAATAAAAGTCACTGTGGATATACTATAAATAAGTGTTTTATTTATAATTAATTCAACATGAATTTCCACCAAGTACCGTCGGTTGAAAAAAAAGATTACTTATGTTCACATTGAAAATTATTTTTTTAATCATTCTGAATGACAAAAAAAAACTCTGATTCAAGATGTCAAAGTATTCTTGAAAATGTTTATCGGTGTGGTTGAAAACTTTAGAGTTGAAAAATATATTAGTGAAAATTAAACAGTATTTCAATTTTAATTTCTTATTATAATGAATTTCCACCGAAGGACGTTGATTGGTAAACCATACTCGATTGTAATTATATTGCATTTTTAACGATACTAACAACTTAGCAAAGACCATAAGAATAATATTTTGTACAATTAAAAATAGAATAAATAAATTCATTTAATAATTATATAAATATTCCGGTAGTCTAAATCAAGAATCTTGGATCTTGATGTATTTTATCATGATACTTGTAGATAATTCTATTTAAACATGAACATTTTAAATAGATAAAAACAACTCATATCTATAATGATTATACGATATATAGGTACCTACAGGATATTATATAATATTTAGATAATCAGTATCAGAGTCCGGCTAAACTGATATTGATAGGTAACTGGAGATCAAATTATGTACATGCAACTAAAAAGGACTGAAATTTCCATTGAAAAATATGTATAATATACAATGCAACATAATATAAATATGAAAAATCTAAATATGTAAACAAACGTTTTTCCTACCTAATTTTTTTATCATTTAGAAAGACATCTTTCAACTAATTACATAAGTTAAAAATAAGTAAAAACCTTATAAAATGCATGTCAAAACATCCATACAGCCATCCAATCACGGCATCTCCTACAAGTGAGGTAGTCAGGGGACCAACTGCTTATGATTTTTTTTTACTTGTGCACCAATCTCTCTCCCCTTTTAGTAATTTCACTAATTCTGGGGCTGTGATCTACAAATCACCTCATTGTATATTTTCGGAGGTACTGCTTAATCAGCCCAACGCGTTGATATCAATCAAATATTTATTTTGTAGTAAAGAAGAGCAAAGATCATTTATATAAAATCCATGTAAGAAAACGCAGGACTCCATCCCAAAAAATATAATAAAAATGCACTTTTAAGTTATGAAATGAGTTCTTCTAAATTTTGTCTGTATAGTTTTAAAATAACTGAATGCAAATTAAGTTTAATACTTACAAAGGAGTCGAAGATGCCAAATTTTGTTTTTTAACATCCTCCATTTCACTTATATTAGTTAAATAACACACAGATTACTCAATAATACAATTTTTTTAAATTAATAAAACAGCCCGGCCGTCCAATTTAAAAGAGATATAACTCTAAACTAACTTTATTATTACGAAAAAAATAACACATAATGTGAAAATATTATTCTCTTATCAATATTTGTATTCATACATCAATCATTGTATTTTAAACTTTGTATTTTATACATCTGGATTTATTTACAAGTTTTTAGAGCGATAAGCGTGATGTTTATACTGAAAATTTTTTTTAGACAATATTGTCACCAGCGGTAGGTACTAACTTGATGAAAGTTCATTTAAAATTAATTAAAATAAATCCTAAAGTCCATCCATGGGACTTTATTGGTTTTGAGCCGGTAATAAAATCTCTTGAAAATAATATATTTACAAAATTTATGCAATATACAACACTTGCTTCAACGGCATACATATTGTATTTCAGGTAAGTAAAAACACCTTTATGAAATTTATAGAATGATTATAAACAGTTATCTCCTCGTTGTTTTAATAAAAATATAGGCATAATACGAAGGCTTCAGTATTTTAGACCGACGGTACTTGGTGGGCAATATTATTAAATAACTACCTAAATATTTAATACTTTTGTGTAGTGCTTCTACATGACTTTATTGGTCGCGAGTTGGCATTCAAGAGTTTCCGCTCTCATCATTAGGCTAGCGTAAAGCTTTTATATTAATATGATGTTAGTGGAAGCTCCTAAAACCCGGCTCGTCACCAATGAATTCCCGTGGAAGCCTCTATCTATCTATCTATCCCATCACGGCATATCCCACAAGTGGGGTAGCCAACAGACCAGCAGCATTAAAAAAAATGCAAGCTATCCTGTCTGTGACAGCAAAAATAAGAAATTCAGGATAGATGGCCAACCTCATCGCTGAATTTAAAAAAATAAAATGTCTTTTGCACCTGTCTTTTACAGGACACTCGAAAACTTATGGTATAAAGTGGGAGACCAACCTCAAAAAGGAACATATTTTGTGATATTGTTCCCACAGCGACATCAGTAGAAAAAGAGAGGAGATGCTCGTTGCTGTTCGTGGTCCATCCTCTGGACATGTAGGACATGCGGACTTAGTGGCCACAAGGAAAAACTTTTTCGCCTTCAAAAACTTCTGTACTTTCTTTGGTAGCCTAATATCTCCTTCAAGTAACTAACGATACTGCATAGAGAAGAAGGCATATTCCTATTTCTTCCCTTCCCTTTTTGCACCAATTTTTTTTGGTGTGTAGCTGCTATATCTAGAGTGCTCCCTCGGGGCAGCATTTCTCGCTTTAATGCGACATTAAATCCTGTGTGTGCATGTGTGTGTTGTTATGGAGATACATATCTCCAGGTACGGCACGAGTTATGTGGCGGGCGCTGCCCTTTTAAAACATACCAATTCTTTCCATGCCGGGTGCTCCGTGGTGTAGAATTACTATGGATAATATTTTTTTTATAATTTTATACAAAAATGTCTCAAACAAATAAACGTGTATTATTTTTATAAAAAAATGACTTTGTTATCGATACTTAATAGGTAGTTAATACCTACTACTATCTATAGACTGATAAGAAATATATTTTTATTCCAATATTTTTTTTATCACAGCCAGGTCTATTCGCAAGGTCAGAGTTCGTTAAATTCATAAACATGAGATAATTGTCTACAGAATATTCTTATTTTCATAAAACTTCTATATAATGAGACATAAACACATAATAAGATATAACAGTAGGCCTAGTCAAAACACATTTAAGCGTTACGTTTTCGTACAAACAAGACAAGGTTGCGAAAACGCGTCAATTTTCGGAGCTACTTGTGTATTTTAGCTACGAAAATTGACGCGTTCTCGCAACGTCGTCCGCGTTTGAACGAAAACGTAACGCTTAGTCTCCAGGTAAGTGAAAATTAATAAGAAAATACTTAGACGACACCTTGTTGCATCAAACAATAAATTAATACCCGCCGCTATTATCATATTAATTTTAGCCATTAAGTTCACATACTTTTGTTCACGTTCAAGTTCACAAGTTCACACACACACACACACACACACACCCTCACACACACACACACACACACACCCTCACACACACACACACACACGCACGCACACACACACACACACACACACAATTAAGACGATTGATTGACGAATTTGATTGACGATTGATTGACGAACGGCATTGATTGACGAATTTTAAAACTTCCATGGATGTCCAAAGCCCCATAAGTCTTATGAGAAAGCTTTACGATTCGTGTGTCCTTTCTGTGATCACATATGGGCTTGGGACTATGACGCTAACACTAATCAGAAAATGAAAACTGAGGTGTGTACAGCGTGCCATGGAGAGACTATTGCTGGGTATTAGCTTGAGAGATAAAATAAGAAATGAAACCATCCGAAAAAAGATAAAAGTCGTCGACGTTGTTGATAAAGTCTCCAAGCTGAAATGGCAATAGGCTGGTCATGTGGTAAGACAAAAGGATGGCAGATGGACTTCCAGAATTCTTGAAAGGAGACCGTTGGAGGACAAAAGGAGCGAAGAAAGACCCCAAAAAAAGATGGGTTGACGAAATTGTCCAGATGATGGGAAAACAGTAGTATCGTGTTGCTCGAGATAGGAAAGTGTGGAAAATTTTTGAAGAGGCAATATCCAGCAGTGAAGAGAAAAAGGCTAGCAATAAGTAAGTGGAAATTATGCCTATAGCCTCTAGAACATCTTATGTCTTTTAGGTAAGTTGATAACAGAATTGGTACAAGATATTAACATAAAATCAGTGGTCGCCTTCGAATAACCTTTAAAGGTAATCCTAGTAGGTAAATAAGATGACACACATTATGAAATCAACTGGCATGAAATGTGTAGTACTGTTTTTATCTATTGGTTTGTTCACTAGCTTTAAACTTGCCCTCAGTCGGTAAAAATCATCGAAATGATAAATAAATGTTTTGCTTTTTTACTTTGCAATATGCCATCAAAAAGAGATATAATAACCTACCCCTAAAAATTGATAGTGTATTTTACATTTCACATACAGGTGAATACAAACATATTATATATCTACGAGCAAACCGAAATATTTCTGTGTCGATTAATGTGTAGTCAAAAGTTAACTAACCGGTCTCTGTATCACTGTTCGTGTTGTTATTATGTTATGAGTATCAACAAATCTTATTAATGTATGGAGCAGACTAACAACATCAGATGTGTCTCAAGGTCTTAAAGAATAAACCAGTTTCGTTGCAAACATTATGCAACTAAGAATAGCCAACTAGTGAAAAGTAGTATTGACATAAAAATAACTTGCCTTTTTTACAAGTCATTCACTTCTTTAAGCGGTCTGTATTATACATATTTAATTTCCCACGTGATCGATTTTACTACCATATACTAAACCATCACAGCATATACCATATAGTATGTAATAAGCACGAATTGAGAGCAGTGGCGGATTCAGAAAATAACTCAACGGGGGGGGGGGGGGCGCTAAAGACATTTTGAGTTTCCTTTACTATTATCGTCATAAAAAAAATAATCAAGTCACATGCAAAGTCACGTCAATAGGCCCCGCAAGGGGGGGGGGGGTGCTCGCCATATGTATCCGCCACTAATGGAGAGAGCTTTAGAAGAAGGCTGAAGACGCATCTTTTTGTTGGGAGTTACGGGTAATGGACACTGTATACGGCGCCTTTGAGGTTATAACTGTCAAAAAAATTATAAACACGTCAATCGATGACCTACATTACGAACGACCCTATGAAACATCGGCTATTGAGTTTTAAAATAGAATGAATGGATAATCCGATTCGAATTCATTCGATTTCGATTTTTCGTTTTCGAATGTTGTGTGCTTAAGGATGTTCACATACATAAATAAATTTCTCTAACGAATACTCATTTCATTTATTTAAATATATATATATTTTAGCACAATATTTGCAAACAGTATAATGTTATTTACACAATTAAACAACTAGATATATTTACAATAGCAGATTAAAATATTCAGAATGCAAATGTCTGAAAAAAAGATTCATGTACATTTAATAATTGTCAGTAGGTACTTGAAACAACTTTTTGCATGTTTATTTTAATAGAATGAAAATAGATTAAAAATAAAACACTGTATTATTTTCACTATGAACAATATTGGAATCGAACATTGTTCATATTAAAAATAATATAGTGTTTTCTTTTAAGTCAATTTTTTTTTAATTCTATCAACGCAATTGGTACGTTAAATTACTCCTCATAACAACTATTTACAATGCATATTATTTTTATATAAATTTTAAAACCTTTGCTAACAGAATGTTGAACGAGTACATTGCAAAAGAAGATAATAAAGGTGGTTGTGTAACATTTAATTATGGGATTAAAATGCTCTTCCATCAACATTATAAATAAACAATTTCATTTAAAGAAATTACATATTAACATATGTAAGAAATTAATTTAAAAAAAAATTGTATGAATTTAAATCTAAAATCATATGTGTTAAGTTTTATAGTAAGATACCAAAAACTATCTTTTCATAATTGAAAACAAATAACTCAATCTTTACTGACATCTTGAACATTGTGTCAGTAGACAGAAATCACTTACTTAGTTGATTTACACAATGAATTATATATGAACCGGTACCCCTATTGTGAAGAGTTGCATGTATTATAAAATTCAATAATTTTATATTTCCTTCCAGCTAATATTTTTTTACTACTATCTAGGTAGTGTTTATGTTTAGTGGAAAATTATGTGAAGTAGCATATGTTTTTATTTAATTATATTTAATTATTTCAGCACAGTATCGATTCAGCCAATATAAGATAAGAATTTATTTGCATTTGATATCGAAGTCTTTTCTACAAATATGTTTTACCATATAACATATAGTTTCATATAATAATTTGAAATAGATTGCAGATAATTTGAAATAGATAGGTACCTATAATAATATTAATCTTAAAAGGGCTAATAAATAGATCAATAAAGTGCTAACTAAAATGGAAGAAGTCTCAAAAGTTTAGTTGTGCTTTGCTATAGTTTAATATGAGATGTATTATGCAACAACTTTTCATCCCACACCAACCCTAAATTGGGATAATTGATGCTATGTTTTGTTACATTGGCATGGGCTATGACTTTTTTTTTTTTTTATTAATTACAGACAGACATATATTACAAACAGACTTAACAAATGGATGTAATAAAGAGATAAAAAATTAACTCTTCAAAAATTTGATAAAGCAATAATATCATATTTTTTCGATTTATTAAACGAAATACATTATTCCACACTGAGAAAAATACTAACGAAATTTCATTAATATTTTTGGTACGTACTATCAGATAATCGTTGGTAAATTTACCAACGATTTGTTTGCGAAAAGTTAATACTAATGAATCGTTTGTACTATCTCTGATCCTAATCTGATTACACGTACAAATAATTCGTTGTGAAATTTCATTAGTATTTTTCTCAGTGCATAACACACTCCATATGAGAATTAAAAATCTAATATCACGAATGTTATGTGGCAAATCAACTATATTGAATTTGGATCAAGCCTACTAGTGTTGCAGGGTCTCCAAAAAAGTTTGACAATCTGCTTGCGAAGGTAAACATTGTCCAAATGCCTCTAGAAGTAATGAATCTTTCGCAACGGCAGTTTTATAATCTTCCAAGGAAACTTTTCCATCCTGATCCACGTCCAGTTTTTTCAACGCCAACTCTGCCAATTCTCTTACTGCCTCATCGGGATCTTCGTCTCCTGGTTGTTTAATTAAACTATTTCTGAAATTAAATGAAAAGTACCTAAGTATAAAAAACATTTTTTAAATTCTATCTGTTTGCTAACGGTGTCATCATTTTACTGAATGCCGAAAGCATATTCAGGCAAATTGTAGAAATTACTCCGTTCCGTAATACCTCATAGTTTTGCGAATTAAAACTTTCATAAATATCAACAAAACAGCAATACTTATTTGTTATTATAATATTCAAAACTTCATTCTTGAAGGAGGACCAGCCAAGCATCTGGATAGCGCAGAAGTTTTGGGAACTTTCATTTGTTCGATTTAATAACAAATTTATCCACACGAGAGTTGGGCAGCCTGAAGGACTGACCAGTCAAGATCCTCACGCATGGAATTTTCGATGTCCCTCTAGCTGAGAAAAACTTCATAATGAATATGGCTAACTAATACATTTATAACCTAATAAATAATTTTCACCATCCATCGTTATCTCAGATATATAGTTTTTACAATTTGCCTAAAAATGCTTTTGTAAAATGACAACAACATTTATACTATTTCAGCCCTTCACTTATGCGTCATGCGAGCATTCCACACTAAATATTATAATTATATTTTGAAAGTATCTGTCTTTTACAGGACACTCTTATACTCATAGAAAAGAGTTTTATTTTAGGGACTCTACGGACTTAATTTGAAAGCATTCAATACCAAATAAGTGGGTAATTACCTCAAAAGTAAAAACATTTCATCTTTGGTAATATACCCATCAGAATTCAGATCATAAACTCTGAAGCAGAGAGCCACTTTCTCATTCGTCGTTCCTTTCAGGAAGACGCTCAGGCCTGTGAGCCAATTTTCCAAGCGAAGGACACCAGAAGTTCCAGTAGAGCTGCCGCTGGAGCCAGTAGATTCCCAGGCTACCCATAGTCTCTCAGAAAGGGTCTCTTCAGTGACCATATCGAATGTGCTGTACAGGATTTCACGGAACATTGTTCTGTCAATACCCTGGAAAAAAGGATTTGAGTTCAATTAGTTTTTTGTATAATATATGTTTTATTGTTTTATATACTATTTTGTACCTGTAATACCTATTCAAAATTATTTTATGATATGATCGTTACAAATAGTAAAATTAGTTGAATTATTTTATTTTACTTTATTTTACAAAAAACACACGGCACAAGCCTATTACATGTTCATAAGATTAAATCCAATTGTGTTTTCTTCCATATATTAACATGAAGTTTTACAAAATAAACAACAACTCAATCAGTGCAAAGATAAAAGTAAAGTAATAAGATGTGGAAATTCAAATACTACTATACTCTTTCGTAGTATCTTGTAAGATAGGCAGAGAGAACGGAATGAAAATTTAATCAACCCTCACCTTTCTATACTCTCATTGTATTAAATAATTTTCAGGCACCTAGTTGTCAAATATTAAAAACCCAAAACATGAAATTCAATATGATATTATGATACTCTTACTTAATAAGCGATGTAGAAATACATTTGACAAAGCATGTGTGTTTCTAACTCTAACGGAATTTTATTATATTGGTTCTACTCGTGGAACAAATCATAATTGGAAACATTGGATAACATTCTAAATTTAACACATGAAAATATCATATAAGGCTTAAAAGGATAGCATAAGCTCAAGTATCTTATTTCATATTACGGTTTCATAAAATTGCTTTTGATTAATCACTTTTTTCACATTGAGCATTCCCACATTATCCACAAGTACAACTTATACACATACATATATAGCGTGAGTTTGAAGTAAACTTTCTTGTATATTATATCAGTGTATTTATTGGCAAACCCGGGTGAGTGTATTTATTTTTATGGCAACTCATCCAAACAACAAGATACAAAGGATAAAATAAAGAAAAAGACTTTACAAAAATAACAATAGATTTCAACACAACCCCTTTTTGATACAATCAATACAATAGCCTTTAAATTAAGTTTTTAATTAAGTTTTCTTATAAGGTTATTCGACATACAGCCAGGATAATAATGACGACGAAAATACAAGCAAATAAGTTAAAAATGAGTTGATTGGAACCGGTCAATTATTTTAGTTTGCCTAATGTAAGATTTAATGAAATATAAAGTTAGTGAAAATATTGTCACTACGACGTCACAAGTATGCTTTTATTAGCGATAATATTCCGTATATAAATGTAAGTATTTTTTATAAATATTATAAGTATAAATCTGAATAAACCACTTTACCTTCCAACATAATATAGAAATATTAAGACAGAAAATAGAAAAAAGTGTTAGTTTAAAGCCCATAAATGAAGTATGGAAGCAGAGTTACATCAATATTTTTTTCACAAACAATGTATTACGTATTATTGCAGGCTACATTGTAGTTTAATCGATAAAATGAAAATTCGCCACTACTTTGCCCAAGTGACAAATTTCTTAAAAATATTTTTTTTTTTTTTTTATACAAAGACAATTCACACAATTTGATTTCTCTTTTCTTATTTTCAGTTCTTATGTTCTGGGATTATCGTGAAATTGTTTCTATACCCTTCATATTATGTAATAATTGTAGAGTAAGAATGTTAAAAGTTAAATGTATGTGTATGTTAATGTACTCACCTCCACATAAGGCTTTGTGCTGGTAAGTTTTCTGACAGGTTGTGCGGAAGAGACGAGTTTCCGGTAGATTTGAAACAAGGCCTCCAACTCCACTCTGGAACAAGAAAGTCGTTCGTTTATTATACAAAACTTATATTGAGCAAAACAAATTGTTGGTTGCAGAAAGCCTAGGAAAGATATTCCCAGAGAAATAAGGGTGAGAATATCTCACGTCTATAAAAAAAATAGACGTAATAGAGATAATCAATCATGAATCATAGGTTCCCCCAACTTACCTACGGAACAGAAGTACCTACGAAACATTTTAAAATATCTGAATTTAAAAAAAAAATCATCATCGGTAGGTACCTTAGTTTTTTTTTTTTTTTAAAAGATATATCTGGGTTTGTTATAAACCCAAATACAACCTTATACACCTTTCACACTAAGCTAAAAGCTTGTGCCGTGAAAGGGGAGTTTGCCGGCACCTGGGATCGAATCACGGACCCCTTGTTCTGAAGGCCGAGACTCTACCTCCAGGCTACCGACTTCAATGGCTTTAGACTTCAATGTGGGTAAATATTGGGAATAATTGATTTTCATAATAACTTATATTCAGGATTAGTTAGTAAATTCTTACATATCTCCTACACGTAGGTATATATCAAAAAGAAAGTGTAGTTTATTATTTATAAAATATAATAATAATAATAATATAATAATAATAAACTTTATTGCACAAAATCAATAAATAAAGAAGAACAAAACACATGGTATCACAAAAATAGAACTAATAATTTTGTGCAATGGGCGAGTTTATTGCTGAAGCGCAATATCGTCCAACTAACCCATATACACCGAAATAAATATTGAGTTCGTCGGTAGCCTGAGGTAGAGTGTCGGCCTCGTGCACATGTCGAGGTTCGCGGTTCGACCCCAGGTGCCGGCAAACTACCCTTTCACAACACAAGCTTTTAGCTTACTGTGAAAGCTGTATAACGTTGTATTTGGGTTTATATAAAAAAACCCAGATACATCATTAAAAAAAAAAAAAACTAATGGGGAAACTTTTAAAAATTATTTTTATCCGCAATAGGCTGAAAAATAAAAAAAAAACCCAAACATATCTATTTGTGCCGATAGTTATTATTTATCTACTCATAATATTATAAAGCTACTTATTTATGGTTCAAAAGTCTTTGACATCATCGGTATTTTGAAATCATTTGTTTCTGAATTTTATTATCATCAATAAACAATAATGTACGTAGATAATGTGAATTCGGTGTTTTCAGGAATAATAAAATCCGCATGAAAGCTTCTTGCTAGGTTATGTAACATTAAGTTACTATAGAGCTAGCCTGAATGTACTAAACAAAATACTTTTACAATGTTTTTCAGAAATTCAAATACTTGCTTCACTCGTGCAAGTTTCATTTTCTTGTTCTTCATTATTTATTTCTTCTCGTATTTTTCAAACTAAGTATTTAATACTGAGTTTGAAAAATACGAGATATGGTCAGTAGCTCAATATTTATCAAGAGTCTTGGGAGAGGACTTAAATCCAGTTGTTTCACTATTGTATTTTCATGATACAAAAAAATAGTTTTCATTAAATGCCTCGATGCATCAATCCATCTTTATTAAAATATATAGACCTGTAGATTTGTATTTAAAAAGAAGCAAAAGTATTGACAATGTCCTTCTTCTTCTTCTCAAAGTGCCATGTCAGGTCCCCCCGACGTCGGCTATCACCCTGGCGTAGGCTTCTCTGTCCTGTGCCAGCCGGAACAACTCCTCCACCCTCCGAACTCCGGTCCACTCTCGGATGTTTCTCAGCCAGGACATCTGCCGCCTTCCCACACCACGACTACCCTCAATTTTTCCTTTCAAAATGAGTTGGAGCAAACTATATTTCTCATTTCGAAGTACGTTTCCCAAATATGCCATCTTCCTCATCTTTATGTTGGATAACAACTCTCTATCTGTTCTAGCCCTCCGCAACACCTCATTATTGGTAACCAAATCAGTCCATGTCCTAGTAAGACGAAAGACGTCTCTCTCGTCGAATAAATCAATAGTAAAATAAAACACTTGTTTTATTTATTTCGCTATGGAATTCCACAACCTAAACACCGACACAGTGAATAGAAAATATT
This sequence comes from Athripsodes cinereus, assembly GCA_947579605.1. Lineage (NCBI taxonomy): Eukaryota > Metazoa > Arthropoda > Insecta > Trichoptera > Leptoceridae > Athripsodes > Athripsodes cinereus. The sequence goes on from OX388311.1 coordinate 6,424,061, forward strand.
TGAGATACTTTATGTACAAGTATACAAGATATCCAGGTATTAGTATTCCTATACATAACTGTTTGCAATAAACATATTTTTAGCGGAATATTGTCTAGTGATGTGTCGTCTGAGTATAAACAAAAGTAGGTAATGGCAAAAAAAACTACTAGACAGAAGGTAATGCGTTCATATAAAGCAACTGGGAGGTATATGAAGTAAAACTACAAACAATAATACTGTCTGAACTTACTGCGACAGGTTTAAAATACATGGAAAAGTTTAGGATAAGTGACATTTCGCGTATGTAGTTCGCTATGTATAAGATATACAATCATTTACTTTTTATAATGCCTAAGTTCGTAAATTTAAAACTAAAAATACATGGCGAAAGAACTGTCAAATCTGTATTTTTTATAAATAAATTACATATAGGTGTTATTATAAATTCAAAGCGCAAGAAAAGTTAAAAAAAAACAAAAATTAAATGTGAACTATTTTGTTACGTGGAACAAATATTTTAATTCAGTTATTGAATAAAAGTTTTCATAAAATAATATTATCAAACTGAAAGTTAGTGTCGCACTGAATCGTGCTGTGCAAATTACATTATTATAAAACTACCATAGTATTATCCTGAATTATACTGTCTATTTCATTTGCAAATCATTCCTTCTGCTGACACAATATCACTTGCAACAATTTTCATTTTTTTTATAATAAACTTCTAGTACAAAGTTGTTTTGAAAGAGAGCTTGTGCTCAAACTTGTGTTTGAAAGAGAGAATGAAAAAACGATTTGCGAGATCAAAGTTGGTGACGAATGTTTGGAGCAAGTAAGTGAGTATGTATATTTGGGAAGTATGTTTACGAGGGATGGAAGATGCGATAGGGACATTGAAAGAAGGAAAGTGGCCGGTGCTAGAGTAAACGGTGCGCTTCGACCCATTGTCAGCAATGGCAATGTGTCGAACATGGCTAAAATGCTGGTGCACAATACCATTCTGGTACCGTCACTTACGTATGCAAGCGAGACATGGACGTGGTTGAAGAAGGACGAAAGTGGAATAAATGCAGTAGAGATGCGATCGTTGAGAAGAATGGTTGGTAAAACGCTGCGTGATAGAGTGAAGAATGAGGATATTAGAAAAATGAGCGGATGCAAGAAGAGTGTTGTGGACAGAATGCGCGTGAATAAACTACGGTGGTTTGGGCATGTTGAACGAATGAACGAGGTTAGAATGACAAAGAGGATATACTTATCTGAAAGAAATGGTGTGAGGAAACGCGGGCGTCCGAGAACCACGTGGCTTGATCACGTGGATCAAATTCTCAAGGACGGCCGCGTGTTGAGTAAGAGGAACCGACGTGCGTGTATGAGAAACTGTATGAATGTGGAGGAAGCGAAGAAAGTGTGTAGAGATAGATCTGTTTGGCGTTCCGTTCTCTCTGCCTACCCCGCTTAGGACATGGCGTGATGGTATAGTATAGTACAAAGTTGTTATTTTGATTTATTTCTAATAGAAAAGTGTCACGAAGTCTTTTCAGGTAGTTTCCTTTCAGTTGCAAAGAAAATACTGCGCATTATTTGCACGAAATGAACATAGCTTACGGATTTCAAAATGATTTAATTAAAAGACTGTCATTCAAATTTTTAGAGCTTTGTTAATATTGAAGCGTAAATATGCCTACAGCCTTTCGGAAAGAAAACTTAAAATCATTTTTATGATGGATGTTAATATGGCAAAGTATCATGTTAATGACCCGAAATTAAATATTAAATACTGGAATATATTTCAATGTATTAATACTACATACCAAAAGCAATAAAAAATGCTGGTTTTATTTCAAAATTTGGTTCAAGTTTTTTTTTTATCGCAAGTAAATAACACAGTCTCAAATGTTTCTCAATTCATATATTCTTTAGCTGGCATAAAGATATGTATCTAGTGACGATATAAAGTCAGTTAAATGAACTGGTGTCTAATGTCACTGCCCGTATCTGTTATAGGTATGTAAATAAATAAAATTGTTGCATGACAAAAACAATACATCAATGCACATTAAACAAATGGCTAACGTAGGAAATTTCGAAGAATATGACAAGCATCATTTATTGAAATCTTTTTGGAAAAGCAACTCACATTATGTTGCTAGAACTTGTTTTGCCAAGACTTTATTCATTGATTCACAATGAAACAAACGTTTCTGTTTATTTATTTTTAAACAATTTACGGCACAGGCCATTTACATGTTATTTATACATATTTAATATAGACAACAGTAACTTATATTAAAAAAAATATTTAATAGACACAGCATAACTCTATTCCACAGATTGGAACAGTAGATTCCAATCTGTGGAATATAATAGACAACAATTATGGCGAAAATACCTAATTAATAACAAATTTCGTTTAGAGTAAATGTCAAATAAATAAATGGTCAATGAAATATATAAATAATATGAAAAAAGAAATGAAGTTTTTATACCATTTCTTAGAGACATTTTTATATATTTATTTTACAAATTTTATATATTTTGTGGCTCATCTATACTATCATCTAGCTCAAGTATAGTAACCAGTGGATTTACTATATGTATCGAACCTAATAACAAGTCATCATTTTCGTGACAAAAAAGAAAACATTCTGGATAAATGGCGTTGATTCATCTATGGACCGTCAATATGATTCTTATATTAAACATTACGTCATCTCAAAGAATTATTGAAGATAAAAAACAAATTTTGTATTCATACATTTTTTGAACAATTTCGTGTGTAGGTACCTAATCAATTCTTTGTCATTTTTTATCCATCTTAATAAACGACATAATAGTCGTACAAAGTTTGATGGTATGTTACACGTATCCATATTGATATTACTTTTGGTTAGAATTTATTCGATTGTTCCTACAACATTTCTAATATAATAATGCTAATACAAGTACGTAGCAACAATAATATGATGTAGGTTTATTTCTATCGTGCTTGATGTTCACTTGTTTATTTCGTGCTTTTTTGTTTTCCTTTTAAAAGTTTTCTTGTTAAATCTGCTATTAGGTTTGAGTAGTTTTTGACTAATGTGTGTGTGGTTTAGCTACGTAGGTAGCTTAGCATTCACGCGATTTACAATATTCCCATTACAATAGACATAACAAATAACAGTTTTAGAATTTATAACATATTTTATTTTATTTCTCACATAGTTGACAATAAAATTTTGTGAATAAATAATGTTGACATAATTTAATAAAAAGAAAATATATTTATATTTAAGTGTTCGCAAATTTTATAAAAATGTCATTTTGATATTATTTTATATGATTTAAATAACGCTATGGAATAATTCACTTCCATTCACTGTGTCGGTGTTTAGGTAGTAGAATTCCATAAAAAAATTAAAAAAACATGTTTTCTTCTACTATGTGTTTAATTGTTGAGAGAGATGTCTTTTGTCTTTTGAGGACATTGTCAACCTCAAAGACAATATTTTTTTTTGAATCTGTCAATAAAATTGTCAATGTCCTTACAGAAGAAAGACGTCTCTCTCGACAATTAAACACAAAGTAGAAAAAATAATGTTATTTAATTTCGTTTTGCAAAAAGCTCAGTCTGTAACTATTATTAAAATATTCATATATTTTAATAAGAGCAGAAAATATGTAAGTATATTGACACAAATGTTATGACTCCAATATTATTTGAATTTGGTACAGATAGATCCTCTTAGAAATAAGTCTGAAAAATCAAAACGGAATATGTAAAAATAAAGAGTATCGAATTTCATGTAAAAAATTACGTCATAAAATATTATTTGTTTTTTTATGAAAATAACATTGAAAATATCAAGTGAAACCATTATTAATTTTACACCGTCATTAAAATGTATTTTAAAAATGTTTTATTATCTGATTTATGAAATGTTATAAATAGGTACTCATAAAAATTATACTTTTAATATCTTATCCTTGGTTATAATTTGAGAATAGATTGGTTTTGGTGTGTTTATTAATTTATTGCGGTTATAAAATAAATGTTAAGTAAAAGTAAATAACAAAAAATGTAAATATTACAAAAAGAAAATTTTAACCACAAGGATATAATATTCTAGACCTCTTTATAAATAAAATAATACAAAAAAGAATGTAATAAAAAACGTTTATATAAAGTTTTAAAAATATCATCTTGTGTTATTTATACATAAATTAGATGTTTAATAAAATATTAAGGACTTTAAAATATCTAAGGAATGTCTTAATGTGCTGAAAAAAATATCGGATCTAAAATTTTATGTTACAAATTGACTCGCACAAGCAGTAAAAAAGAATAAAGACAGTAGATTTTTATTTTATCTATCAACCCCTAAAAATTAAACTAAATATTTCAAATTAAAATAAACTAAGCATTTAATAAAAATATACATATAAAATAATGAAAATATTAAAAACATTAGAATAGCAATCTGCACCATCACGGTTTTCCCCATAAAAAATGAGGTACATAGATAGTGGATAAAATGTAAGTAAGTATCTAATAAATGTAAAAAAATTAAGATGATAAACGTACTTCGTAAAGTGAGTCTTCCTCTTGAGTGATTCTATCTGCTTGGGTGTTAGCTTATTCGCACCACGACCGTCCATGTTTGGGGCCCGAGGCCTCCTAACTTTCTTCTGGCTGTCCTCCCCCAGGTTCCCGCCACTCTCATTGCGTCTGCGTACGCTGGAAACTCTTCTCCCACTCGCCAAAAACAGTGAAACGCTTTTCATAATCATAGCGCCCCCGCGAATAGTTGGAACAACTTTCCCGCCTTTTCCACTCTTTCCGTCCGCCATTTTGAGATGTCTGAAAAGTTTGATAATTGAAGAAATTAATTACGAACAAAATGTACAAAATAACGCGTACTTCAACAGGAATAAAACGAATTAAACTTTTGATTAATAATTTAGCCTATGAACTTTAGCACGCTACGACTTAATTTAAGAAGATGCGTTGTTGGGTCATAATTTAAGTATAATCATTCCGACGACACAAAGTTAAGAATTAATTGCCTACCCTAAAATTTTAAAATTTTCGTTACGATAGTTCAAATAATCAATAAGCTTTTGATTTATGAATTTATTTTTTCTTAGTTTAGTCGCACATAGGTATGTACCAAATGTTTTTTTTATTTGAATGTATATATTAGTATAATGAACACATGAATACAATGTAATTCTTTTTCCAACTTTCATTAAAATGACTAATCTATGAGTATTTGAATTTGATTTTTGGATCAAAAGATATAAAGATTTTCATCGAAGTAAAGGGTATAACAGGTGACTTAAGACATTTAAACATAACAAGATCTTTAATATCTTATTAGTCATTATTAAGGTAATAATATTATATTAATATATAGCTTTATACGTCATCTTGGTAAACTTTGGTAAATCAACGGAAGCTGCAAGTAACATTTAACTAAACAAAGTCTATTTTTTATATCATGAAATAATATCGGAATATTTTTTTTATATAACTGATTCCGCATCTATTAACAAATAATTTATTTAATCAAAGTGTAAAATAATTGTTAAATTATAATACCACTAATAAGTCAATATTCTGCTGACGTTTTGATAAAATAATATTCTTTAATTATACCTATATAATTTAATTGTCAATCGGAAAAACGCAACATTATTCATTGACACGAAATAAAAAAGCAAAGTCTAATGAATTAAACGTAATACTGATAATGAAAATAAATATTTGCAAAAAAATATTATCCAAGTTTTTTCAGTTAAAAAAATACAGTTACGTTTTTAACCATACTTCTTAAAGCTTCTTACATCTTCAATTCAGATACAATGCATTCCCTAAAAATGAAATATTTATTTGACTTACAATATAGTCCGGCGGGTAATACTTATTCATAATATTATGATTTTACTGATCGTTTTTTTTTTGGGGCTAAAAATTTAAATGGGTTTGTTGGAAGAAATCGTGCCTTTGCGATATCGTCTTCTGTGTTGGATCAAAGTAATATTTGAATGAACTTTTTTTGTTGTTTTACTTCAATCTACAGTAAAGAATATTCAATGTACAGTAAATAAATAAAAAAATAGACAGATTTCCTGATCAACTTAGTAAATTGTTTAAGGTTGACGGTACTAGGAGAAAGTATAATTAGGTTGACTTCAGAGCAAGATATTGCTGGCCATAAGAAGTTATTAGCCTAAATATCCATATTAGAAAAATATAATAATTTTTCGATGCTATTTTCAAACTATTACTTTTAACGATTTTGGTGTCTTGACAATAGGTACAATATAGTAAGAAACCAAAATCTATACAAAATAAATCACAATTGAACACGATACAATAATAAAATATGCAATTAAATAATATGAATATGATATCATCATAGTTTCATACACTGTCTTATACCAGTTTCAGTAAAATATTTTGTGTATAAATACCTGATATATTATTACCTATGAACTTTGTGTGACGACAGAAATAGATAGAGGAAGGTAGTAGCTAATGTCTCTATCATAAGGAAACACAATATCGAATAGGGAATGATGTAATATTATGATAGATTTTATTGGAAAAATAATAACCTTTTGTGAATTGTTATTGTCGACTAAAAAAATGATCAAATAAATAATAATCACACTTCAAACTATGGATGTAATTTTTTTTATTGGATACATATTTTTAAAATTCGCTGGATAACGCATACATTTTAGACAGCAATCAGTTTTCAACAGTTTTGACTGTCAAATTGTTTTAAGTTATGAATTCAACGCTTAAAAGGCGTGTATGAATGATTAGTAAAAATATAATTAGAACTGACATATTTTGTTGATTTCATCAGATTTGGAAATAAATAATTTAACCATCTACTAATTTATATGAATATAAACAAACGAAATATTTTAGACGGAGGAAGAAATGGTTTGGTTTTAGAATATTGTTGGATCAGATTTTAAGGCTACAAATGCCAGATATATCTAAATATACGTCATCGGAAAGATTGAAGATTTTTCGGAGAATAAATCGGAAATAAGTAGGCAAGCAGTAGTAAGCTGCCGATTCAAATAGTTTTGAGCAGGCAATCGTGATTGAAATGAAGGATAAACGTGAAATAAAAAAATCTAAAATCTAAAAATCGTAGATGTGATACAGCTCTAAAGAAAATCTGCGTAATGAGTCTTAAAATGTTACTTGATCATTAAACTTACAACCATTTTTTAAGGATATTTGTGAGGCTATTCGTTTAATAATCCATGTAGATATTTATTTTTTTAGTTTTCGAGTGTCCTGTAAAAGGCAGGTGTTCGAAAAAATTAAGACATTTTACATCTTAAATTCAGCGATGAGGTTTGCCACCCATCCTGAATGTCTTGATTTTATATTGGCACGAAAAGGAAAGTTTGCATGTTTCTTACATGCAGCTGATCTGCTGGCTACCCCACTTGTGGGATATGCCGTGATGGTATAGTAGTAGTAGATAGTAGTAGATATTTATTAAAACAGTAATAAATCATAGCGATCTATACAGTGAAGTAAGAGAACAGACAAATAAAGCTTCTGTTACAGCCGGATGTTTAAGAAATTTGGTATGGAGGAATAAACACATGCGCATAGATAGTAAGGTACGCATTTACAAAACCTGCGTGAGACCGATAATGGCATATGGCGTTGAAACGCGAGCAGACACCAACAGAACAAAAAATCTCTTTCGTACTTCTGAAATGAAGACTCTACGTGCAATCGCGGGAAAAACGCTCAGAGACAGAGTCAGAAACACAGAAATAAGAAAAATCTGCGAAACTGAAGATATCGTTCGGTGGAGCAGAAAGAGAAGACGGTTCTGGAGGGACCATGTGGACCGCATGAGTAGCGAAAGATTAGCCCACATCGCCGCGAACGAGACTCCACTAGGACGCAGATTGCCGGGAAGGCCACCCAAAAGATGGAAGGATAGTTGGTCTTCAGCGTCGCAAGAGGAAACAACTTCCGGGCAAACAGGTCAATGACCTACTGCAAGCAGAAGAAGAAGAAGAAGAAGTAATAAATCATCGTGAACAATATTTCTATAATCCCTATATTTTGATGCACTGTTTTCCTGATCACTCGTATACGAGTCGATGGCATTTAGAATATATAGAATAGAATAGATGCACTGTTTTCCTGATCACTCGTATACGAGTCGATGGCATTTAAAATATGTAGAATAGAATAGATGCACTGTTTTCCTGATCACTCGTATACGAGTCGATGGCATTTAAAATATATAGAATAGAATAGATGCACTGTTTTCCTGATCACTCGTATACGAGTCGATGGCATTTAAAATATATAGAATAGAATAGATGCACTGTTTTCAGATAATTTAAATAATATTGTGATCAATTCCATTGAAATGATTGAATACATGCAAGCTATCATTGTTTGTGTAATGGGGTAATGTAATGTACGAATGTTGTAATGTATTATGTATACTTATAATCATTATCAATTTGTCATATCGCGATATTGATGGATTTCCATAATGTGAAATCCATTATCCAACGAATGTTTCTAATAACAATATCCACTGGAATTGATATTGAAAGAAAGAATAATGATTGATACATTATGCAGATTGCTTTTCGTAGAATCTGTAGAACAAACATATCTAAAGACTGATAAGATATTTTCGAGATATTATAATGAAACTATGTTCCAATGAACTATGTCACACGTGCCTTTATTTATTCTTTCGGCACAATTTTCACAAGTAACCGCGTTGTCTGCCTTTTTCGCAATAAGTTCAAATCCAATTTATTTATTTATTTTAGTCAATGGAACACTACAGACAACACACATATATTTAGTACAAGTATACAATCACCAACAATAAGTATGCAATGTAATGTCCTAATTTTTAAGTATGTAACATGAAAGAAATACAAATTCTGAAAGTAATGGCATCAATTATAAAAAAATGCCAAAATTAGGGAATCAATTGAAGAAACTACTACTACTATAGCATTCGGATGACATATCCCACAAGTGGAGTATACAGCGCTAATAAAAAAATAAGATATGCAGAATGGGTGGCATACCTCATCGCTGAATTCAAGATGTTAATTGTCTTCAACGCGAGGTTTTAAGTTTTGCAAAGTTTTTATCGTACCCTCTAAATTGAGCAGTTCTCGTGTTTAATCAAATATATTCTAATCATCGTTGAGTTTAAGTCATCTACTTGAATATCTTCTCCAGAAAAAAAAAAGCTTTTAGAGATATGTGTTTAAAAAGTAGGTACAAGTAATTCAAATTATCACTGCTACAGATATTTTTCTTAAATCTTCTTAATTTGATTACGTAATTCCAAACAATATTTTTTACATTTCTGAAAACATCCCTGAAACAAAACATTATAATAAATAACTAGATATTATATTGCCGAAATTCCAATCCTCGCATGCTTGGAAGAATTCCAGGAAAAGAATCCATTTTAATATCCTTTCCCCCAAAACTTTTTGAGTACCTACGAATATGTGATTTTAATAATAAAAACTTTATTGTTATACACGTGAAATAATTCTACAAGTAATAATAATGCCTAGAGCCCGTTGCCGAGCATATTTATGAAGCATCCGAAGAATCGTTGCTACGTAGTTGTTCCTGCCGGTGATGCCATCGAAGGTGACTGTGGAGGCCGATTCTGGACAAGCACACTTTGTCGCACTTTGGACAGGGCTGCTCTTCATTTGTGATGGGATTGTCCATATTATACAAGAAGTGGATAATAACTTACAGTTGCGTGTGTTTTGATAATTTTCATTGTAAATTTTCAATTTTTCGATCCTAACGAGTAGATAATGTACCCAGGTACTGACATACTAGCTGCGTTTATGGTATAAAATACGTTTATTGTTCATGAAAGCGACTTCAAAATATAAAGTTACATTTCGCGAATCGAGGCATAATAAATATTTTATATCAAACCAGTTATTGGCTGATAGGACATTATTGTCCTTTTAATATACATGTGATGTGATCATACCTCCTAATATCAAATATTCTCCTAAGACACTTATTTTTGGAACTCTTCCGCTTTTGAGGCATGGTTAGGTGTTACAAGAGTTTCAACAACCTGGACATCTCTCATTCACAATTCATTATTCCTATGAAAATGACACCAGAGAATTTTCATCTTTTGAACAAGCTTCGGGATATTTGTATTATTTTTTTATATAAGTAGATATAATATGTATTGTGAAAGCAAAGGTTTCTCAAAATATTGTTAAATAGTTTATTTAAATGCATCTCTGGGTTTTAAATATGCTCAAATACACCCCCCAGATACCTTCACAGTAGGCTTATTATGCTTGTGTCGTGGAGGTGCAGTAAATCGGCAGCGGGGGAATTGAACCCGGGTATTTCGAATATTTTTTTTATTTTTTTATTGTTTAACCGGATTTGGGTGCAGATGACAAAACCAATCAGAAACATCGATTGGAGAACCATGTCTACATTGTGTAAAATCTAATCGGAAGAAGTGAGAAAGGTGTCCCAACGCTTACGAATTGGCTCTAGGCTGGCTTAAGTGATCACTTTCGGTGTCCATTATTTCGATTAAAAGTGCGATAGGCTTCCGAAACTATGTAGTTCTAATAAATATTTGTCTAAATAAAGATGAAATTGACTATAATTTTTTGTGAAGAGATTATTGATAAATAACTTTACGCAATGCTATGGTTTTAAAAGCTAGTATTTGAAGCGGAAACATTTTATTCCAAGTATCCAATAGTGAAATAGTCAGTTATGGTTTTTCTTCAGAAAAGAAACGAAGCTTTTTTAGTCAACTTCAGAAATCCGTATTGTATATCTGCTACAATACTATTAATAAGTTCATTGTGAGATTTTCAACCAATTAATACTAACACATGCAACTTCAAAGTAAAATGTTCAATGAATCTTGGTATCAATACAATTACTGACTCTGTATGGCCATACACCATACATGCATTACTTTGAGCGTGTTAGAAAATACAGTAGACAATAAATTAGACTATCAGATCACATGAAAGAGGTACAAAGGGTTAAATCTGAAAGACAAACTCTTGAAGGAAGGATGAGACAAACTACAAGAGTCTTGCACTTAATCATTATGGTTACGATGCTCAACAATGAAGGACTAGATGTGAACAAGATGATGAAATTAGCGAAAGTAAGTATCAAATTTTTGATATAGAAAACGTTGTTGTAGATCAAGGGTGGCCAACCCGCACCCCGCGGGCCGCATGTGGCCCTGATTGTGGCCCGCGAAACATATCCACACTTTTTTTATATAATAGACGGTACAAGTACCTACCCGTTACTTTCTTGAAAAAATGAATTTGAAGATTCTAAAATTTGGCCCTACTGCTGAAAAGGTTGGCCACCCATGCTCTATTACGTGCCTAATTGTGGCCCGCGAAGCATATGCACATTTTTTTTAATAATACTCGTTACTTTTTTGAAAAAGGTATTTTGAGAAAATATTTGAGCCTCGGCCTCTGGAACATGGGGTTCCGTGGTTCGATCCCAGGTACAGGCAAACTCCCCTTTCACGACACAAGCTTTTAGCTTACTGTGAAAGGTGTATAAGGTTGTATTTGGGTTTATAACAAAACCCAGATATATCTTTTTAAAAAAATAATAATAAATAATAATAAAATAATTCTTAAAGAAAGCCGAAGAGTTTTGAAAACTTTCAAACTACTATACCATTTTGAAAATTTGTCAATGGGGGGGGGGGGCTAGAATTTTTAAGCTGAAGTAAAATTATTAAATGTTCCATATATGGAGAGTATATATATGTAGTTGTGCGGCCCGGTAGGAAATCTCATTTTGAAATTTGGCCCGGCTGCTGAAAAGGTTGGCCACCCATGTTGTAGATGCTGGAATGATGACAGGTCAAGTAATTTTTCGTGGTTTTGTTAATTATTTGTCTAGTTTATTAACAAACTAACTGAAGATGGTATTAGTAAATCGCCGATAGTTAGAAGAAAACAAAATAAAAATACAAAAAATAACTCAATAACCGAATGAGATTATAAAAATAGTGAAATCTTGAAGAATAATTAGTTATCTTAGAAAAGTGTGAATTATAGCTGCATACATATAATATTATTGTTATGACAAACTCTGTAATATTACTACTACTATACCATCACGGCATATCCCACAAGTGGAGAAGCCAGCAGACCAGCTGCATGTAAGAAACATGCAAGCTGTCCTCTTCGTGCCAATATAAAATCAAGACATTCAGGATGAGTGGCAAACTTCATCGCTGAATTTAAGATGTAAAATGTCTTAATTTTTTCGAACACCTGCCTTTTACAGGACACTCGAAAACTTAAGGAGAAGAGTGGGAGACCAATTCTTTACCGGGTGCTCCACGGGATAGTAATATTGCTAATAAGAATTATTTGATTACTAAGAATATCAAAAATAATAACAACAATTTTCTCGCTTTGAAGTAGATCAAATGCTAGGTGAAATTTGTGTCAGGTGAAACGCTTCCAAAAATATTGAATTAATTTGATAGATTATTCAAAGCTTTTTTGCTGATTTTTTTAATTACAATAAAATAACAGTGTTATTCAAACATTTTTATGTGCTAATTGAAAAAAAAATAAAAGCTTAGACTATGTAAACTATAATTGAAGTTGATACCTGCCGTTAAATTTTCAATTAAGTAATTGAAGCTTTCATTCTTTTGTAAGTAATTATTATACCTACAAGCAAGTAAAGCGATGAGTTAATAAAGTTTAATGGTTGTCTGCAATTTCAAGTTTCTTTACAGAATAAAACATGAATCATGAAAAGTTTTGGTAAAACGATTGCGATAGTCAGAAATCAAAAACTAACATATCGGAAAAAATCTTTTGAATATTTTATGTTTTAGTTTTTAATGTTTGCTAAAAGAGATGTTTATGCAATAAGATCGCCTTTAATAAGTCTTAATACTTTTCACATGTTTCACACACATTCAAATTTATGATCAAAAAAATAATTTAAAATTTATTTTACACTTGTGTTAAAAAGTTAAAAGATAAATGTATTTTTACTTTTCTTGAAGACAAAAGACAGAATTGTATAAAGACCTCGAGTACAATAGTTAGATGATGTTAGTAAGGTCGAATAGTGATGAAAAATGTGATCTTTTTTTGGATTGAACCCACGTCAATGTATTAATGTATCATGTTTAGGAATATGTGCCTACATGTTTTCGAAATCAAAACCGTGTTCTAAATATTTTATCAAATACATAAGTGCATTTATTTATCAGTCTTAACTTATATACTTGTGTACCTTATGTTCAGTGGCGCATTCAGAAAAAAACTCAAGGGGGGGGCGCAAAAATTATACACATATACAAGACAATGCCATTTTATTTAAGCTGATTATACCCATATACAAGACATCGTCAATAGGGGGCGTAGGGGGGGGGGCATCTGTATCCGCCACTGGTATTCAAGAAAACTCAATTAAAATTAGTTAAATGTTGGTAATTCATTTGATTGGCCACAAATACATAGTCGTATAACACATCACAGAGTATTGGTCTGTCAAACCTGACATAGACATATTTGTTTAGAGTAGACAACGCAATACAGTAATGGAAGAAGTGTACCAGTACCTTCCTATGTACATTCGCAATAATGATAATAATTATAGGATCCATGTACGTATAATATAGGACAAAACATGGCGTTACTACTTTCAAACAGCGAGTCGCTAATATTAATTACAAAATCGCGTGAAGGATGTCGATGGCAATCAAACTGATTACTCCTCGATAAACATGGCATAGAACCTAATACATGAAATACTATTAGTACAGAAAGCTCAACATTGAAGGTATTATTAAGCAACTACAAACATTTTGGAATGAGAATGATTATATCATAGTAACGACAGCTTTTACTAGTGAAAGACTTGCAGCAAGTTGCAGCTGTTAAATAATACATAATTATAGTTTTTGATTGTCTTTAATAAACGATTTACAAAGTGAGATAGATATTTTTAGAATAATTGTTATGACATATTGGGAATCGACTTTTACTTAATCGGTATTTTATAGGAAAATATAAATTGTTTATTTTTATTGGATTGCTGGAATTAAAAGGAAGAATAATTTAAACGTTAAAGTTACAAATTTTTGTAGGTAGGTACCTACTTAGAATTATACTCAAATATTTATTATTTCATAAATAAATTTATGTATTCTATTGAATACTCGGAAGATAAAAATAGTTATAATGACCTAAACAATTTATTCTAAGAGTCATGATTTGACTCTTCAATGATCTAATTTTGTAAGAAAGTTTCTACGCACTTTCGTTAAAAAATTGCGCATAGATTACATCCAGTAATTAGAAGAGTGATAAAAATATTACTTTTCTTATCTTGCATCATATTTATGTAATATTGCGTTTTCAACAAAAATGATAATAACTTTTTCTATGAAAAAATTCCAAATTACCCATATTATATTGCTAAAGCTGCTACTTCTTCATAGGTTCATACTTTTCAAGAACACACAAGTGGAATAAGTTTGATACAATTATGAGAATGTACAGTAGTATGTATCGCAGGTATTATAAATCGTTTACATATTTCCATTTTCATACTGATGAATCATTATACAGGAACACCATTATTCCACTAACACATGATAAACAATCTACACTACATACCTGAATAATAAGCTCGGTGTTAAACTTTTCCAACTATTAAATCACACTTCGCTCAAGGCTTGAATTGCATTCACGGCTTTAAGAACTTTCGAAGAATTATCGTCTGTTTTAATAGGTACTTACTTAGAAAGCTGTGGTTTTTCAGTTTTATTGGTTACTGCGATCAATTATATAATCAAATCAAAACATGGGGTTGTATGTGAAATCGAACTAACACCCCTTGGCTTGTTGATCTGTTGTCAGGGTAACTTGATATAGAAACCTTTGATGAATCAAGAAATTAGTAATAATATGTATCCATGTCTCACATACAACCTACGTCGTGATAGCAATACATCTACTCAAACTGGCATTGCTTGCATTTTAGTAGGGACGACCTGAAGACATTATCAAAACACTTATTCATATATATCCATTTTTATATAATATCAAATGTATAAAAAATGCTAGATACGTGCACGACTAGGTACCTATGATAATAAATGATAATAAACTGTTTTAGTAAATTCTCTCAGTGAAACAAATTTACATACTCGGGGGCAGAAACAACCCCATCTTCTTTTAGAAATCAGATCGAGCATAAGCTGGAAAAAATGACATTCTGGTGGACTAAATAAATATACCAATTTGATAAAGTTGGAAGTTAAAAATTGTCTTTGATTTTGAAAAGTAAGACATTATCATAAATTTCTATACCAAATTGAGAGAAAGAAAACAAAGAGTCAAAATGAAATTTAGTCTATGTTTCAAGATATTTAAAAAGATATGGAATTTCAAAAATCCTATTCCTACCAAATTGAAAAGGGAAATATTTTAAAGAGCGACGGAAAAACCAAATGATCGACTATCAAAGAACTGACTCTAATACCTACTATACTAAATAAATGATTGGGTGACTGATATCGTGATAAATAATTCGTAATGGGGTGTTCACATTTGGCGAATATCGCCAGCCGAATTTCAAAATATAACGCCAGGCGAAAAACAAAATTCGCCGTACGCCCATTGATCGTCACACCTGTTCACACAAGTCCACCGATATAGAAACGATCTGTCAGATGCGCTTTGATTTTGACACTGTTTTCAAAATGGCGTCGATATGGAGATCGCGAAGTGTTTATTTTTAGTCGAAAATGTTATAGTAGAGGTTATAAGGCGCCTTTTAATTAAGGAAACAAACGCCACAAACCAACAAAAAAGATAACAGCTGTCACGAAGCGGGAAACATTATAAAATTTATAGGTTATAAAGCTTTTACCATAGACACAAACGCCGCGCATATCTGCGCATGTGCAAATCGTTCGATCGCCCGAGAAAGTTGGAAGGTGGTCAACTCGAGACGATATCGTTTCTACTGGTTTTTATCGTTTCAGACTAGCTGTCATTTTGTTCACACGGTTCAAATGGCTGGCGATATTTTGGTGCCCTAGCGATATTCGCCAAAGTGAGAACACCACATAACTGAGCTCCAAAAATGGGCAACAGATATACTAGGTGAGCGACTGAAATTAAACGAGCGACAAAATTACTTGATTCATTTGTTCATTACAATGTTGTCAACTAAATAGTCACTCGTATAATTATGAATTCATAAACCGAATAAGTAGTCGCATACTAAGTACTAGGTACTACTATAATGTTACCCCTCACATTTAGACATCCAGTTCGTAATTTCGTATGTTCATTTCCATGTTTTTTGCAATCTTTAATTTGAATTTTCTGTCACTCGTTTAAATACTTAGTATCCAATTGAAAATATTGTGAACAACAAAACGTTCTAACGTACACTATACATATTATAACGAAGGTATTTGGATAATGGAAGATATCATGAAAATTCGAGTTCAATGCCCTTTGTAAACAAAACTTAGGGTAATTTTGTCACTATCATTAATGACGGCTATAAAATATACATTTTCTTCGCCAGTAGTTATGATCTATTATTAAAGTATAATATGGCTGATTATTATTTTGTAGTCCCTGGTCAAAACGAAACGTCGATAGTTCATTTTACGAGGAACTATTTTACAATCATGATCAGTACATTGTCACCATAATTGCCTCTGATGAAAGAAATATTTTCCTCCCTATTTCGCAAGAGGAGCTTTAGGCAAAGACGCAAGATGAAAGCAGTCGGTGCATTTAAATCAAGACAATTTACGTCAAGGGTTTTTTTTTTGTGGAAATATAAAAAATACAGGCAAAGGTAAAATGGTTAAAAGTAATCTAAAGTAAGAAATTTTCCAGAATAGACAGTTCTCAAACTACCTAAAAATTGTAGACATTTATTATATTCAATGAAGAATGTTTGAAACATATTTTATTTATCATTTTATTTCGTTTAAAGGTACAGCCACCCAATTTCGAGTGAATAATGTAGCTACATCTATCAGTTGTTCTAAAAACCTGAACGAAATTTATGTGAATGAGAAAACATTGAGGAATTCAAGTGACCGTTCTTCCATCATAGTTCGTTTGGTGTGGTTTGCTACTTGGGTAAAAAGAGACATCTTTGAAGGACAATTGAAAGCAACACTAATATACAAAATGCCATCTGTCGATGAAAATGTAAGCAACGTAAGTGTTCAAGTCAGAAAAATTGTGGTATAACCGTATCACCAAGATTTTGTCTATGGAAAATATTTTGTTGTCAGTTTCTGTCAAATTCCTTGTCAGTGAATAAATTGTTCGCGTAGGTGGTTATCGGTGGTCGTTTGTTGTTCGTGATTTTTTTTATAAGGAAATTATTTATTTATCATTGTTATTGTGTTTACTATCAACGTGTTTGTTTTATTAATTAACAGGTAAGTGATATCACTCAAATTATTATTTATTCATGCCTGAAGGATAAATAAAAAAAATATATAGGTTGCTATATCAACGGCTTTGTCCATAACATAATAAATATTTTCAATATTTTACGTCTTAAATATATTAAAATTAGTATATCTACACAATAACTAGTTTTTTCTGGTAGTATATATTGTTGTTATCTTCTCATTTAAAAAATAATCGAACAAAATAAATCATGGTTTTTGTTTACTTCCTTCATAAAACTTTTGTTTGGTTTTCCAGTCTTATTGACTCGAATTTGCTCTTAAGTTTAATTTGATTAGATTTTGTTATATTTTGTCGTGTTTTCTTTCATATGTTTAGGGATTTCACAAACTTTTATTGATTAATGATCCAGATAAAAATTACAATTGCTTTATTGGAAATTCTGTTTACCAAACTGTTGCCATTTGTTTTCGCATGCTACTGTTTTTTTTTTCTTCATAGACTGTTAATTTATTATTATATACATACCTCTATAGGAGAATTCAATATATCTTGCATGGGGAAGTTTTTTATACATTTTAGTGTCATAATTCCAGTGAAATGCTTGTTAGATAAACCTGTTCAGAACTTTTCTTCATATTTAATGTGCTCTCATTTGTCCTCAATTTTTCTCTTGGGAACACACTGATCTAACAAACTTTTTAATTTGAATAATTTTGTCTAATTCAATGATTATATCCTGCTTGTAGGTTAAAGAGATTTGTAGAACATTTCTGTGTATATAGGCATTCCCATAGCTGGCAAAATTATTTCCACAAGGTAGTCATGGGTAACAGATCACTTTGAGGCGACCCGACCCGTTCGGGTCCACTGATAGCACTGAGCCGAACATATGATTCGGGTCACGGGTCTTTCCGGTTACATCCCAGATCTTTGTCTTTAGCTCGGACCCGTTTCCGCTGTAGGTACATACACGGGTCACGGGTCTTTCCGGTTGCAGCATATACCTGTGTCTACGGGTCGGAGCTGTTTCCGGTGTTGATAGCTTATTGTCTATGATCCACTATGTCTTTCATACGGTATGGAGATTTTTACACTTAATATCTGAATGGAGTACTCAATAATTATAAGAATAATAATAATGACATTTATTGGCCATAAAATATTTATTTATTTACATAACAAACAGCTGTATCAGCCTTTACAAATAATACAAATTAAAAAAAAAAACAGTCAAGAGAAATAATGCACAAAGAAAAACAATATAAATAAAGGAAAAAAAACAACATACTACCAATTAATTTCAATTAGGAAAATACTTTTTATTGTGAACTGTGCAAAGGTTTAGTTGAAATAAATAGTGGATAAGCTATTGATTAAAGGTAAACATTTTATATGAAAAGTATTGGTTTCATAAAATGTTTCGCCATGATATTTTTTTGTGAAATATTTTGTGTTTGTGTATTGTAGTATTATTTTGTGAAAAATGTTTTTAAAAACTAGCAAAACTTTACGATACTTTCCAGCAATAAAACACAATATATTGTTAGAATACGGATTTGTATGTATGGGAATCGGCGTGATGGTATGTATGTATGGGTAAGTACAAACGGTCATTCTATTCAATTTGTGAACAAAACATACAGAACTTACGTGTCATCCGCTTAAACGGATCCTACATGTCATCGTCTGCGTCTCAAACAGATCTTTCGGGTCATCGGGTCCTCACAGATCCAACGGGTCTCCGCTCAAACAGATCATTAGGACCCGTAAGATCCGTAGGTGATCTGTAGACCCGCGGGTCAATTTGGAAGGACCCGAACATTTGACTCGGGTCGGATCTGTGTTACACATGACTACCACAAGGCAATATATTTTACAGCGGGCTTTGATACATCATAGAACATTCTATTAAAATCAACTATATTCATACACAATTTTTGCATTCAATATTGTGTATAATTTATCAGCTATATCAAAAACATCTTCACAGCAAAGTAATATAAATGTGACATAAAGATCAGTGGTGCTAGAATTTGACCTGAGATATCTCAACCGAACAAAAAAAGAAGGGTTTGTCGGTACCCTGGAGGTAGAGTCACATGCATACGAGGTTCACGGTTCGATCCCAAGTACTGGCAAAGTCCACAAACACGATACAAGATTTTAGCTTACTCTGAAAGGTGTATAAGGTTATATTTGGGTCTACAACAAATATCCAGAAACATTTTTTTTTTAAAAGTGTAGTTGAAAAACTCTTTTAAAATTTCTTGAGTATGTGACTCTTGCAATCATGTTCATAGGGCATTTGACTTGAAAGATAAAGAAAAACATATAATTATGACAGTTCTTGAGATGATCTAAAGACTGTTGATGATTACGAATGATTTTGTCTCTAATGATGCCCAAACAATCATGAATATATATGTATAGATGATAATAATAATAATAAAAATCTTTATTGCACAAAAATAGTATACAATAGAATAAAAAAAACATGACAGCATTACTTCTGAACACATAAGATATAAAGTTAAGTACTTCGGCAATCTTATAAAGAATTGAAGTATTACCATGTAAATATATAAATATAATAAGTAATTTAACTAACAATATTTGTTTTACAGTGTCTAACAAAGTATATTGACTTAATAAAATCCTTATGAAACACCTGCGGATATAGGTAAAGTCATAGCATTAACAATTATTCCTATTGATAAAATATTATCAGTTGAACAGGTACTTAATTTACTATGCAGACAATGTATCTTTTTTGTATTATTACTCATACATTGTAATTTCACCTTATCTGTTTGGTATGGTATGTACCTATATCTACTACACATAGCCACATGCCCCATATTGTGATAACCATTAATTGATCCTGTTGTTGGAATAAGAGACTATACGTCAAAATGGTGTTTGGAATCCAAAATGTTTAATCATCAATATTATTTAAGTTATAACATACATATTTTGTGTCACAAAAATGAAATGGCAGTGGGCGGGTCATGTGGCTAGACAGGGAACTGAAAGATGGACACCTAGAATCGTGAACTGGAGACCGTGGGATCAAAAAAGGGGAGTGGGTCGACCGCAGAAAAGATGGGTTGACGATATCGTTCATGTCGCGGGTAGGAGGTGGACAGCAGTCGCGCAGGAGAGAAAAAGATGGAGGAATATGGAAGAGGCCTACATCCAGCAGTGGAGAGATGGCTAGAGATGATGATGATGATGATAACATACATAGACAATTCACACAGGTCGAGCTAGTCCCAAACTAAGATGAATCTTGTATTATGGGTACTAACGCGACGATACACACATATACATGTAACACCCAGACCCAGAACAATTTGAAAAAGGTCATCCTTCACTTTGCCCTGGCCGGGAATCGATACCCGAGACCTCGTGACTCAAAGGCAAGAGCGTTACCTCCGCGCCACACCGGCCGACTAAATGTTATGACCAGAATACAGCTTTGTTATAAAATTATATGACCAGTTAGTTGAATGTTAATATTATTTATTGAAAAAGACACATTTTTTTTAACAGAGTATGTGAGTAGATGGAAGAAATTAATAATTCATAGTGATAATCTCTTCACTGCATATTATTGTCTTAGTTTTATGTTTTTTTTTATATTGCTTTGTTAATACTGTTAAATATTGATGATGTTCAAAATGTATAAATAAATAAGTAAATAAAAACATACTTGCAACTCACATTGTTATCCAATGCAGCGTGGGTAAGACTTAGCAGAATTAATTTCTGCATTCTCCGAAAAAAGAGTTCATAGGTCTATGGTTCCTTGTTCTAACACTGCTTGAATTTGTATTATTATTATTATTATTACTGCACTTGATATCTATTTCAAGTGTTTTTTTTTGTTTTTACTATTCTGAATAATACAAATTTGAACCGCTAATGTATTGATCATTAGGTATTTATATTTTTAGCATTTCACTTTCAATATTATGATTGATATCTAACATATTATTTTATTTTATTTAGGGTACATACTGTTTTTTTTATCACAGTTGATGTTAAACTTTGTTGTAGTGTAAAAAAATACTCATATACTTAATAAGGTTTTCATACAACTAAAGTTGGCAATAGTAATTACTTTTTTTGTCTATCACTTTTTGTCCAAAACTATTTAGATTTTTATTATTATTTATATTAAACTTCAACAAGTTTCATTATCATTTATTTCAAGACAAACCAAGTGCGTGGTTATGGCACTGAGCAATCAATTGAAATAAAGTGAGAAGATGAGAGAAATTTATTTTGTTAAATATCTACTACTACTATACTACTATACCATCACGGCATATCCCACAAGTGGGGTAGCCAGCAGACCAGCTGCATATAAAACATGCAAGCATTGCAAAAACATTGTTAAATATCATCTCTTATATATTTTCGTTGCTTAGTCGAGTTCAACTATTTTTTTTTTACTTTTCTTCCGTTGCTGTATGATGTGTCCAATGATTAAGAGATAGGTCTTATACTCCTTATGAATAAATCAATGAGTTTTATAGAATAAATATTATTCTTTAATAAATTACTGTCTGACTTGGGAAGTTGTTATTGCTTGGATATACATAAATAAAATATCTTCTTCAACAAACAAAACTTACAAAATAAATTATAATTTTTAACATGCAGAGGAACCAAACTTAATTAGTACATCTAAGTTTATTTCATATGACTTTAAAAGTACATTTGTATTACATTTACACACATTTCTTCATCTGTAGATCTCAACAGTAATCATACAGAGATCTAGATGGAATGGAGTAATTAATGGCCATGAATACAGTAATATATTATTGTACTCACTTCTACTCTTATTTCCTCTACTCGGTTTAGTGTCTCAATAGTAAGATTTCATTTAAAATAATTATTTTATGACTTACAACACTCCACTGTATATCATATTATATCTTACATATTTGCTAATTTAATTAGATTACTTGCAAATTGACTATTAGAGTACCTCTGTTGCTGTTACAAGTACAACGCGTTTCTAACAAAACCCAGAGCATATAAAATAGTTTTTTTTTATATTTGAAGTGAACCAATGAAGTAGGTACTATTTAAGGTTCTAAGAATTGAAATTGCAAAATCACTCAATATTGGGTGCAATGCCTAAAGAGAAGAAAAAAGTTGAAATTAAGGATTGAATTCCCATATAAATTCAGTAGTAGACTCAACATTTAAAAATTCTACTGGATCACCTCACATATTGACATCTCTACAAGTACCATTATACTCACTGCTTATACATTTGTCCCTATAAAAGTAGTAATCAATAGTATACAATGTGTTACCTATACAAAAGGTGACTGTCAATAGAATGGCTAATTAATGTTAGTAGAAAGAAAGTAGTTATAACTACTTATCTAATGCTTTTTCTAATCTCGAATGTATCGGAAACTAATCTAATATAACTTTGTACTTTATATTCCTCTTCTGTATTAAAATACATATCTATGCAGCTAATATAAGATGGAAAAAATCGTTGATATAGTGATAATCTCGCCACTGCATATCATCACATTTTTTTCAATGTCAATTGATTTATTGATTTTGTTATGAAAAATAATAAAATAAATATATATTATTATGCGTAACACTAGTACACATTGTTGTGAGTAAAAATCATAACACAACATCCTGATTTAATTTGTTTACTGTGTAATACATTAAATATTTAATTTATATGTACTAAGAGTTATCAAAACATTCTGTAATCAAATTATAACATATTAAAAACAATTTTATATTTATTAATAATTATTGATATATTTACTTGTTGGTGTAGATAGAGACATTATGAGGGACATCAGAGCCTTTTTATATTCATATAAATCGGACGAAGAAGAATTTATTGGAGCAATATTATTTGATCTATGGGTGTTGATAATTAAAATTTTAATCAAACATGTAGGTATTAAAAAGAAATAGCTATATTAAGTTATATCAAGTTCCACTATGAAAATTGTATGTGTCTATAGGAAAGAGTAGAATCTTATGTTAAGATACGTATTGTATCATTGAACCATATAGCGTAACATACTCCCACTTCTATAGAACAGTAAATTGGTTTACTTTATGGTAGCTTTGTGCTTCCATTTTATTACCTTTTGTTGATGTTGATGACAATCCATCCATATAGTATTAGATTTACATGATTACATGTTATTTTATGACATTACATGCCATAATTAAGTGCCTATTGTTTATGAATACAAGTGGCGTGCTTTTCATGCATGCAAACAAGTCCCGCATGTCTAAAAATTGCTATACGAAAATGAAGAAATTAGAAATATTCTCAAATTTATATACAGAGTTGAAAATCTTGAGTTTTATGCTTTTTTTCTCAAATTCTTGTAACAAATTGAAAATATTCTGAAGGGGGCTAATAATTTGATAAGCTGGATAATTTTATTAACTCTCATACCCAATTGGAAAATCGCGAGCATATTTATTTGAGTTAGAACCAGTGCATTCAACGTTGTAAAATCGAGGGTAAATAATTAAATTTTTCATTACTATAGTATGAGTAATATTAAAAAACTTAGTCCCGTCATTTATGTATAGGCACCTAAGTACACAATGCAACAACAAATAAGAATATTATTATAATACACTAGTTATGTAGATGTATTGTTTGTTAAGTGAAGTTATGATTTTATGCATATTGTTATGTGCTTTTTATAACTTTCAATGATATTTGTTTGAAAATTACTTAAACAAAGTTGTACACAATACTACTTTATACTTCCGCATTATAAATAAAATGCTATAACATAATATTTTTATGTTTGTATACAATGTTCATACTGTCCATGAACTAATTTTTGTATCATTTTTTTACTAGACAAGTAATGGATTGCAATCAGCATCTCGGACTTGTTAGTGATAGACTCTAGGTTCTGATGTTGCTACTGATTACCTGATTGTTTATTGAACTTTTCTGTAATTATTATAATACATTCGTACGTACATCACGTGATACACCACGACTTTTCCGGAGGGTGGGGTAGTCAGCAAACTTACCCCAAGTAATAAAAATGTAATTTATCCTCTCCATGCTAATAAAAAATAAGACAGTCATGATGGGTGGCATACATCATACTGAATTGAAGATGTTAAATATGGGATGATTTACCTGTCTTTTACACGATATTCAGAAACTTACAAAAAATAATTATTATTAACTAAAAACACTGTATATACCACTAGAACAATTTTATTTAAAAAATTAAAACGTTTTCAGTTGTCTAATGCAACCATCTTCAGTAAAGATAACACTTATATCTTTACTGAAGATGGTTGCATTAGACAACTGAAAACGTTTTAATTTTTTAAATAAAATTGTTCTAATGGTATATACCTACAGTGTTTTTAGTTAATAATAATTCAAAATGGATTACTACAAAGTTACACTTGAATATATCGAATATTTACAAAAAAGAGTATGAACCTATTCTGTTTGGGATAATTTACGGAACGTCATTTCCACAATTGCCCGCCATTGAGGACAACATAGGTTTGAATGTGCAAATAAATAGGAATTTACGATTCCAGAGACACCCGGATGGAGATGGGCCTCTCATCTATGTTCAATAATTTGTATTGTATGTGTTATATGAAGTGCATGATAACAATTATTATAACATATCACTTGTAATATTTACGGCACGTCATTACTTTGTTATTATACCTATTGTAAATGACTTTACATAGTGGTGTCACATCCCATACAATGGCTATTTATTAGTATCTATCAATAAAACATTTATTGTCATACTTACAGCGTGCTCTCATTGTTGTTACTTACATTATATAGAATTATTATTCATCATGTTATTGTATATTATGGTGAGATGTTGTATAACTATTATTACCTATTAATTATGTAATAGAAACAACTAAGAAATAATAAATTATCCTATATATATATATATATATATATATGAAGGTAACTATATATCTATTTATTGATTAAAATTAATAAATCAAATGTTTTTGTGTTAACACTTTGGAAATTCATTATAATTAAAATGATTTTCAAACACTGTATAATTTCCATATTAAATTTATTCACCTCAAACGTTTTCGCCAAGGCTTCTACTTGGCATCATCAGGAGGACTAATTATTTTAAGTTTATATGTAGTGAGTCTGGTTTCTATTACTAACTTATACTAGGGGTGGTGGGGAGTTTGAAGGTGGGGGAGAAAGGGCGGAGTTGAGGGTGTTTGATAAGAGGGAAGGAGATGGGTATATCAACAAAGGAGATGCATATGGTATTTGGATATTCACCAAATTGTTCTTATTTTTATGGATTTCAAGAATCTCCAAGGCATTTAATTTGTTAAACTTAGACTCGGAGTGCAAGACCTTAGTACCTTGCATGTCAATAGAATGGTCATGTTAGATACAATGGTCTGCCATCTCCGAGTATCCGGTTAACCCCCTGAATGCCCTGTTATGTTCCTGATTGCGAGTTTTAATTGCTCTACTCGTTTGGCCTATATACTTCATATTACATCCTTACAACTAATACAATAAACCCCACTATTTATTTTTTATTCTATTTATTGAGTTGGTTCTTTTCTCAATGGACGTTTCGGACTTTCAAACGTAAGTTTGAATCTTGTTTCTGACCAACTTTATAACAAAGCGTATTGATCACTGTAAAGACGGTCTATTTTATAAGGTTTAAATAAGGTGATGCTGTCTTCTCTAAGCCTTATATTGTAGGTTCGTGTGTTAAATTTACGTTAAGTATATTTTTTGTGGAGAAGATTTAATTTAAAGTATTTGTTTTGATTATAAACAATAAATCCGCTATTTTTATACCATTCTACCTTTACAACATAAATTATTTATAAAAAACCGAGTTAATCTGTAAAAAAATCCTTCCTTCATATTAAGTACATTACACGCAAGTCATTATTATGTCAACATGTTTAAAACATGCCTGTTGTTTAGGTTGTAATACTTGTAAATTACAGATATGATCATACTTTAGTTGTATTTTGATAACTATGAATGAAAGATTGGTGAGAAAAAACTTAAAAGTGAGAAAACCCAACAGCTTATCCAGGTTGAAAAAATTGTCTTACTCAAATGGAGCGTTTTGTATTAAAATATTCATAACAGTTGTGGACATATCAAATAAATATTAGGTATTATTATTATTAGTTATGCATAATAAACTGACCTTCAAATATTTATATTTATAGAAAATCAATAAACAATTATGCACCCACCTATAACATTTTTTATCGCTTTTCGTCAAATCGGTGATATAGTGCCAAAATTGTGACTAACTATACCTACTTGGTAGCAGAAATCTTGACAATAATTTTATAGTAGGTAAGTGCTAACTTGTTCCGGGCTATATGGCCGTGGTCTGGTGAGCAGAAATTCTCCGGAAATTTCTCTAACAGGTGTAGTACGCATCTTCAGGGGGGAGATGTGAATGTCTAGCTGACTTGTACCGTAACCGGAGATGAGACGATGATGCAAAGGGCGGAGTCCTCGTCTAGTGTCAGTTGAGCCTTCTTTGAGACTCCTATCAGTTGTTATAAGAGTCTCAAAGGCCATAAAAGTTTAAGATATTTATTGTTGGGATATCGAAATGTTATAATGTAGCCGTCCGTTATATGTTGTATTAATCATTTCATTTATCTGTCGATACCCTCACGGGATCTCCCACACAGTGGAATAACCAGTGTATTGCATGTAGTGAACATACGAACATTTTGTCAAAAAAATAAATTTTAGACGGGTGGCAGAGGTACCTACTTACCTCATCGCTGATTAATTTGAAGTTGTACGATACCTTTTACGTGATGTTTTTCGAATACCTTATACGGAGTAATCAAAAACTTATGGAAAT
Organism: Athripsodes cinereus; assembly: GCA_947579605.1. Classification (NCBI taxonomy): domain Eukaryota; kingdom Metazoa; phylum Arthropoda; class Insecta; order Trichoptera; family Leptoceridae; genus Athripsodes; species Athripsodes cinereus. The sequence continues at coordinate 6,451,465 of OX388311.1, forward strand.
GAGAGGGAAACCTATAATTACAGTCCATAACATCGTCATTCGCCAATCTCCTCAATATTATGTATTTCCAAGTATTTTTTCCACATAATGTCGTCCCACACATTATCGATTCTTCTAATACACGGCATAAGGAAAACATCCTTACTTACCTATCGTGCAGTAATTCGAAATAAGTAATTCAATATTTATTTTATGAAGGGTTTGAAGGACGCCTACGCAAGCATCACTCATTAGAAATCAATTTCATTACTCACTGGAAAAAAGCTGTAAAAGATCCTCCAAATGAAGTATATTCTTGTTAATAAACTCACAAGTGGGTATTTCTTCCTTCTTTAAAGAATGCCTACGTTAGTATCTATTTATCCGGCTTTGAAAAGTATTTAATGTAGGTATAGGTATATATAAATATATCCTCTTTTTATTTTATTTTTCGCAGTACTATTATTGGCGTATTTTATTAAAAGAATTTATTCAATGAATGAATTAGATTGAAAGCCTTGCGTCTTCTTTGAATAAATTCTCTGAAAGAAAATGCGTCTTAAATCTATTGATGAATATCTGAATGTAACTCATGAATAAGATCTCTTACGAATTCTTATACAAAAGGGAACGATCGCAAATGTTTAAATGCACGTAAATAATGTGTATTAAAATGTTATACATACATAAACACATCTTTCCATTTTCCTAGCTGGGTCGAAAGCCCATTGTGCCTAGATATTCCTCCAGAGATCCCTGTTAACTGCTTCCAGGATCTCTAGACACTAATTATTTTTTTAACACGCAGATTTGCCACTTGATCTTGCCAGCTTCTTCTGGGGTGGCCCACCGCCTTTTGCCGTCTCTTACAGTTTCGAACAAACTCAGTGAAAATCTGTTTGTTGGCATTTTAAGCACATAACCCAGCCAATGAAACTCCGACCTTTATTTGTAGAAATAATAGTTCCACTTGGAGAGCCTCACGAACGTATGCATTTCTTACACGGTTTCTCAACGACACCTCAGCCACTTCACTGGGGAATCGCATTTTTACTGCCAGTATTCTGGATCTCACGTTGTCCGTAAGCATCCAAATCTGGTGTCCACATATACGGATAGGCCAGTATATTGTCTTGAATATAGCTTTTTTGTCCGCTGATTTATTCGGCTTTCCGTATTATTTAGTTTCTTAGGGCCTTCAGCACATATCCTGTCGACGCAATCCTCTTGTCTTTATAATAATATGCTCTCTGCCGACCATCTGCTGAGAACTTATTCCCAGTTATTTGAATCTCGAAATCTGTTCGAGTTGGGCTCTTCTGAAGTAAAAACAAATATATTGAATATTTGCAGGTGCGCAAATAAAATAAACATTAATAGGTAGGTATGTAGGTATAGAGTAAATAATATATTTATCGCGATGATTCATACTGCGATGTTTGTATGTGTAATATTTGACCGTGAAGTTAGTTAGATAGAACATTTAACCATTCATAAAGAATCGTAATAGATTTAATAATTATTATTATTCTTTTTTATTGTAATAATTTTATAAGTAGTTCGTTGCATAATCACTTGGCCATTCACACGGGCTAACGAACATTTCGTATGCGGTTACTACGAGCATATTATTATCAACGTATGGTACACCATGACTCGGATTTGTATTATTATTCAGTAAGCAAACTACACAAGTTTAGAGAATTCATGCTTATACAAGAAACCAGAAATACCTTCATCTTTTATGAGTTTTAATATGATATGATACATATCTAAACATCTACCCACTATATTGCGATGAGTAATGCCAACAATTCTAATATTTTTTTACTTCTTTTCGCTCCGGTAAAACGAATAATGTATGCATATTACGTGAAGTTTGCCTGCTCGTGGAAAACTGTTGGTGGAAAATGTAATAAGATGAACGAAAAATATTTATAAGGATTATAGTTGGTTAATCTGTAACCAGAGGATTCTTGTTAGAAATATATTCAGGGATGGTTTTAAGTCCTGTGATTGAATATAATAACCTAATTCTTATCTTTAGATTCACGTTAAGAACTCCCATTATTATTTCTTCCGCTCGTTTTAATATTCAATTAAACCAGTGTTATTGTTGCTGGCGTAGTTTAACGTATGCGTTTATTGACTTAAGTGAAGATGATGTGCAAGAAGAATAAATAAATAAATAAATATTCGTATAATAAGTGTAGAATATTATTTCATGAATTAGTTTGATGTGTATCTGCATATTATTATGATTATCCATGTATTACGATCATACATACATAGCTGCATAATAGATATATTGTTTGATGTAAATACGGCACGAGTTTATTGTTTTTCATTAAGTATTTAGCGCAGTGAGTTATTAAAATAACTGTTGAGGGAAATGTCAGACTTGATATATTCGGAAATCCGTTACAACGAAATAATTTATATCGGTCATACGAAGAAGTGTTGCTTTTTAAATATTTTCTGTCGTGCTTGAAGATGCTGTCTTTTAGATTGGTCCAATATATATGAAGAAATTTAATAAATATGAAATACAAAACACATTTTGTGGCAATTTATTGTATATTGAATTAATATTTCTTTAGTACGACTCCATTTTTGGCAAACTGTGAGAAACCGTGATGGCAGATTTCCTGTCTTAATTAGTTGGAAGATTCGATCATGGAATTTGAAAATAAAGTCATGGTAACGCTGTAGTTTTTATTCTTGTCGTGAAACTTTGTAACATCCTGATTAACAATTTTTGAATACCTAATGTTTTTTTTTTCAAATTTTATAATTCATAGTTCTGTAAAAAAAAACATGACCTAAATTTCTTTTGGAGAAAAAAGTTATGGGTCAGTAAGAAGTTCTATTAGGTTTCAAATTGACGTTTCCGTACATTCCCATTGCACGATTTTTTATGGAAATATTCTTTTGTGTTTTTTTTAGTTGAAACTTATTTAGTCATCAGCATATATTTCAGAGGTAAATCTCTACATAAATCTCACATATGGTATTAGTCACTCTTAGAAAGGATTAATTTAAAGTCAAGATTTGATAAAAACCAGGATGAGCAATTATAATAATAATAACATTATTACGTCACACTCAAAATTATATAGAATACGGTGATTAAACGATTAGATCATGAACAGCAAAATATCATCTCATCTTTAACTGAATCATCTACAAAACGAGTCCGTTCAACCGGGAAGTTCAAATTAATACCAACATTATTTATAAGCCTACTTATTGAAATAACATTTACAATCATTATTTAATCAACGAATGAGCAAAAGTGTTCAAACAGTTCTACATCTGATCGTATTTTGTTCATTATTGATATCGTATCTTTTTATATTATAAACTTGGTTATGGTTTATTATTTATTAATATGTCGTAGGTGATAATTTGATTGTTGTTTTGTTTGGTATGATGCTCTTCTATTTTACCTTTTGTTTGTTCCTTGCAGTTATATTATTTACGTAGGCGCCACCTCACTATTATAAGTATTTGCTCCGTGTGGGCGAAAGATCTTCTTCCCAAAATTATTCACAATACACATTATAATAAAAATGGAGATACGACATCATTAATCACTACGGTTCTTATTGAATAAATTCGTAAACTGGCATGCCCATGTATTGAAGTATGATAAATATTTTTCATCTTTGAATATAATTTGCCATGCTGTGTTATGTAAAATAATATTATATTGTGCTTAGAAAAGTTGCTCACTCAAAGGGTATCGAATTTATTGTTTGAAACTGTGCCCTGTGGCGTGAAATTTAGATGAAATAGATGAATATCTCATACATTATATTATGTACCTACTATGCTAGCAAAACAATAGATTATCTAAAGCCCGTGATAAATGTTTTGATTATGAAGATGATTTCAACGTCTTTAAATCGTTTTATTATGTAACGAGTAGGTATTAAAAAACAAGGTATACTTGTTATTGATTTTTTTAACAGGATTTTAAAAGTAATCAAAAGTTTTGAAAAGAAATTGGTTAAATTTATAAATAACTAAGAAATCTGCTCGTTAAGAATACGCTCTTACTTATTTTTCATACGTATATAATAAGAGACTCAATATATCTATACATAGTGAGTTACAATCCTTCGGATTGGTCTTCAACAAGTTTGGATTTTCATCTCCATTAATCACTACTTTCAGTTAGTCTCTTTGGTTCTATGTATGTGCCACAGTTCATGTCCTTCTTCAGTTGGTCCATATATTATATGTCTCTTGGTCGGCCTCTACCATTACTGCATTCTGTCCTGCCCTCCGCGATGGTGATGAGCAGACCTGGGTGCCTGATGTTGTGACCAATCCGGGTAGCTCGTTGTTGGCTGATCCTTGGCATTTATAAAAAAAGCACTAATAATAAATAGTTTTACCATTATATAATACAGTAATTAAACATTTTCGTCTGTACTATAAAATTATCGTACATTAGTTAAAAACAAGTCAAAAATATTTTTCTATACTTGGCTTAAATCCTTGTATGTTCCCTTATCTCGGGAAAATTCTCTTGTGGGAAAATGTATAGGTACTTACATAAAATACTTATGTTATATTTTTTCTGCAGGTACTTATTTCTTTTATGTATTAATAAAAGAGTTGAGTTTACACTTACGTACTCGACAGAAAAGTGTTGGAAAAAAATCATCATATTTAAAATGGAACTCTTTTATATCTTTCTTACCATACCGCTAGGGATTTTCCTTTTTTATATTTTTAATAGCGTAGTAACAAAAAATGTTAAATTTTTAATATATTTCGTTAACATAAAATATTTTTGATGTTTAAATGCCCCTCTGGGGACAAAACCTGTAGTTTTTATGGGCATGCTTAAAACATTGTAATGTTCGAAATATTATAAATTATTTATTAAATATAATGTTGTCGTTATAAATTTCAATAATATTGAAAAATAATATTAATGTACACATTTATAAAATATCATGATGGTAGTAGTAAATAAATGTATAATATACATGTAATATAATATATATGTATCGTGCTAATTAAAAATTATTGGTATGGCAATAGAAATTTTAATGTTGCTAAAAATCAATTGATATTTGTAATATTTTTATTAATATGTAGGTGTATTTTGTTCCATGATAGTTCTTCGTTGTCGTGTATTATTAAGGTAATGATGATGACAATTCCGGATACATAATTTTGCTTTGGAGCCGTTTAGACATTCTTTAAACCATCTCAAGGATGCTGGTGAGTACTGCCTGTCCACCCCCTGCGTGAAAACTACTTGTACCTACAATGCATTGTATTTGCATCTTATTTATATGACCCAACCGACTAATTGGTTAGTGGTTCTGTAGTATTCAGTTTCTCTTTTTTTTCCAATCACGGTATATCTGCCGTTCGTCCTATGTTGTTTAACAAACAATCTTGTAATCTTCTTTATTTCTTTTGCCTGTTCTAGGCCTGTTTTCGTTCGTCGAAAACAATGCAATTGCTCTCGGCAATATATCCAGGCGGCGGTTTCTCGACAATGCTAGTAACTTTCTCTCTTCATTATTTGTTTTTCTATCTCTCAATGAAACTTTTAGTATTTTCCTCTCTAAGGCTCTCTGTGTCACTAACAGCTGTGTTACTCGCTGACATTTCAATCCCATTTGACTACCTATACTAAACCAAATTATACCAATTTAGTTATCTTTGTCTTGAAAAAATAGCAATTCTTTTATTTAGTACGATATTAGATGTAATGTACAAAAAACGTTCTTTTACATTTTTTGAGTCATTTTTCATAATCATGGCGGCTCATGAGACGGCATAATGGTAACAGTTAATAAGTGATTAGAGTACCTACTTGTTTAATCCAAACTAAGAGCTTGTATAAAAATACTGTGTCTTTCTAGACCTATCTTTGTGTTCTTATCTGTCTTTTTTGTATGAAATATAGTGTGATATGATTCATAGCTTGAAATACAAATATTTTTACTACTACCACAACTATATCATCACGGCATATCCCGCAAGTGGGGTAGCTAGCGGACTAACTGTATGTAATAAACATGCAGATTATCCTTTCCGTATTAGTACAAAAACGAGGCATTCAAGATGGGTGGCATGCCTCAACGCTGAATATCATATGGTAATTGTATTTTACGTGAGATTTTACGAACACTCAGCTATATAATACTTTTTTCAAGTGTAGTGACCGTGTTAAGAGAATGCTATTTAATGCCTACTGTACAAACCTTTACACATGCCAACTATGGACGAACTACAGACTGACTACAATAAACAAATTAAGGGTACAATACAATGACGCATACCGTATACTATTTGGACATCGTAGATGGGCATTTTCAGATTTTTTTGCTATGAGTATAACGTACGCGTCTCGAGAATTCAAAATTGTTTCTTAAATGACCAATTATTTCAGTTTTGCCCGAAATCACAATTATTGATAAAATGATGATTTTTTTCTTAGTTAAGCATAAAAATAACAGGTAACTATTTAAATTTTGCAAGTTAATGTGTAAATCAATAACACGGAATGACGTATTTCAACATGTCTTCAGCGTACCTCTCAACTTTAACAACAAAATTATATTTGTCTGCCCATTATATTCACAGGTTTTATGACTTCATTTAAAACTTAATTGTCTCTAAATTCAATAAAGTCCCATAAAATATCATAAAGCAAACCAGAAATATGTTAAATATGTATATTTTTCCTGTCCTTCAAATCACAAAAAGTGGAATTCCTATTACGTCACGGCCATTCTAAACCTCTGTTTTACTTATTTTGGTCAAATCGAGTGTCGATTATAATTAATGGCAACATTATATTAGTCTATGAATGCCGCTATATTGTGTAAAAACGTCGGTTGTGCAGATTCTTGTGACGGAACTGGTCCCCCTTGTTGCTCACTAAAATTGGTGTTCCATTACGAACGCAAATTTCTAAGGTAAGTTAAGAGTTTTATTTGTTTCTTTTGGACTCTAATTACATATTAAATATTGTTCATTTTGAATTACAAGTCGAATGCATCCTTATATTCACTAACAAGGTGTAAACATGTGGATGAACAGAGATCGATACTTATACGTCACGTCCATTACGTAACGTTATGTATTGGTGGAAAAAAACTGTCACGTAATGGAATTGTAAAGCCTAGCTTACATTGAATATTTTAATCTTCCGACTATATTAAAAGATGTTAATAATTATTATGATGGCGTTATGATGTCCAATATTTATTTATTATTATGAAAACAGTTCAAGTGATTGCTAGTAAATCATAAATCAGTACGTCAGGCCAACCAAGTGTAACAAAAACGACAAATGCTACCCCCGATTCTATTTCATTTTTAGTGTGCACTAACTAAAATAGTAACGTTCCAATTTTAGTTAGTCCATATTGGTATTCTATAAACCAGGCATGGGCAAACTGCGGCCCGCGGGCCGCATGTGGCCCGCCGCGTATTTCCTGCGGCCCGCGAGTAATATAATATTTTAAAAAATGATCACGTTTTTATCTTCAACGACTTTTTCAACAAAGATTGAAAATAAATTAAAAATAATTTATTAAAAAAAAAAATAAACTGACATGAATATAATTGCTATTATCATTTTTTACTTATTGTTTATATTATTTTGGATTTAATTGTTGTTATTATTTTTTTTCTCTTTATTAACATGTAAAAGGCGAAAGCCGTGAATATGCATAAATAAATAAATAAAATATATAAAAAAAAAACAAAAAACTTATCTCGGATTTTCGACTGATATAATTAATGAACATTATTACCATGCGACGTTAGCTTTACTTTTCCATTACGTAACGAGAAACTTCCTATTACGTTACTGTCCTATTATATCTCCGACTATTTTTTTTTAGATTTTATTCCAACAACTGATACAACTGTATTATTGTAATATATAAAATATAGTATGTGAACTGAATTGTTGTTGGAAAGTGCAAATCACCAACAAATTTGTCATAATTAGTGTAGAATATAAGAAAACTCATTACTGTATAGTACAAAACGTAACGTAATGGACCAATTGGACAGAAATTGTGACATTTTACGTTATTTTCCTAATAAAATTATATATTTTCTTAAAGAATGTTGTGATTATAACTATATTAAATACTTTCGACAACTATTCACTAAAACGTTTTTATTTAAAACCCCGTTGAATTGTGTGATGTAATGGAAATTTCTTGAGATATTGCTTCACGAAAACGCATTTCCTGAAAAAAAGAAAACACAAAACTTAAAAGTAATTGATTTCTCACGTCCGTTACTGTTGTATATATATTTTAAATACAAAATCAGGCATAATTTGTTACACATATTTTTTTAGGTTCCACTACGTAACGAAGCAAAAAAATTTGAAAATGCCCATATACACTAGTGCATCACAAATGTTTACAGAAGGTAGGACAAATGACTTTAGGGCGACAATGAGACTGAAAATTCACGGTTTTAGGACACGACTAACATTAATAAATAACGAACTTTTACGAGCTGCTTCCGAAAGACAAGAACAACAACTGACACAAAGGTGGATTGCATATTTAATTAATTAAGAAAGTCTGTAGGTATATTGAACCGATACCAGTTTAGCTGCCTGCTATTGTTGCTGTTGTGTTTGAATGTATGATCTTCTTTCTACTTATTTCTACTCTAATATGTATTATTTTTTTTATCATTTGTATTATATTGTATGTATTTTAATATGGACTTGAGAGGTTTGCACACTCCACCTTCAAGTCTGGAGTAAATAATAAAATAAATAAATAAATATACAAATTTTTTTTTAATGACGTTTTTATGAAATTCAATTATCGTATCATTTACTAAGTCTTAAGATATCCGCGTGTAGAATCTTAAAATAATAATAACGTGGGATTACATTAAGACATTTTACTTCTTAAATTCAGCGATGAGGCTTGCCACCCATCCTGAATGTCTTGATTTTATATTGGCACGAAGAGGACAGTTTGCATGTTTCTTACATGCAGCTGATCTGCTGGCTACCCCACTTGTGGGATATGCCGTGATGGTATAGTAGTAGTAGTAGTAGTAGATTACATTATGTTATTAATGTGTCTAGCATTTAGATTAAACATTAAGTTGTATTTTTTATGGTTTTTCTTTACCATAACGTCTTCCAACTCCCAAAAGTAATGTTACTCTTTTTAATGTAATTCACCGTACATATGAATTTCGCAGTAGTAAATTGCTTGTTGCATTATTCATTCGTTCATTTCAAACAAAGAAGACGTACCTACCTAAAGTACATCATGTACCTTTTGCAATGTAAATATAATACATTATATTTAGTTGGTATAAGTGCCGATGACACAGATTCATATAAAAAATCAATTTATTTTGTTTTAATAGCCTTTGACAAATAAGGATTATAAAATTAAAGTTTTATAAAATTAATCATTTGGGTGTTATTATTTTTAAACTATTTAAAAATTACAAATTTAAAAATGTGAATTAGTGAACAATATTTATGACAATTAATAATACCTTCAATTGGAACTCGCATAAAATTCTCGAATTTTAATCAAATTTGTGACAATCACAAGTGTTTTCAAAATTTCATAATAGTTAAATAAAAATAATAGGCGCCCTTGAGACGGTCTAGGGACTGTTAAACGGCGTCAAAACAAAATCATCCATAATCATCATCATCATTAAATAATATACATTGTAAACAGCATCACAGCAATGTGGTTTGAACGCAAAATTATATGAGTTCTTAAGAGGATTCGAAACTCGGAAATTTTGTCTAGAATTTCAGATGAATTCAGTACGCCAACTAATATAGATATTTATAAATTCTTTTATATTAAACCTTCATACATATCCATGGTATTCTGTAGCATTTCTTTTTCCGGTGTATGTGTATGTATCACCAGGCAAACAAAACTTAATTATCACTCTTAAGTGTAGAAACGTTTGTATACTCGTATCGCTCATTTAATCCCCATGGAAATAACATGTTCTCTGTGAAAACGCCAGTCAGGCAATTTGTACTCATAGATATAATTTTTCATGTTTGAAACATTAAAATCACAGGTGGTTTGGGATATCTGCAGTACTACTACTAGTAGTGTTCTTGTATGAAATACACGTGCTAGTTTTATTCCCGACACGTGCGTACTGAAGCTGATTCCATCGAGACTCGTCTAGGACAAAGTGAAAGTGAAAATATTATTACGTAACGAGTTCAATACAAAGAATCCCCGTGCGCCTTGCCATATAACTTTGGGTGTTTTTTATGCATATTGATTTGGTGTTTTGTTTTAATAAATTTTATTATAAATGTCAACCTTTTGGGTTTAGTGTAATAAAGAAAATTGTTAAATTATGGATATAAGTTGAGTTGGATAATTCATTGTTTATATTTTGTGATTTGTGAATTATTTCTGTTCGTATGTATATTCAAGTGTTTTATAATCCGAAATAAATAAAATAGATAGGTAGGTATATATCTATCTGTTAATACCACCAAGACATCTTCCACTAGTTTGATAGCTATGATAAATAGTTCGGTAAATGCATCTGATGAATTTACAGATTATTTAATTTATTGGGTTTTTTAAAAGATTCTAACTAATACCTACAGTTACAAAATAAATGCATTTTTTGCTTAATCGTATAAAAGCTAATACAATTTGTAATATCTTTCTTATTTAACTGAATTACCAAATCGAATAAAATATAGAGAAAATTGCATGATTTATCTACATATTTTTCAGTTTCAAAGAATAAATGCAACATTGATAATAGATACACCACTCCATGAAATAAGTTATATTTATTTCGCAACAATCGATAACTGGGTGTATTATATTTATCTACGTATTTATCTGTCATATGTCATCAGTCACAACTGCTATGTATGACATTGATAATCATATCAGACAGAAAACTGTTTTCAGATACCAAAATGTCATATTCCTGGAAAATATTTATCGGTAAATAATTTTAGGCCTGCTGGCTACCCCACTTGTGGGATATGGCGTAATATTATAGTAGTAGTAATATTTATCGGTAAATTTACCAGGATCACACTTTTTTAAGAGACAGTCTTAAAAAAGTATAAATATGTGAAAAAATCACCAAGTACATAATATACATGGGTTCCTTCTATACTAAATACTTTCTTATTAAAGGTTTATGTATTTCCAGAGGGAATATTTTTTTTTTCGCTCTTCTAATTCTTACGTTTCATTTGAGTTAGTAACATTATAGTATTATACACCTACACATAAAGTGCGAGAGTAATGTAATTTCATTATATCGATTTTAAATAGACGAGTAAATTTTCTTTAGCTACTTCACTAATAGCTCCACTAACTTTTAGATTATAGATAAAAAAAATTGATAGGTTAACGACTTTGATAAAATGGAAATATTGTTTTAATTTAATTTAGTGTAATTTCCAGTAAATTCCATTTGTTATAGTTATTTTAAGAATACGTGTATTTAGATTTAAGATGAAATGATATTTTGTTAATAGATTTTTGTAGTATTACAGATAAAAAAAATTAAATCGGTTAATGATTTTAATAGAATGAAAATGTTGTTTTAATTTGATTTAATGTAATACTGCCTCAGAACAGTCTACCGAGGCATTAGATTCCACTTATAATAATTATTTTAAGGATATGTGTATTTAGATTTAAGATGAAATGATGTTTAGTGAATGATGATTTTTGTAGTAGTTAAGATTTATATTTCTGGGAATATATAAAATAAATTGTTTATTTATTTTTGAAGAGCAAACACTGTGAAAGTTCGTCATAAATTTAATATTTGATTTGATAAAATGAAAACACTGTATATTTCACTTAAAGTATATATTTTTCATATGCTTTTCGGACTTCGTCAATCCTCAATGAAAAATATTTAAAACTAAATACAATGGACAGATAATTAGGAAAGGGGTGAAGTATTGAGAAACAAATTTTGCTTGAAATCAGGCTCTCAATTTAGTATTTTTTTTATATCATCTTTCTGCTTAGTTTAAATATTTCGATAATGATATAAAGTTGATTTTTAAAAGGTTAAATATTATTTAAACGTTTCGCTTCATTAAATATTTGATAACCTACCTGGGTTGGAATAGGTAATTAAAAGAAAAACTTTTTTGATGTCTAGTCTGCCATTCATACTACCCGAAGAATAATAATAATAATAATTCTGAAATGTTATTACAGCTTTTTGGATTCTTGTTCTACCCTCAATGTCAATAAATTGGTTTCGTTTTTGGTTTTATTATTTAAAATAGAGATCCGAGATACTTACTATGTACTTCGCAGACAATCATACTAAGTATGTATTGTCAGATTGAATCATAGATACTTACGGATAATTGTTCACTGAAGTGATATTTTTGGAGAACATTATAATATATTTTCTTTATTTTATGTATATATCAATTCACCGCTTCTGATTTATTTCAATAAAGCGATTGAAGTATTCCGTGAATTTTATTGATTACTGGGGTATTTATCTTTAATATACAATCCATCGTTTTGTTTTTTTTTTATTGTGAAATAATAAACAACAAAATATACTATACTATACCCTCACGCCCTGTCCCAGGTGGGGTAGGCAGAGAGAACGAAAGGCCATGTTGATCTATCCTTAGATACTTTTTTCGCTTACTATACATTCATCCAGTTTCTCATATATTTTTCATTGTAAATAAATCAGACTTATCATTTGTTTAATAATAAAAGATTTTCTTCTTCTTCTGATGTTATGTCAAGCTGAATTATCATTTGTGAGAAAGTTTCCCTATTCTGAGCAGTGTGAAAATATTCTTCAACTCTCATTCTATATAACTATCAAATCACTCGTATTACAGACCTTCGACCTTCCAAAACCTCCTATTCATATTACTATGAACATAAAAAAATGTGATAAGAAATTAGGATAGAACCCATTCATTATTCATTCGTTTTTAATATGAAAGCAAATAAGGAAAATATTAAAATTAATACATCTAAGATAACGAATTTCCCCAGTTTTTCGTTCTAGAGGCATTCTGGTTAAACAACTGTCGGTAGTTATTATAGTTAGAAGTATTATCAGAAGTAGAACTGTTGAATATTTCCTTTTAAAATGTGCCCAGCTTTTCACACAGGAAAAAATATTTTTAAATTATTAATATTATATTTTCCTAAAACTATATTTTTAGAGATGTTCTATATCGTTACAGGGCACGTTTCATTTTATGGCATTATTTTTTTGTCACAGCAGATACTTTTAAGATAGAACGTTATTTCCTCTTCGCGTCTCTCAGTTTTCCTGCTATTTTTATATTTTAGTCTATTCTAAAATAAAAGCTGTTAAATATTTCAAAGCGACATTGTCAATTACTTTATTATCACATTAAATATATGAAACAAAACGCTTTGGGCTAGGAAGATAAAAAATAATGATTTGATTTATATTTAATATTAGACTTGAGCTTATAATTATGTTTTTAAAACATGTTTCTATTGTGAATTTTGGACCGTCATTCATTTATATAAAAATATTAAATCGTTCTTTTTTAGGTTATTTTAATAGTAAATTGAATATTTCAACATTTTTATTTTATCTTTTAACATAGCAGTCATCAGAGTTACCCTATGTTACATACAACATGCTGTCAGTTTTCTGTCGTATAGATAAAGATTTGAAAGGATAAATAATTATCTTTAAAAATAAATAATATATTTATTCTCCATAGAGGCTTATTATATGTAGTTCTTTTAAACCCTCTCAATATCTCAAGACTGAGCATCAATTTCAAGCTTTCAACCCAGCAACCCTCAAACGCCCACAGATATCAATCACTTATAAACTGAAGAGAAGGGTTTAATGTTAAATAACTTCACTCTTTTCCCTGCGGTGAGCAGTGATGTATGTATGTGATTGTCATTGAACAAGATTATACTATAATTTTAAGTGTTTCGATTTAATTCTAAGGTTTTCTATCAAAATCAACGTGGATAACCTTCTTGTATTATCAATAATCTTTTTTCATGCAGTAGCTGACAAAGATTGTAGTGGGTATTTATTTGAATATTTTATTGTTAAGTGAATCTGCAGTAAAAGAGACGTATTTAAGTTTTCCTCGTGATCGAACACGCATAATATCAGTTACTCACTAGTTCACCTTGTTGACATGTAATTTCGTAATATACGGATGAAAGAAAAGATAAACACACTCACAGTCATCTACTTAGTGTAATTAAATTGTATGCAGTTAAATAAACATTATATTTTTTGGAATGTGCTTTTTGAAATTTGCTAAATCATACATTTGACACATGGACCTAAATAGAGTAATGGACAGACACTTTGGTAAACATTTTGTAGCTGCGCGGGGAGGGGAATGACGACCATTTTGTAAGAAATAAATTTTGTTCGGTGCGTCGCATTTGGGCTGCGTTCAGACAGTCACCGAGTGATCAGTCGACGACGCATATTTTGAAAGTACCTATACAATGCCAGTACGCATTCATAGTGTTCATGTACTGTATGTTACTATGTTTTCAAAATGTGTAACAAAATAAGAATTATAGTCTCAGAAAATATACTCGATTTCTGCGTAATTGTCATTTATAATTTCTGACGCTGATTCAGTGAATTCGTTTGGATAAATTTAGGATATAAACTTGTAACAAGTATTTGGGAAGTATACAAGCTCAGAAAGTTAGATAATGGAATAATTAAAAAAAAAAGTATAAAGCAATTAGTTATAAACTAATCAAGTAGTTATTACTTTAACTGTTAATTTTAAAGATACCTATTAAAATAATTTATTCCTTCGTTAGAGACAAAAATATTTTTATCATTTAAAAGAAACACAAAAGTACTTGATAGCTACTATTAAAAGGCGCCAGTCAAATAATAAATAAATATTTATTTATTTATAATTTACGTCTTTTACAGGTTGACAAATTTAAGAAATTATAACAAAAAGTAAATCCAAAAAAAAAAAATTTTTAAAAGTTATAAAAGCAATAAAAATAATAATAAAAAGACGTAAAAAATAATGGCGCCATTACGATAACATTGGGTCATAAAACGCTCTAAGTTATTCACGATTATCCGGATTACATTCACCACTCACTGCAACTTCATGGTCGTTCAGGTCAAACGACGCCGAGTGACATTTATGCTCCCATGAACCAACCCTTGTATGTTTAGTTGTTTTAAAAATGTTTCAAGTTTTTGCACATCAGTTGAATTTTTCATATCGGTTTTTGTTTTTATATCTAGAAGAATAGGAATCATCTTATGATTAACATGGTGATGTGCGCTATAAATGGTTGTGGTTATAAATCCAATCCGACTTTCGCAGGAAACAGGATTGTCATATTTTCGGTAAGTTGTTTTGTATTGTAGTTTTTATCTTAATATATTGCGATTTTAAAGTCGTTTATATTATAATTCGTATACTTATAAATGATCATAATAATGTTATAAACGTTCTGTATAATTATCTGTCCTTATTCTCCTATATCTACACATGTAACTTGTTTTCCATTCTGTCATCTGACAATACAAAGAACCTACAATCTGATGTTTGGTTTGTTTACCCGTTAGAATGAAATGTTTCATGCATACAAATCTGATCAGGTTCATGATATTATCGCATGTTTATAAACAAAATCATTTTTTGTAGTTTTCCAAAGGATCCAGAAAGGAGAAACTGGACATTATCCAATATTTGACACCAAGTAAACGTAGTGTTTTGTGTTCAAAAACATCTCGTTTTTCTGCGACGTTGGAGAAAAACGTCATTCTTACGAAATATCCTGAGTTTCCCGCTCATTTGCAAGTTCGTGTGTTTTATATTATTCATTTAGATATATCCTTCAATTGTCATTCATTCTCTCCATATTGTGTGTATATGAAAACAAAGTTTAAAAATAAATACTGAATGATTTAGAAATGACTCCATTTTATTTACTCATCCTATTCCCCATTTCATCAAATATATGAAAACATTAAGTTATGTGGCATTGTAATTATTTTAAGAAGTAAATATAATGTTTTCTGATACTGTGTGAATAATTTCCATACATTGCCCATACAAATGTTAAATAAAGTATTTCCTACAAAATGGCCACCGTCGATTTCCCTTCCTCACTTTTTGGCTTCGCTGTCATTCATACAAATTACTTTAAACGTTCCATCCCCTACCTACATACATCCATGATTTGACATAGGTAACCCGGTAGAGGCCCCGGTAAAGAACAGGTCTCCCATTCTACAATACATTTTACATTTTCACTAATCAAAACCTGACATTTTAGTCTATATTACTCCCTCATAAAAATTTTACAAGTTTTAAACGATTCCTGTGTTTTATACGTATGCATATTTAACGGACCTTAAAACTGACCCATATCACACAGCAGATTTATGTAACATATTTTATTCCGTATTTCCTGACTCAAACACCATACGGCCGCATGAATTATTATTATGTCACTTTTGTACCCGTCACATAATTTCTTATTCATCCTCGCCACTTTGAAATATTTATTCAAAGTATAAACGTGTACTTACCTTCTATCTACTGCTATGTTATTAGTTAAATACTCTTCTAGAATAACGTCTCCATCTTTTTGGGATTCTTTCTAAGGATATTATTAAAGGCACCACAAATGCGACAGATATGAAAATTTAGCACCTACAAGAGTGAATATGTTTCAGCATAACTCCTAGATCGTTTTGTACTAATCTTGGTGTTTGCTTATATTTTGACTTAAAACGTTTAAACGGTGTGCTCAAACTAAGACCATTATCCCAGTAATTCTTCTTTAGTCTTCAATCATACCTTTTGAGATGACAAGGATGAAATTTTTTTCCTTCATTCGGAATAGCAAAAATGTTCCAATTGAATCGCCTCTTGCCATAACATTCCTAAAGCTCTTACTTCTTTATCATAAGAACGGTGTATTGTGAAAGACGAGAATTATCAAGTTATTGTTATGATTACTATTATTATAATACTCCCTTTAATTTAACATGAAGGTCTGTTGGGTATACAATATATTATATTCCACGCACCTAATATTGTTATTATTACATTTTAGTGTAATAATTTTCTCTCTCTTGTGTATGACGCGAAACCCAGTATAATTTGCATATTTCCATATACCTGCGTTACATTATTAAATAGACACTAGCATGTTTTACTAAATAATGAACTGATATTTTAAACACGGGTTTTTTACACGTTTAAATAATATGTAACTCTTTGTCTTTCTTTAAAATAGATACTGCGCATACGTCAAAGTTATAATATTGCCTCGTTCTGAGTATCGTATATTTTCATGTGTGGGGTCTAACACGTAACGTCAGTGTTTTTATTTGATTCATACATTATAAACAAATAAAATTATCGTTTAATCATTCGTAGTACATACAAATTTGATATGCCTTCTAAATTCTGAACAGCTGACCAACTCTATACGGTTTAAGCTTTTGCACATTGTTTCGTGGAGTTCCAGTAAAGTATAATTGTCTCCTACCCTTTCCAGTAAGTTTGATATCATGAATAAGAGATTAAATATTTTCAATTCAGCGATGAAGCATGCCACCCATGCTAAATGTTTAAAGTGATACTGGTCTGCTGACTACATCACCTGTAACTAATGCTGTCATGGTAGGAAAGATATATAGAATAGATTGACGTTGTTTTAAGAATTATAGTTTGAAGTTAAGTTTATATACTTTTTAAATAAAAAAGAAGACACGATTTTCGGTTTCCTTCAAAATTAAAACTTAATTTTTTAGTAAAGGTGCTTATATTATTTCCTCTTTGAATTTGTGCGCTTTAATTATATTCCATGGAGTTCCCTATAAAGAATAGCTATCCCACCCTTTTCTGTAAGTTCTCGAGTGTCCTGTAATATGCGGGTATTTGTCAATCATGTCTTTTAAGACATTTAATATCTACAGTTTAGCGATGAGGTATATGCCAGCTGTCCCGATTTTCTTAACTTTTATTGGCGTGAGGACAATTTGCATGTTTGTTACATGCAGTTAATCCTCCACTCTACTTGTGGGAAACGCCGTAACTGTATGTATGTAAGTTAGCGATATACCTACCTATGTATATTTAAGGTGATTGGTATCTATTTCCAAAATATCTTCAATAACCACATGCGTTATGAGACGAGCTTTTATTCATTATCCTTTATGATATAGTATATATTGCGTTTTATTAGTATTACTCCCCTGTTTATCCCTGAAATTTCATATTTTACCTTTGTGCTAGATAATATAAATTATGACTTTTTATTGTACATGTTATACCTACATACATACAAACATATTATTATTATAATCGCAATAAACTATCTAGTGTGAGTTGTTTTATGATTCTTAGCGAGAAATATTTTGTTATAATAAATTAAATTTCCTTAAATTTAACCTTGCTGTATGTGTGTGTGTGTTATACATACTACACTTTTGTCATTGTAATTTCTTATTACAGACACACAAACTCTCTGACACAGATGTTAACAAGATTCTGTGTTTTAATGATTGACGCTGTAGCTAGAACAAAGGCCCATAAGCCAAAATGGCGGTTTGTCATTATAATTTCTTATTACAGATACAAACTCTGACACGGATGTTAACAAGATTCTGTGTTTTAATGATTGACGCTGTAGCTAGAACAAAGGCCCATAAGCCAAAATGGCGGTTTGTCATTATAATTTCTTATTACAGATACAAACTCTGACACGGATGTTAACAAGATTCTGTGTTTTAATGACTGACGCTGTAGCTAGAACAAAGGCCCATAAGCCAAAATGGCGTTATGTTAAGTTTTAAATAAATTGTGTTTCAAATTAACAAATAAAATAAAATAAATATTTATTATTATAAAAAAAAAAAATATTGTACATAGGAGAGTTGTCTTAAACAATTAACGAAACTATTTCCTGACATAATTCGACCAGCCTTCTACACGAACAACAAACTTGCCAACTTATTAGCCAACTCTAAATCAAGGACGGACATTCTAAAGAAAAGCGGGGTGTACGAAATTAAATGTGGGGATTGTAATAAAGTATACATAGGACAGACGTTTAGGAACTTTAAAACTAGAATTGACGAGCACCGACGATGTATTACCAATAACAACTTCTCTGAATTTGCAAACCATATAATAGAGACTGACCACTCTTTTAGCAATCATAGTTTAAAATTATTACATACACACACATACCGACCAACTTTGACAGCACTGGAAGCAATAGAAATTAATAAAAATAATAACTCGACTAAAACAGCTATTAATAATAATAATCTTCCGAATTCGTCTCCCTTACTTCAACTATTCCCCATCTCATATTCCAAGAACTCCACGCCTGAAACCAACACGACCCCGCCTACCCCTACACCGGCCCTCACTGTAAACCCTAACGAACTTTTGTATTTGTTTTTGTTTAATTCAGTATAGATCAGCACCTGATGATGCGAACTCGGAGTCCGCGAAACCGGTCGTGCGTTAGTCATACTCAACAGTAACACAAAACAAAATAATAAATATTTATTTTATTTTATTTGTTAATTTAAAATGAAGTGTTACAAAGTAAATGCCGATACAATTAATGAAATTGTGTTTCTTTTAATATTATTTACATTGTATGATTAATTAATGGATTATTTTGTATGAAAAATTTATACAAAATTAAAAAATATTGTCAGAGCAAAAACATTTGTAACTATCATTGAAACTGAAATATCAGCAAAATTAATATCGACCCTTCAAACAAAAACAGAGATGTTAGCGTAAAAAAATAAGATATCAGAATGAAAATATGCACGGGTATATTCAAGACTCATAGTTATAGTTAAGACACATAATTATGTAGTTTAATTTGCATGAGTAAAATTAATTTCTGCTTTCTTCGAAAAAAGGCCCAGGGTTCATGGGTCCCTCTTCTAAATACCGCCTCAATTTATAATACATATTATTTTCATTTCAGACATTATGCTTTTGATAATAAGTATGTAATGTATTAAATGTTCTCCTTTTAGTGTTGTCTCGTTAGGAAATGTTTATAATCCTCGCCTTAATAACAATATAATAACGAATCTCCACATGACGTATCATTATTTGACACATAAAAAGAGCTTTGCTCTTTCCGTTACGTTTTAACCCTGCGGTGAACAGTGATACATAAATAATAATATTATTATGAACTACCACATTTTCGCTCGTAGCTTTTATGTAATACCTACCATAGATAACAGAATATTATAATATATTTAATAAATCGAGGTTACATAATTGCAAACTATTTTAGCGCCAATAATGGCACCGGATTTTCAAATTTTGGTGAAGTGGTAATATTATAATATGTCAAATTTCTGACTTGAATCAAAATAATAAAAAAGATCAATTGTAAATTAATGGTCCTGTAAAAGGCAGGTGTTTGAAAAAATTAATTCATTTTACATCTTGAATTCAACTATGAGGTTTGCCACCCATCCTGAATGCCTTTGTTTTTGTTGGGATGGATAGGACGACGTCTTTCAGGATGGGTGACATATTTCATCTATAAATTTGAGATTTTTAATATTTTCCAAGGAATGTTTTATGAATACGTGCCTTATACGGGGGACTTTCAAGAACTTACAGAGAAGAGTGGGAGAAGTGTTCTTTACCGGAGTATCCACGGAATAAGTAAAAAAAAGGAAAAATTGTGCGTTGTAAGGTTAATAATACCTTCTTGCTAAAACATATAATGGAAATAATATTACAGTATATAATAATATTATAGTGACTTCACCTTTTAACGTATGTAAATATTCTCTGTGATTAACTAATGTATTATCGGGATTGTTTGTATTGGGTACTTCTATTTAATGTGTATTATTATACGTGATGTTCTCTAATTACTACAGCTTTAGTTTATTACATGTGTTAATTGATTCTATGTTCTAGGTTTACTTAGTATGGATTAGTTGTACTTACTACATTTATCATTACGTTCATATTGAAATATTAAGATTATCGAGATTCTACAGTGCAGGGTTTTGCCGACTAAGCTATAAGCTATTTTCAAAATTATATTTCTCTATAACTTCGCAGCATCTTCCACTAGAGCGATAATGATTATAATGACGACGGATGATTTCTTCGGCGTCGTGTAATGGAGATTCCATATAAAGGGCGCGGGAATATCTGTTGGAAGAGCGTTGTCTTCAATTTGCTCATATTGTTGAAGTTTTATTCTCAGAATCTCTTTTCGAAGGCTCTCGGGGAATCGATTACAGCTGACGGGTATCGCAATGCTGGAAACCGTCTCGTTGAAGCAGGATTTGTTGATTATATTGATCTCGTCAAGCATATTGATGAATGTTTTATCTGAATGATTATCAGTGAACTCCTGGCATGTAATAAACTCTCCTTCTGAATGGATTCTAAAATTAATTGTCTTGATATTTTATGATAAATAAATTTTTGGCTGATTGTTGAATTTTTCATTAAACACTCATCTTACTCTAATTCACAACACTCGTTTTCATATCCGCTCAGCTCTTTTAAATTTTCATTCTTTATCGCATCAGTTTTTTGTTTATTTTATTTATTTATTTATTCATTCTTTACTGTACATTGATAAAAAACAATTACATAAAAGGTATACATTCTAATCAAATACAATCAATATATGTACAGAGGGCGAGTTTATCGCAAAGGCGCGATCTCTTCCAACTAACCCAAGTGATATTTGTGATATTTTCCCAACAATAAATTATGTAAATATTATAATGATAATGAATAAACTTTTATTTACACATCGCGCTCAATTGATATTTACAGTAGGTATCTATAGTAGGTACAGATTGTGAATAATTAACATTTTCACTTGTCTCCTCTATTTTATATTTTTATGTAGAACATGATCTGAAAAAAGTGTCATAAAAACGTCGTAGAATGTTGTTACCTACATTGTTTTACTGTGTTGCCAATAGAAATTAGAATCATTAGCATTAGTGATGTGCCGAACGTTAAGTTTTTGGAAAAATAAAATTTTAAATTTGATATTTACGAATGCAAGTATATATTTTTTATTTGGTATCGAAATTAAAGATAAATCACAATTTCGGAAAAACCCAACTTTTCAAATTTTTAACTCCCGTTGCCAAATTTACGATGAAGCATGATGCTGATAGATGACTTGATTTTAGGTCCGTCTCACTGTACAAGACCATCACAAGGGCGCTGGTAAACAGTCTTCAATTTGCTTCTAAAGGTGGTTATCGGTTGATTTTTCCTCAAAATTTGAATATTTCACTATCTCACCGTTTTTGCATCACAATTTTATTTATACAAAAAGGAAACTTTTTCCAACTTGAGTCCAACATTCTAAATATTGTTTTCGATACACCATCTTTGATATGCTGCACATCACTAATTAGCATACTCATTAGGAATATTTTCTACTATAGTATTATCACTCCATTAATTATTTAGTTTTAAAAAAAATAATGTACACAAAAAGTGTACCTACATAAATACATTGTTTTCTAGACTTCCTAAACCCAGTTCTCACACTCTATGGATAATTTTACCTCGATTTAAAACGTGCGTTTTATGCAAAGCTATTATTATGATGCAATGTTTTCATTATATGTAATGTTGTGACATAGTAAATCGTATGTATATAGAAACAAGAACTCTAGTTTTTTACTATTTATTTATTAATTTCATGCTTGATTTCAAACGGCTACAAAACAACGTGATTCATTGTATACGTCTCACCGTGCATGTTGGTTTTATGTCATTCATACATCTTTGTATGTAGCTTAGTAATTGTTGAAGAAAAGGTAACGAATAATACATTACCATAGTTTGATCAAATGTTGTTTAGTTTTGTATGGCATTATATTGCATAAAATGGATACGATCGGAAAGTCAAATGGGTGGTCTATCTCCATTTGTGGAGGTGGCTAAAATGACAAAAAAAATGCTTATATTTTTATCTCACAACGGTAAAGTATGTTGCGTTATTTTGTGTTACACACATTTTAGAGAAAAAATTAAGTGAGTTGTCCTCTCTACGTAATTCAGAAAGTATGGAGATAAATAAAAGTTATTTATCTAAAAGGCCTTGATGTTTTCTTATTTGTTTTTATTATTAAGCTGCTACTTAGCCAACTGTACGTGTCCATGAATTGCTGAAAGACTAAGTAATCACGTGCTTCTGAGAAAAATTGAAAGATAACTTAACAACATAAAATATTTTGTCGTGTTCTCTTACTTTGACACGTGCTATTTCAATATGGAGTTATTATAATATTCTAAGATAATATGTTCATAAAAAAGTCACTACGCAGAAGATTAAGTATACCTGCATTGAAAAAAATATGTTTATGTTATTTTCCATATTATTAGTGTACCTATCAATATAGATATACGTGAATAATAAAATTATGAAAAAAACACAACAGCAAATAAAAATTAAATTAGTAGACCATAGTAATAAAGAAAATTATACCAATTTCTGTGTTTCTCTAAAAACTGAATTTATAAGTTACTTAATATGTATATGCACAAGAAAAAAAATATATAAAAAAGATGAACTAAAACTAACTGAGATACTAAGATACTAAAGAAAGACGGCAAAAGGGGCAAGAGAAAGAGAGGAAGACAGATTGCGGAGTATATAGAGGAGTCCCCGATGAATAATAGTAGGTCACCCACCTCTTCACTGTAAGTTTTTAGGTGTCCTGTCTTCTTCTTCTTATGGCCCGCTAGACTTGAATCTCGAGGGTCCGAAGCCATGATTTTGCGTCATCTGTTTCAGTATGGAGGCCTTGTATACCTCCAATAAATGAAAATACAGGACATTGGTCAGTTATATGTTCCGTTGTTTGGATTTCTCCACATTCACATATCGGGGAATCGGGGAAGTCCCCATCGGTGTAAGTGGTACGCTGTGCAACCGACTCCGCATCTGAGTCGGTTCAGCGTACATCAAAGTTTTCTTGGGAGGAGAAATCCATATGGTTGTTCGGATACATCTCTAATAAGTTCTTGATTTTTTACAGCTTTAAGTGACCACATCTCCCGCCATTTGTCATTTAGGTGTCCTGTAATAGGCAGGTATGCGAAAAAAAACACGTTTATGATACATATTGGTCATCTTCAATTTACCGATAAGGAATGTCACCAATTCTGAATGTCTCAATTTTGGCAAGAAGTCGACGATTTGCGTGTATTTCACGCGTAGTTAGTCCACTAGCTACCCCACTTGTTTTTTTATTTATTTATTTATTTATTTATTCTTTTTGCACATCATCATTACATAACAGTGTAAACAAAATATTATAAAACTTTAAACTTCTTGTGGGAAATGCCGTGATGGTATGAACGAATGAAATAATTATCTATTAATTTTATACATAAAATTTAAGTTTTCATATCCAAATCTTGTACATGTATATTGCGTTACCTATTCGATCATCTTAATTCACACATGAAATATTGCAACTTTTTCTATGTTTGGGTCACCATAACCTCACAAATCGGTATAAACAATAACCTAGGTATGTAAAATGATTACCTATCTCATTTTGAAAACCTTTTACTACGGTAATAGTTATTGCTCTAAATCATTCATTTAAACGTCATGAGTAATTCAATAAACAATATATTACTCAACACTTGTTAATAAAAATAAAAGTTACTTTGTACTTCTTCGTTTTCTCACGACGGCCGTTTGTGTATTACGTTGAATCAGGTAATTTCTATTTACTTGGAAATACACAAAAGCGTCACCAATAAGTGTCTCAAGTATTGAATACTAGTTAGTACTTGTACTTATGTAGTTCTGATCGTATGGACAATACAACCGCCTGTTAGAGTTACGTTAAAGTATCGAGTTGACATACTTTGCATTGCTCAATCGTCTCGTTATATCGACAATTTATTCTTGGCTACGTTGTTGATTATTTCGGAAGTATTACCAATAAGACACGAAACATACTCACAAAAAATCTAATTTACGTAATTGCAATCATAGTTCAAGAAATTAATAAGCAGCTGTAAAAATAAATATATATTTACAGTGGAGCACCCGACAAAGAATAGGGCCACCTATTTTGATTTTTTTGTTGTCACAGCTTGTATGTTAATTACATGCGGCTGGTCTGCCAACTACCCCACTTGTGGCATATGCCGTGATGGTATTGTAAGTAAGTATATTTTGTTTGCTGATATTATTCAGAAGTCCTTAATCCGCTCTCTAAAACTTACTTCAAAGACAATTCATTTTGCTTTAGTAGACATTTTTTCTATACTTATCTGGTTCCTTATTATGTTTTAACTGTAATAAACCCTATAAAGCGGCATGAAGTTTCTAGAATAGAATATTATTATATTCAGATAATATTCTTTTATATTTTTACGCGTTCTAGGAAATTAAATCGTGCTCTCAACCTTGGATCGCAATGCACAAATTCCTATCATGCGTCACTAGGTATACGAGTATGTGAATCAAAATGTTGGTAACATCATGTAGTAAACGACTTCTTTGAGCTTTGGAGAAGTAACGATTGTTTAACATCTTGTGAAGAGAAGTATCAATCGTGTGTGAAAATGTGCTTGTGGGTAAAAACTCATTTAAAATTTTTGTTAGATGAAGCATATGTGTATTTTACTTATTACAAGTTAAAGTTTAATTTATCTACCGACGGTTCTTGGTGGAAGTTCATATTAATAATCTTTAAAATGAAACACGATATGTAGTTAGTCCACTATTGACTTTATTCATTTTTGCGAGCCGGCTTTCAAGAGCTTCCGCTCTCATCGTCAAGCAAAAGTGAAGAACTTTACTTTACTAAAAATCTTTACTTTTGCCTGAAGTCAATAGTGGAATAACTACATATCGTGTTTCATTTTAAAGATTATTATTATAAGTTGTGTAACATTTCACATTTATCCATCGATTTTATTTAATATACCTACATCTGTTTATATCTATTACTGTCTTTTTTTATCAGGAAATGCTTTTCTGAGAGTCGTGTTTTGTCATTACCTTTTTATCTGCACTGAAATTTGTATGTATTGTCATTGTCTGCTTTGTACTCTTAGTTACGAAATTAATTTTTGTGTTTCATAAACTTTTTTTATTAATCATGATTCAGTGTCTTCAAACTATTTGAGAGTGTAATAAATCAGTACCGTTAAGGTATTGCTTATAGCAAATATAATATATTATGTTTATTCTGAGTTGATATAACGCATAAATAATCTTAAATTAATCATTGTTCCCTTAAACAATTACACCGTCTGTCCCTCCACAGGTAAGGAAAGACTGGGCCTGTAAAGTATTGCCGGGTTTAAGTTTACATTTAATCCAAGCCATTAATTATTTTACAGACCATTTAGTTTGATGGACTCTCTCCCCTAAAGTGGTAAATTATTCAAGTCCATTTCGGAGATAATTCTCTCAAAATTAACTTTTCCACCTTGACCTATAAGTAGTACATCAGTACATGTAATATTTATTATATAATATTGTATTTTATGTATTAATGCTTATCTTTGTTTTACGTTGTGAAGAGATAAGGCGATCACAGCGAATGCGGTCCATTCCTGTTATTTTTTGCGTTTCCTGTATAAATACATTATTCATCTACCGGTAGCTTCTGCGTAGCAGGGAACAGGTAAATAATGAAATACAATGAACCCGGTGATTTAAACATGTACATTTTAGTGAAATATTTGCTTTCAACACTATAATATAATTATAATGTCCTTCGGTTACTCATTTTTTTTAAACTGTGAACCTATCCATTTGCGTACATTATCAAAAAAACACAATTATGTTTAAAATCTTGTGTCTCACAAAGTGTGTTTTTGTTATCATTATTTCTCATTAGAATAGTGGTGAAATATTGCGAAGATTTATTACACAGTTTCAAAGCACTATTTTATAATAAAAAATATTTCAAAAATTAAGGAAATATGAGAATTCACACTTACCTCAACTCTCAAAAGAAAATGTATCCATGTTTCTATTCGGAAATACTCACTTAATAATTATTTTTTCATTGTATTTATTATTCATCAAATAAAACAATTTTAATAGGTGTATGTTTTGTTTAATTAGATAATAATTATGTCACTCAACAATCACCGATTTCAAAAAGATTAATAGATTACTATTTAAATACCTGTTGGTTCATGTCATTTTATTTAACAAGTATTATTGTTCATAATTATAATAATTATTGTTATTTTATATTATGGGTAATATTGTACTAGCAATGGATATTAACGATCGATCAATTGGAAATAGCAGATGTCTGCCGTTCCGATAACGGCAACTGTTATTGATGGAAGTGTAATTAGATAATTAATTACTATCTAATTGATCTCGTCAATAAAATACCGAAACAAATTTTCTTCGTTGTCATCATTGCCCGGGTCAAAAATAGTTTTATACGTTGTTATAAATGAATATTATTATAATATTACAAAGCAGTGTGCATGATCCGATCATATAATAAATCCACTCATAAACAGAATGCTGTTATTTCTGTTCGTAAAAAGCTTTTATGGTTTGTTGAATGTTTTACACCTCATTGGAATTTCAGTCTGCAGATTATTTTTTATTACCAGATGAATATTATAAAGCTATGGCCGATCGTCAGATAACATTAATAATAGGTGGACGAATAATACGAGACTGGCTTTGAATGTAGTAGAATAACATTAAAATTCTATGCTTTTCAATCTTTCGGACATCAACTTAAGTCTTCGAATGACTTATTTCTATTAAGTCTTGCAAGTTACGTTCTGAACTACAAAAATACATAAATTGATAGTTGTTTTGCTTATGAAAATGTGTTGTGTAAACCCTTTTGGTGTATATTGTTATTTAAATTGTGGAGAGGTTGTACTGTATACTTTCTAATCAATTTGGCACTCCACGGATGATTTGCATTGTACCATTGTCTTGATAAATGTCAGATTTGATAAAAATCTAATACCGAAATCAAAATTGATATTAAAGTGTTGATAATGAGTGATTAATCTATTGAATGCTATTTGCTAAGTTAGAATCCCACAATGTAACTAATTACACATACCTATATACTTAAAAGACGTAGGTATCTGAGTTTGGTTCGAATCTAGATTTGTAATTGTAACAGGCTTTTGTTGAAATACATGTTTTCAGATTATTTTGTTGTAAAGAGAACTGTTATATAATATCTAATTAATAATTTCAAATACCTGTCCATAATTTGTTTGCATTGCAATGTTTAACCACATAAACCACATAATAATCAAACGTTATTTATTAATGATGTCGATATTTGTTTTGTTTTATTTTACGGTGTTTTATTTCAATGTAAACGTCTGATAACCTAAAACAATAACAAGTAAAACATCGTAACAATGAGTGATTATTGTAATTAATCGTCGTTTATGCCATTATTATCTTTTAACAACAATCACGAAGGAATATTTAGTAAGTACCCAGATTTATTCTAAGATCATTTGTTAAATTGGCGTGCTAGAATGTTTTATCGCTGTTTGTGATAATATGAGTCGTTTAAACTTTACGACATTCTTTGTTTCAAACATTTATTTCAATAATAACTTAGATTCAGTTGGAATATTTGATTAACAACTAACGATTGTACTTCATTTCAGAAATACACAGATCTCTCTTTACAACTCTCGAAGTCAACTCACAAATTTGCTGGTGATTTTACCTTGAATCTAATTAATTGCGTAAATTTATCTTTTACCAACGACTGGGTAAAGATAAAGATTACATTACACTTGGTGAAAACTGTTTTCTTAGGAAATAGGAAAAGAAATAGGTACCTTTAAGATAATTCAAAGATTAAAAATACAAAATAAATATGTAACTGTCTCACTCAGATGTAGTTGAAATATTATTAATCTGAATCAAAAAACGAATTTGGTATTCTAATACAACGAGAAGGTATAAATGTTATATGAAATTATATTGAGAATTCGTGTTTACCAGATTATATCGATTTAAATTTATTTTCTATTATGAAATATTGCTTCTATCGTACAGTATAAAATTACTCAACGTTTTGCAGACTTTAAATAAAACAAATTATCACAGTTTATATTATATTATTGTAGTTCTATGTTTTATACAAATCTTTCGATAACCTTTGAAGGCTACTGGTAACTGATTAGATTCATACTACCAACTTACCAACTCCTTTTCTAATCAATCTGTTATGTAGTCAATAATTGTGAATTTGCTATTTCTCTAGCCATTACTAATCGCAGCAATATGTTTAATGGAATGTTTATAGAACAAACTACGTTAATTTATTAAGTATTGTGTTGATTTCTTTTTACGACTTAAATAAAATCTTTGTGATTAGCAAATAAACAAATTTATTGTTCTTTATTTTGATATTCAGTCACTTTTACAAGTGAACAATTCGTTCGAGGATATGTCATTAATTTTCAAACACTGTTAATATTTATACTGAACTAGATCCGCATAAGTCCGTTACTTTAAATTATGTGAATAATTCTTATGGGATCTTTGAAATCACCAATTTCATTGGATTAATTAACAAAATAGTTTGTCACAATCGCATTGCTCTACGTTACTAAACCATTTATGATTAGTTTCGTTCTATTTGTTTATCATCATCAACGAATACTTTACAGATAGTAACAGGTGCATATTACTTTTATAACATTGCATCAACATCTGTTCGACTGCTTGATTGACTCAGTAAATATTGTACACTACTTTAAGAACAGAATTTTACCTTTTAATTTTATCGCTTTTGCTTCAATACGAGTATGAAGTTAAATGTTCTAATAGCAGAGAAATATTTGAGTGAAAACTACGTAATAAGTTTACTTATATTATTATCTTTAATATGATTGCACTTGTATGTGTGTTATTGGTATTATTTTTAAATTATTAGTCATTCAATCATAAATCATTGATAAGATAATAATGTTTTTGTTAGGGAAATTTGTTTCTTTCCTAGTTGACTGGATGTTTGCATAGTTACATCGATATAACTAGATATTTGTAATGTTCAGACCCCCTAGAAATCACGCACTTGGCGATCGACTACAAACAATTTTTCGACAATAACCGCAACAATAACGCATAATTACACAGTACATGTAGGTAGATTGTCGAAAAGTTCGCCAGTAGTCGATCGCTAAGTATGGTTTGTCTACGGCCCCATACGTTTTAAACCATTTCGTCAATACTTTTTTTTTTTTTTTTTTTTCGTCAATACTTAAGGTGTAGGATTTTGTAAAAAATATAAGTGATGCACTATTTGAAAACATTTACTATGTTAGTCACTTTGATCGCATTATTTTAATGTAAGTCTGAAGGTAAAATTTAAATTCACTAATTTTTTCTGCCTTAAATTCATATTCCAAATTATTTATGAAATTTTCCCAACCTAATTATACTAATTATTATTTTATTGAGCAGGTAGGTACTCTTTGAAATATTATTAGTGTTATTATTAAACTGGAGCTTTAAGAAACTTTGTCTTAAAGTGATTCCTTGATAACCAGAACTTGCAAACTTTATATTAAGGGCCTTCTTAATATTACTTCAATAATTAATATCTTTGACCGTACAGGCATCATCCTTATATGAAAATTATAACAACTATTTTTGAAAACAGACAATTATATTTCCTTGTGTAACCGGTAGTCGTTCAACGAATAAATAATTAAAGAGTTATAAAGAAAATAATAGATACGAAAGATTTAATCCGAAATAAATAACAAACGACGACCCATCAAAAGCTTTAATGATTTAGTTGAGAGAAACAGAAATTCATATTAGTTAAAGCTATATTGTCATTTATTTGGTGAAAAATATTCCTTGTAGTGAAGCTAAATAGCGTCCTTAGAGAATATTCAAAAAGCCCAGCAAATACAGACATAAATACAAGTATTTCATACTACTGTATCGCGTACATATGTATTAGAAATAATTTCTTATTCTCTTAGAAAAACGTTTTGTCTCTTGGAGAATACTATTACAATGTGAAAAATCCCTCGACACTGAAGAACTACATACACCCCTTTTATGTAAATGTTTTGTGATTTTATTTTCTTCTGTATGCGCATATTTTATTCATGTCATATGTTCCGTTTTTGGGAGATATTTATATATCTGCCATGTTTTGTGAATTTTACGTTAGTACTGGATTATTCAGAGCAACAACATGTAGATGATTCGATTAGAATAACATTTTAATACTGAGCTTCTTGTCTCTGACATAAGTTTTCTGAAAACATAAAAGCATTCTGCAAAAAAAAATGTTATTAATGGAGAGTGAATGTAAGGTGATAAGTATATGAAATATCTAAAGTTTTGAATGTATGAGCTGGATTGTCAGTTTGGTCTGGAACTTTTTTTATGTAGGTATACAAAGTAATGTTCAAAATAATAATTCAGTTTTATTATACAATGAACCTTATAGGTTGGAAGAAAAGTAGATATCAGTGATGCTGCTGATTAAAACAATACGTACTTCAATTTTTGCAACTTTTTTCTAATAAACTAGCATTAGAGTTCGTAACAATGCTATGTAAAAATATCGCTGCAAATTGGAGCTAATACGTAATTCTCTACATGCAGTGATTGCATCTTCTTTGTGTTTGCTTTAAACAATATAAGGAAACTTACTTATTGTGTAATGATAGATTTGATATTCGTTTCATTTAATGTATTCATCCGATAAGTGAATTCGAGTAACAACAGCAATATTTCAAATAAAACACTTATCGGAGGAATAAACGAACAAACACATAGATGGTATTATTCATTTCTTTAATGATTGAATAAGTGATGTGTGTTGGTGCTTTGATATGCACGACTTCTTTTAGACAATATTACTTGCACTCGACGTCAGTGTGAAATGTTATAATGATGTGTCTTGGTTTCTCGTATTGGTAATAATATACTTAGTAAAGTCTTAGCAGCTATCGAATGTGACCTAATGTAGTGCTGAATGTTCATAACAGTAACTATATTATTTTATATCTGCTTCCATTATATGCAGTGCAAGTAGTGTGTTTAATTATTCCGTCACAACTCTTCAATACAATGCCTTCATTTTCTTTTAAACAGCGTGTGTCATTTTCATGGGAAAAATCTGCAACTTGTAGGTATTAGGTATAGGTATGTTTATTACAGCTTCTACATGCTGATGCCTTCTATGCGACATGAATAGCGTGACGTCGCATCGCGAGTTCCAATTACGTGAATAATTTATCAATCCCGAGTACCATTTTACCTTAGCCATTGTCGGTAATGCTTTAATTTATTTTTAAAGACAAAATTGTATAATGATTGTTTCTGTAATTATTTTTATAAGTGTGTGAAACTTTTTGAACGAGTTTGTTATCCCATGTACCAACCACTACAGGAAACAATGTCATTTTGCTATTATTATGCATACTGATTGTGAAAGACGAGTATGACGTAAGACTACTTTTTTTTGTATGAAAGATGAAAAGTATTTTTAGCGATTTCATTGTTGTCCAAGTGATTACTAGTCTAATACGGTAAATCGTTGTTAGCTCTAAAATCGTACTACTTTTCTATTCAGTATAGACATCAACATTTGCAAACTACACGTGAATATATGAAATCAATTCAACGCTCCTCCCGGGTGTACAGAACAGTAACCAACCTCCTCCAAAGAAGGTATCTGTGCCAATTGAATTACATTTCCCCGCGGCATCCCCAGCGATCTGATGTCGATAGGAACGGGGTATGATGAAAGAGGGATCTCTGAGCTGTCGGTCCTTGTCAACGTTAAAAATTCCAGCGCTCCTTTTGGTCAATCATTTTGAAATACGTGTATCTTATTCAAATTTACGTTTGTTTTACATCAACAGCAAAACATGTAGAAACCTGAATCATATTGTCTTAAATGGAATTGTATTTGTGAAAGGTGACAACTTCACAAGTAAATAATCTTTTAATTACTCACAGAAGCCCGCATGATGCAGTCTTTGTCTGAGCGTGCGGAACTTCAATATTTATGTGTTTTATAAACATGATTTTATCAAAATGTAAATTATTAATGTTTATACCTCTAATTCAACGAAACAATACGGGTTCAAATGACTATATTTTTCTATGTCAATTTTAATGCGCATTTTAAAAATAATATGTGTCATTAACTTTGCGGCTATTTCCGTTGTTTTCGATCTTTTGGTCTCACATTATTAGAAACAAAGATGTTCATGATTTCTCACTTCCCGTATTCAGGTACAATTATTATTACTGTCACACGTACATATTTATACAAAGTATTCTACATGCTTCCACTTATCTTTACCTTGAATTTGACCTATGTCGATTAAGTACCTACTTATTAATTTATAATCCTCATACTTATTGATAATACGTCTGTGCCGTGTCTTTGTACCTGTATTATAGCACCATAATACCTATGTGTTGTGCTATAAGCGTATTAAAAGTATCGATACCTACACTCATTTACTTTGTGCAATTGCTGATAAATCAATACGAAGTGGATTGCGGTATATAATAGCCTTGCCCTTGTTTTAACACAACACGGTGTTATTATAATCTGTATTAACAATCTTGTCATGACAAACACACACACCTACACTAGCACTTTCAATATTATTATTTACTTTACTGATTTATGACTAAAACAATCACCAGCCATTGTAATTAGTAAGTATATATTATTATTTGACAATATTCCAAGTCATTGTTTTGTGTGTTTTTCCGGTTTCGCAACAAGGAAAACGGATACTCTGGATTATGTCATACAAATTATTAGTACTTCTTTTTATATTTGCTATTTGTAACTTGTTTATTTCCTAAGTCATATTTATTTTTTAGTAGACTGTTAGGCGCAGCATTGTTATATTAGCTGTTGTGTCCACATTTATTCGACAAACGAACGCACGAGTTCTCTGTTTCTGTCTTTTCGTCCCTTTGAAATTTGTACAAAGAAAATGACCGGCCGGATGGTCTGGACCCTGTTATTTACAAACCACAAACGAAATACACAGTAACCTATTTAATTTATTTATTCATTCTTTACTGTACATTGATTAAAAAAATTCATAGAAGGTATTGACATTCAAATTCAATACAATCAATATACAGAGGGCGAGTTTATCATAAAGGCGCGATCTCTTCCAAATAACCCGGTTCATTTTATGCGATTTTTTTGAAAACTCTTCTCTGCTTGTTTCATACCTTAATACTTGGTTCAGTTATGTCATAAAAAAATATTCTGAATTAAAAATTCATGGAAATATTCATTCTTGAAATGATAGAAAAGTTCTTGAAGGTTTTGTATTGCTTTAAACCGATGTGTATTCAAAATTGTTAATTTATTCCTTTGAATACGATCTTCTAATCACATTATTAATATGTAACGATATGTTTAATAACAAATTAAAATAGAAACATCTTTATTCAAATATATTCACGAGTAGTCCTTCAAAGTCTCAATAATTAATCACATGGATGTAGGGCAGATAGATAAATGTATATTAAATCTATTATTTACTTGATTGTGTTGACGTTTATTTGTAACACTCCATATTATGTTTATTTAAAAAAAAAACACAAACGGTTAAAGATGTGCTACTTTTTTTAATAAGTGAGTGACCTAATTTCGACTTACAAAGTCATTGTCAAACTAATTTTAAATTATTTTGTTTATATTTACAATTCGTATTGAATTGTACACTTACTATATCGAGTCACTATCATTATGAACCAATAAAATAGACAATAAAATTATATTAATAATACGTACCGCATTCATTACTCACAAGACAATGCGTAAAAGAAAAACGATCATACGGATCTCCTTTTTAAACTAATGATATATTGTTTTACCATTTTTTGTTGACGTGTTTTTCTTATAAAAGGAAAAAGATATTAATGATTATTTGATTGAAAACGACGATTCTGTATATGTTGTCTTTGTTTTTTTTTCATAACCTTTTTGATTCGTATTGTTTTATCTTACTACAGTAGTTGTTTATGATTTTGTTGCCGTATTACGAAGGTTCATAACAAAGGCTTTTTATTTGTTCTGAACACGCGTCTCTAATAAGTTCAACGCTCTCTTTGTCTCCCTCTTCTATTGTTTTTCGATTTGTTACTATCACAGGTATTTAGATACAATATAATGTAACTATGTTATAATATTACATGGTTACGGTTCGACATTTTTGCCAAACGCACCGCACATCACCTTCCATTGTTTGAGATTGTGGAACACGTGTACTCTCGTTAAATATCTTGTCGGTGTTACGTATGGCGCGTGTCGTATGTGGTAGACGATTGCTTAGATTAATACATCAACTTTTTTTATCTTTGTAAGTTCTTGCCTATGGTTGTTAAAAGTATTTAAAAAATATTATTTTTCTGTCTACACCATCACAGCATGTTTATCAAGTGGGGACTAACTGCATAACATGCTAAAGAAATACGCAGGCCATCCCCCCGTGCCAACAAAAGTTGCAAAGGAACAAAACATTCAGGATGGATGGCAAACGTCATCGCTGTTTTTTAATATGTTTATAAGATACTATTATAATTATCTTGTATTCACACAGTGAAATAAACTTGGATTTTACAATATATTTAAGTGTGTTTTAATATATTTTCTAACAAGCGTGTTGCGTACAAGTTTCTTATACAAAAATGCAATAAATGATAGAGAAAAAAGTACTAGCCAGTAAACTTGATGTACTGAAAATACAAGTCTTCCCCTCTGACCAAAAGTTAACAAGACATTCAGGATGGATGTCATGACTCCATGACCTCTTAATTGAGAATAAAATGCCGTTATTTTTTTATTTTTATTTTATTCCTCTTAAAGGACACAAACAGTTCAAATTAACAAATATTAACAGTCATATTTTTCCAGAAAACAAACCAATCAAGGTCCCGCAAATTACCGAAGCGTATGACGAACAAGTAAAGTTGCAAGTAAACAGTTATAACACAAACTCACCCTAAGGCTAAGCCATCCAATAATACTTCACATTTTTCTTTTGCAGCATTTGGTTGCAGCTGAAATAAATTTTAAGAATACTATTATGTTGGAACTCATTTAAGTATTACGTATTCCAGATTTTAATATTTCAATATTAAAGAATATTTCATACAAATTTAAAAAAATCTTGGTTTCTTAATGCTTTATGCCATATCTCATGATCTGATTCCATTAAAATGTAGCTGAACAACTTTATTTATTCCTTACTACTGTACATCAGTTACAATCTCAATAATTACAATAATTTATAAAGTTCAAGTTATACCTACAAGTTATATAATTCAATACACAGAAAGCGTTTGCGATTATCTCTGAAATGCGAAAAATTCCAACTAAGCTGGTTTCTTCGGGTCTTCCAATTCTTTGCGATAAATGTTTGATTTTCTAAACAACAAACCTTCATGAATTTGACTTATTCTGACTTAATATCAACGTCTAAATAATGAATTAGATAAAATATGCATTTCCTTAATTATAATTTAAAGTTTTGATTTGATTAACTTTGTTAATGTAAGTTATTAACAAACCCACATTCCAGGTATTGTTTTTCAAACCAATTATTTGGAAATTTAATTGGTAGGTTTTCAACATATTTGACGTCATCCCAACCACGTTCTTATTACAATTATTTACATTATCCTATTCTTGATCAAACACAACCCTCGTTAGAATATGGGAAACATACTTGTCTGCTCTTATAAATGTGAGATCCGAATATAGGTAGCGTACTGTATTGGAAACAATGAAAGCTAAACTGGTTGTTAGATTAACATTCGTATTTCAAAAATACAATTCAATTTCAATTAGACATTTTGATAGTTAGAACTCTGTTGTATTAATATAAACATAAAATATATTTGTATATGACATTTTATCTTTTGTTATTAATATTCATCAAATTCTATCCAATCTCTATATAATTTAATAAAAAAAATATTCTATTACTATTGTTGTTTTGTTCAAATGAGTACTAATTTTATTGCATCTTACATGTGTATTTTTATAAATTTGTACCAATTTACATTTTATTAGTCAAATTGTTTTTTTACTTTATTATATGTTTGATGTGTAAAAGGCTCACGCCGTGTACAAGTGATAAATAAATAAATAAATAAAAATATAAATGTAATATTATGGCTATAAACTCTCAGTTAAGTAAATTTAAGATCATCGTATTGAACCGTATACGACCATAATGAAATGAGAACAATAGATATGTCTTGCAATTTATATTGTTAGTTTGTAGTAGGTACAATAGTTTATTATTATTATATTGCTATTTTTTTACTATGGAAAGGTTACGTTTACTTCCTAATATGAATGATAACATTAATACACAATTGACTGAGTGGGCTAAGGTTGACACGTTGACATTTCGATTGCATTGTGTTGTTGGCAAATGTGCGGCATTTGAACCCCAGATATTCTTAATATTGGTATTATTATAGTACATATTATTATAATATTATCTTCAACTTTAGTTCTTCTTCGTGTTACAGAACATTACACAAAGTTTCGTGTATATAGTTGTTCGTTTATTCTGTCATCATCATTATTTGCCTTTTACCTTTCATGGGAGAGTCTATTTATTTATTAAGAACAGTTCTCGACACTTACACTTGCTTCATTTCTTTACATACGACAAAATTATACATTTCATGGGAGTATATTTACTTAATAATGTCTAATAATAACTTTTTAATATATTTATTATTTTATATTGTTTGATCTTTGTGTTGGCAGTTGAGTAGTGGGTTCTGAACAAAATATTTGTACAAAAAATATGATGCAATTTATGTACAATGCCACAAGTTCATTGCAAAGCTAATGCAGACAGCGCGAAATGTGAATTCTTTCTTGTATCCCAGATGTTCTGTAGCAAAGTGTATAATTTGTAACACCAGATTGCGCCAAAAATAAATATAATTTTGAGAAAGTATATTAAAAGAAATATTAGCTGATAAAGTTATATTAAATTTTATTTTTGTTGTGTTACAATATTGCATATTATTCTATTCCGAGCTTAAACATTGCATTATTCCAATTATCGTTGTCAATTGGATCATTCATTTGGGGACTGCTATAACAAATACAATAAAATAAATATAGATCTTATAGGCATTAGATTAACTGTATGTAATAAACGTACAAGTTATAATTCTCCGTTTCATTTCAGACATTCAGGACGGTTATATACCTCAACACTGAATTGAAGATGTCAAATAACTTATTCGTGATATTATGATTTTAATAGGGATAACATTTGATTTATGATAGTGAAGAAATAGTGATTGTCCAGTTTCAATAATATATACTCATCACTCACCTATCGCATATTCTTTATCAGACTATGTACATATTTTAACTGTGATCATTTTGTCAAGAGATAGTATTTAAGCACCTGTAATTGTTTTATTAGAAGCTAAAAGCTTTCACGTTTGTGGGCGTCTGTATTCCCTGATAAGCAAAAGCTGTAAGCCAACGGCAAACACTCTCATCGTATATGAGTACTCGTACATTATTATTTTCAGTAAGTAAGTATTGTAAAGGCGTGGGTATTATACAAACTTACAATTCATTGTTTTTTGTGCTCATCAACCAGACAGTTAAATCCCCTGTCATCAAAATGAATAATATTTTTCATATTTCTTTTTCAAAAGAAAAAAAAGATGAACAAAATGAAGGAGAATTTTCCTTTATTTTTACTTAAACTTCATACTGTGTAAATTTTCATGTCAAAGAAATATTACTTTAAAATTTTACGTTATTTGTTTAAGAAATAAGAATACTCGTACATAGGTGTCTGGCTGGACGATCCTCTTTCACTAGACTTATTTTCTAACCCTTTGAAAACTATTAAGATCCTTGATGTAAACATAAATGTTTTAGTCAAGTGATGAAACCTTTCTTTGTCTCGTACAAATTTACCTTAAACAATAAATACACGTCTGTGTAGTGAAATATGTGTTCTAATATTTACTAGTTTTCAATCATATACGTACCTATATACCTTACACTAGTATTTCTGTGTCATTATCCTTGATTTACTTATTTTCTCATTTAAATTCGAAAGTTTATGTTCAATTCAAAATTACTAGCAGAAGAAGATCTAAGATATGCTCAAATTAAATTAATTTGGAACACAACTGAAGTTTAAACCATCTACATTTATTTCAAGCCTTTGTTCTCATTATGAACTATTTTGGTACATGATTATTGATTCAGAGCCTAAATTTGAAGTTATTTTAATGGCATACAAAAGTGTGCTACATACTATTACATTATGTTGATTTATTCTACAAGTAGCATGTTTTTTAAATATCTATCTTGATTTGGTTCTTTGTTAGGTACATTATAATAAGGAATTTGATTAATTTATTTATTTATTCTTTACTGTACATTGATTACAAACAATTTCATAGGAGGTGAACACTCAAATGTGATACAATCAATATACAGAGAGCGAGTTTAGCGCAAAGGTGCGATCACCCTTTGTACTTATTGTGCTAATTATATACCTTTGTAATGAACACAATTAATGAAAAAATTACACCTTTTATATATCTACATAATTTAAATATGATTGTTTAATGAATTTAAAAAACTTAAACTTTTTTATACACACTTGTATTTTTATTTTTTTGACAATAATGTTTCGTCTCTTAATGAGACGAAACAATACTGTCTACAAAAATAAAAATATAAGTGTGTATAAAAAAGTTTAAGTTTTTTAATTTAATTTAATTTGGATACACAAAAAGTGACGGATTACATTGAAAATATGATTGTTTAGTTAGAGTAAACTATGGTGAAGAAAAAATGGTTTCCCAAGCCAATTTTGATACGTCGATTAGCCCCAACTTTGTGCGTGTGAGAGAATGATAAAAATATCTGCTTAGTTGAACATTGATAACAAGTCTTAACACTCAGATACAAAAAAACTGTATCTAAACTTTACTATCAACACTACGTCATCGACAAAAATTGCAAGGGAAATCATTAAAGTAATAATCTACAAAAAACTTCGTTCTCAGTAGTTAATAATGCAAGTAATCTCACTTGATGTGTAGTTTTAGTTTTACTTGGAGTGAAGTATGTAGGTCGGAAATAAGTATTAGTAATACTGCCAGAGAAAAAATCTCAGTAAAAAAGATTATGTAAATATATAGTTATATCTTTCCGTGTGTGCGAACTTTCTTTCCCATTAGTGGCGTATGAAATTACTTTGAGGTTTTCTTTTTTTTATATAGTGTACTTCTGCGGTTTTCGTTTCGTTTTTAGGCTGAAATATTCATAAAGTGAAATGAGATCCCCGGTCATTTTCGAAATGTCAGTTGTTTATACTTGTATCAAAAATAATATAAACATAGTTTATTTGTAGGATGTAGTATATTTTTTAGTAATACTTTTTACTCTATTACTTTTAACTTTGCTATCTTGGACGTTGATTGTTACTCATTATGCTAGATTCTTGTCTAAGTTTGGGACTAGCTCGATCGGTGTGAAAATAAGTCTTCCATTTATTTAACATTAAGCAGAGGGAACTTATCAATTATTTTTTTTAATCCAAATCGATTCATCATTGAATACTCGAACGTATATGGG
Source organism: Athripsodes cinereus (assembly GCA_947579605.1). Taxonomy (NCBI): domain Eukaryota; kingdom Metazoa; phylum Arthropoda; class Insecta; order Trichoptera; family Leptoceridae; genus Athripsodes; species Athripsodes cinereus. The sequence goes on from OX388311.1 coordinate 6,492,166, forward strand.
CAGTTTGAAAATTTCATGTATTGTATATCATTTGAAAAATATCAGCATGCAACAATTACATACTGCTATCGGCGCCTACTTTTAAAGTAGCTTTGTAGTTTCAAATAATGCATTGAAATCAAGGATATTAATTCCGCATTACTCGAGGTTTTTCATTTTATCAATGCCATCGTATGAGAATAGCTAACTATGTATATTATATACAATATTGACTTTGTTCAATGAAAACTTTTTTTTGTGTAATAGGTAAAAGGAAAAGTATTTTCCATTTCGTGACAACCGTTTAATAACTATAAGCTCGTATTGGTGATAGCGGGCTAGTGTAAGGCGGTGTTAATTAATTAATTTTCCCCCGTAAGTCGTCGTTATTGTGTTAATCTGGTAACAGAATCTCGTACCAAGTAGATGGGTGTAGCGGATTATAGATTAGTATTAGTATCGTGCTCTAAAATCTCTGAACTAATCGATAATATTCTTATTAAAATCACCGTTCTTCTGATAAGAGTTATTAAAGACAATATTCACAATACTGTGATCTTTTAATAATAACTGCGATAATTCTCGAATCAAAATGTGTGCAGATGATATTATAGGTTGTTGTTGGGAGATTGAGGAAATACTTGAAAGCAGAGGAAATGCGAGTCTTGGTCATATTTCAAATTTGCACAATTCTTTCAATCTTATGTTCACTATGCATGTAAATATTTGAGACGTAACTATCTTTCATAAAATTTTAAACGTTGCCATTCTATTAAAAAAAATGTTTTTGTAGCACTAAACATGCTAACGCGTATGAAAAATAAATAATATTAAAAAAAATCATGTGTGAGTATAATAAACCTAGCCTTAAAATTTCTAAAGATTTTGATAATTGAAGCATTTTGTTTTTACAACAACTATACTGCATTATATTTTCTTGTGTTGCTATCGAACTATTACCTTATTTTTAATTGCTATTCCTTGTTGAAGTTATTTTCACTGCTCTTGTTATACACAATACATAGTTGTTGATAGCGATTATCAACGGAGTCTGTTATTAAAATATTAAGATGGATCGTGATCGGTTTTCCACCAGCGTATTTTTTAATTATGCATTTAACGGCACGCGACTCTCAAGGTGTTTACATGTGTTTTATTACTACAAAAATATATCCACACAATTTCACTGTGCCATAATAACATATTATGTACCGTTATTACAAACCCTAAACGCCATGACATTACCATGTATCTTTCCATTCTATATACAACGCTTACATTATCTTTATTTATCAATATTGTATCGTTCTAATTATGTAGGAACATACATTTTTAACGTGGTTTTTGGATTTTACTACATTTTTTTTAACTGCGTGAGTGAAGATATTGAGAACATAATTAGGAACATACATAATTAATTTTAATCTATATTCTTTAATAATCGATACACATCTGTTCGAGCTTATATTTTAAGTACATGGAGAGAATAAGCTGCTGACTGTACGAGGAGCTAAAAAAGGGTCATACAAGATTGATGAAAGATGAAAATGGTAATTATTGTGCAAAAATTGTCTGCAAACCAATGCACGCGAGGATCAAAACCAAGAAGAGAGGAAAGAATTAATTATTTATGAATGAAATGCAGCCATTTATGAAATAAAACTTTCAATGTAATGTAATGTATACCATCATGTAAATGTATATGTATTATTATTGACTTAAAATAAAAACTATTTGAATTGTTACGTGTAAGAGATCCTTGGATTGTGTATGTTTGGTAAAGATCATCTTATTTTTACTTGAAATCAAAAACTATACAAGTACGTTTAATATATGGGCATTGTACAAGAATTAGTTTGAATCCAACCAGATAAATCGCAACACAGTATTGAACATAAAACAGACACAAATGTAAAGGATATGTAGAGCACATCTATGTACGTATTTTGCTATTTTCCATAATAAGAATACGCTATACCATGCTATGTTGCTGTATAACATTCCATTCCTATGTAGAGGCTTACATGACCTAATTAAGTTAACAATGAAAATGTCGAGATATTACATATGTTGTGAACTCTAAAGGGGTAGTTTCAAAGATGGGAGGAGGGTAGTCCTCATATGGTGACAGCCTTGCTCTAACAAGGTGAATATGGAGATGATACTCGACTTGCATATGGTGTGAAATTTTTTAGTAGGCACTTACAATATCTCAAGAAGTATAAATTATACAACATTAGCTGTAGTAGGTACAGTACAAATATTGCGACGTATTTGGACAACTTCGTATTTGACATGTGTGCATGTTAAATAATTATTTTAATTGAATTTTATTTTTCAGTTATGAAACAATGTTTTAAATAAATTTACTGTGTTCAAATAGACTTTGTACACTTTGTTGTGGCTTTCGGTTGTCATTGATGAGTCAACTTGTGTAAGGTTAACGTACATGTTATTTGCTGTAGGTACGTACTTTAAATATAATTATTTGTCTATACGTGAATATGGTCAGGGTAATTTATTTATATGTAGTTGGAATTGATGACTTTGTATTATGAGGTATATCGAATAAGTGCTTAAATAATATACACAACTCGTATCATAATGATCTATTAAAATAAAATTGAATGGTAATAACCAACTCCTTCTACATATCTGAATTATTAAAGAAATTTCTTTTAATACAGTGTTCATTAAAATTTTGAAAATGTTAACTTAAATAACACAAATTCATCTGCAATTTTCATAACTATTTTTTTAACAAAACAGCAAAGTTGTCTCAAAGCTTATGAATCAGTTAAGGCTGGTTCATGTGTACTTTTTTATTTTTAAAATTCTCCATACAGCTATGTGAAATATATTACAATTATAATAAAATAAGAAAGAAGTATGTAAGGATAGATCAACATGGCGTTCCGTTCTTTCTGCCTACCCCACCTGGGACATAGAGTGAGAGTATAGATAGATAGATAATAATAAAATAATATAATTGATGAACGATTAAAGAATACAATTGATAAACTCGCAAAGGCAATTTTCATATTACCAGCCAATTCCAACACTGCAAATTTAGTAAGTTGTATAATATATTATGTATGATGCGTGAAACCTTGTTCAGTGTTTTTCAAAACAGTGTTTATATATTTTATGATTAATGCCTCTAGTCAAGCCTTCTAAATGTAAAGCTTATTTGTTTTGTCTATGAAGATAATTCACTAAATAATACGAATTGTATACGAGTAATAGTCATCAATTCCTAATCGTATTTATATTATTTCCAGATCTCAAGTTACCGTCACTTTATTGTCATTAAGTCTAGTAGTCCTTTTGGTTAGCTTTAATTTAGAATTGGGACTTCTTATCGATAAATTCATAGTTTATGAAATTTAATAAAGCTTGTTGTTATTAATAAACTTTGAACCACAAGTATCTTGTTTATATTCTAGAATCTAAATGAAACCAAATCCTTTTGTAACGTAGGTACTTAGTAATAAAATTAGTAACATTTAGAATAATTTCATCTCAAACGCCTACTCTTAATTCTGTTATTATCTATGAAAACAAAGTTTGTATGTACAGACATACAAGTGTATTTAATTAAAAAGCTATAATTTTATTGATATCATATTTCCAGTGCGACGTGAATCTAAATTCAACGGATTTTTTTGTTTAGAGTTTCATATTGTAATTGTCTTGTTAATATATCAAAAAAATGTTATTCTCAATTTCATTGTCATTTTTCGTACTTCTACATTGCCTGGAACAAACCTCCTTCATTCATGGCGACTGTGTGCCAATTGTGCCACTATATTTCACGATATTACTAACGGTCTGATATTGTCGTCATAGAAACAAAGTATTGTAAAAGAGGGTTATTCAGGCTTTCAAAATCTTGAATGTAATATCTTTATTTCTTTTCAAGAAGTGTAAAATTAATAATATCTAGCCTTAGCACAGATTGCTGATGTAAGATTAAATAATTAAAATTTCGCTTATGTATAATCTCGCTATGTACCTGTTGTATCGTTTTATAATTATGAATTATTTTATAATAGTCTTTTCGTCCTACCTCAGGTCGTTGGCGTTTCTCAAAATTAAATCTGAACATAATTTCAGCTTTACGACTGTCTAAACTGCCTTGCGTCTATGTGTTCACCTAACACTAAAACTTTGCTTTTAGTACTCAATTTCACCATTGGTGAATGCCCTTTTTTACTATTGTACCCATGTGTAGGTGACATAATAAAATATAATCACCTATACTTTTTCTCTCAGCTAGTTTTGATTAGATTGTGCAGTGTTATTGACTCAAAAAACAATGTTCAATGCATTGATTTTACGATTCAAGCATTATTTCGTATATATACATTCGATAATCAAAAATTGATAATATAATCTTAATAACAATCTAACATTGTCATTTAGTATAAGTTTTTATACGTGAACTTTGAACCACTCTCTGAATAAGTATTTTTTTGAAATAGGTGTGTTATGAAAATATTGAACGATGATTATGATAATCTACAAAAAATATAAACAAATATTGCGGCTGAATTTATATTGAATGGATTCTGAGATCATATACAGTGGGTGCTCATATTATTAGAAACACTTACAAGTTTGAAAAAAGTTCACAAATAACAGTCAATTATATAAAACAATTTTGATAAAATTCATGTTTTTGTTTTACCGATAGTATATGTGTGTATTTGACTTCAAACGGAAAGTTTGGCAACGCTGCATTTTATTCCAGTAGGAAGTTGCACCGTTTTTATTGAATGTTGTCAATTTTGGCAGTCATTTCTGAGCTGTTATCGCGTGTGGTTGTCGTTAGTTTTTGCCTAATTTTTACAATTATTGAAAAGTTTTATCGCCTTTCCGTGGCTGTTATCTTATAATAGATATATTTAGTGCATTTTTATTAGTTTATTTAACAATTTATCATATTTTTTTTATTTATTGCGTTAGTTTTTTTATATAACGTGGTTATTTTCAATATGGGCAAGGCAAAAGATGTTTCTCCCTCGAAAAAAAGAGAAATTGGAGCATTGTTGAAGAATACTTCTTCCTCCCAAAGACGCATATCGGCATTAACGAATGTATCAGTGGCTACAGTTAACCGGATTAAAAAAAATCTGGAGGAAAATGCAGATATGACTCCTCGACGAACAGGACATTGCGGGAGAAAACGGTTGACGACACCGAGAGATGATCGAAAAATAAGGGATATATGCTTGGAAAATCGGAATAAGCCTAGAAGAATCCTCACATCGTTAATACAAGATGCTGGAATCCCAGTATCACCTATGACAGTTCGTCGACGTCTCAAAGAACAAGGGTTTAAATGTTGCCGCCCTGCTAAAAAACCCAAGCTTACTCCAGCAATGCAACAAAAACGGCTTGCTTGGGCCAAAAGTCATCGTCATTTGACAGTCGATGACTGGAAAAACGTATGTACATTGAATTTAATTCCATATAAACACCATATTAATTATACAACTTGATTTAAAGTAGAACTAATGAGTTTCAATTTGCCCTAAACAGGTATGCTATTCCGATGAATCGACTATCCAAATCTTAATGGATAAGTCACAATTTGTACGCAGACGACCTGGAGAGAAATTTCACAAGAATTGCATTCTAGAACGCGTAAAACATCCTCTTAGCATCATGGTGTGGTCTGTTATCAGTGGTTATGGCACAGGGCGGTTATATATTGTTGAAGGAACTATGCGCCAAGACCAATACATAAAAGTTCTCGACACAAAATTGTTACCACAGTTAAAGGAATGGTTCCCAACTAATAAAAATTTTACATTTATGCATGATTCCGCACCATGCCATAAGGCTAAGAAGGTCACAGAGTATCTTGCAAGTAAAAAAATTCCAGTATTACCATGGCCTGGAAACTCCCCGGATATGAATCCAATTGAAAACTTGTGGGAGATTATGAAAAGGGAAATAGCCTCTGAAATGATCACAAATAAGATCCAGCTAATAGAGAAGCTAATAAAAGTCTGGCATAATAATGCAGAAATAAAAAATAGTGCAATTAAATGCATAGAAAGTATGCCTAGACGAATTGAAGCAGTTATTAAAGCCAAGGGAGGAGTCACAAAATACTGAACCAAGTCTTCAACATTTTCATTAATATTAGAATTAGTGTTAAATACAAGTTAATTAAAAGTTAATAATGTTTTTCAGTAATGTTTTGTAATAAGTATTATTTATGTAAGTGAAAAAATGGATAAAAAGTAAGTTTGAGTCTTTTATTTCCCTCGTGAATGACTTTTAACACCGAACTTTCCAAATATTACCAATGTTTCTAATAATATGAGCACCCACTGTACATATCTCTCTATATACTGCTGTCTGGTTTTCAATCCACCTTTTATACATGCATATCAAAGAATGCGACTTGAGATAGATACCTACTACAAAGTATCATTTTACAAAATGAATATGGGTCTAGACTAGGCAGTGGTTGGTAAAATCGTTTTTCGATATTGAAATTCATTTACCCTTGAACGATTAATTTTTGAAACTGAAAACCATACTTTTACTATTTTCTGAAATTTCCCTTCATAATTTTAACATGTATTATGTTGTATAGCTATCCACTAATTTCGGCGTGTTTACGTTGTATAAGTTGAACCCACCTTTGTGTGGCATGCTACTATAAACTATGTGTGAGTGACATGCTCCTCTGAACCGTTAATTCGTTGGAAGCTCTCGTGCGTCATAATAATCTATCAAAGGAATCAAGTTGTTACTTTATTCTTTTACCACTCTCATCTTTTTTATATTTGAACAAACCTGAAATAAAATTAGTATTAAAAGCTCACCGCGTGTAGTGGAGTTTTCGAGGGTGAATTTTTTACCTGTAATTTTGATAAAACGTGATTAAAATTATTTAAATATGGCTACGTGTACATATTTTTGATAAACAAATGACTTTTTTCTTTTGAGGATTCTAACTTTATATCAACAAGTTCTGGAGAATTCTGAATTATTCAATAGCACCTTTGGTTAATATTTTTACATTATATTCCTATTCGTTATAATTAGTAGTTTTATGAAGATAAATTATGTATAACGCCTTTATTTTTTACTTCATTTCGTTGTTTATTTTATTTGTTTATTCAACCATTAACAGCATAAAGCCTTTTACATATATGGTTAACAATAAAATTACAATACGAATATAATAAATATATATTTGGTGTAAAAAAATGTAATGATTATCAAATAAAAGAAAAAAAGAACATGTATAATCCATGACGTATATTTTATAGTATCTGATTATGTTATTATTCAAGTTTATGCTTCTGAAAGGCAGAAATAAATTTTCTTTACATATTAGATGCTCTGAAACTCTCACTAGACAGATAAGAATATTTTACTAAGTTGATGGTCTTAAAAGTTTATGGATGTAAACATTTTATTATGTTTTACTTAGATAAAGTTCTTGTAAGAGTACTTGAGCTTTTTGGTTGCCTTAGCACACTAGCGCTGCTACGCAACATTAAAATATTAATTTAATAATCAAATGTTTGATGAGTATAATACATAAAAAGTTCGATATATTTTCGTATATGTAAGAATATGTAGTGAATTATATTTAAAAATATTGTATGTAATTTCACTTTACTAACAATGATAATAGTTTCATTTCTATTGGCAAAACGATAACATTAAACAAATGGATAGGCATTCACATATTTTATGTATGAAGGCTCATTGAATATAGGAATATAAGAAAAGTTATTTTCAAATATCTTAGTAGTTTTTTTTATTTTTGTTCAAATTATTCAAATATTTTTATACATATTGTCGTGGGACCTTTATAAAATGATAGCGTTAAAAGGGTACTAGTGTTGCCATCTATCGAAATCCTGTGAAAGCCCTGGCCCCTATCTAGAGTAATCGTAAATACCTTTTGATATTATCATAAAAACAGATTCCTTCTTCTTGATCCTTTTCCGGGAGTCAGCCATTTTGGCCAGTCTCCTCCTATTCGTCTTACAATAGAGAATAGCAGGAACTCGCTCCATAAAAACATCTCTTTTCTTCTTCAAAATACTGTGAGTGTCGCTTTTATAATGTAATTCAGTATTAAAAACTGTGTATTGTTTTGTTTGGTGTAATAATAAACTGTGTAACCATATTCTTCGTCAATAAACTGATCGTACAACATCATGCTAGTGTTTACTTAATACAACCACCACAATAAATTTACCCAACGATAAACCCTGAGAGAGTCACTGAAATCTGCCGACTATGGGAAGGAATGTTACAGATTGGCGCTCCAACGTGATGCCTAAATATTGTGGTGTTTTGTTGTGTTTTGAGTGAATTTAACAGTGCATAAATGATAACATTAAATAGTGCGTAGATAAGTTCGTTACGTATCACGTGACCCACCCATGTTTCCATGTATCACCAACACACACACACTTCTCTAGAATGTTCGATCAAAAACAGTTGAAATTTTCCCTCCTTCGCAACAAGACTGTGCAACTGTCGTTTTGCTCTTCGAAAATTTCACCGCATGACCAATAAGGACTACGATGGTGCTTCAGTGAATAATCGATTTAAATAAACAGTGCTATAAATAATAAAAAAAAACATTTTAATAAATAAATAAGTGAGAATTAATAAATAATCAAGTGCGTGATACATTTGCGCGCCCTCAAAAAAAACTCATATAATAAGGAAAAAAACCGTTACATCAACAAAGAAAAAATGAACGAGTCTATTTATTTGAATTATAAACAGTGTTAAAATAAAAACGATTTAATAATAAATATATGCGAGATACATTTATGATCTTCAAAAAGAAATCCGATATATTGCAAGTACGATCAGATATTGTTAATGAATGGAGAATTTAAGAAATAAATACAACAAGAAATTGACAAGATTGTGAACAGATACTCCAAACTTTCCTAAGACGTCCAGATAATTTCCTTCTGATGAGATGAAGATCTCCGACGTTGCAATCCCTTAAGAAGCCTGCTACCACCACTACGAAGGATGTCCATGACGGAATTTTCTTCCTTGACGGTTCCTGACCTCCAATAGAAGGATGTCCCATGTTTTGTCATCTAGATCTCACGTTTCTTCGAGGCCTTCTTTATCTACACAGAGAACCCTTGATGCTTGATGGTTTTGAGGATGATGAAATGAATACTTCCTTCAATTCGTAACAGTCAACCTTAATCGTCTAACTACTACACAGGTTTTTATGGAAGAATGTGGTGTTGTTTTGTTCATTTTGTACTGAAATATTTTATATACCTACTATAGATACAGTTTTTTTACATGTTGTTCCATGCTTTGCCTTTTGTGCCAAAGAGATTGTAAAAATTCCAGTTTCAATTTTGCATAAATTCAAGTGATACTAGCTAAGATCATTTTACAATTATTTGCGGAATTATTTGTTTGTTGATGTAAGATTCTACACTGTAGGATCTACAAAATAAGAGTTGTAAATTTATAAATGTCCAGTTTGTGAAATAGTCCAAGTAAAGTTTTTTCTATATCTGGTTGAATATACTCAGGAGTAAAGAAATCAAATTTAAATTCATTGTACTTGTACCTACCTAGCGTGCGTGTCACGCGGGCTGTAGATGTATTTATGTATGGTTTGAAGTGAAATGATCATAGACCTCAATATTGCTGGAAGAGGCTTAACAAAACAAATTTGAATAATTACCAATAATTCTTTTACTCATATGCTGGAATTGTTAATTTTATGATATGTAATGTATGTAATGTTATGTCTACGATATTTCCAGGGAATGTCAAACTTTCCAGCGATTTCCAAACTTTAACAATTTAAAGAAATAATTGTTATTGATTTTTTTTCGAGTCTTATCAAAGGACAAGACTTCCAAACATTTTTTTTTAGTATCCAATGATTCCCAACTGTTGAGATTTGATGTTACAAAGGTTGCCAAACTTTTTTTTTTAAACATTTTTTTTTGCTTTGAGGAATTTTTTTTTGGATTCTTATTAGGAGTCCATATTTTCTAGAGCAATTTTCAAACCAAGGTGTCCACTGTTTCTCAACTTTTTTTTGTTATGGGAAAAATTTTTTTTTTCCTCTTTCAAAGAATTTTTTTTTAATTCCTGCAAGTCCATCGCAATCTATCCAGCGCTGAATATTGGTACGTATAATCTTTTGTCTTGTTGATTATTATTTGCCAATTTTCTTTCAGATCGTCAATTCAAAACGTTTTGCATGTGCAATTTTTCTATTTCTCCTGTGTAAGGATCAACTTATATAGAAGAACCGTTTATTATTCTACTGTCATTGCAAGTTAGAATCTCAAAATGTCTGGATCATCTTTTATGCCTATTTCGCGAGTCAATGTATCCAATTCCCGGACTCTTAAACACGCATTAACCCAGAGAGGTATAACGCCCAGCCATTCTCTCGCTGATCTTAGGGCTCAGTGCGTAAGTTTCAACAATAAGATCTCTGAAATGCCTCCATCAATTGAGAGTTCTGATTTGTCCAGTGACGCCGGTTCCAATTGTGCCATTACTACAGAAACTGTTAACCTCAGCCATCCCACTTCTCCTGCACACACTCTGTCATTGAATACTCCTCGACGTCAAACTACTTGTGTGCCTTTAAATATCAATTTTTCTTCTTGGCCCATTCCTATCTTCAACGGTGAGGGTGATCTCATCGAATTTTTTACTCGATTAGAGGAAATATGTCTGTCTCGAAGATTTGACATAGCTTTACTGCCTACTGTTCTTCCAGAATTTCTAACCGAAAAAGCTCTTACCTTTTATCGAGCTGCTCGACTCAACACTTTGTGTTGGGAAGATCTGAAAACCACCTTCCTCGACCGCTTTGATAACGAAAATATAACTTCTGAACGACGCATGAATATATGGTGTTCCAGGCAATCACCTTCTGAAACCGCATCCGATTACATTTCGCGTGTCACTATGATGAACAGAAGTCTGAAATCTCCTATTAGAGATTCGGAAATTCTAAAAATCGTTAAGAAAGGTCTTAAAACAACTTTTGCGGCTGCCATAATTGGTGCAAATCCTTCCAACATAGTTGATTTGGAGCAAATATGTACTGGATTCGAACGTCTCACTCTTGTCACTTCTTCTTCTATGCCTGCAACCTCAAATAATGCACCTCCTCCTACTCGCCCAAAGGTCGCATTTACCCATGATACACGTAGGAACAATAATTGTTATACTTGCGGTAAACCAGGACACCTGGCCAGAGATTGTAAATTTAAAATGCCAACTCCTCGTACCTTTTATCGACCCCGTCATTTCTCTACAAATTCTAATGTCAATGCTTCTAACACCTCACGAATTTCAATGCCTAATTTAAGTATGCCTCCTCCTAACCTGTCTCGACGTCCAAAAAACTTGTAAACTACCGGTCTTCTGCTCGTCCTTCTCCTGGGAAGAGAGATGCCGAGTGGTCAGACTGGTTAGCCTCTGTTGAACTATTCCATCTTACCTGTCATTTAAACGAAGTTGCCATTACCAGTGGTTCGGACAATCGTCCTCACATCAATTTTAAAATTCGCCATGTACCCTTTAGAGCTCTCTTAGATACTGGAGCTGCAGTGAATATATTGGGTAGAGATACTTATAAAACTTTTACAACCTTAGGCTATACCCTGCAACCCCATGTTCAAACATTGTTTGGTGTTAACAGTTCCTCTTTCCAGTCTATTGGAAAGATCATTCTTCCTCTTTGCTTTGATAACAAGACTGTTCATGTTACTTTTATTGTGGCCCCTTCTGTTTCTCATGGAATAATTTTGGGTGTCCCATTTCTTGAAAACTCCGGCTTAGCACCACGACTCTTTCCGAATAATAATAATTCTTTGACAAATCCAATAGCTAGTAAACACATATTTGTTACATCTTCGTCCCCTTCTTGCCTATTTTCTGCCAATAATCTTACTCCAGCACAATGTTCTGAACTGAATGAAGTCAAAGAACTATTCTCAACGATTTCTTATGAAACCAAAGGCTTAGGTCGTACCCATCTTATAAGTCATGTTATCGACACGGGCGATAATCTGCCTGTAAAACAGAAGACTTACCCACAATCACATGTCAGAAGAGAACAACTTTGTACTGAAATTGATGCCATGTTAAAAATGGATGTAATCGAACCTGCCCGTAGCCCATGGCTAAATAATGTTTTTATTGTACCCAAAAAAGATGGTACTGGTCGATTTGTATTAGACCCTCGTAGATTAAATGACGTCACTAAGACCGACTGCTATAGACTTCCCAATATCAATCGCATATTAGATAACCTTCGTGATACCAAGTTTCTTACAAGTCTTGATTTAAGTCACGGTTTTTGGCAATTGCCCCTATCACTCGAAAGCCGTCCAAAAACTGCCTTTTTTGTGGAAGGTAGAGGACAATATCACTTTAAAGTCACCCCATTTGGACTGAAGAATATACCTGCTGAAATGCAAAGACTCATGGACAAACTTTTTTCTGATCTTGGTGATCATGTTTTCTGCTATCTGGATGATATCTTAATTTGTAGTCCTACATTTGAATCTCACATTGCCTCCTTGAAGACCGTATTTCAACGCTTAAATGAAGCCAATCTTACTATAAAGTTAAAGAAATCTGTTTTTTGTAAAGATTCATTAAAATATCTTGGTCACGTCATCAACCAAGACGGTATTACTACCGACCCCGAAAAAATAAATGTAATGTTAAATTATCCACGTCCCACTTCAACTAAGGAACTAAGAGGTTTCCTTGGAATGTGTTCTTACTATAGACGTTTTATCAAATCATTTTCTGCTATTGCCTCTCCTCTTTGCAAGTTGACAAGTAAGAAATTTAATAAACAATTTTCTTGGAATAATGAAGCCGAACAATCTTTCATTGCTTTAAAATCTGCCATGATAACGGCCCCTGTATTGAAACCCCCTGACTATTCGCTACCTTATATACTTACTTGCGATGCTAGTGCAATAAGCATAGGTAGTTTCCTTTCACAAAAATCTCCTGATGGAACTGAGCATGCCATAGCTTATTTCTCCCGTAAACTTTCTGATACTGAACAACATTATTCCACTACTGACCGCGAATTACTTGCTGTCGTAGACTCTGTACATCATTTTCGTAGCTACTTAGAAGGTACTCATTTTACCCTTATGAGCGATCATGGATGTTTGAAATATCTAAAAACCATTTCTTCTCCCAGCGGACGTTTAGCCAGATGGGCTATGCGTCTATCACAATACAGTTTTGATTTTGTTTATAAGAAAGGTTGTGAAAACAAACTTGCTGATGGACTCAGTCGAATTCCTGTTTCTGCTTTCACTTTTCCTTCTGTTTATACCAATGTCTCCGATCCATGGTATCGTAAAGTCTACAAATCTTGTGAAGAAAGACCTCAAGACTGCCATAATTTCATGTTAGAGGATGGTCACCTCTATAGATACTGTAAAAATAAGAAACCTAATAATTCTTCCCCAGATTCTTCATTTTGGAGACTTGTTGTGCCTTCTGATCAACTTGAACCTTTAATTTCAGAATTTCATGATAACAATATCCATCCTGGAGTTTTAAAAACTCATGCCTATCTTTCTCAAACTTTCTATTGCCGTGGTTTATTGTCCACCATTAAGGATTATGTAAAGCAGTGCCAAACATGTAAGGCATATAAACAAAATAACCAAGCGCCTCATGGATTAATGAAAAACCCAAAACCCGTTACTAAACCTATGGAATCATTGAGTATTGACCTGGTAGGACCATTACCCATGTCATATAAGCGCAACGTGCATATCCTTACTGTTGTAGATATCTTTACTAAATATCTTTGGGCTTTTCCACTACGAAACCCTACATCTAAAGAAATAATCAAACTACTCGAGGAACGAATTTTTCTTCCCTATTGTATTCCGCGGTGTGTTGTCTTGGACAACGGCCGACAGTTCGTTGCTAAAGAATTTAAATCATTTTTACATTCTTATGGTATCAATGACTTGTTTTATAATGCATATTATCACCCACAGAATAACCCCGTTGAAAGATACAATTCTACTCTTCTTACTGCTCTTTCTATATTGGTAGAAAATGATCAACGTTCTTGGTGTTCCAAGCTTCCAAAAATCTGTTCTTGTATTAATAGTACTGTAAATGTAACCACAGGTTACTCTCCCTATTTCCTTGTACATGGTACAGAATATGTTCCTCATGCCTCCTTCCATAGAACTGTCAATGCCTCTGATAGTGGTACCTTAGAAGCATTTGCCGAACAACGTCAACGTCGTTTATCAGAAATGAACGCGCTTTACGACGAAATTTCCTCCTCATTGACCAAGGCTTTCCATCGTAATGCCGATAGATATAACCTTCGTCGCAAAACTCTTCGTCTGGACATAGGTCAAATTGTCTGGAGAAGGTCATTCGTTCATAGCAACGCTGCGAATTATTTTTCAAAGAAATTGGCACCTCGTTTCATCAAGTCTCAGGTTCACCGAATCATATCCCCTAACGTATACGAGCTATGCGATGTAGATACTGGAGCAATGGGAAACTATCATGCTAAGGATATCATTAAGTTCTGAGTCCTATGTATGTGTTTCTCCAAAATTTTGTTGTTATATTTCATTCTGAATGTAAATCCATCAATGTAAACTTGAAATTTTGGTAATGTAAAGAATTTATGTAAAGATGTAATGTTTTCTTGGGCTGCAATTTTAATGAATAAAAAGAACTATGTCTATACATCACAGGTCAATGTTAATAGTGAATTTTGTATGTAATAAAAATATAAGCCCTCATAAGAAATTATATTTACAGTCATAGTAATGTCAAAGGAATTATCTTTCTTTCTTCTTTAAAGCAAAATAAATTATAATACTGTTAATAGTCAAAAATTTGGTATTTCTACTCTTCAAGTACTTATAACTTTTGCAGCCCATCTTATTGTAAACATTTAGTTAAGAAATCTCATAGAGGCTCTTCAAGGTTCCGCTTCTATGAGAATTTTTAATTGTTCGAACCTTGTGGCGCCCTTAAATAATATTTTGTGTATGTTTGATCACCTTTTTTTTGTTTGCGCCCGTGGATGCCTGAAGTTGCCTTTATCATCTCATATGCTAGCCGTTTTCAGTAGCAACGTGTTCGCAATAATCTGAACCCATCCACTGTCGCAGACAAAAGACATACAACATGTTAGTTTTAAAGAATTTTGTACTGTATAACTGATGTAATTTTGACCCTCCAGTATACGAAAGTATACGAATTCTTTTGTTGTTTTCCTTAAATTTTTGCGTGAACTCATGAATCACTGAGTTAAGTGGTAACTGATTTATTTATTTGTTTATTTATATATTTATATATTTCAAGGTGTAAAAGTAGAAAGTATGTCAGATTGCGCAATAAAAGATGAAGTATGAAAGTGTGTGAAAGGTTACCACTAATTCTCTTAGTATATCAAATCATTAATGCTAAATCTTAAATTGAGGGTCAAGGTCGCATCAGTCAAATTAAAATAAGTTTGTTGTGTTTCAACTTCTAGTGTGCATGGTTTTGTAAATAAATCATATGGCAAGGTTTCTCACATGGTGTGAACCTGCTGGCCATTTTGCGGCAACTTTACTGTATGGAATGCGTACCCTTACAGTAATTTCTATTTGCCTAGTATGAATGTTAAGGAGTCATTGGATGATTCGCCATCTTCCATGTACATCTCCTGGTTTAGACTGATATAGAGGTATGACTAATCGTCCTACCCTAATACAATCAGTTCTAACTCAAATTATCTTAGTTAAATTTTCAATTTTTTTTATGCCCGACAAGCTTATTGTCCAAGTGAGGTTTGAGGACGCTCAAACAAAGAAAATTCATACAGGTCGCTTAGAGAAGCTCTGCGCGATAGGTTTGGTACCTGATATTAACCATTTGCCTGTATGAAATTGGTGGGAAGTTTCCACAAAAGAAAAATGCTATAGGGTAAAGGATTACCGCCCTTATAATAGAGGTAGATCAGATATAATTGTAATGGATACCTCCTCTTGGAGTAAAGAAAAGTGTTTGTAAAATTGTTGAAGGTTTTGTTATATTATGTAAAAAGAATTTTTTTTGTTTTGCCTTAAGCATGTAAAGGTTTACCTAGAAGTATGGCGAGAACATTGTCTACGATCCCGTTTCCGCGACCTGTTCTGTCGGTGCATCTTCCTGGTCCCTTGCTTGCTTGAGACATGTCTATTTGTAAGGAATAGTTAAGAATTTGTTACCAATGTCTGAGCGAAAAATTTGTATCTTGTTTTGACACTCACAGTGTTGTAAAATCTATCTTGTTTTGACACTCACAGTGTTGTAAAATCTATCTTGTTTTGACACTCACAGTGTTGTAAAATCTATCTTGTTTTGACACTCACAGTGTTGTAAAATCTTTTCTTATCTCTGACACTCACAGTATTGTAAAATCTTTCTTGTCTCTGATACTGACAGTTTTGTAGAATCCTTCCTATTACTGACTTTGAGACTTTTCTTTTTTTTATTCATTTTTTTTCTTTAAAAAACAACTTGAGATGGTGTCGTGGGACCTTTATAAAATGATAGCGTTAAAAGGGTACTAGTGTTGCCATCTATCGAAATCCTGTGAAAGCCCTGGCCCCTATCTAGAGTAATCGTAAATACCTTTTGATATTATCATAAAAACAGATTCCTTCTTCTTGATCCTTTTCCGGGAGTCAGCCATTTTGGCCAGTCTCCTCCTATTCGTCTTACAATAGAGAATAGCAGGAACTCGCTCCATAAAAACATCTCTTTTCTTCTTCAAAATACTGTGAGTGTCGCTTTTATAATGTAATTCAGTATTAAAAACTGTGTATTGTTTTGTTTGGTGTAATAATAAACTGTGTAACCATATTCTTCGTCAATAAACTGATCGTACAACATCATGCTAGTGTTTACTTAATACAACCACCACAATAAATTTACCCAACGATTAACCCTGAGAGAGTCACTGAAATCTGCCGATTATGAGCCGACTATGGGAAGGAATGTTACAATATTCATAATAAGTTCGGTTCACAATTTTCTCAAAAGGGAGAAAATAGATGATTGATTATAGTTCGAAAAAACCTTTAAACTTAATACAAAGGCGTACATTAAATATAAGTTATGAATACCCAATTCTGTCGAATTCAATAAACGATATCATTTAATATCTAACTGTCTTGTTCTATATTTGTGTAATAATTTATTAGTTACGAATCCTATTCTATTCTGCTTACCAGTTCTCTTTAAAGTCTCTCCTCTTTCAGTGTTCAATCATTCAACTATGACGTTTTTCACGAAGTTTAATACTTATTCAAATCTACGCAGACGAAGTTCCATTGTACCCTCGTACGATCTTGCATATATATTTTATTCCATTCACATGTATATTCACCGGACTATTATTAACACGGAAACCAAAACTTTTTAAGCAACGCATCTTTCGATTACGATATTGATGAATAAAATCGGTAAAATTCTAGATATATAATGCATATAAATTTTGGAATCAATATTTATAGAGGTATAAAGTATTATCACCTGGAAAATAATTTGCCATAATATAAAATAATACCAGACCAAATCTTACCTTACCTACTAATCAATCAAACATTTAAAGCGTTTAAAAAATGCAAATAATTAATTTTCTAATCGAAAAATCAAACGGCGTTTACCGGTGTATTTAATTATCTAAAATTGTACTATAAAATCTTATTTTTAGATCAAAATAATGGCAGGTATTGTTTAATTATTGAAAATTAAACTGAAATAATCGAAAAAAAATCCACGAGATATCATACCGGATGATGGCGCTAAACATTGACTGCTATTGAGTTGGTATAAAGATTCGCCTTTTGCTTGAACAAATATTTTGGATAAAAAGTTTTAGAAAGAATCTTCACGAAAGATTGCGGGTCCAAGAAAACTAGTTTAATGATAATATGGTCTGAACAAAGGTTTTATTAGAAGAGAAATTCTATAGCCGTAAAGTGTTGAGTAAATACCTACCTAAATGAGAAGTGAGTCCGTTTTTAGCTTGAAAATCCTTGTTATAATAATTAATTTCGTTAATTGAGATGAGAATTCGTGGTGAATGGTCTGTAAAATACATTTATTTCATTGACTTCGCCGAAATTCTTGAGATTTGTAGAATTTTATTTGTATTAGGTAAGTATGTATGTATAGAGATATATAGGTACTAAAAGCAGATTTCATGAAGATCAAATCCGAGATGTCAAAATTCTAGTATTTACTATTGGAAGTTTTTCGTTTGTATTCTGATGCTTTTTAATTTATTTTTTATCTACTTTTTTTAGTGTATGGATAGGTATATACTTATTATTTTTATTTGAAGTAGAATTGGATATTACGTTTCAAAAGAATAAAATCATTCAGTATTTTTTTAGTACATCAATAATAATTTAATAATTATTCTTCCTATTCTAATCCTTGCGTTGCTGTAAAACCTTTTTAAGCACAATTGACTTATTTTTTATTTTAGATTAGGTACACAAGAAAAAGCTACTAAAGAGTATAATTTCAGAGAAGTAATGTCAGTATTTATATATGTATTGTAAAATGTTTTTTTTTCAATAGTCCAAGGAGCTTACAAATACAGTGAAATATTTTTTTAGTATCATTGTCAATAATAAAAATACTTAATCCTCCCACAAGATAATCAATCAAAATTGTCATAAGCAGATTACACTTTCAACCTACGCCAAAATATTTCAAATATTTTTGCTATTGTACATATCTCCTCCATTATTACCTTACTCTTTATGGGATTTATATATATTTCGCATCGTTTTTTTTTTTTAATATTTTATTGTTTTCTCAATATACCTATGTGAATTGCGTAGAAAATACGTAAAATTAAGTCGATATAATGCATCATATTGTTATATCATACATTATTCATTATACAACAACTGAAAGACAATCGCAGTGCAGAAACAATACGTTCATAATAACGTGATATGTAAGATCTGTTGCGCAATACGAATACATAGAAATGTCACATGTCGTTGTTATAACTTGACTCTGTATGTCGACTCCCATGCATCCAATAAACAATACGAAGCCTAACAAACTAATTCAATTGCTAATGAACTTAATATCGTAAAATGTTCACACACTCCTAGGTATAATGTGTATTTATTCTTACAATGTGTATTTGTCTAACATTTGTGTAATGACAAAATGGCTCTGTGTATGTTTTCAGTTTATTTGCACATCACACAATGCATGTATTATTATTCTTAAATGAAATCAAAGAAATTCATGTCTGCGGTACTACGTAATATAGCAACTGATTGAAAATTCACACGACATGGCCGTTGTTAACAAAGTTTACATACCTTCTATAAATTTCCATACGTTCAATTTTAACGTCATTAGAAATGTCACTTTTGTTATTTAAATCATAATCAAAATCGAGATCTACATAAATTATCAAGTCTTAGTTTTACTGTGAACAAAAAAGAATTTAAAAAATAATACAGATTTTGAATTTATTCGATTGATTTTAATGCTTGAACCAATAATACTACAATATTATTTTTCCCATTCGTCTTTAAAAGCAATGTGCAACAATTGATCAATAAGCAATAAAAGCTCATGCAAAAGAATTAAATTAAATAGTACCTACTCCTACTGTGTAAGAAACGTCCATAAAATGTACCCTTAAATAGCACTGAAAGGATCTTAGATCTTATTCTCTGAATAATATGTGCCTACCTATCAATATCCTCTGCATGCGTTAATACAATTTGTACCCACTTATCTAAGTATGCGTGACGAAATCTGTTAAAAAAACTTCGTTGAATTTAAAGTGAAAAACATATATTCAAAGCCTTAATCTAATTTGGAATAAGTAGTTTATTAGAGTTGTGAGATACTTTTATTGGATCATCTTACAAGTAGAAAAAAATAACAGTTTTAAATACATAACATTAATAACTCAACTCCTACCTGAGATGAGATTCTCTAGCGGCTAGAAATTCGTTATGAAAAGTTTCAAATTTTATATTAAAATGGTAAACTTTAATGGAGATATTATTTAAGCTAGATGGTTATTATTATGTAAGTATCGTGAAACAAAAAAAATATTACATCTTCGCTTTCGGCGAATTTCTCCGTAACTAGAATCCAGAGATGTTATCTTTCTTTTCTTTACACATGATAATAATAATGTAATACCATAGCCTAGGGAAAAAACATATGTTTACTTTCATATGTTAATCTTCTTTTCGGACCAATTCTGTATAATACTCTTATAATAATTAAGATTTAATACAATATGGATTATGTAACTTGTAAATGCTTTAAGTTACAATCAATCATCGATAATAAATAATGATTAGCCGTATAGAATTGGCTTAAACGCGAAGTCTGATGTGAAATATTCAACGAAAATTAACCTTAAGAAAATATTTTATTTATTTATTCTTTACTTGACGTTGATTACAAGCAAAATTACATAGTAATACATTTGAATCAAACAAATTAATATACCTACAGAGGGTGAGTTTATCGCGGAGACGCGATTTCTGCCAACTAACCTAAAAATCTCGAAACTTAATAGCTTGCACTGGATAAAGGAATATCTAAATTTTTTACCACCCCGTCGAAAAATTATCAGAAATTCTACTTAGGTACCTTAATAACATACAAAATGTTTATACTTTGTACTCTGATATCGCCAGTGAGCGTTATTCTCATTTAGTTTATTTCTTATAATTCTACCTTAAAGATAATAAGATTGTTAATTCAAACATTTTCTTTATTTTGTTTTTGACCTTTCTCTCACAGATAATTTATAAAATAATTAAGTATTATTTCTGGGAACAAACACAAGTTAGGTTTATATTATTATTAGGTTTAATCTTAGTCCACAATTTGATTGCTTTCTGTTACTTAGAAATACTTATTTAATACCTTTTATATTATTCTTTTTCTTCGTTTATTATCCTTTACCTACAAGTCCTGTATATGTTATTTTCCTCATTAATCTTTATACTTTGCAATTTGTAACAATGTCTAAGAATAAATGAATTTTTACTAACAGTTGAGATTAATATCTTGTATATAAAATAAAGTAATTATAAAGAACTTATGCGGCTTTAGGATTATCCATAGGATTATGCTTCTTATTAATTCAATTTGGGAACGAATATTTTAAATATAAATTTGTCATAATATATTTCGATTCTGTATCTTAATTATTGTCTATTTGCTACATTAACCACGATGAATTTCATAACCAAAATATTTTTGCTTTTTCTTAGAAAGATAATATCATATTTGGTTGATACGTGTAAAATTTATGACAATGATGTATTTGGTTATCCCAAATTCGGTTGAAATTATTAAAACGACATCAGAGCCCTAGGAATGACGTGGGAAGAGGTGACTCAATTGGTGCAGAGACGCTCTGAGGAGCTAGTTTCTGCCCTGTGATATCAAGAAGAGCGTTGAAGTACGTAATAATGGTTGAAATAATTTCCGCTCATATGTGGTTATTTAAGTTTTTATAAGCGAAGTAAACAGCAAATAGGTATTTGTATACAATTTGTTTTTGTGGTAGTTGCACCAATGAATTCATACTGGAATGAAATAATAAAAAAACAGTAAAATGTAATTCGCGTGTTTTTATTAATCCAATTAAATAAATAACAGGTAAAATGGGGTAAATTTTATGACAGATGTGTCATATAACATTGTTGTCAACTATCTTGATTTTCGTCATGTGTAATAATTAACAAAATTCATGTTCCTTCATCCTTAATTATCTTTGCAACTAACGACACTCAAAGGAAAATCTAATTTCCTTCTGTATGAGTCTGTACTCGCTCAGTAAAAGACCACAGCAACATACCAACTTTTACAACCTTCAAAGTTTTCGTATGCGCGCTATATACATAGGTACATATAATCAAAATCCACATAAACCATAGAAGATTCTACTAAATTTTGTTCGAGTTTCATTTCGTTAGTACTTCCAATATTGTAGACCTTTAAAGCATCAATAATACTTTCAAAAGTCTTAAATTTAGGACGATTTAATGGCAGAATGCCGATTAATAAAAATAAAACATTAATATTTAGTGCTTCAACAGTGACTTTATTAATGGCGAGCCGGCTTTAAAGAACTTCTGCTCATATCATCATAATTATAATGAGTTACAATCCATTGAATTGGTCTGCAACGAGTTTGGTTTTTCTTCTCCATTCGTCTCTATTCTCAGCCAGTCTTTTCAGCTCTACTTTCATCTCTCATATCATCAGACTAACGCAAAGTGAAGAAATTACATTCAAACACATGTTGTTAATGAAAAAATAATAGCAGGTATAATGCGTAAGTCAGTGGTAATGAGCAATATTACTTCAATATTTAGAACTATTTTTGTGTAGTCATATAGTAAAATAAAAAAAAAACAAATCGTATTCTATGATAAAAAAAATACAACTCTACAATTAAGAGGATGCACCAAATTCATGAGTCATTACTCATTATTAATTTTTCTAAAGATAATACATTATTCATTAGTTAGATGGGTCGGATGAAAAACCTAGTTTACTGTATCAAAGTTATCCAAATGGAAAACAGCAGTTCAGTTTTGTCCCGCATTTATGGTTGATTGCTTCGGTAACTGTTACCGGCGTTGACCAGACTAACTTCACCGTAGAAAATACGAGAGAAGGTCACGTCTATGTACCTACCTATCGAACTGACATTATTATAACCAATTATCAAATCACTATGATGAATTTTATTACTACACTTTGTTTGTGTAACATATCGTAACAACATTGTGTCGAAAACTGGTTTCGTTATTTCCACTTTCGATCTCTTTAGAGTTTAATAGTATCGAATAATGTATTCGAAATATTAATTCGTTTTTTGACAATGAAAGTTGTAACGCTTTATAATATCTGCATACGAGTTTATTACGCAATGCTTTCTTTTTCATTCGATTGTTTTTTTTTGTTTCATTTCAATATCATTTAAGTACTTGATTGTGATCAGTCGGATATTAACCATTCTCTTCTATTGACATTTAAATTTTCATCTCTGTATTATTTAATATATAGTTCCACATAATAAAATCTTGATTTATTCAAGTCACACACATTGTGTAATCTTATTAAATATTTTCTTTAAAAAAATTAGTAAAAGTTACCCTATTTTGCTTCACTATCACTGAGAGTTGAAGATATTTTTTTTTTTATTATACTAATGATATATCAAAAATTATTTTAAAAATGTACTATTAACACGTCGAAAACACAGAGGTGTTAACCAGGGTAGGCGAAAAAGGTCAAGTCCTTAAAAGAATCGGCCAACAACGAGCTAACTGAATTGGTCACAACATCAGGCACCCAGGACTGCTTATCACTTATCACCATCGCGGAGAGTAGGACCGAAGGAAGAAATGATAGAGGCCGATCAAGAGAGGCTTATATGGACCTCCTTTATATACCTACCCATGTTTTTTATGTTTTTTATGTATGTTTGTAATATTGATTTATTAATTTTGTGTTTGGTACCTATGTTTTGTTAAGATATTGTATCTATTTAAAAAAAATATTGTGTAAAAGGCTAATTAGCCGTAAATAAATAAATAATACTGAAGAAGGACATGAACTGTGGCACATAGGGAAAACTAAAGAGACTAGCTGAAAATAGGGAGGAATGGAGAAGAAAATTCAAACTCGTTTTGTATATATTAGATTATGGGACCATTTCTAATATTAACAATTTTAATCGATCATATAATAACCACATTTCCTTTCTGCCAATGAATTTAACGGTTGCCTTGCTATTAATAAAAATAATATCTTCCCTCTTTTTATTTTTGGAATGAAACCATTCAGTATCTCTATGATTTGTCAATATTAATAATAATAAATAATTGGAAGGCGTCCTCTTCAAATTGTCATTGAATTATTCTTGAATGTCGAGATTGTTAACGCGTGTCACGATCTTATGTTTCAATTTCAGCTTTATTGATACAAATCAATTCAGATTTGACAAACCCTCAACATAAATACATTTCACTTTCTCGATATCAAATGTTACTCCTCATTAGCATCGTGTTTCATGATAAATATCTTATATATCAATAATACTGTTATTTCGAAACACAATATCGACTCGAACAAAATACTTTGATTGTTCATTGTAATAGTACCTACGCGTTTCGGATTTAAATTTGTGTTTGTTGTTTTGCATTGTGTACTACAATGTTTCATCCAAAGAACAGTATTATAAAAATATTTCTACAACAGGCATCTTTTTATCGCTACATAGATTCAAATGTGTTTTTTTTTGCGTTTATCCACTCCGTGGAGTCCCCGTTAAATAATAGGTCTCCCAGTCTTTTGTGCAAGTTTTCGAGTGTCTTGTAAAAGACAGGTAAATATTCTAATAACATTCCTTGTAAGACATTTAATATCTTCAACTCTGCTATGAGACGTGCCACCCATCCATGCTGCTCTACAGTGTGCGTATTTTTTTTCATACAGTTAGTCTACTGGCTGCCCCACAAATGAGAGATGCCTTGATAATATAAATGAAAAAATATATTTATTTGGTTTTATTATGTTGTACGAGGCATGCCTTTTAAGTTTTGTCGTTTGAAGAAAAAAACACAACTAGAACCTTATAGTACTTTTTATTGTTTTTCAAAGTATTCACCACGTAGCTTAATACACTTTTCCATTCGCTCAAACCAGTTATTATAACATTTATTCCACACTAAAGTGGGGGTGTTCAAAATGGCTGACTTGAAAGCGTCGACTGCTTCTTCACCGGACTGGAACCTTTGACCACGAAGACTTTTCTTAATTTTAGGAAATGTAAAGAAATCGTTAGGGCTTAGGTCAGGACTGTATGGAGGATGGTCAAGAATTTCTACTTTTTCCTGCTTCAAATACTCAATTGTTTGCCGAGCGCTGTGTGAGCTTGCGTTGTCGTGGTGCAGGATGATGCGTCGCTTTGAGTTAGATTTTCGAAGTTCGGCGATGACTTGTGGTAAACAAACTGTGGTATACCACTCTGCGTTAACCGTTCTACGATCTTCAAGTGCAATAGTCGCAACATGGCCGGTTTTTCCAACGAACGTGGCCACCATCTTCTTTGAAGTGCTTCGAAAACGAACAACTTTAGTCGGCTTTGGCTCGTCTTGAAAGACCCAGATTGTAGATTGTTGTTTGGAATCAGGATCGTGGGCTTAGATCCAAGATTCGTCACCACTGATGATGTTGTAGACGTGATTTGACTCTCCTCGGTTGAACCTTTCCAGAGTTTTCTTACACCATCTGACGCGGGCCGCCTTGTGATCGTCGGAAAGCAGATGCGGTATCCAACGGCAAACTAGCTTTCTCACACCAAGCGCTTCATGCAAGATCTTCTGAATGGTTGTCCCTGAGATGCCTAATAGAGCCTCTATCTCTCGATACGTCACATGACGATCTTCGAGAATTAGTTGTCTCACAGCAATGATGTTATCTTCAGTGAAGGCGGATTTTGGGCGTCCTTCGCGAGATTTGTCACTAACACTAGTATGTCCACGCTGGAATTCTAAATACCAGCGTTCGACAGTCCGCAGACATGGGGCTTCATCACTGAACACAGATGTTAGCTCTGCAAAACACTGAAGCCGCGTCAGGCCTCTTCTAAAGTTGTAGAAAATTATTGCACGAACATTTTCCTTAGAAAGATTCATTTTCGTACGTAACCTGACAGATTCCAGTCGACGCTGTGACTAAACAATAGCATTTATCCTAATACTTTCAACTGTTTTGAGATTCAAAATTTAAACACATTCGAATATAGAACAGTTCCAAATTCGAAATTGCCGGGAAATATGGAAACGACAGAACTTAAAAGGCATGCCTCGTATATACCTAGCAATTTTAAAAACCGTATCCAAAGAGTTATTATTAGTGTCTATTTAACTATAGTTTTTCCCCGTTCACAACAAAACATACCCCAACTACAAAGTACGCAATCTTGTCAGTATGTAGGTACACTGTATTATAATATTATCATCATTGTGTTTGGTTTTGTGTCGTACCGCGGCGTTGTGCACAATATTATTTTCTTTCATCAGTTTCCGCTTGGAGAATTCTGTTGTTACTTTTTAAAATAACACATAATAGTGGAGAGAACACAGAATGCAGACGGCTTCGTCACTCCGACATGGATCTTACCGAATGTTGATTAGTGATTACCGTCATACCATACTTCCTCTTTATCTATTGTCTTTTCGTCGTTACTTTGTGTTTTCTCTTCCTCTTCACACTACTACTATCATTCTGTTCTATTAACGATAGATGAAAAACAAGTATTAGGTACTCGTTATATTATGTTATGTATTGTGTGATGTATATATTATTTCCACGTTTTACTTCTTACTGTTATTATTTGTATCAATCTCTTTAATAGGTGTATATCTGTTTCACTCCTATTTACATCACCTGTCAACACAATGAGAAACTTATTAATATTTCCATTGTCTTCTGTTAATAATAATTATGCGTTGTATTTAAATTCCATCCAATCAAAGAATATAATTGCAACGTTTGACATAATATGTTATTCGATAATTATTATGAGACATGCATCATTTACATTGAATTCAACAAAGTTGTTTCTCACTCATTTAGAACGTTGTTATGAAATTATACTTCGATTCTGTCGATCTAATTAATCCTTGATGTTTTGTGTTATTTACACTAGTGTTTCGAATGTTCAATATTGGGCTTCTATTTTGTATTCATGTGATATTATTGTTTTGTCGTTCATTATTTCGTACTCTTAAAGCATCGCAATTCAAAATAATGTATTGACAAAATTGATCATTAATTGATAATATTTAACTCCTTCCTATGCAAAGTATCAAGGTTTATGATTTAAAATGTGTCTAATTTTGAATATATGATTAACCACAGTAACTATTAGTTATGCGTATCGGATGTGATCGTATTGTATTAAGAGTTCTTCCGCTCCCTAGAGATTATAACACAATGGTAGCAACGTCATAACAATCAAAAGTACTGTTCATAGTAATTGTTGCCCAATGCAACGCATTTAGGTGATTAATGAAATATTCATACCGTAGTGAGGCCGTTCCAATCCAATGAATATCTACTTTGTTAGATTTAGTAGTAGTATATATTGTATCTAGTCTAGTTTATTGTGCAGCTTCGTACTAAAATATTCTAATAGGTTCACAAACGCCTGCAAGCCTAACCTTCCTGTTCCAAATGATTATTTAATGGAGCAGCTTTAGTTGCAGCAGCAAATTGAAATGAATGCAAGAGATTTGTTCTATGAGACGAATACACAATACGTACGTTTGTAGAAGATACCTAGCTTAGTGTTCAGGGGTTTATCCTCTCGATTGAAATTTATCGTTTTGAAGTCTTGTTGAAATTGAATTTAGCAACAGAAAACTGAGTTTACTCACTGTTATTGAACAGATACATATTATTGCATATACGAGCGCATATACGTAGCATTCATTTGTTTTTAATGCTTATGATGATTTTTTTATTGTTTCAGGAATACCCTGGGCCATCGTGCTCATGCGGATACCATCATGACATTGCATTGGTGGATGCACTGGTTCTGGATCACATTACTCACTGTATCAGGTAAGATAAAATATTTTACTCAATTCACTGACTTTTTCGTCTTACACTTTAATTACATATATCTTAAATTTATTCCGTGATACACTTTGATTAATTATGCTGAAAGTTTTTCGTTAAAAAATGTTGAAATCTGAATTTTAAACAGCAGTTACGGAGAAGTCTTCCTATATTTTATATAGATTAATCTTCACTTACGTCAGCGAGCGAATCAAAGAAAGAACTTCTTCGAAACATATGACAGGATCTTCTGATATGTGTTATCATAAAAACCTCTTATATATTCAGTACCTGCGATTCCAGAAAGGAGTTCATATTATTTATTATTTAATATCTCCTTTGACTCCTATATTTCTTTCTTTCCACTTAGTAATGTTATACCTACAGTATTTTGTAATATACACTACCTTGGATTTATTATATTATAATTCTCAGTATGATGTTCGTATTCTCGTAGTTTGCCCCGATGACCTGTTTGACTACAGCACCGCCTAGAATAATAAAACTCGCGCGATGTATTGCTGTTTTGTATAGGCAACTCGCAACTCAATGTATGAATAATGCCTATAATTTGTACCACAACAACATACCTATGTTGCTATTATTATAGTTGGCTGTTGTTTAGTTCTATTTGCTGCAAAAAACGCATACAATATTATAATAATAATAAGATGTAGTCATAACAACATCACCTAGACGTCCATCACGCAAATAATTTTACAAAGAAAATCATGCCCACGTAATTATATGGTGCGTTGGGTCCAATCTTGTCGTTACTGTTGTACGTATGAAGATTTTGTAGATACTGTACGATGTTTACATCCCTAGTGCGGTCGAGATTGGAGTACTGTAGCGTTGTTTGGAATCCGTTCTACGAGAAATATAGGGAACAGCTTGAAAGAATACAAAGCAAGTGTATAAGGCAGATCGAACGTCGCTTTCGATTGGTTGTTCCACACACCAAACTGCCCCCTCTTGAAACAAGAAGGAGTTTGATAGATTCTTGCATTTTATTTAAAATATGTAACTCTGCATTTGACACTCCTGAGCTTCTCGAAAAAATATGTATCCACACTCCCTCTAGAACTCGGGATAATAATTTATTTTATATGCCAGCTGCGAGTACAAATGCGGGGTTGCGCAGACCTCTGTGGAGAATAACATCTCTATACAATAATACACTGACGGACGTCGATGTATTTGGATTACCTCTGAATGCTTACAAGAGACAGGTATTCAAAAAACTTACTTCCACACTTCCAAATGAATCAGCAGGTACGCAGTAATTCCCCCCCCCTTTTTTCCTTTCCCCTTGATTTTTTGTTTTTTTTTTTTCATTTTTGTTATTATTATTGATTTGTTTTTGTGCTAGTGTGATGATTGAGTGAGCGAGCGAGACTGTGTATAATGTTGGCATGTTGAGATGACCGGAATGTTAGGTACCTATCTTTTTAAAATTAATTGTGGCGCATGGTATTGGATGATAGCTGATCTCTGAAAGATTAATCTTTTTTTTTTTTTAACTTTAATTATGTAGTTATTGTCTGTTTTGTGCTTCTATGTTTATAAAATAAAATAAAAAATAAAAATAAAATTATAAAACAATTTTACTTATTATTTTTGTATTGTCGTTTTTGTCTTTTTATGGTGTATGAATGTTTACTGGTAATTATTTATCATAAATTGTTAAAAATTTGTTCCTGAATCATTAAAGAACCTTGAGCATTTTTTTTAATATCCTTCAAATATTTGCGCAGAAATTGTATGATCCTTGGCCGTTCGTGTTAATCGAGATCTTTTTCCATGTTGATTTCATATTATTATAGTTCTTACTTATGTTTATGTTTTTTGGCCCTGAAATGAAATATCTATGTACCTACCTTCATCACCTATGGCATAGCATCCTACAAGGATGGTTTGTGCTATGTACGTACCAACTTACAAAAGTTTTGCTTTAGAAAATAGTTTTTCTCCATCGCACAATACCTATTAATTTTGAGATCCATTTGGATAAGTACTGTTTCCAAATTGTCTCCGACAGAAAACGTTTTTCGAAAGCGAACATCTTCATTCAATATTTAGTTCTTTTGTAACTGTTCTTAATTTAGAGAGAAAACTAGAACGTCGTAAAATAAATCTATAAAGATCCTGTTAAGAATAGTGCCAGAGTCTTGGAAGAAATAAGGAGAAAAAACTGGAGGTTATTTATCACTCTTCCAACATGACAGCAGTTTCTTCTAGCTTATCTAAGGAAATACTTGCAAAGTAGTATTTAATCGAAATTCCCAAGACGATCCAGTTTTGCTTCCTAGACCTCGAACATTTAAGTTAATGGTCCATAATATATCTTACTTACCTTCCTTCTTCCAGTAAGTCAAGACCGTATATACAAATGTATCAACTTTTTTACTTTGTTTGAATTCAAACTTTCACAAACGTTCTTTGGTTTCAATTAAAACCATGTCACATTTTCTCAACCTCGTTTTTACAAGTAAAACATTGTTTTTTTTTTGGTCGGTTGTAAGAGTTTGGCGTAAGGCAATAAACCCGCTCTTTGCACAATTATTTTATGGCGCAAGAAAGGATTTTTTTTATAAATATTTTACAATAATCCAACATAATTCTCTATCTGAAAATCGATTTAACTTCAATTTACCTATTCATTGTGTCGGTGTTTAGGTAGTAGAATTCCATAATGAAATAAAAAACGACTGTTTTTTCTACTACATTGTTTTGTATTAAAATATAATTAATAATAATTTACCTAATCTTATTGTTATTACATAATATCTATCTTCATAAATATTACCAAAATTTCAACATTTTCATACATTTGCATGCAAATGGATCAAATTGTCGAGATGCAAATATTTACTTTCAATTTTTGTACTTTGAGTTGGTATGAGCTGAATTGAAGTTTGAAAAAATAAAGTCGACTATATTGCAAACAAACTGAAGACCTATAAAATTTGTTTCCAAAGGTTATTTGTAGTGGAAAAACCAAACTCGTTGCTGACCAATCCAATAGATTATAGTAACCCACTGTATTTTATATATGTATTTATAATATTTTTGTCAATTAGCTATAAGGATTAGAATATCTTCGACGTCAGTATCATAGTGTATGCCTACGTGTTAGAATAAACATATCCGTATATTAATTTTGTATTATCATCGATACATTACATGTATTAAAGTACGCCAATGTGTGTATTTGACGTATAATTAAAGTAATTACGTTGTTATATTCAAAGTACATATGTACCTTTAACATACAAAGCTATTATTATTAGCCTAACACAGTAGTTGGTAACCTCTTTATAATTACGCAGACTATAATCATTTAGGTAGGTGTATACCATCTATCGATTTAAAATTATGATTATGCGTCGAACCTTTATCATAGTTATGTACCTAGCTTAAGTTGTAATGTTCTTAGTTTTTAGTCTTAGCTATAGGTACATAATATATTGCTTTTCTCGATTTTCATTTTACGTTCTGAGCTTCTATTGTGATGCTTATGTCATTTTGACTCTACAAATGGGTAAAAGAAATATGGTTCCATATTAAATAATACTTGTGACATAATATTGTGTACCTACGAGTTTTGATTTATGTTTTGATTTAGGTGTAGATATTACTAAGCAATAACACTCCATCGGATTTTCTCAAATGGATTTAAATAAAATATTTGTTTGATTCAAATATACTATAGAACAAAGTCAACCAACTCGTGGTTAAAAGTATTAAAGTAATGATAGAGTTCTCTCATGGGATTGTCTTGATACGACGATCGCTCAAGTTTTTCCATTGTACTGCACGACATTATTTTATTTTATCACATCTTGTTTGATCGTATTCATTGACTAGTAGCCACGCTCCGTAATTCGGTCCGTACTGCCGTCCCAGTAAACTTTGTTTTAACTGTTATAATAATATAATATGCTAACTACGACATTGTTAAATTAGTAAAAATGTTATTTTCTCTGTTATTCATTCAAATTATATCTAATTTACCTTGTTACTTAGAGAACGGTTGGTGTGTATAAATAATTTTAACGCTACATACTACAAAAAACGAGTCTGAACAATAATTGTTAATGAATGATTAATTATGAAAAACTCGCTAATTTTAATTACTGAACCATGGAGCTTTGTAAACTAGTTCGTTTACTAAATGTGTCAGAGGCAACTTAAAAATATAGGAAAAGTGTTTTATTTAACGTCGCAAATGTGTAGCATATTTTGGGTATTCTAAAAATACATAATTATACTTATAATATGTTCTAAAAATATTTTGATTTTCTCCTTGAATCATATAATTCGATATTTCTAGTTGAATGCTGAAAAGATTTTATAAAAAGTATGCATGAAATTCGAATTTCTTTATTGTCTCTCACTATTTTAATTTCAGTGTCGAATATTTTTAATTCACTTGATTTCTCTCAGTATAATGTGCATTTGGAATGATCTTATTTCAGATTCGATTTGTTTATAATTTAAGTCATGAACTCAATATGTAAATATAAATTCGTTGAATTATCATTAATTACAATATTGTAGGTATGTAGTAACTCCTTTTCTACACACCTTCACAAGTCACTCGTTTCGGGTATATCGCTGGAAATAAAATAAAAACTCCTGTTCTACAAATAAATAAATAAGTACAAAAGCATTCTTTAAATGATGAAGGATGTTTCTGGAGTATACTGCTCCGGAATGAATATAAGTTTTTTTGGAATTTTATAATGTAAACTTCTCATTCAAACCGCAGATTCTCGTCTTGTGTAAGTTTGGTCGTAGGATGATAAATAAAATAATATTGTCCCTTCCCTCTACGTGATAGAACGTGGGTTGCGTCTCTGTCAAATTTTATTATAATACGTCAAATTGACGCTCTATCATCATTTCTCGAATTACGTCATACGCCCACTCTTCATCCACTGACTGTCACATTCAAAACTTTTCAATATCATTATTGACATTCATCCTCTGAATTGTTTTTAATTTCGTTTTATATCCAAATTCATAGTGACGAGTACTTTTTATTAGAAAACATTTTAAATATTCGGGAAAGAATAAAAAATATTTTCGTTATTAAACTTTGTATCTATTTTTAGGTTTCAAACCTCATAAATTACCGCTTTTGTTTGTGATTTATATCAAGTACGAATTCGATATTCAATTGATATGCTTATATTTAAACCTTTGCATGTTTAATGATACCAAATTTGATTTATCCATTATAATCATCTAACGTTCATCAAGTAGTTGGCTTATGGCATGTATGTATGTAGGTATAAAATAATGTAACCACTTTGCTTATGTTATCGGCATTGACTATATAATAATTTAAAGACATATTGTCATTGTTTTAGAGCAATTATGTAATTAATTATTATATTATTTGAGTTTTTTTAGATAATCACTCGTTAATGGTGGGTGCTCCATCGAAACCGCGGTAGCGAAAAGTATACTGAGTTTAAATATACTGTTTTATTAATATATCAAATAATATCATAGATACTATGATTTATTTAAAAGTTCCGTACTCACTCTAGATATCTATCACAATGGCGAATCCATCAAAGACTTTTTAAACAATGAATAGATAGAATCGTCATCCAATTCGACAAAGACAAAAGATTCTGAGGCAGATTGATGGAGTTACAAAAAGTACACTGAATTGAATTTTGTTGGATTCTTCGAATGAACAGTAGTTATTAAAAGATTTCGTTGGATTTAGTGATTAAAAAGAGCACACGGAATTAAATGAATTATTTTAGAATCATTTTCAATCACATAAAAGAATAATAAACGTCAACGAAGTAAAAAAAAGAACTATTAACAGGAGAATTAATATGTGAAAACAACACTGTTTATTTTTCACTCTTCAGAGAACTCTCGATAGTATCAAGTAGTCTTGATGAAAGTACTGGAATTTATATATAAAGTTTCTCTCACTATGTTTTTTCACTACGTGAATGCACAAGCTCTCGAACAATCAACTATTAGCAAGTCTTACAATACTACTGAAATATATATGTTTTATGTATCAATTTTATAATAGTAGGCATCCTATGGCAAGTACAAATCAAGGACATAAGTACTCATCCTGTGTAATAAAGTACATACCTATATTTTCTTTTAGATTCAGAAAAAACGAGTATGTAGTTCATAGTTACGAGTGCGAATCCTTTTGCATATCTTTCCTTGTAATATTTTTAGCCAGCCTCGTGCCCTAAGGGGAGGTTACGCGAATAAATTGAGGATCTCAAAGTTTTTGAACTCTGTTAAAAAAGTTGTACTGTTATTGTTTACTCAAATTTATATTGCTTGCCCTGCCTATCTAAAGAAGCATAATTTTAGAAAAAAGTTTCCGAAAGTTGTTTTCTTTCCTCTCATAAATAGGGAATTATTGTAGTATATTTTCATTATGGTTTACACATTCCAGGACTTACCTTTCCAGAAAATATTAAAACGTAAGTGATCTACCCTAATTTGAGGTGTACTTGCCCACATTCGTTCGTGAAACATCAAAAGTTTTTATATTTAGTTATTACATACGACATTTTTAAACAAAAAAAGATTGATGTCTAT
The DNA here is from genome assembly GCA_947579605.1 of Athripsodes cinereus. Classification (NCBI taxonomy): domain Eukaryota; kingdom Metazoa; phylum Arthropoda; class Insecta; order Trichoptera; family Leptoceridae; genus Athripsodes; species Athripsodes cinereus. Next base: position 6,526,456 of record OX388311.1, read on the forward strand.
GCAGTTAGCGACGTAATGCACCTATAAATATATTTTTCAAATTAATCCGTAAATTTATTTTCTAAATATTAAATTTCGTTGAAACTGCAAAATAGCCAACCAAGTAGTTTTTAATATGCATAAGTCGTTTTCTGTAGCATTCATTAATCAAACTGCCGGATATGTTTGCATATCACAAGTGTAGTAATAAATGTAGTAAATATATATTAATTTATGCATCAAAACACTGATGTGGGTGGAAATGTATTTAATTTTCATATGTTCAATATATTCTCCATTGATTGCCGAGTGTCCCATTATTATTAGAGTAATAAACTTTATCTTATCGTATAATGTAATTTGTCTTAGCTCTGAATGACTGATTTATTTGTTTTATAATTTTGTTGAAATAGTCAATCGAGCAAAGGTGTAAATATAATAGCAAAGGTACGCGCAGCAGCCAAGGAGTTTAATTGCCAACTAAAATAAAGATTGTTACATACAAAAAATACATTATTTACATCATTACATATAGTAGTACATAACAGTATTATTACCTTATGTTGCCAGAATATTTATGGGATTTAACAAATTTAACGAAACTCTTTTTTGGTTCGACAAGATCTTCGATACTACTTAGTTATCCAGTGATTAGATTATCACAAACAATATTTCGTGCTGAATTCCCAAATAATTTTTATAATGTTTGTACATATAAATAACTCTTCGTGATAATTTATCTTCAGAGGAATATTCGTTTCACAGTTTGAAAACTATTTGATTGAAATAAAATATTCTAAAAATGTTTTATACTTACTCAAATGTGCATGTTATTTGGCCTGTGCGCTAAGCAAAATTCGTATTGAATTTGCACATGAATAATAGAGTGCAGAATTCGCCAAGAGACCCGATGCTTTTTTTGTTTCATATGTTATATAATACCTACTTTTGTGGAAAGTATTATTCGTAGTAGATATTATGCTTTCTCCTCGAGTCTAAAATGTGGCAAGTTGTAAAATAGTTATAATATCTGGTCACATTTTACTCTGCGTATTATAGGAGGCCCATAAATATTATCAAGATGCACTTACCAAACAGAGTGTGAAATGCAAGGTATCTTTATCTATATGCTCGTATCTTTGTTGCACTTAGACGAATAGTGTTCTAGTACGAATGTTACCATTTGGAGAAATTTATGGATGACAGCATAAATTTTATATTTTATGATATTATTTTGCGGCCTTTCCCCTTTATTTATTTATAATTACGTATAAGATATATGTAGGGTATCTCTTCTAAAACATGGTTTATTTAATCTTTAATATCCATCCATCCATCCATACCATTACGGCATATCCCACAAGTGGGGTAGCCAGCAGACCAGATGCATATAATAAACATGCAAGCTGTCCTCTTCGTGCCAAGATATTCACTGCATTTATAATGCATATAGACCTGCTTTGTTTACATGTCTATTCAGTGTTTTTCATATATTTTTTATTTCTTTCGTTTCGTTTTCGTTTTTCGGGTCCGGACTTTAGACTTTGCCACTCCAGTATTCAGCGACGTATATCGCCTTGTCATTCGCCATCAATAGGTCTTTAAAAATGACAGATAAAACAACAAAGGTGAGGTTAACTAGCCAGGAATTCGAATCTGATGCTTCCGGTTTGGAATTACGAGATGTTATGGACATTTTACCATACACTATTTTTACTGCGTAAAACACTCGAGAAATAGTTAGTTCATTACGTTTTATTTTAAATATTTGATTCATATCCTTGAGTTTCAAAATCCTCACAAACTTTTACAATCTTATGCTCTTTTATTTTTTCTGAATCGACGATATAAATATCTACTTAAAATTGTCTTGATAACCACTATAACTTTTCATAGTGTTCAAAATGACATCAAATGTGAAGTATAATAACATCGATTCATAATTCGACGGAAATTGAAATCATACTGAAAAATATCAACCAGTCTGATAAAAAATCTGAGATTTATTCGCAGTAAGATATTTGACTTTGAAAATCATAACGGACAAGTTTTGGTAAAATAATCATCGTCCCTTCGTTTACAACTAAGTATTTTCCGTAATTTAAATATCTCCGTCCCAGTACATAATATTATAATAATAAACGACGACTGGTGACTACTTCTGCTGCCTCGTTTCTTCAAAGTTATATTGTAATAATTAACAAGTATTCAAATTGTTTGTCACTTTGTTAATTGAAAATTTGTTCCATACTATTTTCCCATCTAAAATTTTGATTATGAAATATCGAATTTTATTTCATTGTTTATTACAATGCGTTGATTTTTTTAAATTAATATTTTTGTTCATTTATTGTTTATGCTGCAAGTTATTATTTTCGTGGTGTCTCCGGTAAAGAATTGATCTTCCACTATATTTTGTAATTATTCGAGTGTCATGTAAAAATAAGTATTCGTAAAATATCACAAATAAGGTAATATTAAGCATCTGCAATGATATCGGACAATTGGCCTCACTTGAGTATGATCCTCAATAGAGGTATGTCGTAATAGTATGGATAAATTGGTTTTATGTATTTGTAATAATTATGAGGTAGCCAGCAGACTAATTGCAAATGATAAACATGCGGATTAATCTCTTCAAATAAAACATTCTGTATAAGTGGCATGCTTTATTACTGAATTTTTAGGTGTTGATTGTCTTATACGTGAGGTTCTACGAACACCTGCCCTTTACAGGACACTCGAAATCTTACAGAAAAGTGTGGGAAAACTATTCTTTACCGGGGACTCTTAAATAAATGAAAAATAAAACTTTTCGCTTTATTTATTTTTTAATTCATTAAGATCTACAATAGCAATCAGTGAGTCCACTGGCTTCTCGTGTTTGTGAGAGATGTTATGATGGTATAGATAGACAGATGCTGTACAAGTTAGAATAAAAAAAACTGATAAACTACGTTTCATAATTATAATACTTGCTCGTACAGCGAGATAACACGCTCGATAACATGAAATATATTAACGTTAATACATTGGGCGTACTATTATTTTACTAATCTACATCTAGATTAATTTAATCTCATACAGCTTCAACCGTAAAGTTCAAGATTATTCAGCTGATTATTATTAAATGAACGCACTCGTTCACACTGCTAAATGTATGTCGATCTGCTTTCTGATTTCGTCTTATTCAATTATAGGTTAATTTTTTGTTTTGTGTTTAACATATCAAGCATACAACTCAAACATTACAAATTATTTATTTATTTATTTTATTTATTTATACACATACATACAATTATGAGATATATTAAAATAAAACAACAATAATTATGTTATGTTTATTTTATCTTCTTTGATAGTAGTAGTATTTTATTCTCATTGAATTCTTTGATAAATTTGAGACCAGGAAATCGTCACGTCACTAAAATCACTCGATCACGTTAACTTGTCAAAGAAAGCAACAGCCTTTGTATAAAAACATATATAACAAAGCTGTTAATAAAATACACATGCATATCATTGTATACTTTCAGTATAAACATATCTATACTTATATCTAAAATCGATATTTTGAGTTTTTTTGCATTCTATTTCATGTTAGTACAAGGCCGACAATCGTAAAATTTTACTAAGGCTTATACATTTAAGAGTTTGTATTCGCTAAGCAAAAGCAATTATGGAAATATGTTTACTTGAAATGTAAAATATCTGCGAGTAAATTTAGTTTTGAAAAATATCCGCAACGCAGTTATAGCGTCGCGTCATAGATAATTTTTATTACCCATTAAGGTTTCCACACATTCATGCTTTAGTCAAGACATGCAAAGGACTTTCCGTTTCGATTGCTTCTTTTTGACAATTTTATTTTTGTGAAATCGTTAAAAATTTAATTTATGAACACGCTAGCTACTTTCTTTTCGGAATTCTGGGTTGAACACTTAATTATATCATTAATACATTCCCATACAAAAATTTTAGATACATAAATTGGTCTCTTTTGTATTAGGTACACAGTTAACGAGTGATTATTTTACCATTAAATCGGTATTTCATACCTTTGCATTGCTTAATACTTTCATCATAGAACCCATTAATTTTAATATTTTTCGAATCTGTATGTTATGTATTAGGTATTTGTATCTAACTTAGCGACATTATGTAATATATTGAACCCTGAATATATATTATAATATGAGCCAGAAATTGGTTTTGCTATCGTGATTATTTAAATATTGCCATGTGAAGTAATGATATATCGAAATGCATTGTTTTAATGTTGTTTCCATTGTCGATATATTTAATTTATTTAATGTTGCCGCTTATTGTATTTTTTATATATTTGTAATTGGAAAATAAATTAAAATTACATTGAATCGAATTATATTGTCGTTTCTGTGTTCTATAAATTTTTGAAAATACAATATAGTGATTATCTCAACTCAGCTATCAATGAAAAACTTGTGAAGTATAAATATTTTTACAAGGTGTTCTGAGCCTTCGTGTTGGAGTGTGAATTCATTGAAACTGTACTGTATCGATAACGGTCAACTCCCACATTCATCCTTATTTGAATAGCAAACGGTTCTAGACATGTTTATGCTTTGTATACTTACAAAGACATCCTGATGAACTCTTTATACACAAGACTACAAATATAGTAAGAATCTTAATAATCAGTATAAATGCCTAGAATAAAAATATCGTGGGAAAACTAAACCTCCTTTTTATTGTAATTAGTTTGACATATTATTATTGTAATACGCCGCTCCACAGCATCATAATTCGTTCTTACTATGTAACAAAAACCAAAAATTAATATACCTACCCTATATTTTGAATCACAGCAATAAAAATATTTCGCTCAAAACACTCAATTATATTTCAACTTGCTAAAAATTAGTAAATAATTTGTCCGTTGCAGATCCCTTTACATCCACTTCTGTTAATAGATGTGCTCGCTTGACATATTACCAATAATGACCGAGAGCCCTTATACATTTATTCTCCGTGAGCAGGACGGGCGGGCAATCGATCATATAATGGCTGTGATAATATCTGATAATCAGAATCACATGCTTGTATTCTCTTCAATAAATGAATGATTGAATGAGTGACGGACTGACGTAATTATTATTATTATTTATATTCCCATCCCTAATGCCTTTCAATTTAACCGTGACCTTCCATCTTTGAACGATGAATTAAGTCCGTTGTACTTGGATGTTCGAGCGTGTTTCATAATATGTAATAATAAACGCACGATTATTTTACATATCTCTCTGAAATACGGCGTAAAGTTTTTAAACATTTTGCATGAAACTCATATTTTCTTCAGAAACATTCTGAGTTACGATCTATTTGATTATTTTGCTGCAGTTAATAGACGTCTTTATTTCAAACTTTTCATTTATAGATATTAATAATTTCTGAAAATTGTGTATGGAGTATAAATAGGTAATTTATGTGATTTTCGTGAACGTGCGTAAAAATATATATTTATATTTGAAATTCTATGAACAATCTACGCATTCAAAAAGAACCATTTTGATAGGTACCTACCAATGATTGGTTAACCGATATTTCTATTAATTCATTTGAAACCTTTTTTGCGTACCTAAATCGACAAGACATCAAATACATATAAATCAAACATTCTTCTATGACTCGGTAGATAAGTTTTTTCAGTGTGGGTGTTAATAGAACATTACACTTTTTTAATGAAATTTTCACAGACATTTTTTATCTCGTTGACTGAGAATAAGATTCTTTTAGACCGAGCTCGTGAGGAATTTAAAATTTAGTGCTTCCACAGTGATAATTAAACCATAAACTACCGTTCCAACAATGTGACATTTTTGGAATTTCACAAAAGCACACATAAATTGAGTGCGAAGTCTCGGCCGTATGTTTTATTACAAAAAAAGCAAACAAACGCCTCGGCTGCTGAGAGATTTTGAGAAGGGAAATATTAGTATTAAAGATCTAAGGGAATAATGGGGTTGATGGAAAACGTCGCTAAAATTTTATTAAATTTCTCAAATACTATTAAGAAATTAATAACGTAATGTAATACTAGCGATTTTAGGTACACAATCAGATTTTTCAACGTTAGTCGTGTTTGAGGTGGGTGAATAATCAAAAGTCTTAATCAAATTATAGCAGAAGAGAAATAAGTTTACGAGACGAATCTGGAGTTGAAATAAATGAAAATATACCTCAGACACACTCACAGTGCGCAGTAAATGTATTTGTGTCGTGAAGATTGATGAAGTCGGCAGCAGGTAAATAGAACCCGGGATATATTGATTGAAAGTCGGAGACATAACCATCAACCTATCGACTACCTCGAAGTTAAAAATAATGACACTTGTACATAATGAAATTTAATGTTTTGATCGCATGCTAAGTACCTACTACTCATGGGACATGTGAAGATTATCTATTTTCATATTATACCATGACATGAGAAGTTTAAAAACTTTACGAAGAAAGTGTTTTCGTAGCTAGATTATTGGGCTTTTCATAGTGGTTCTATGTTTTTTTTTTTACTTATATATTGAATTTATCATCTTTCTTTTCCAACTTTTCTCCTCGTGAATAGACATTTTTTCTTAGTAATATGCACAGAGGTAAGTGCTCTAAAACCTTAATTTATTTCAGCTTTCTTATTCTCACCCCTCACTGTACGATTTTAACTCCTCTCTAGTATCACGAGCACGAGTGATCTGTTCAACGTTTTCCAAAAAATATGGAGTAAAAAAGAAATTATTACATTTTAAAGATATAGAATTATGTAAAATTTATGCCTATCGTACAAACTGAGATATTAACAATGTTATGAAACTCTATAAGCAAGTTAGAATAATTTTACTTAATAAATCTAATGTTTTTGTGTAAACACTTTGAAAATTCATTATTAACAATTAAATATTTTTTATTTAAACACTGTATAGGTACTTTCCGAATTAAATTTATTCACATCAAACGTTTTCGCCAAGGCTTCTGCTCGGCATCATCAGGAAGACTCCATCATCAGGAGACAGAAGTCCTCCTGATGATGCCAAGCATAAGCTTTGGCGAAAGCGTTTGATGTGAATAAATTTAATTTGGAAAGTATGCAGTGTTTAAAATAAAAAAAAAATTCAATTATACGTTAATTTACCTTATTTGATTTGTACTTAGTGACAATGAGTTGACTAAAATTTTGTAAGTTTATTGAGTATTTTGTTAAGAATATGATGGATTATAAGATAAAAAATACTTATATAGGTACTAAACTATACCCTCATGCCCTATTTCAAATTGGTTAGTCAGAGATAACGGAACGCCTTATCTATCCCCACATACCTCTTTGGTATCTTCTACATTCATATAACTTCTCATACATGCACGTCGATTTCTCTTATTCAACACACGGCCGTCCTTGGCAATTTAACGGCGAACCACGTGATTAAGCTACTTGGTTTTCGGATGCCCGCGCTTTTTCATACACCATTTTTCAGATAGCATATGCATATAACTCATCAAATAAATAAATATGGCTGTCATTTATTTTGATGCTGACATTTGTACTAACTCATCCACTAACTGTTTTTTTTTTGTACTTTATTACATATTTAATCTTATTCTTTATTTTTATGTACATATTTTATCTTATTTTAATTTAATTTTTACACTTATATTTTATTTTACATATTTTATTTTTTGTTTTGCTTGTATGTTTGATTGTTTGATTTTTACTTGACAAGATAAATCGGTTATTATCCTGCCACAACACAGCCTTGCAGCTAGTGTGGTAGACAGATACTTGTGCATATTTTAATATTTTTTCATGTGTGTGATATGATTGTGAACAGTATTATTTCAATAAAGAAAGATTATTATTATTATTAGTCAGTAAGTAATTGAATTATAATATGAATATGCTTATTTGTTTTATCTAATATGTAGTTTTCAAAAGCGATTGGGCGTCTTTCTGTCTCCTAAATACACAATAATACTACACCGCGTATATGTTATTATGTCGTAAAGTTTATGTCATTGGGAATAGTCATTAGCGCGTGCCAAAATCCAGTCATTAAAAGACAGGTAGATACGTAGTGTTGTGTACTCCAAATTTAAAGTATCGATTAATACTTAACTAACTGAAAAGGTTTCACTGTACTATTAAAAATATTATGCTTTGTTTAAGGTTTATTTTAAAACAACGCAAAAATGTACAAGTGGACAATCCGTCGTTATGTATGACCAGTATAGGTTATAACAAGATTATAATATGTTCATAATATCGTACAAATTGGATTTGATTCCCGACTCGTTGCGCAAAGGTGACTGTTATGTATGCTCTATCATTCGTATTCGTACTTTAATAAGTCTTCAGTTTCACTTTGATACTTTCTTTGTCAAGATCAAGTTTTCTTTTGTTTTTTTGTTATCATTATTATTTGTTGTCAATTGTTTTTTTCTTGTCTCATTATATCGACATCCCTTGTTTTACAGTTGTAAGAAGTTTAAAAGTGATTTCCTCTCATTTCGATATAAATTGTTATTTGTGGCTTTCCAAAGTTTTGTATTCCTAACAACAAATAATTATATTAAGGAAAAGTTCTTTCGTAAGTTTCGGATGTTGCGAGGACAAATTTTATAAGCGGTTTATTATTATTATATTTCTTGAAGGACTACTTGTGGTGGAAACAATCGTTTTCAGATTTTGTTTGTTTGCGAGATTATTTTTCTACTTAGTAGTTCTCTTTGTTGTACTGTTTGTTTTGTAAGTAAACAACATCTTATTTATTTGTCAATGTTCATAAAGCCGTATCAAATCGACAGAAAGTCACCTTGAATATTGTGATTTTTTGGAGTTACTCTTTGTATGTTGTATTTGCTTGGTTACTATGTCAAATAGACATTGCGATAAACTTAGTTATTTATTCGTATTTTTAACTAAAATAGAGGACATTATTTTATAACATGTTGGGTTTCAGTAGATGTGAATTATAATATATTAAATCTTAGAGTGGAGTTTCGGCCAAAAAATAAATCTAAAAATCAACAACATCTTCAATAACTTACAATGTACCTATATATTAATTCGGTGATGAGGCTTGGGACACCCATTCTTAATGTCACAATTTTGTTACACTAATAAAGACCTGTTTGTTCATACACGTAGTTAATCAGCTGGCAACCCCACTTATGGAGAATGACATGATGCTATGTAAAGATAAATAAAAATATTAGGTAGAGAGTTTGAAATGCTTAGACCCTTTATGAGGAATATACTATTCAAATTAAATTTTATCCCACAACGAGGTCCAGCAACGTATAATACATCTTCAACTAAATAAGCCCATCCACTTTTATGTGGGACTCAATAACGTTTTATAGATTTTTCCCGGGAAACATATTTATCGAGACTTCAATAATCCCCTTTTGCTCTCGAAGTGTCGTGTTTGCACAACAAGCCTTTGTCCCACACTCCATTCAGTGTTCAGCCAAACCCTGCCGCTATAACTTAATATTATTAATCGTCACCCATAATGGAAATAATAATCTCCATACACTAATCCTTTTAATACGTTTCCTTGAATCCGTGGTATTAAGAGAGAGAGCGAGAGAGAGAATTGGAGCTTCATCTATACCATTTCTATTATTATTGTTAAAATATACTCTCAATATTCTCCCACTAACTCCCACGCAAATCCTATGAAAGATCGATTATTGCTGAAGCGTTTAATAGTTAAACGGATTTGAAGAAAAGAGTTGTAGTCTCATTAATAATATTATTATTATTACGGTATATGTACGGACACATTTTTTTTATATAAAAAACTCAAAGTTCTTTATTATTTTATGAAAATGTTTACATTACAGTAAAGAATTTATAGTGTCAGCTGTTCCTTTCATAAGATTTCTCTGATAGGTGTTGCTACTTGTAATTTTTCTCAAAAAATCTAATGCCTTTTTATAGTGGTTTTGTCGCTACTTTTTATGTCTTAATTCACTCATACACCGGAAGTTATCTTTAGAATCAACGATAAATAAGATATTACTTTTTTTAGTTTGTTCATCAGTAGAATTTGCCTTTAATAAATATATAAGTTAATTGTACCTACTTGATATTTTGATTTAGTTGTGAGGAATAACGTCTCTGCGATAAACTCACTCTCTGTGTATAGATTGTATTTAATTCAAATGTATTTTATGTGAAATCAAATAAAAATATAAAGAAATAAATAAATTTAAGAAATGACGAAATCGTGCAGCGAGCGTACCATTATTACCATTTAAATATTTCATTCGATGGTAAAAAAAAATAACGTGAAACCTTCAGTTAATTCCTGGAATCCATCTAAAAAAATATTTTTGTACTCCTATATAATGGATTCAATTCTATCCTATGACCACCACTTTATTACTGAGTTCGACCTTCTAAGAATTTAATCGAAATTGAGGACGATCAGAAAGATGTGAATTAGCTGCAAATGGCAACTGAGGCAGTTAAATCTTTCTCTCATTTTATCTATGGTTTGAGATTATCTGAAGAACATCTGTGACCATTCTTCACAATATTCGTTTAATGATGCTTTATATCCATACATATATTCAAGTATTATTGCCATTGTGGTACGGATGGATGGATAACAATTAATACAGGCTGAATTCCGATTTGCGGTTTAACAAATACATTTAATAATACGTTAGGATATCTCACTACATTATATAGGTACAGGCACATTGTTCTGATAAACATTAATTAACTCAGTTGCAAATTATATTGACATACCTACCACATATTATAGATATGTGAAATTAATTGAAATATGTTTATTCTCCTAAACCATGTGTAATATGAAATGTTTACAGATATTATCATGAATTAAGAACATCATATTAAGAGATTATATTATTAATTTAAACATTTCGACATAAGCAAGCTTGACTCATAGTCCCCAATATTGACATTACTTGATATTATTAACTGTTATGTGCAAAATAAATATTTCCCCCATAAAACTTGGTCGATTACGTAAATTCGCATTTTACCGTCCACAATATTTGATAATATTTTATTGATTGTTAAATTATTACGATGTGTCTAATGCCTTTTCATTATACACATAATAAAAACCCATGATATCATAGATGCGAGAAAATATTAGCCTACGTAAAAAACAAAATCAAATAACTCTACGACATTAATGCTACATCAACTGGCAAATTAATAGCATTTATAGCTATAGTATTACATGTCAACTTATTTGCAATTACCTAGTATCAATAGTGACACTTATGATTTAAGTGTTTCCAAATATTACTTGTTTAGAAATGTTACAGTTGACTATTTTTTCTATCACAAATGATAAGGGTTTGTCTTTGAGAAGTCCTATAACACTTGGAGATAATGTCACGTTAAGAACTTTCCAGAAAGGGTTGATTTATTTGGAATGTTAGCGAACTTCCAGTGTCTTACTTCTCAAGCGGTTATCAAATGAAGTGTAAAGTTATTTCAAGTTCACTTCCAATATCAATATTGTTTAATGTTCAGATATCAATTAAAATTCGCGATATTCATGTTATGTAAATGATTCAACAATGTAGAATTATTTAAACACCATGGATACATACAGAATAGTCTTCTTATGCTTACCCGGTATTTTGATGATCTAAATTGTGCTTTTATAATTTCGATGTATTTACGAATTTGTGAACGAAAAATGAATATTCAATTCACATAATTTACCCTCTAGCTTTCTGTCATTTGTGTAAAATAAATTATATTTTATGTTGTGTAATATTGATAAAAGAATTCTAGGGCATGAGGTTCTTCACATTTAAATAAATATATGATCCCTATGAACGAATATGCACCGATGGGGTTTATCCTCTAGTCCTCAGTGTGAATGCGGCTCACAATGCCAGATAATGAACCAATTTGTGGAGTGTCGTCTATATGGCTTTAGTGTGTGGTTGGTGGAACCTACTTGAGTTGACCATCGATGCAGACAACTGGCTGAGAAATTTTCTATCGTGTCTCTAGGAAAAAAATTATAGGAGAATCCATAATAGGTATCTTTTGAGCATGTGAAAAATGATTTTATCATACATTATTTATTATGTTTTTATGAATAACGTCGTTTGAATGAAAATTCTTTTCCGATAAACTGATAATAAACGAGTTCCCGTCGTGGTCAGCTGTAAAGCAGAAATATAACCACATATTATACACTCTTGTATTTTCGATAATAAAGTTATGATAATAAAAATATATGCTTTCTTTTTATCCCTTTAAATATTATTATTATATTAACGGTTTATTCTGTACACCAACCTTAAACCATCAATAACTGAGATCGAGCATGTCCGAACCGTTTTGTTATTATTGTTATTTCAGCTCCCGTATGTGTTTTGGTGATCCTTTTTGACAGTATGACAGAAACAGACGCTTCAAAGTACTATATAAATTATAAATCATAGTTATTCTGAACCCTTCCCGGAACACATTATACCTTCCTTGTTAGCCTATTGTTGACATACGTAACAAAATTTCAGGATCATACAGTACTGCGGAAGTGACAGTGTACAGTAGTATAATATTATAGTACAATCTCATTAGAAGGCCATATCAATGTAGGTACGTCAAACTCATTTCCTTATATTAATTGAATTTCTTACGTCTGATACGAATTGGATAATCCTTTTTGATTCGGAAGATCAATGACACTCTTGAAACCTTAATTATAATAATAGACACATGGGTGAACCACAGATATCCCACTTCTAGGAAATTTTCTAATAGGATAACCATTATGTATGTGACTTTAATTACATTTAATTACTATAATCTTGGAACAAATACTGACGTAAGGTTGTATTAAATGAATATAATATTATTATTTATCTTTGTGGATTCTCTTTAAAATTTTATGATATAAATGATTTTTCGCTCTCTTATAATTTTAATAGGGAGGGAAGAAAGAAGTGATGAAATGAATAATATATAAAGTGTTGACGTTATTATGTGATTGCTCCGAGCGACAGTCTTTTTGCACATAAATGGCGAATAGAAATTATCAAATGTGACAGTGAAAATATAGAAAACCTGATCTCCATAATTGTCTTACATGCGTCGCATTGAAGCCTGAGAGTAAATGTTGTATCACAAAGTATTCACTATGGATGCAAAAAGATAAGACACTAACTTGTTTAATATGTTAGAAATATTGTAAAAATTAACCTTAGAAGTTCTATTTCACATTAAATTTATGAGTTTTCACATGAATCAAATATCTATAATGTAGATCGTTATTCGTTTCTCTAACCTTTTATTTAGAAGTCCTAAATGCTATCAACAGGTTACTGACCGTCCCATAACCTGTACAAATATATCCTATCAATTCGATTTAATAACTACTTTAAAAGTTACGAGTAATAACTGCTTAAACTACTTTACGAGTAATAACTACTTTAACTAAGTGACGAGTGCCTAGGCTATTGACGCATGAAATTGTACTTTCAAAAATAATCTTCAAATACTTTTCAATATTGTACTTAAGTCCGTTATCTTACAACAGTAATTTCTTACAGAATTTTGTTGAAAACGTACGTCCTTCTACTTAGTATTTTGTTTTATCGCAGTCAATTAATCGGTTTGCGTTTGTATAAACTTTGTTCTCCAAATTATACAAACGAAAACACGGAATACGTAGATAATAGAATTATTATACAACACCCTACACCTATTTGAATCAGGGAATTTCTTATAATTAGATTAGAGTAAAAGGTTATATTGTGATTGTATTGTTCTTTTTTTCGCTATTTTGTTGACCTTTAATTTAAATTGTTGTGTCTTAATTCATTATACTTACGTTACATAATGTGAATTTTTCTACGTGTAAAAGGCTAGCGCCGTGAACTGTTAAAAAAAGAAGTAAAAAGACGTTTAGTACCTATAAAATTTCAAATATCTTTTCCGAGTCATATTTAGTAAGAAAAAAAATACAATTTTTTATTTGTTACCGTTTTGTTAAAAAAAAAATCCATCTGTAAATTGTATTCCTCTGGCTATTCCTTGTGGGAAATGCTTTGGTGTTATAGTGGCATAGGTAGAGAGAAAAAAGGGTATCATACAATTTTATTCTCCATTCGAATTTTTTCCACTTGCGCAAATTAATTTAATTAAATGTTTAATTCATTTCTTTTTAATTTATTAATGGAACCCCATTTGGTGAATCACATCAGCATGAATACAATATTTGTTGAATACAGTGTAACATTATATTTTGTCATAAGGTATATTATATGTTTTATAAACATTCTCCTGTGTGTCGAGTGATACTAGAAACGTTTTGATGGGTCTCTTTGATCAATCTAAAACATTTTTACTTGAATTATTCATCTCTACATACCGCCTACGCGTCGGCAGAAAAGACCTGTCGACTAATGTATACCTAACATCAGCTCCTTTTATAGATCCGATTCATTGAACGATGCTTCAACTCAATGTGCTTTGATTTGTTAACACGCGTATTATATTCCTTTTATTCATTCATTCATTCATTTTTATTTCTCTAACAAATACTTGTAAAGATAAAAATCTGTTAGTATACATTTTTTTTGTTTTTTTAAAAAAAAAAAGATATATCTGGGTTTTGTTATAAACCCAAATACAACCTTATACACCTTTCACAGTAAGCTACTAAAAGCTTGTGTCGTGAAAGGGAAATTTGAGTTCCATATACTTTCGAATGGATTGAAAGATTACGTTAGAATTTCTGAAGCTTTGCCATCGAGCTAATGCGTTGATAAATATACCTATCTCCTATATAATATAATAATTACGTTAAAATAACAACTTAAATAAAATTTATTATATAGTAAACTAAATTTACAGTTTTTTGGAATTAAGAAAGTGTTTAAATTATCAATTATTGCCGTTATCGACAAATTTTGATGTCTAGAAATTTTCAATAATATATTTTCCCAGAGGTTTGTACATAACCTAATATGTAAGTTAAATTGAGCTGTCAATTATTAACTTTGAATAAATTTCAATGTAGGTTTTGGTTGCGAAATTACCGTGAATAATTGATGTACTGTTAATGTTATTCTATCGAAAAGCAAACGTTAAACTTTCTCATTTCCCTGGATGTTGTTAGTCTAATTATAGTTTTCACTAAAATTATTCGACTTTTTAACCCCTAATTAAAGTCTATGTTCTAATTAAATGTAGCATTTCGATATAACCAATTATTATATTTCATTATTTGATGATTTCGTATATTCTAATTTAGAAATAGAATAAATAAATACCTCTAAACCACTTATATGAAAACAGCTTGAAAATATGGAAAAATAATTAATATTATCCCTAAAAATGTGCTCAACTTATTAGCTTATTTCACATAATATTCATTCATCCCAAAAAAACATCTTTGGGTTATGTTAAGCGTTTATTGTTGTTATCCCAAATTTTACATATTATTATTTTGAATAGTGGGTACTACATAGATCCTTTTTACACATTACCGTACTAGTACCTACAGAAATTACCTTTATTTATATATAAAAAGGACGATCTGTTATACAATAATGTCCCTAAAGTGTAGAAAGTTTTACATTTCAATATATCCAAACGATTACAATTTCATGTTACTGACTGTTACATAAATATGTTATTGTGTGTTTTTAATATTAATTTGAAATATTCAATTGTGTTACGCAATTCCCCTCGATTTTAAATGACAGGTTCAATTAATGTCTGTATTTTAAGCATATAATAAATTTATAATTTGTTATAAACACTGCCTTTGAACCTGGATTCGCTGACGAAGTGATCAAGTAATTGACATTTCAATATAATTAAATTTTGATAATTACAGAACGAGATGTTCACTCTCTTCGCTATTGGTATTTCAAATTATTGTGTTTCGTTGAGTGAGAATTATGTAGTAACTCTGCATGATTGAAATAATAGTCAAGTACCAACCCGATATTTTTTGATTTTTAATTGTGTTTTATTATTATTTTTAATTTTGCATAATACGATTGTCATTTATTGAATGGACAGCGATGATTTCCATACTTATTGTTTGACAAATTTATCCTTAAAGGACGTACTTACTTAAACTATATAATTAAATATGTTTATGAACGGACTCAAATACATATAAGATTTTACTATGATGAATATAATTTATTCTTATGTATGTTGTAAAAAAAACATTGATATAACTGCGGAATGTTTCAAATTTATTCACATGTAAGTACTCTTTGTTAGACTTTACGTTCTTAAAGATGCTTAACTCATTATTAGTATGTATTACCTATCATTAGATGCTAATGTTATGTAACAATGTAGTGATGGTAATTGTATACACGTGATAACTACAGTTTGTTTACACATATGGACACAAGTGCAAGTGACAATTTCTAATTACAAGTCCTAAGTCCGTGGAAGTTGGGCACAGTGACCAGTATAGCTTTTTTAAGCTTTTTGGTTTCAGTGTATAAATATAATTATTTTGTTTGATCAGTATATTCAGCTACGATTTAAGCTTTTTTGTTTCAGTGTATAAATATTTTTTTTTTCAGTCACCATAAAAACCAAAATGCATTAATGCTAACGCTCCAGTACCTATGTTTGTACTGTCTATGATTATATCTGTTAAAACGCCATTTTTCACTTTCAATAACTTTGAAATATAGTTTCTAGTTGTCTATTTTATTATTATGTGTATTATAGAATTTAATTCATGTAAATCTAATAATATAACACCAAAGCTGTGTAAAGCGAAATAAAATAGGGATAAAGTACAAATTTAGGTACTGCGAATGCTTTAGCACCAAGTCTTGGTTTTATTTTAAATGGAGTTATTCATTAATTCTAAGATTAGATAGATTTAATAATTAGAATAGATTTTTAATAAAGCTAGTCAGGTGTTATAATATTTTTTTTTAAATATACCTATTATGTCGTAAGAAATTAAAATTTCGTTTATTCCGTCAAGTCCATTTGTTTACTTGTTCTAATCCTCACGGTGTAAACTTCCTTTTTCAAATTGTCCTGTGTCTGGGTGTTACATGTATAATTATGTGTTCAGTGCATCGTATATATGTGTATCGTCGTGTTAGTACCCATAATACAAGATTCATATCTTAGTTTCGCTAGCTCGGTCTGTGTGAATTGTTTAAACATGTTAACTTCCAAAAATTCCATTTAATTTTTTACTTATACGAAATACAGTATTTGGATTACTCTAAATACTCGAATACCATCGGTTTTACATTTTTCTGTCCACCTTCTCGTGCATGGGACAGAACCAACCAACGGCCGTGCTTTGATATAATTATTATCAACATCACATTTCATTTCATTTTCTCTCTCGCTGTTCTCTTTGTTCCGTAAAGGGACCCTTTTCATTTAAACTTTCTTCTCTTGTTAGTGTTTGATTTCATCTATAATAGGTATATAGTTGGTATTAACATTGTATAGAGATATTCCTCTTACAAACCTGAATGTACCTATCTTCTACGTAAATTATGAATCTTTTGATGCTGCTTTTAGTCTAATTAATCAATTATTATTCACTGTGTCGGTGTTTAGGTAGTAGAATTCCATATAGAAATAAATAAAACAAGCGTTTTATTCTACTACTGTTTTATTCGGTGAGAGAGACGTCTTTCGTCTTATAAGGAGATTGTCAACAATAGTAGAATAAAACGCTTGTTTTATTTATTTCGTTAATCAGTATCTATTTTTATAATCATATTACGACTTGCTCTGCGAGAAAAAACGTTTATTGGTCCGATACCAAATCTAATTATAATTACAACATTGCAAAAACTTTTATATTGAAATGTATGTTGCCTTTATAGTTATAGTTTTATTCAGCAACACACTTTCTTTTAAGTACATTTCTATTCAAAATATAAAATTAGTAAATTTATTAATGTATTACTCTATTGTATTTTAGTTCCACTAAATAATATAATAATTTGTCTTGCAATAATATTTTGTTTACAATTTATCCTATTCTTCTTAAGGTCATCCACTCGTTTGCGAGTGATTTAGGTTGTTTACAATTTAATACAGTGGGTGAGTTTATCATAACGTGTTCAAACTGAATAAATATGTTATACCTTACAATGAACATACATAGCTACGTGGAAAAATAGATTCAGTAGACCATAAATCAACAAATGATGTTACCTCTTTACCCGCCTCCTACACAACTGTTAAAAACATTAAATATGATATTTACGAAACGCTTCAAAATCACTGCATCGCTGATAGTTTGTTGAAAGCAGATGTTTTCTAAGTATCTTCTTGTCTCTGTGAAATATTTCTCTGGAATCTTTGTTAGGTAAGATAATTACCTATTCCAATGATGCTTTGCTGCCTTAAAGCTGTTACGTACTGAGAACTCCCCAAACTTATAATTTGTTATAATGTTTCTCAGTATGTGTATCATCAAAACTACAAAGTGGTGTATTTGCTTTAGGGTTGTTTTAATGTAACATAATTAATTAAATTAATTAATTACTTTATACAAACATTATCTGCACAGTATTTACCCACGTTAAAGCATTTGGTCCGTTGTTAAATACACAAAATAAAACTAAATTACTCGACAAGGCAAATAATTTTACTAGTGATGTGGGTACATATTTAAAATACTTTGCTTTTTAATTTGAATTGAGATTTTCATTTGATGTGATTGTTTGGTTTACTTGATGAAATAATTGGATCAGTGGTTTCAAATGTTATATTGAAGGTGAGGCTGTAAATATTATTTTCAAAGACATTATAAAGTCATACATCAGTGAAAATTCAGGCTGAAAGTTAGTTTAGTCGTTCGTATGATTTTAGGTACCAAGAACTTCTTAGTATTTAAGCACCCCAATGATTTGAAATTTAATTGCTATAAATATGCCTACCTGTTGAAATAAATCAAAACGGTAGGTGGTCTGAATTAAAATCGGGATATTTTGTGTTTGAATCTTGCTGTCAACCTTAACATCCTATTCGGGTTTAGGAATGTATCCAGTTTTTTTTTGTATTAAATTGGAATCAAAGCGTGATCATATTATCATATTTTATATTAGTTCGGTAACAGAATACGTTAAACAGAAACAATTGACATTCATAATATCGTTTCTGACTATCCTACGAGGAAATAGACGTGATTAAGGAAAACCCACTCACTTTGATCATTGTTTATGTTGGAATTACAAATATGCTAATCATAATATTGCATCTGTATTGCTTGTTGTTTGATATAAAATGAATTTGTGATTATGTTCTAATAATTAAGTTATTACTATTTATTTACTTTTGGATATCAGATACGTGAGAAATAGAATATCGTGATTCTTCAGAAATTAATAGTCTGTGCAATCCTCCGACGTGCTCGTGTATGTAGGCTGTGTGTAGGCTGCAACGGGCAGCTTTCACAAATACAATACAATGTATATATTATGTATGTCGGATTGTTTATTCGGCGTCGTTTAATGGGCCACTTGAAGATTTTTTTTTATTACATAAAATTGTAAATTAGTATGAAAGAAACACAACCACAATTTATTGTAATTTTTCTTGAACTATTTTCTTAGATATTAGCTTTTAAAAATTGGATTTTCTCGGAATGATCAAAAACGATATGGCGGCGCTGTGACGTCACGGAGTCCCATGTGTGTACGAGATTATAATCTGTGGTGCGAAAGTTACTATGATTCACGGGACTCCGTGACGTCATCAGCTGTCAAAAACCATTTAGAGTGTTTTGCCAAACGTCAAAAATTTTGGGTTTTATTTTTGGAAATTCTCCGTAATTTAGATATTTAAAAAAAATTAACTGACATTTTGTGTTTTCCGACCTCAAATTTACTTAATTCGATCATTTTTATTAAAATCCCCCACGACTGCAAGTGGCCCATTGAGCATCCATCTCAAAGGCGTGGGAAACCGTTGCAAGAGCGATGTCTTCAACTTGCTCCTGAACGTTATTATTGATAGGTTTTTACAGAGGTCAGAAAGTGAAACGGGTGCCATATTATTCAAAACCTTGTAGACTATAAGATACAATTTGTATTGGACCCTTTCAGGAGTTGAAACTTTTCCAGTAAAGGTGTGATGTGACAACCCTTATACTCGCGAAAAATAAGTCTTGCAGTGCCATTAAATGCTATTTGTTGGCAGTTTAGTTGGCTAACAATTAATTGATTTTATATTTGTCATAATCAAATTTATTTCTTATTATTATCGTATTAGCTACCGTGGACTATTGAAGATTTTACGAAGAATCCAATAGTTGGATTTAATTGCTACGGATTCGTGGGATACATAATCATAAATATGAAGAAACCATCTATCATTTTCTCACTGCCAACTTGTGGAGTCATTAAAATCTGATCGTGTTTCCGCTGATAAAAGGAGTGAATAATTAAATCACCTCCAAAATATTTTTTATGTGACGATATCAAACAACTATAAACTGTCGAACTATACTTGAAAGAACTCGAGTAGAAATTGTACAAACTAATATCACCATTGCTATTAATATCGGTGGTTTGTTTTCTTTCTGTGTTCCAATAAAATGTTATATTTATATATTTATATTTATATTTATATTTATATTTATCACTTGTATACGGCGTGAGCCTTTTACATGTTAAACATATAACAAAGCAGAAAAAAACAATTTGACAGACAACAATAAAAACTGATAAAAAATGAATTGGTACAAATTTATAGAAATAAAAATTTAAATAAAATATTTACATTACGTTATAGTAGAATTGATGAACATTGAGCAACAGCGATTTCTTTGTTGCAGTGGTCTCCAGCCTTTTTTCTCACCGCGGTAAAACGATCAATTTTGGATCATTTTACCGCGGTTTGTTGAGGAAAAGACATTGATTGTTTTACCTTTGAGGTCTATTTTATGTCTCAAGATTCCCAGAATTGATGATTTCCCTTTCACTCAAAATTTCTATTCCCCCGTCGCCAGATTTTCGAAAAGGTATAGGAATTTGACATATTTCATGATCTCCTCTGTTTTGCTGAAGAATATTTCACAAATTTGCTCTATTACGGCCGGTTTCATAAAAAAATAGAAGTCTGTTTAGAAAAAAAGGTGTAACTCATGGTAGCTTACATAATTTTGACAGATTTTTTTTCGCAAAAATTAACAGACTTGTGGAATCGGCAGTTATATTTAAATATTGAAAAAAGGACTGACATTCATGTTCTTTCCGCGACTCGGTACCAGTTCACGGACCGAGGGTTGGAGACCACTATTCTAAATATTTTGCTATGTGTGTTTCCAAGGTATCAAATTTGTAGCATCTGACAATCTAATTTTAGTTCGGTTAAATTGAATCTCTGGTTTGCAATCAAACCATAATTATTACACTTGTATACACATACGAGAACATGGTAGCTGTTAGAGTGCAAGATGCATTAGCATGTAGAGTAGATATTTACATTACGTTACTACAAACATAGCTAGGTTATCATAAAATATCAATGTTATGTAGGCATATTCAAATTTGCTTTTAAAATTTCATTTATACAATTTATGTAGGTATTTGTCTCGTACTGAAGTCGTCAAGGAATTACCCGAATATTTACATTTGGTATTAGTGTTTTTTTTCTTACATATAAATTTAAAAGAACCATTCAGATCTTTATAAAAGCCTTTTTCAGAAATAGTTACTGGTCCTTTTTTCAGAATATGATTCTATAAAGTTTATTTTTTCACTTCGCATCCAAAATAAGTAATAAACATTTCTTTTCTAAATTTTTTTTTTATTTTGAATAGTTTTTATTTTTTATCATATTCTCTTATTCATAATAATATCAATATTGATATAAAATATGAAACTAATTTGTAAAAACATTTCGACTTTTCTCAAATGAGTAACATAAGCGTCGTATTTGATTTCCCTCAATTAATTTTTATGCTGTTTCCCCAAATGAGCAATGCATATTTACCCCCTGCGATATATAATTTCATATAACAATATGCCTGTACAACAAAATGGCTAACATTACCTTTCAGCGTCATTATAAATCAACTTAATTAACTGCCTCAATGGACAATGGATCATTTAAGAACTTTTATAATTTTATTGTCTACCGATTATTTTTATAACTATTCATTCAAATTTTCCCCATACCTTGGAACAAATTATTCGAGAGAACAATAATGTATAATTGATTACCTTCAGATTCGGCAATTATTACAATTGGTTAAGTATACTTATACAAGAATACAATCAAATTCCTCGATAACTTTTCCCACCTTTATACCATTGTTTCGTTCCGTAAGTCATTAAAGTTTGTCGTCTTGTAGTTTGTTTAGTGTCAATTTAGCTTTTATTTTCGAATTTCAATGTGTTTCTCGTTTTATTATTTTATTGAAACGGTCATTGTTGGTCTGTTAAGTAAATTTTTTGGTGTCGCAAAGTCAAATACTTTACATAAACCTGTGAAATACTGTGAGCTATAACATTTTCTGTTGTTAATCGCAATCGTCGGTAACTAGTGAGTGCATTGCATAGTGAACACTGAGCAACATGTACATAACTTGTTAAACCTTCATGGGAAATTCTTATAATGGGCAAAACGAACTAAATAATAAAACATTGTGTTTTCATTTTACACGATTTATGAGTTTAGTAGTACGATCTTAGTCGTAAATAGTTTGCATTACATTTTATGAGATAATTGTTTTATACTTTATACAAAACGTTTTCAATGGTGCCAAGTGTTAAATTTATTTATTTATCAATTTTGCAGCGTGTTGAAAATTCATAATAAATAACCTGTAAGTGAAACGTTTTATATTTGAACTACTTTCAGATTGTTACAGATTCATAACGTTTCGCTTTTACCTTGTTTTAATAATTTATTTTGTGAATACCTTTAACGTATCCAACTCCAAGTCTTTTATGCGTTATTTAAAGCTTTTATCTCCATCGTAAAGTCGTTATCGACGTCTGATTTATGTATTATCAATTCGTTTCTTCGCTTCAAGATATGAATCTTTAATGTTTTATATATTTTATGATAGGGTCTTAGATGTGATTGTCTTTCAAGAATTTATTGAATTAATTTTATACCATTTCGTTTATTTTTCTGACTATTGCGGTGATTCATAAAACGCCTTTACACGCAGGAGACGCCTGATGATTATATATTTCCTAAAAATATCGCTATCAGGTCATCTAATTCATGAAAACGAACCAAGAAATTTCGACTATATTTTTACACTATTCACAGACCATGTTTTTACTTATTTGGACAATGAAAATGCAAATTAAAATAAAATCACTAACCTGATAAAAACTATGAACTGTTTGTGTTTATTTTAATAATTAACTAAATGTTAAATTCGGAGTGAGTAAATGCTTCACTAACATTATAACAAATATTGTACTGAAAATTCAGACAAACTTAGCTTTCTGTTTGCTTTCAAAACTGTTGCTGAATTGAATGCTGAATAATTTATTATCCATTTAAAGCTACCCCTGAGTGATTAATTTGTAATTGTATTAATTTGAGAGAAATTAAATCGGCTAGCTTTTATTAAAACCATTTTCAAATAAATACATAGTTTACGTCTGCCTACAAATACTCTTAACAAAATATTATTTTCAATCATATTATTATCATCAATATTAGCTGTACCTTTCACATTATGCATGTAGTTATAATATTATTAATTTCAAATGTGGAGATTTTTTACATTCTTAAAGAACGAAAAAAGGTTCTACAAATTCTTATGAAAATTTGTATGAATATTCTGTTTTACTGAGAATCTTCATTTTTACAAGAGGTTATCAAAGTCTGTTATGATATTTCAAATAAAAACTTCGACATTCAGAAAGACTTTTAAACAAATTTATTTTTATTTTTTCTAAAGTATTATTATTCAATATTTTAGAGTATTTTGTGATTAAACTCCGACTTATAATATTTTGTGAGTTAACAGAAATGTATTTATTATTCACATTTATGCTTTCAATTTGAATAACTTTTTTAAGGTGAACTCTTTGCTTAGTGGGACTTGTTAATTATAAAACTTTTAATGATCCTGTTGGAAACGTGTTATTTCGTAATAATTGTTATTTGATTTTGCTTCTAACTTTTTACTTTACCTCGATATTATGGTAACAGACAGTCTTGCTTTATAAGCATGATCTCTTTAGTTTCATATTAGTAGTTCAGCTTCAGATAATTACGGAACTTTACGGAATATTTAAAGCGTTCGTTTATACTTTATACCAATTAGTTAATATAACATGTATAGACAATTCACATAGATCGAGCTAGTCCCAAATTAATATATGACTCTTGTATTATGGATACTAACGCGACAATACACATATATACCTACGTTGCACTTAACATATATACATTTAACACCCAAACCCAGGACGATTTGAAAAAGGTCATTCTTTACTTTGTTCTGGTGGAGAACCGAACCCGGGACCTTGTGACTCAAAGCCAAGATTGTTACCTCCGCACCTTACCGACCGCCGCAGTTTGTTAAATACATTTTGTAAATACAAATACATAAAATTTTGTGTTTGAAAAAGCTCTTACATAATTATGTTTCAAATTTCATGTTATTGGCTCTTTTCAATATTAATGTATATTTTTTTTTTCATTATTATTTTACTTATTTTTTGATAGGTGCATCTTTGTTTCTATTATCTAAGTATGATTTAACATGGTATTATTCAAGATGAAGAAACGGAAATATCATTATTTTGTGTTCTATTATTAATTAATCGGTTACGGCAATCCACCCTATTCGAGTGATTTGTGCTATTTTGGTGTTCAAATAAGTGACATTTATTTATTTTATTATTCAATTCAAACTAACCACATTTGATTATCATTAGTTTTTAGAATTGTGTATTACATTTGCATTATATACATATTATTTACGTAGTATTACGTTTTTTTAAGGCTATAAAGCCGTTTATTAGAACATAATAAAAAAATAAACGATATTGGGTCCATATACCTACTAACCTACGTAAAGAATACGAAGTCCAATGGATTATTCTGTTTTCGCATACAAGGTTTAGTAATATTCATTGTGCCGGTGTTTAGGTAGTAGAATCCCACAGCGAAATGAAAACAAAGAATGTTTAATTCTACTATTCGATTTGTTTACGAGAGAGACGTCTTTGGTCTTGTTCATTTTCGATGTTAGGACATTGACAAAACAAATTGACAATGTCCTAACAAGACGAAAGATGTCTCTCTCGCAAATAAATGAATAGTAGAATAGATCACTCCAGACTTTTTCCTCTCCACCTGCATGCTTGATAAATAGTTATAAAATTCTTAAGACTCCTACTGAATGTCGAAAACAATATTAACTACCCAGTATTGTTGCACTGTTTTTAATCCAGCAGATACGTAATGGTTATTACTACTTCTGACCATTTTGTGATTCAACATGATTCATTGTCCTCATCATAAAACAATGATATTATTATGTATTACTCTCATTATGTTCATCTACTTACTTAGAATTAGAATTGTACGTGAGATGGACTTTCTTATGGAATAGTTACGTGTCAGAGTAGGACAAAATACTGTGAAAGCTTTTAAAGTAATCCTATTACGTGCCTCTATCTATATTACACCTAGTTGCTCGTGTTCCTTAGCATGATTGTTTTCACCGTGTGATGAGACGAGACATTCCTGAGAAATGTAATTTACTATGTGGAGATTATTACTTTGATGGTAGCGCTGGCTTTAATGTAATGAGTATCTAGTATATATTATATTGTACTACATAGGTATAGATATAAAATGTGAATTATGATTTTGTTTTATTACAAGTCGTGATTTCCTGCAACACTAAATAATTTGTACTGCTATTATTGATAATCAAATAGCAAAACAATCAATCTTTGTATAAAGTTTTAGTTTTGAAGAATCATTATGACTTACACACCTTGTATATTTATTTCATAATACCTTTTTGTTATAATCATCTG
This sequence comes from Athripsodes cinereus, assembly GCA_947579605.1. Classification (NCBI taxonomy): domain Eukaryota; kingdom Metazoa; phylum Arthropoda; class Insecta; order Trichoptera; family Leptoceridae; genus Athripsodes; species Athripsodes cinereus. Next base: position 6,552,466 of record OX388311.1, read on the forward strand.
TATCTTGTCGTTTTAATGCCGGTATAAGTAGGTACGTAGAAAGTATTATAAAAATATTAATTATAAATATTTCTTAAAGACAAAATAACAAATAAAAACACGGGAATTCCTGGAAAAATGGTACCAAAAGTATAATACTCCCTACTGTCAGAAATTCAGAATATAGTAATTTTATTCCACGAATTTTCTCGTCTCTCAAGAATTTCCATGAAATATTCTTTTTCTCTCATTTTCTTCTACTACTACTACTACTACTACTATACCATCACGGCATATCCCACAAGTGGGGTAGCCAGCAGATCAGCTGCATGTAAGAAACACGCAAACTGTCCTCTTCGTGCCAATATAAAATCAAGACATTCAGGATGGGTGGCAAGCCTCATCGCTGAATTTAAGAAGTAAAATGTCTTTTTTCGAACACCTGCCTTTTACAGGACACTCGAAAACTTACGCAGAAGAGTGGGAGACCAATTCTTTACCGGGTGCTCCACGGGATATTTTTTATTTTTTCTAACGTTTTATTTTTTTCTCAACCCAACGTCATTATTCACCACTGCCGTTTTAAGCAAATATAACAGAATAAAAAAACATCTCGATCATCTGACGGACACGTATAGTTTTTTGCTTTGCTCTTCGTGCATGACCTATGGAACTTAGTTTTTTTTTTATCATAATATGAAGATTAATTTTTTCCTCTACGATGTTTTGTTGTCTATGAAAAAGCGGTACTCATGCACTCACACTATTATCCACTATAGTTCACAGTACTAACCTACCTAGAAAATGTGCAAACGGACTGTATTATATACCAACGAGTTCAATAATTAAATTCCACTTCTGTTTGTGATTTGTGTATTTTGCTTTTCGTGACATGAACGTTATTCTCTATGAAGCTTCTAAATGTTCCTAAGAAGCCCGTTCACGATGACTGTCGTAGTTATATAGTGTCGTAGTATAAAATGATTTTGTATTGATAGTGAATCCTCATCTATTAGAATAAACTCCTAGTATGCTCTTATCTTAAGTATTCTGTTTTATTTTTAAGAATGTAACTTCGAACATTGTCGAACGAAATTTATGTTTAAATGTTAAATTTTGTTCGACGGTAATCGATATAGGGTTTTTTAGTTTTTGATAGATTCTATCAAATATGTCATATCGGATTGTTGAAAAAGGATTAATCATGATGATGTGGGTTATATTGTTAGAAAAACTAGTGCTACTTTGGCGCTACACAACATGGTACCTACATTTTTTCCGTAGAGCACCTGGCGTAGAATATGTCTGTTCAAGAAGCTGTTTGAAAAAATAAAGATATTTTATATCTTAAATTCAGCGATGAGGTTTGCCACCCATTTTAAATGTTTAATTTTTTTGTTGGCACGGAGGATACATCTTTGATATTTATTACGTGCAGCTGAACACTTGTTGTATATGACGTGATGGTTCAGTAGCATCGCTACACAGTTTTTTGCATTCATTTTCTTCACTAATTAGCATTCGAGTAACCTTTGAAAGACACTCGTTTATTTTTCCTACGCATCTTGAAATTAATTAAAAGCTATCTTCATGAAGTACATTTCAATTAATAATAATATATGACATCGTTCGTGCACAACGATTGATGACAATATATTCCAAAAACACAGATATTCATGTCGTGTGAGACGGTGTAAGAGCAGCTGTTTGAAGTAAAATGAGTATGTCAACGTGTCAGTTACTGTAGGACGAACTCTCGCGTATATATGTCACATACCCATGATATTTTGGTATACAATTTTATAAAATACGTTTTCATTATTTTGTTTGGTACTGGGAAAATGTAATTTATTTCATAATGTGATTATTTTCGATTTATTATTTTTTATGGTAAAAATAATTGTAAAAAAAAAAAAATTTGATTTGAATATAGTTTGTGTATTATTGAAAGAGTTTTTCAGTTGTCAATCAAATGGTTTTCAAAAGAATATTTTATAATGTTTTCATAAAACATGCGTGTTTTATTTAAAAAAAAAATCTTTTCATAAATATCTCGTGTGATTGTTGTGGTATCTTATGTATTCTGCATACATAGATATGATTGTAGAATAAACAATTTTTTTAGATGTTACTTTTTGTATCATTTATAATTTAATTATCCTCAATACACGGAGTGGGTGAATATTTATTTTAATGAAAGGTGGAGCTATAATGGGTTTATCATGAATTCTTATCTATTGTGGAAACAAATATTTGCTGAAATTTTATATAAAAAAAAAACGTTATTTAATTCAACAGAGACAGCTTTCACGACGTTCGTACAATACTCTCCAATCTCGATCTTTTTTAATTTATTCAAAACAATGCCAACGCAGAGATTAGTTCAAAAACCTTATTTAACCAAGCAAATAAAATGCTCCCTTTTTTTGTTTTTATTTCTTTGGATACAATATTTAAAGTATACGACCGATTACGTTGTTTAACCGCGCACTTGTAACGGTTTTTGTTAATTAAAACAGTGATTTTATTAATTTAATTTTTTTTCAGAAAGGATGTTGGCTGTAATAAAGAAAATTGTTTGAATTACAAATAGTTCTCGAAATAACTATGAATGAAAAGGTTTCTTTGTAAAACGAAACTGAATTTTAATCGTATTAATGTTTGTTCTGAAATGCTTAAGGATCATTGATTATTTATCACTGCTCCGTAGTTTTAAGAGTCAAATCTTTTAGATAATTCAATAAACTCAAGAAATGAGTTCGTCGGTAGCCTGGAGGTAGAGTCTCGGCCTCGTGAACAAGTGGTCCGTGGTTCGATACCAGGTGCCGGCAAACTCCCCTTTTACGACACAAGCTTTTAGTAGCTTATTGTGAAAGGTGTATAAGGTTGTATTTGGGTTTATGACAAAAACCCAGGTATATCTTTTTTTAAATAGTTCTTATATTTTTTATACAATGAGAAACAACACTCATTTATAATTCAGTTTTACATTCATTTTACATTATGTATTATCTTTATAGTCTAATATCGTGTCTAAGTTAATATACCTAAATTATTCCTAGATTGACCAGAATAAGTTGTCCTTTTGTACTGACGTAATAGATTATGAACGTTTTGTCCTACAACGTTATAAAATAAAAATAATGAATATATAAATGAAGTGCTTTTTAAAATTAAAATAAAATATTTCGCGTTGATCTTATTTTGATTAAAATTCCAGATTACAAATCTTATTATTCCGATTAAAAAAAACACAGGTACAAAAATAAAGTTAATTACCTAGCGTAACGATTAACATTTATACCCAAAGCCAACATTTTCAAGATGATCTTGAATAGCTTTTGAAAGGCTGATAATTAAAAATCAATACCTTTTCAATGACTTTCTTTATACTTGCGATCGAATTGCCCACTTAGGTACACTCACTGAGCTCGTCTTTGTCTATTAAGAGTTCAAAAAAAACAAAAATCCAAGTAGGTACCTGTTTCTTATCTAAGCACGTGTTCGATAGGATCAACTAAATTCGGCAGCACATACTATCTACCCATCACATTGCCAATACAAATAAATCACAACAATACGAACCATACCATTAATTACCTACGTAGTTAACAAGTTAGCAACTAGTTGCTTCTTCTTCCGCGTTTGATTTCCGTTTCCTTTCCGTCTTATTGTTAAGTGTGAATATATGTAGTTAGATACATTTGTTATATTGTTTTAATATTATGTAATATTTAACAGAGTTTGTAATTTTGTATTGTACATATTATTTTGGATTACAATAGCCAACTCCTCGTTACTCATTACTGTTGCAAAAACATATGCTAACGCTCTAATTAATGTTCCAAAATATTAGCATCCTCCTTATGGTAATATTGGAAGCAATCAAATATAAACAGGAATTAATTTAACATTTTTTATTGAAGTAAATTATCTATCTTTGCTCGTGCTATTGTAGTAAACACAGCTTTTCAAAACAATGTTCATTGAAGATAAATGCGTATTTTTTTTATGAAAATAAAAAAATGCTCTCGATGTTTACATTCTTAGCGACATAAATATTTTAAACATTCTATGTAAATGATAATAAAAAAACTTTTAAAAAATTGACCTTTATTTTTTTTACATCAATCATTTTATATTACATCAATCATGTAATATAAAATGGGTTACAATCCATTAGATTGGTCTGCAACGAGTTTGGATTTTCTTCTCCATTTCTCCCTATTCTCAGCCAGTCTCTTCAGCTCTACGTATGAGCCACAGTTCATGTCCCTCTTCAGTTGGTCCATATAAGCGTCTCTTGGTCGGCCTCTGTCATTTGTGCCTTCGGTCCTACCTTCCGCGATGGCGATGAGCAGTCCTGGGTGCCTGATGTTGTGGTCAATCCAGTTAGCTCGTTGTTGGCTGATTCTCTTAAGGAGTTGCCATTTTTCGCCTACCCTGATTATCACTTCTTCGTTTTCGACGTGCTCCGACCAATGGATCTTCAGCATGCATCTGTAGCACCACATTTCAAAGGCCGCCAACCATCCGCTTTCACTCTTGCTGATGGTCCACGTCTCACAATCATATAGCAAAACGCTCCATACAAAGGCTTTAGTAAGGTCACGATCAAGTTATTATTTTATAAATTGGGTTTTATTGTGTTGAACTTATAATTCCTGTTCATAATTTGCCGTTCCTAATAAGCACTGCAAACATAAGCGTTTCATATCACATATGTACGAATATTATAATCTCACATTGTTCTTATAATGGTCTTCTCAAGGCTGTTCTGGTGCTTCATTACGGACCACTGAACTAATAATAATATTATTTATTGGTGTATTTTGCTACTTTATAATCTTCCAGAGTCATTATGAAACAGATCCCAGTTTATTTCTTATAACTTTCTTGTTGTCTGTCCCAAATTATTTATGACGCTAAATAAGTGGGTTCTTAACCTACTTTTTTCATTGTTTTGCTATCATATTTAATCTCAGTTTGTATTATTTTCGAGATTATTTTGTTTTCCATATGATTCACTTTTTCGGCAAATCGTATTTTATAGGTACTTATTTGTTTCAAGGACTTTTAGTAATTTTTCTCTTAATTTTCAATGTTTGCGTCAAAACATGTTTAATTTATCACATTTTCTTATACCAATGTTATAAAATCATAATAAATTACAAACAATAATCGCTTAGTGTTGCTGCGACACCCTTTTGCCATGGAACTGAAAGTGACTCATACACATCATCGTGCTGTTTCTCTTATATCATAACTCAGTTCCACTCAATCTCAGCGACTTTTATATCATAACATAGGTATTGTGAATAATTTTACAGTCAAGTATCCTGGCACATGGAGTCTTAGGGTATTTATTTTAAAATGCGGACGAGTTTTTCTGTTTCTGGTCCCTGACTAGTGTCTGCGCGTGATAACAATAATTCAATATCTTTATTCTTTTGAAAAAAAATAGTATGTTCTTATAAATTATTTTATGCGCAACGATTGAATAATTAAATTGTAGTACTTATTAAATTAAGTCTGTACTAAGGAGATTACATTGTTCGTCTTAGGACAATAAGGTTACTTTGATACTAACATAATAACTAATTTCGAATAGTTAGTACCTTGAAGGAAGTATTGTCAGTTTAATATTAGATCACTTTGATATCAATTACTTTTTAAATATTCGTTTTGATTACTGCCGAATGTTGTATTATTTAATTAAAATCTTATCAATATTGTCCTTCATTAAAATGTTCAAAGAGGCTATATTTAGTTAATCGTAGATTTTCTTTCAGTCAATTCCGCTTTTGAATAATAATTCAGCCATAAGCAATTTAATAACCTGGAATATAAAGTCGATTTATGTGATTATTTTCGATATGAATACAAATTGATTTTAAGTAGGACTCTTTAACGTCTGATGGTTTCGATGAATGGGTCGTTTAACGATTCAGTAAAAAGTCTGATCGCCTCCTTTGTCATCTCTCGTCTGGATTACTGCAACATCATATACACAGGACTGCCCCAGACTCTTCTCAATCGCCTCCAGATGGCTTTTAATGCTGCCGCCAGGACTATCTACAGAGAGAACAAGCGTTGCCACATCACTCCACTACTAAAAGATCTACATTGGCTGAGGGTCCCAGAGAGAGTGGAGTTTAAATTGTGTCTCACTGTCCACAAGGCCTTATGCGGCACGGCACCCACATGTCTAACCGAACTCTGTTCCGTCGACGAAACTCCGAGACGACCGCTGCGCTCGGCCTCTTCTGCTGTCAACAAACTCGTGAAACCCAATATGGCGAACACCTCCAAATTTGCAGAAAGGAGCTTCAGAGCCGCCGCGCCATCCGTCTGGAACAGACTGCCCACAGATCTGAGGGTGAATCAGTCCACAACCACGTTTAGAACCATGTTGAAAACACTACTGTTCGGGAGAAGTCACGGCGCCCTTGAGATGGTCACGGATCATTAAACGGCGCCACATATAAATAGTCCGATTATTATTATTATTATTATTTAAATGTCGAACGGTAATTAATTTAGGATATATAACAACGTAAAAATAATTAGGCTATAAATAAGTTTTATTGAGATTAAACTTTACAAAATCCTGCATGTCTTATTTTTTTTATAGAAGTTAGAGTACCTACCACCTATAGTCTATTGGCCCTTCTATTTGTGGAATATTTCGTGATAATATTATTAGGTACCTCGTTAACACAAAATAAAAAAACATTTACATAAAAAAAACTTTCAAATCCTAAAGGTTTATCAAATAATCAATCGCTCCCAACTCTCTTCCTGGAAGCATAGACTAAACCAGCCTCCTCCATTCAGAGCATCTTTGCGCCGATTGAATTATCTCTAGAGCACTCTTCTTTCTTCCACAAGGTTTCTAACGACCTGGACGTCTACTTATAACAACGATGTCAGAGAGTCAGAAATGGCGTGGAAGAAGTACTTATAACAAATCATAAAAGTAACTATGTCAACTATTAAGTTCTAATCTTAACTCTCACATACGTTGATTGTACACAATTTTTATTTGAGACCACGTTAAATACCATTACACTAAGCGAAAAAAAACAATAAAAGAACATCATAATAATCAATTTACTTATTATGCAAATAAACCTTGTACTTTACTAGCTAGGTATACACTACATATTCTTTCCCATGAGGTCGACTTAGTACAAATTACGCACAATACACGTTTCCTTCCTTATACAACTTCCCTGATACCTACATACAAATATTTGCTCTACTCAATAATTGATAAATTATTCTAATGAATTTTTTTAGTACATAAGTGATTTGTTTTATTATTTATCCGGTAGTTTTTTCGTACTACTTGTTTGGTTTGTAAAAAAGTAGTACGCATTTTTTCTTTTAAAACTTCCGTTATTTGAGTTATTACCTACTAGATTCATAAAAAAACACCTACATGTAGCTTCAATTTTTTTCAGTTTTTACTATTTACATAAATAATAAAACTTTTAATAGTATTTGAAAGACGACGAATGTCCTTTTAACCTCCAAACTAGGTTATTATTTTGTTTCAAAGCTGCCTGCGTTAGTATTGTTTTGTCTATTGATGTTATGAATAATATGTGTACGATGACCTCCGTTAATCAGATAGAAATCTAAATCGACTTAAATATAAATGTGGGCTCATTCGTATATACGTTTGTTTATGTTATTATCTACATAATATCTAATTTTACCGGGAAAGAAATAAGAAAACTAATCTCCCCTGTGCAAAATTTTGTCTATTGAAGTGATTTGAGATAACAATATCATTCATATTATGAGTTTTTCTGACACCATATCATCAAAATCAATGATGACTGATTTTTATTACATAAAAATTGATTTTGATGAATTAATTTAAAATGTACCGTACATTGTAGAATTGTTTGCATACTTTGCTGTTTTCGAACTATATGAGTGGATTACTGCATATTGTAATAAATATTTGTTTGCGAAATAAAATAATGCAAATAGGTATATATAAGGACTGTTCTTCATAATTTGTTGAAATATTGTCATTTTCGTTTCATTTTATTCAATTAATTACAAAATAAGAAAAGAATTTACGTATGTGATACTTATTTGTGATGTTAATTATTGTATAAAAATGTTTTGTTATTGGTACCAATTAAAAGTAAAATGAATCATCTATTAATGCCTAAACGTCACAAATATTCACATTATTTTTCGTTCCGATCACTACCGGACAAACACCTCTTCTTTTGCACCTCACTTGTTTCCCCCGCCGAACTTTTAAACCTCTTTGACTCTGTTCATGTTAGACAATTGACATTTTACCAAACATTTTTCACAATTTTCCAGGCTTTCACAATTACTTTAGTTAGTTACCTTGTTCCGCGGAGTTACTGGCGAAGAATAGTTCTCCCACTCTTGTCTGTAACCGTATCCGATTGTCCTGTTAATTGGATAATATTTTGAATGAGAAATTTGTGATTTTTTATTGTCTAATGTATGATTTTATTTAAAAGACATTTGCCGTTTTTATTAAAAAAAAATCTCAGATATTCATAAAATAAATAAAAAAAACTTGATTGTACATTTTTTAAGTTGTACAAATGGTGGGTTTATTGCCTGAAGGCATGGCATGCATAAGACGTATTCAATACCTTCGATTCAGCGACGAGGCATGCCACCCATCCCGAATGTCTTTAATTTTTGTTGCAAGTTTAAATCATGTATGTTTATTACGCGCAATAGGTCTGCCGGCTACCCCACTTGTGAGGGATATACAGTATAGATATTTTTCACAATTTTTCAAAATTATGCAATCGTTACTTTTAAGAAGCCGGGTTTAAAACTACTCTATCTAATACCATTATTATTAACAACCTTTCATACTATGTAAAGTATGTACACTATAGACTTATCCGCCGGGTTGTTAAATCAAATGTTGTCTGTTTCATCCCGAGGGAAGAAAATATATCCCCTTCTTCATATACTATATATTATTATTATCGTTATTTTCTAAACCTATTACAATACTAATGATTATATTTCTACTAAGAACAAGTCTATTAGGGCTTTCATTATTTTAACAATAATGAAGGAAGAAATACAATATACTATATACATATTACAAATATTACTATTGTGTTTGCTATGAATATAATAATATATGTTTATCTAGATTTAAACCCGGATTTGTTAAAATTATTTAGAATTTAAATTTGGCAAATTTCCAGACAAGTTTCCGCGTTAAGTAGGTACGCTGGAAGAAGAAATGTAGGATATATTGCAGGGAAGGGAAATAAAAATAATTTAATCTCATATTGCTTTCAGAATATTTTCACATTATTTGTAATATCTTCTTCTACTTCCGCTTTTAGTATATCAGGGATTTGTTTTTTTCTCGAAATTAGGTTGCTCTTGTTGAGCACCTACTGTCCTTCCACCTCTTAGGTGGCCTTTGTGATGGTCATCGGTCTAGCAATATGCGCTATCCCATTGTCGTTCGTGTGATCCACACGATCCCTCCATAAGCGTTTTTTATTCACAAATGCAATGTAACATGAACGAAATTTATTGCATTTGAGTTACGTCTTGTCTGGTCAATGTCTTGATATACAAACATGCATTCGTATAAATAAACTAAAATATTAATGCTGGGATTATTTAGTCTGTCTGTTCAATCACGCATCTTTTCTATCATGAAAAATGAATAAAAAGAAAGCTTTTTGTTATAGGTAAATAACAAGTGATTTATAAAAACTACTTAAATTGTATCTCACAGACCGTATCATCCCCGATCATAAAGGTCATGGAAATATTCCTATTTGTATTTTCCTGTTTATTTTTGTTTCTTTGCTTACATGTCTGAATAATCAAAGATGAAGATGTCTAATGAAAGTTTTACGTTCGTTTTATTTTAACATGAAATATATATTTTATTTGTAACTTTTTTCAAAAGTCTCGTGAATTCACATTTCCCGAAACAAAATTTTAAATTTCTTAACTTTAAAAAGAACGCGTTCCTCCATCGTTTTCACAATTTTGAATCAAGTGAAGCATCATTCATCTTACTGCATCCTTTTTGAATCGAAATAAAAGAAAAATAAATTTATTATGCTGTATACTTTTAAGTGAAAATATTGTTTCATTATGTCGCCTAAAAACTAGAAGGAAATGAGGTTCTTAAAATAGACTGTACTCTTCATTCTTTATATAACATTTTTTCTTGCTCCTTTATATAAAAAATAATAATTTTTTAATATGTATTAGTAGTAATAGGTTGCAAGACTTTTGTACAACTACATTGTACAACTTCATTTCTTGGAGATATTTTTAATTTAAATTCCATGCGCGATCGAGTTTTCAAAGTCAAAACTATTCATTCAAACAAGTTTTCACATTACGGGAATTTATGTAGTAGCATTGAGATATTGCAGTAAACGTTACTGCGGGTATATAAAGCACAGTAAGTAAGTACATCATAGTGAAATAAGTTCATAGTTATAAATAATAAGTACAATAGTAGGTATTGTTACTTCGCCGTAAGTGAATATTCATCAGACGACAAACGACGACTCAGCAAAGTTAAACCCGCGCCGTAGTAGCCACCGTATGCCAATGTTACTGGGTCAAGTTCAACAAGAAATTACTTACGTATATGTACTTATGTAGCTTCGCATTAAGTGCCTTTATATTAAATATTAGGTATATCACTGAACAACTTATACGGATATACCTAGAAGTAATAACATTATGTTGATTTTATTTGTTATACGGCGCCTTCTATTTGTTGTATGTATTTGTATTATAACGTATTATTATTCCAAAACACGTTTAATCGATCGATTTATTTTTATTATAAGTTATATCATAATATGTGATGATGTATTGTTTTTGTTTTCGTTGAGGGGCAGACCATTTTAAGTAGATATATTAAGTACTTATGTTTTATTTGCATTGTATATTAAATCTTTCTCACGTTACTAAATTATCGTCTTCAAATAGTTTCAGGCTAGTCGACTACCGCGATATCACATGACGAGTTAAATCGTCTTAAGAAAATTGACGAATTTTCGTTTCCAGTGTACGTTTGAGCATAGAAATTAGTAGATGTCCTTCATATTGATCAACTCTCAAATTCAAATGTGTCCATGTTGATCATCTTGTCTCTTTCCATATCGCATTGGCTAAAAGCTGTATTGATGTGCAAAGTTAGTTTAAAGAGAGTAATAATTTCATTCCAAAATTTAAAAAAATATTATTTTAACCTTATGATTTTCAGAAAGTGTGTATTTTTGTTTGGGTTTACAGATATCAAATGTGTCGCTGAGTTACGAAATCCGCTATAACACATTTTAACAAAAATTGAGTTATATATGTCGTTGGATTCGTAATCGAATTGTCCATAACTTTAGAAAATTGTTTACTTGAAAACATTCACCATTTTTTCAGAAAAAAATAAATAAAACGAGGTTGAGAAACGAATCCCACTATATCACTTAATGTCCCTTTCAATATCCCCTATAACACAACCAACCAATAAGAGTCCAGTATTTTCAAAAAATCAATATGGCCGCCGGTACAAAATTGTACTTATCTGGTGAGTTTGGCGTTCTGGGTTCTCTTAAATAATTGCAATTTAAACTGATTCATAATGAGTAATCAAGATTTTAATGTTAAAAAATGTAAAGAAAATAGAGAAAGGAAAAAGATAAGTCATACAGGAAGTTGAAAAGTTTACTTACAACGCCAAAAACGGTAAGTAAATATTGACATATTTTGAGTGAATTTCGTGCGTTTTGCTGTATTTATTCAGTGGCGCGCAGTTCTGATGTGACATAGGTGAACACTTTTTTTTTATCATGCTATTTATGAAATAAAAATAAATATTATTATGTTGAAATAATTCAGGTATATTATCATTTATTGAAAATAAATCTGCATAAAAAATATATGCATAATAAATAAAATGTCTCCGAAACATTTTTGTGCCTCAGCCAAAGTCATCAATTTTTTTTATGTACAATATAGATTATCATTTCTTTCACGTAATGCGAATTCTTACTTGATGTTTAAAATCACTTTTTTTTGTAAGTTGTATAATCAAAACTAAAATTGTATGCCTTTCGGTACTTAATAAGACGTATTTATTTTGCCGACAAAAATAAAATAAAACCGGCAAAAATAAAATCTAATTCGAATACAAAACTTTTCTAAGGGAAAAAATACTCGAAAACGGGTGGGGCCAATTTACATTTGAATTAGATTTTGTTTTTGATGGTTTTATTTTTTGCCGCCAAAAATAAAATTTACTTCGAATATAAATTTCCTAAAGTTTCGTACATATTACTCAACAACGGGTGGGGCCGCTTAAGTTTGATAGTTGCAATTTTTTTCCTATAAAAAAAGTTTTTGAAAAATTTGGTGACCAAAAAATAATTCTACATACGGCAACAATTTCCTCAAGTTTCGAAAATATTACATTTTCTGTAGAAAAAAGCAAGTAATAAAACGTATTTTGTTAATTCCTTTAAATTTACGTTTTTATTGAAATATAAATACTCATGCTTTATTTATATAAAAAAATAATTGTTAAAATAAAATATCAGCATTTTAATTTATTGACGCCACTGGAATAAATTATCATGTTGCACTTAAATGTAGTTCTAACAAAATCCACTATATCATCCTGTGTGTCTTACGAAACCCGCTTTAACATCATGTGCCTATCAAAAGCCGACACGTGAAATTTTATTTATACAAAATGAACCGTCTTTTTTTATTTAATCACAATATTTATTTTAAAAATAAATTGTTACACCAATCTTACAATCAATAAAGTTATTTTATTTCAAAAAAGTTTGCTTAATACTTAAATAATAGTTTTTATCGATTTTCTCTGTATTACAAAAATGTGTTATAGGTAGCGGATTTCGTAACTCAGCGACACAAATATTCATCTCACAGTAGGTGAACAGATTTTCTTTTTATATTATTTAGAATGATTGACTTTTTTTAGAAATAACACTCGGAAATATATTTTTTAAAGGGCGGTGAGAGAAAAAAGACAAAAAAATAGTTCTGTTACTTGCTGAAACTACAAGAATATTTATACCTTAAAAAGTGTGTATTTTCAAATCAACGTAATATCATATTTCAAATACCTATTTTTAAGTATACAACTAAGCGAACACCGCGTCTCCTTTTATTTTATAGAGTTTCCTCCGTCTAGTATTTGTTTAAAAAAAGCCTTTGATCGAATTTAGCATACATGCAAAAAGATTTGAGTAGGTATCTGAGTTCGGCTTAAGTCTCACAGTATGAAAATCGCCATGTATATTTTATTAGTTACCTATAAAGTGACCATGTAAGAACGTGGAATAACATCCCATACTCGGAATAAGTCTACCATTACATATTAAATGCGTCATAACATTATTATTGTTTACGATGCTCTCTCGTAAGTTACGAAAATCAGTTCAAGAACTTGTATAAATTTATTAAAATAGTAACGATTTATTCTACCTTATAAATGATACTCGTGAAATATTTTTGTTTTGGTTTCAACACTTCAAAATTTGTGAATCGAATTCAATGTCAAATTTACGGAAGATAAATTTTTATTTTATTAACACAATTAAAATTAATAATGTACATATTTTATACATTTTCTAGAATCAAATACGTTTTTACCTCTTCGGAAATTGTACCCATCAAATTGTACAATTAGGATGAAAAGTAGTTTTAAGAATGGTTTGTGGATAGGTACGTGATAGAAAAAGGCGATAGACTGAAAATAAGGACTTAATTAATACCTACATGATACATCTGGCTGAAGTATGAAAAATATATTTCCATACCTGAGTAACTCATTGTCTTAAATATTGTTAGTAAGGCATGGTGATCCGTGTTCATGGACAGTTCATTTTAAACACAATAATTAGATCATGACCTTATTGCTGTTTTTTATTCACATGCACAGTTAAAAATACTCAGTGATATATTAGTTTGTATCCATTTAATTAAAACGAGGACGGAACCAGTTGATTAAAGAGAATATTGCTTTCAGGCATGAGATACGTTTTGACAAATATTCATTTTTCATCCATGGAGTGTCGGAATACAGAACTCTCGCTCTTTCTTTAAAATAAATATATGTTTTTAAATTTGAATTTCCTGTAGGTGACAGTAGTTAATCATAAAACTTCACTATCATCTTCTTACAACCGCACATAGGTTTTATTCACATGGTCATTCGTTTAAAAATTGTATTTTATTAGGTATGTAGCCACCGAAAGGAGTAGCAGTTTTGATCTATATTTTTCTGATTGACATAAAATGTTAAGAAAGCTTTATCATCCTGTTTTACATTCGACGTCTTATGTTTGGTGATGAGACATTTTACCCATTTTTTTAATATTTTACAGCTTAGATAGAGTGAGATCATTCTAGAATTTATTAAATATTGGCGAAAATGGTATAAAGCTGCATTATGGAGAAACATGTTGGCACAGTAAGTATGGCCTAAAATAAAATATGAAATACTTATATCAAAATAAAATCATTTACCCTTATTCTTTTGTTTTATATCTTATTCTTTTGTTTTATATATCTTATTCTTTTGTTTTATATTACCCATTTAGCACTCAGTGTATTTCACGTTGCGTCGTTGTCAGACATGGTGGCAGACCACTGGAATGTAAAATTCATTCCATTACAATAAATAAGTTTTTTCACTAGATTCACAAGTAACAGGAATCACTCGGATAATAATACCGAATACCCATTAGTGTCTACAGTACGAGTATCTACAGTATTAAAAGTATTTGAAGCGATACGTAGAAGTGTGCCAGATAACTAAACATCGCAAACTTTATAATATAGACGGTATACCTACCTACAATCTCCATATTATGATGTTATATGTAGGTATCAATACTATTATAATATTATTTCAATACGGGTTCTACGAACGAGTTCTTACAATAAATTTATTATTATTATTATGGCAATATTATTTACTTTCTTCGTCGTTCTATTGTGTTTGTGTTCAGATCGAGATCATAGCGTATCGGTTACTTTTGTACAATGCAGATATCATTACAACCGCATAACTACTAGATTTATGTACCAATATAATAACATGTTATTATTTGTGTCTAAGTATCTTTAAAATACGAGTATTTTACCTGTTGCAGTCATAGTATAATTTGACCGGTGCAATATATACAAAGTAAACAATATTCAGACTTAATACTGATCGATTAACTATCTATATCTAGTTATTTTAGAATTTGGAAGAAAATTTGTTCGCAATTCAAAGAAAATATTATTTTCTATCTTTCTGTACCACCACGGCAAATCCCACAAGTGGGGAAACGAGTAGACTAATTGCATACAATAAATATGCAAATTGTCTTCTTCGTGCCAAAAAATAAGACATATTATTTTCAATTTCATTTAGTCTGTATTTATCTTTTGTTGTGCGTTTTTTTTTACGAATAATAGGTATGTGTAACACGAGCCATGTTTTGTTAGAAAATTTCAGTTTCCATTTCAAGATATCATGTACTTAGTTGCATACAGATAATGCTTAAGTGGTGTGCGAAAATAGCTTTATAAAAGTGTTATTAGGTATACGTGAGAATGTTTACCATAAACAATTTGGGAATAATTTATATATGTGGTAAAGTGTAGATCACGATGTAATATAATAATGAGAAAAGTAGATAAAAATATGTCGAATACTTTTATTTAACGAGAACAAAATCATGTTCAATTAATTAGCGATCTATGTTTCTTGTATTGCCATCAAATTAAATAATTACAGAAACATTTTGAGTAAGTAAATGGTAGAATAATGCTAAGGTAATATAATGTCTTACGTTATTGAGAAATGTAATACACGAAAGCATTAAGTGTGTAAGCAAATAAAGAAGGTTCTATTTTAAGCATTGACAGTATACATTACACGTATTTATGTTGTTTGTATTGTTGGTATATAACAGCCAACTTATTTACAATGTTATGTCAATTTCTTGTAACGGCATTTATCATCAGCAATAAGACACGCGTCTTTTACTATAATAGCACTTGGCATTCAATTGTGTGTGTATTTTATCTTCTGGTGTCTCCAAAGTTGGCCATCACTTCTAAAAAACTATCCCTATTGTGGACAACTCGAAGTACATCAATTCTCTTCATTGCTGTAAAATATATATACGTTACGGAGCCAGGAGGTTTGCTTCTTACTAGCTTCTGTCCGGCTGTTTATTTTGCTCTTGATGATTCAATAGAGTAATTTATATTATTCAAATGAGGACATTCGGATGCTTTTTGATTTTTTTTCTTTATTAATCCGTAAGAAACTAGACGAGTAATATGGAAAAGTTAGACGGTCCGGGTTGAAATACGGACTTATTTATAAGATAAACGTGTTAAAAAGTATTTTACTCGGGATTTATCAAAAGTAGGTAGGTATTTTGATTTCGCGTTACTACCATTCACTTCCAGTTCATTCCGCCTTATTTCTTTGCAGGCTAATTCATTTTCCTCCCGCCAGTGAATCATTCCGTTGAATGCCTATGTGAGCTCTATAATGTAATTTAAAAAAAATACAATTTACTCTACTTACGCCTACAAATTGATTTACGTATTTATTTAAACGCAGAGTAAGTACCACCCGACTGACTTCTAATAATGTATTTTTTTTAGAAATACATTTTCCACGCGTTTAACTTTGTAATTGGATTTGACTTGTCATCGCGTCTTTCCCCATAGAATAATATATTTTATTTATAAGGCGAAACGTAGATATTATTATTTATGACATTTTCTTTCTTTCTTCGAATCATATTATTATCACATCCCACGACATTTTATTTATATGGTTAAAGAAACTCTTTTTCGTCACGTGCAATGAAAGTAGAGCTGCAGAATCACCTGAATAGAAAAAATACCTATTTCACTCTTTTCTGCAATTTTTATTCGTTAAACATTAGTATTTCATATAATATAAACATTAAATACAAATATACAGTCGCGCCAAATCCATTAAAGTAGATTTGTCGGCGCGTTCCTTACATAATAACAATAACAATATATACATAAATTATTTAAACCTAATCAAAAGCATCGAACATAAACTTAACAACTAAAGTATTTACAGAATTTCAATTATATACAAATGCAGCCATTCCTTGACAAGCCTTTTTGTTGTAATCTTACTACCACATTTCTTAATAGATGTCGGCATCATATTAAGCAATATAGGCACGTTATATTCTTAAGTTCTAAAGTATGAGAGGGCCTTTGGTGTTGTTGGACCGGTTATGTGGAATCGCCTACCGGTGCCATTGAGAGATAGTCAGACTGTCACCAGCTTCAGAAGCAAATTAAAAACTGAACTCTTCACTGGCGCCCTTGAGACGGTCTAGAGACTGTTAAACGGCGTCAAAAATAAAATCATCATCATGAGGTATACCCATCACTCATTCTGGATATCTTATCTTCTAATGACACTGAGAGGATTTGTATATTTATATCATACATTTTATCCTTGTCTACCGTTTTCGTGGAAGATGCCGTGATGTCACCCATAGAATAGCTGATAAAGTGTGTATTATGAAAAATATGTAAATACATGTACGGTAGTAGGTTGGTACTATTAATTACCACTACTATTTTATATTCAGTTCCCATAAAAGGAGTGAATGCTCTGTTATCTTCTGCTTGGAACAAATCTTTATATTCGACCTTTATGTATCTTGCAATAAATCAAATAAAATCTGGTATGTGCGTAATAATTTATTTTCATCTCTAATATAATAACTAGGTACATACTGATTGTTTCTTCTATTCATTGACCATATTAAAATAATGAGTTCTCACCAATCTACGTGTGTATGTATCACGTACTGCATTTGACTCACATAATATATCATAGGCATTGTACTATTGTACCTCTTAATTATATTATGATGCCCCGACGTAGTCACGTTGTACAACTTACAACTTACTAATAAATACCCATGTAACAATATTTGCGTGTTCTATTATTATCTTTATTGTGTTTGTGTATATACACAGTAATTTATTTCAATTGCCCGCGGAATGTTTCATTGAATAAAAACAAACCGAATATCAACTATTATGTAGGTATGTGCAACCAATTGAGTGGTTTGGCATCGAAGGTGTACAAATCCAGAAATGAAATTTTATTCAACTAAGTATTCAAAAAAATTGATAATGTTGAATTCTATAAAGCTGCATTTTATAAAATAATCAAATTCTTTGAATTTTATCTGAAAAAAGGCAGAAGGAATCATTCATAATATAATTAGTTTTTGGGCTCTAGGTACTACCATTTTACAACAAGTGGATTTGTCCAGTTTCGATATTAAACCACACAATTATTACTAAATATTTCAATGTTCTACACTTAGGTGTTTTATGTATTTACATTGTGGTGCTTTACTGATTTTTAGTAAACAAAGGAATTTATTATCTTCTTGATCTAGGCGGCTGATTCTGGTATGATGAATGGCGAAATTATTAAGCACTTGTTTATTATTAAGGTTTTATACAATTTGAGTGTATTTAAACTAAGTAGATAATTCTTCATCGTACCTACTTTCATTTCTCTGTGAACTGTAAAGTGTTTGGTTCGTTGGGCTATTAGTATTTATTTTTACTTACAAAGGTCTCTTTTTAAGAGTCTATTGAATACTTGATAACTGATTTATTCCTTAATAGTGAAATTCCATAACTGTGATTTTAGAAGTTTGGCTAAAATAACACGAAAGATTATTATTAGAAGAAAATATTGGGTCAAATTTGGACATGATACTATGGTCCGTAGGCGGAAAAACTTGAAATATATTTATAGGTATTTTTTAGGTAGCAGAAGAAACGTATTTTTTTCGATCTAAAGACAATCTTTCTTTTGGGTAAAAAAAATGGTCTGTATTTTTAAGCTGATCATTGAAGATGTGTGAATTCTAATTCAATTTCAAATGAGCTAAAACTCAGCTCTTTGAAATTTGAATCGATATCTACAATACAAACAAAAATAAGTTAATATATCGTAGCGATATCATTTACTTACTGCAATTATTAATCTAGGTACTTAAAGATAAGCTATTCATTAAATAGCAATAACATCATCAAGATAATATTATAGATATAATATGTAGTGAAACCACAAATGTTGAGAAAGATAGAAGAAGTATAAAGAGTGTATCGTGATTCTTTCGGTTGTGTTGGAGCTGAGGTCAACTGCGACTGTCCCATTGTGCGGGCTGATGGCCTACAAGATTTGGAGAGATAGCCAGAGGATAACCTTGTTATTGACCTGCAATCTCCTTTTTACAGGTAACTGCCATTGTATTGCGAACGACTCGTAGTAACAAAACAATAAGTTAAACCAGAACAATTGTTGGAACCATAATATAAAATAAATTCACCGTTTTTATATTATATTCTAATGGATCGCGTACCACTACTTTGATTACACTCGAAATGTTTCTTGTTTACACTGTTAAACATGGCAGTAGTTTTCTCTTCTTTAACCGTCCTTTTGGAAGCACAGGAATGAAACCAGCCTCCTGCATTCAGAGTGTGAATTATTTTTCATGTTCTATATCTATTCCTTCTTACATTTACATAATTTGAAAAATATTAAATGCATGTATTTCTGAACAAAATAATTTCATATCATGTATTTGCTTCGTGACTTCCCTGAAGCTAGAACAATCAATGTCCGACATTGAGATAATATATTGCACATATTAGATTGTTAAATTGCTGCTTACGAGACAGAAGCTGTTCATCTTACGTGTCACGATTTTTCATTGGATACCAACCCGTATTACTGTAGTACCCCGAGGGAAGATTCTCATTGGCACATATCCAATATTCCAGTAATGTGTTGTTTTGACACGAGTTATTACATTATTACAGTAAGATTAAACACGGGAAAACCAAACTCAAGTGTTATTTGAGTAGGTACCTACGAATTAATCATAATCTTTCTAACCTCTTGAGAAATTTTACTTATGTATCACAATGTGTTGTGAAATAATTAGTTTTATAAAAAAGGCTAATTAGTAAAACATGTAGGTGTTTATTCTGAATTGTGCCTCTCGGCATATTACTCCTATTAATTCTTGGATATGTTTTATGTTAAGTTACTTTTAATTGTTTTTTGCACATACTCTTTATTTGTCTAGTCTAGTGAAAGGTGAAATATTTCCGACGAAATGTGTTCAGATTTCTATGAATTAAATTAATGGTAGAGTCGTATGTTAAAATGTATTTTTCTTTTGTTGCAGTATGTGTGTGCTCTCCAGTCATACCCACTGCGGAGTCTACAGATGTTGACATATCAGCAGTTACTCTGGCAGCTGTAGACCCAGAATACAACATAGATGATGTCACTACATCATCGTCTTCAACTACACACGCTCCTGTCGTGCCCCTTTCTACAGGACAGAGATGGGGTAAGGCTATAGGGCAGCCTCCTCCAAATACGTCTACAGCGTCGCCATATCTCAAAATATCCGTGGCATTTCCATTAGCCGAATCCAGTGATACTGGTGATGAAGGCCCAGCTTTACAAAAAGAGCTGTCGCTTCATTTAGATTACAACAAGAAACCTCAAGATAAAACAGAAGACAAACCTTCCAATACTACGACAGAATCTCCTATAGAAGTACATCCAGAGAAAACAGTAGTAAATGCTACAGAAACACCTGCGCCAGATGAAATTGTTACGGAAATAATCAATTTGAATATAAGTGATCCAAGTAATACTACAAGTGATGTGTTGGTGCCAAATAATTTCAGTGAAGTTAGAGAAGTAGAAAACACAAACCCAGCAAATGTTACCGAGGGAAATGTTACTCCCAATAGTACAGCAGTAGAAGCGAATGATAACAAAACTGTAAAGAGTGAAGAAAAGCCTGCCAGTAATAGTACAAATAATAGTGTGATTGTAGAAATATCAACTGCTAGAGCACTTCTACTAGAGACTAGTGTGGGAAGAAGGGCAGCTGATGGCGAAGTGAGGAAGAATGTTTTACCCAATGATGAAGAAGGTTTGGATGCTGGGGCAGTTGCTGGAATCTGTTTTGGTAGTTTGGTTATCATTGGATTGGTTGGGGCTATCAGTTTGGTTCTTTACAGGAGGAGGTACCTCAACAGACCACAGACTCTCAATGATAAGTGCTCCAATCCTGACTCCAGTGGCTATATTGATGACAGCACCATGAGAGTAAGTATTTTTACTATGCATATTTTACAAATTTTCTCTATTAATTTAGTGCTTATCAATTTACTTAGCAATATGTGAATCAACTATTTACCTTTGATGTCTATCTCAATTCTTTTCTTATCACCAGTTCAACGTTTGTCATTCAAATGATTGAGTTCATGAAATAGCAATCCTTTAGATTAAAATAGAGCTCTTTTTGATCAATTTTTATTAGACATTCTCAAAATATGACCTGATTTAATCTGAATTACTTTTTTTTTCAGGAGAACTCTGAAGAGATGTACAGCTTGGACAATGATTCATTCCTCAACTCTCTGGAAGCAATGACAATTCAAAACTATTGGACAGACAGTGTTAAACATACCAAATTATAAATTAACAATATTTATAACAAATGTTACATGTGTAAACGTCTATAGTTTAGGGAAAGACAAATTTAATATTCATACTTCTATGTTACTTAATCTACAAAATTTTACCAATCTCACTTATCAATTTGTGATTTTTGTTTGTCAAATTATGATTTTTCTCTTAATTTACGATTGATCTCAACTCAAAAAGTATTCTAAAATGATTTCAAATACTGATATATTTTATTTCACTTTTATGACATATTTTACATAATGAAGTATTTAGTGTTTTTGAATTTTCATTTCAAATATCACAAGTTATAATCTGTTTTTACAACTTTTTTAACATTTTCAAACACTTTTGATGAATGAGCTTTAGTTTCTGTCATTTTTCAGGCAGTGATTAACTTCACCCAACCAAGAAACATTTTTCTTTAATTTTGTTTAAATAAATAATTAAATACAATTTTTAATTAACACTTCCCAGTATTGCAACTAATTAGCTATTCATATAATAAATTAATCATTTTTCATTATACTTAAAGATTTTCCATTCAATGGTTCACTTTCATTTCTAAATGATCTCTTTTATTCATTTTTTTACACACATAAATATCTAAATCATTTGCAAATTTTTATACTTAAATTTTTTTGTGTCATTCCTGCTTAATCATTGTTTTACTCCATTTAATTTCAAATTGAACTATGGTGTACTCCGAAAAAACAAATTAATTTAAAAAAAAAACAACAATAATATACTTTCAAAGTCATCAGTATCTTAATGCTAGATTCCCACACTTGAAATTTGGGAGATCCTCTGCTCAAATTCTCCAGCTGCTAACCTACTTCATTTTATATTACTTACTCCGAAGGTGTTGGGAGGTGTTTCTGGGTCTATTGTAGAGCTGGATTTTTTTCTAAGAATATAAGTTATAATTTTGTATTGCAAAAATTGCTGTCAAACTGTGAAAGTGTAAGACATATTTATTTACAAAATAAGTACACAGTGAGTGGAACTAGTTTGATTTGTATAAATATGTAATTTTATGATTTTGTTCACCAATATCTTTCATTTTCGTTTCAATTATTTTCATATACAAACATTCTACCTAGAATATTCACTACTAATTATAATAAATATTATTTGTGTGATATAAATACTTTAGTGATAAATGTGTTAGAATTAAGTGCATAATGTGTAAGGTACCAGAGACAAACTTATTGAGAATATTTTTTTTTACCCCTACATAGATATGTGTTATCAGTATGTATAATGTTTGATTCTATATTTTTTATGTAACTCTTTCATATCTTGCATTGATTAGTTTTCTACCTGTTTTCCACTTTGCACATATCGCTTAACTATGTAAGCTTAATAAAATTGATAAATTCCATCCTTTTTTGAATTCACAAAAATATTCCTATAAAATGCTTTGAGATTTGATACTCTAATCATAAAGGCTCTAGATACAAGTAACGTGAGATTATTCTTTTAAATAACATATCAAATATAGTTTTTGTTAATTCCACATCACAAGTTTTGTGTACATTTATAAGAAGACAAAGTCCAAAGCCTCTTTACTTCTAAATGTTCGCTGATATTTTTATATTATATAATTTTTCCTGCAATATTATTGATGCATTCCTGTTAAAAAAAAAATGTGCAATATGCTTTTATTTTATACAAACACTTTTAGTACTTAAAATTATCATAAAATTAATTATTATCGTATTCATTGATATTATCACAATATGCTGATTGACAATATTTGTCATCTGTTTATAATATTGAAAAAAAAAGTATAATTAGGTTTAATATGATTTTAAATTATACTATGTATTTTGTCCTACAACTATCACAATGTTAAATATCTTGATAATTCTATTACAAACAGGTTAATAACCGTGATAATATATTTCAATCTTGGTAATTTTCGATTTAAAGCAGTTTCAAGTCGGCTTTCAATTAACAACTTCTTAAAATTCTTAATACCTAAAGGAATACATAAAAAATAGCTTTAGTATTACTCCAAAAAATAATGGGTTATAGTGAAAATAATTTTACAGATAACAACTATCTATAAGTATAAAGTCAAAATAATATTATGATGAATTCATTTTTATGATTCGCAATATTCTTTATATACTTAGTATTTATCTAATGAAAGTTTTAATATCACAATTTATTAGATAGCATTTATTATTACAATTATTATTTGTTTTGTTGTCTTATTGTGTTTCAGTAAACCGTCCATTTTTTATAGACAATTATTATGATTTAATTTTACTTATAAAATATATATATTCTTCTTATTATTATAACATTATTTACATAATTATATTGTATCATTATATTTGTTGATGTGATAAATTAATTAAATGTTTGTGTTACACATATTGTAAGCATTTAAATAGTGATGTAGGGAATATTTTCAGTAATATTTCTGAATGAAAATAATTCATTTCTTTCCTCAAATATTTACAATTTATTCATTTAAATCTTGGCGTGGAAGTCTAAGATATTATTATTTAACTATCAGCTACTGTAACTTTGTTGTCACTTTTGGCATTTTTTTTTCAACGAAATGCCAAGATACAATATGGACAAATAGAGTCACATGTTCCCTGTCTTTTGGGTGGGTGTCATATAAATCAGGGGTCAGATCATGTGAGAGATGCTGCAGGGGGTACTATGTGTGAGGCGTTTAGGCAGGCGGAGGACAGGGCACGGTGGAGAAGCTTGTCGCTTGGTTGGGGTCATGGTGGTCACGATCCTCAGCATTGAGGGACCGGCTTAGAAGAGAGAAGAGAGAGTCATATAAAAGTTATTTACTATTTCAGTTTGTTTTGATTTAATGCAAAACTATTTGTAATCACTGTTTGCAATTAAAATGTTTTACATTCTCAATTCATCTCTCTCTCCTTAGTCTATTTACATTTGAAATGTTCGTTTTGAAAAAAAAATACTTGATGGATTCTTTATCATTGCTACAAATTAGTCTAAATTTTAGTAATGTTGAATGTTTTTCTTTTAGAAATAGTACTGAAGGTATACTTCAGTTAGATTTTCATAATTATTATTAGATTTATCGTTATTTTTGTGTTTGAATTGTTATATTTTGTTTGTTTTTAATAATTGCTTTATATAAAACAGAGTAATAATAATTCTAATATTTTATTAATTATTAGTTGACTGAAAAACAGACATACAATATAAAGACAGTTAATTCTTACATTTTTCACCACACATTGTTCATTTCAATGATTTTTCAACAACATATTTTGTAGTTGTGTTCTAAATATTTGTTTTATTTGATCACTCACGCAGCTAATACAAACTTACTAATTGCAGCTAATACAAACTTACTAATTTTATTTGTTCGTACTAAGTTTCTTGTATCACATCTAGGTACTTATTTAATTATATCGGGGGCTTAGGATCACAAAGATGTAACTACAAAATTGACGTTTTGAGAAAATGGCAAATGTTTATTATCTAGGACTGTAACAACATATAAATATTATTTTTTTACAAAAATAACGATGCAGTTACTTAGCTAGGAGTGTTAAGATGATCATTAAATATTTTTCAAGACATTTTTAGAATAACTTGCACATCAAAATGCCATATTTTTGTCATAGTGCAGGAGATTCATCTTTGTATCTCTAAGCAAATGTAAAAATTTGCTATAAACTTCCATACTTTTGTTATAGTGATGGAGATACATCTTTGTGTCTCTAAGCAAATGTAAAAAATTGCACTGAAAATCCATACTTCTGCTATAGGTAATGGAGATAGGATTTTGTTTCTTTAAGCAAAATAGAAATTTGCAATGATTATTATCTGTCTGTCCCATCACGCCATGTCCCCTGAGGGATAGGCAGGGAGAATAGACCAACAAGCAAGCCGGTCTTGACATACTTGTCTCGCTTCCATCACATTCATACACTTCTTCATACATTCCCTTCCGTTTCTCCTACTTGTGACGTCACTATCCTTCAGGATCTGGTCAGTGCGATCCAGCCATGTAGCCCAAGGACGGACACGCTTTCTATCACCCTTCCTTTTAGCCATGTAAATTTTTTCATCATTCGTTCCTCATTAATTCTTTCAATGTGCCCAAACCATCTCAACTTATTCTCTTTCATTCTTCTCACAGCGTCCACTTTAAAGTTACATTCATCTCTTATCTTTTCATTCCTAACTCCTAATTAGTTTCTTTCACACATTCTTCACAGAGAACGAATTTCAACTGCATTAATTTCACGTTCATCCTTCTTCAACCACCCGTTTCCCGCTGCCATACACCATCCCCTTTGCTGCCGTTGAGATATTCTTACTAACAATGATGGGCTTGAGCACTTCTTCACTCACCATCGCTCATAAAAAAACTTTCCTCGGCAAATGTATACTCGTCTACCTGTTCAAGGCATTCATCATTGACTTTAACTTTGCACATTGTTCTTTCATTCTTTCACCACGTCATTAGCATTAATGTTTATTTGTAAAATTATCCTACAAGAGGGAATTGGAATGAATGAAATAATAACTCAACAATTGTACACTATCTAGTTTAATAAAAAAATAAAATTATATAGAACATAAAACTTATTTAACAATTAAAATTCCTCTTCATTAATGGGCAAATCAGCTGTAGAACCAGACAGCAGTTGATTGTAAAAGGAGTGGTATTGCTGCCTAATTATGCCCGTCTTGCACAAATCCTTCAGGTCATTAAGCTTTTCTTCTGTAATAGGAAGGGAGACATGGTATTTCGGATTCAACTCCATGTTATTGTCACCATGTTGCTGATTTCGGGCTGGTCTTCTGATGACATTAAACTTTCTAAAGTCCTCATCAAATTCATACTTAAAGAGAATTTCGTTGGGAAACTCCTTGCGATATTGTAGCCATTTTATTTTGAGCCAACATACTTGTTGGCCTTCCGAATCAATTTTTCGATTTTTAATTATTTTTTTTTGGACTTCTCCAAAATCAAGGAATTCTTGTTGTTCCATTTCAATTACTTTGTATTTGGAACTTGCCATCTGCACAGCAGAATACCACCCAGATGGATGGTAAATGTCCAAATGTTTAGTCTTTTTTTCTATTGTCGCATGGACAGAATCGCATTCCATCTGTGAATGGCCGGACTCGAAAAACATTTGATTTATTGTCGGAATTTCCAAGGAACGCACAGCGTATAAGAACATTGTAGCGACATTCAAATTACGGTTCTGACCGCCGCAAGTGTCACTAAAAAAGTTCCATTCCTTGCCATCTGCACGACTTTTAATATAATTAAAAATGCAAGAGGCAACTTCGATGGATCCTCTTTTCGCAGTTCCTTCATGCCACATATAGCACGATGCTGCTTTTGTAGTGGTATCATAGACAGTAAAGTCATATACTGCGAGCCGTCTTTTGTAAAACAGCGCTTTGGCATTTGTTTTCGGGCAATAACATACAGCTTGCAAATCAAACTCGGCGAGATGACATTTCTGTTCTGCAGCTTCGGCTTTGATTGCATTTTTTTTGTTCCTTGCCATCTCTTTTCTCCGTATGTGTGCATCTTGTACTTGTTTTTGTTCCACCTTTTCCTCATCACTAAGATGTGAAAACTTGTAACAGGTATCACACATATCATTCTTTGGTACATGGAAAGATAAATTGAACTGCTTGTTAAAAACATCCCTATACAGCCACAGTTTTTCAAATTTGATCCCCCTTTCCTTGCACATGTCTACATATAAATTATACATAATATTTACATTCAAATCACTGGCCAAATAATCTTTGGTTGAATCTTTTCTTGCGTAGTGGGATGGCATCTTCGGAAATGAGTCAATGTGATCAAAAATGATTTTTTTTGCCTCATCCGGAATCTTTAAAGCAGGTGGATGATGACCACGATTATCATGGGGTAATTTATCATTTTTTTTTGCCTCTATTATTGACCGAACAAACTTATCTGATATATTTAATGTTGCTAAGAAAAACCCAAAGCATACTTGCAATTTTATTCCTTTGTTGAATAAATAATACTTATTAGTATTCACCCGTCTAGAAGCAGTGTTGTTTGTTCTCCGACATTCTTTTTTACCATATTCAACTAGAGAAAGTAAATATATTCGCTGTTTATCAATGTTAGCCATGTTCCAATAAGCATCGAATATTGTTTGCCTATCGTTTTCCGTGAAATTGATGTTGCATTTCCTAGGACACTTTGAACAGTCTTTTGGCTTAATTGATTTATGCTCAACACGTTTACCTCGAATCGAGGTGTACGCCTGTCCTGATTGTTTCAAATGCTTGCGTTTGTTTTTAATCCACTCTCCGGGAACAGCAATGCGTCTGCGTTTGCGTTTGTGGGAAGATTCAAAAAGCCCTGAAGTGTCATGCTGTGATTGAGTGTCATTGTCATTAATTGGAGAGACTGATCTTTCTGAAGGTGGTACATATTCAGGATCATTATCAGAATCAATAACATTATTCTCATCGTCTTCTTCCAATATTGTAATTTCTACGTCCAAAGTTGAATCTGTAAGCATTTCAACAAACCATTAAAGTAATTACATTGAAGTTATTAAAATAAAACATTTTTTATAATTAACTACAACACATTAAATGAATTTATACAATGAAATATCTATCTATCTTTCTATCCCATCACGTCATGTCTCCTGCAGGGTAGGCAGAAGGGATAGATCGCCAAATTAGCCGGTCTTGAAATATTTCTCTCGCTTATATCACATTCATACAGTTCCTCATATATGCCCTTTTATTTCTCCTACTTCTGACATCACCATTTTTCATGATTTGGTCGGTGTGATCTAAGCATGTTGCCTGTGGGGAAATTTTGGAAAACTTAGGAAGCGTGGCCGGCCTCGGGTTAATATGAAATATGGGTTGGTAATTAAAATATGATACACTTACTTGTATCTCCGTTCTCGGCTGAATTGAGATCAACCATTTCGACCATGTGTGTTTCATTAATTGGACACTCTGTTGAAACATCAGCTTTATCTTGTCCACTTGTTGCATCAATCTCACCTCTTTTCTCTGCCGTTGTACATTCATACACATCACATTGTGAAGTGTTTCTCACAGATACCATTTCTGTAAAACATTTAGATAAACCATGCCCTGATTATCAAATGTGTACATATTTTATATACTTAATAATATAAAAAAATTTACTTATTTCTACTACAAAGTATATGAATATTATACACTTACTTGTATCTTTGTTCTCGGCTGTATTGAGATCAACCATTTCGACCATGTGTGTTTCATTAATTGGACACTCTGTTGAAACATCAGCTTTATCTTGTCCACTTGTTGCATCAATCTCACCTCTTTTCTCTGCCGTTGTACATTCATACACATCACATTGTGAAGTGTTTCTCACAGATACCATTTCTGTAAAACATTTAGATAAACCATGCCCTGATTATCAAATGTGTACATATTTTATATACTTAATAATATAAAAAAATTTACTTATTTCTACTACAAAGTATATGAATATTATACACTTACTTGTATCTTTGTTCTCGGCTGTATTGAGATCAACCATTTCGACCATGTGTGTTTCATTAATTGGACACTCTGTTGAAACATCAGCTTTATCTCGTCCACTTGTTGCATCAATCCCACATCTTTTCTCTGCCGTTATACATTCATACACATCACATTGTGAAGTGTTTCTCACAGATACCATTTCTGTAAAACATTTAGATAAACCATGCCCTGATTATTAAATGTGTACATATTTTATATAATAATGTAAATAAATTTACTAATTTCTACTACAAAATACTTGAACATGAAGCTAAATGATAAGTAAATAGACACATGCCATTTTCTAACCTCTACAGGTTGACATAAATATTTAAGGGAAATTACTATTCAACTAACGATGTAACCATTATTTTATTCAACACTTACCTGCTTTTTTCTTCATTACATTAAGATTTACCATCTCAATCATCCGTTTTCCTCTTGAACTCATTTTTAAATGCAAATATTATCACACAAAAAACACGCGTATTTTTCAACCAGTAGCCAAACTGTCAAATTGCTAACCATAGATATCAACTTTCTTTGAGACACATAGATGAAACTACACTTTCATCTTTGTAACCCTAATTCATTACACATTGTTTAGTGTCAAAAGAACGTAAGGGAGATACGTCGATGTGTCACTAAATTTATGTCTCAATTTATAAAAAAGTTACATGCTATCTCAGTTATTACTATTTTGATGAGATTCATCTTTGTGTCACTTATAGATGTCGATACCGGGAACAAAATGGCGTTCATAACTCAAAAACGTGAATTTTGTAGTTACGCCTTTGTGATCCTAAGCCCCCGATATATTATTGACATTTTACCTTTAAAACAATCTGTTAGATTCATTGTTAGTTTACATTTAGTGAATAAGAAAATGAGTGCAAAATTTATCAATTTAGTCATAATGTGTGTAGCGTAATTTATGAGAATAATATATCTTTACCCATCATTCATTATATATTCCTAATTAACAGTTGCATAATTAGATATTAACGATTGATGTATTTATATATTATATGTTATGATGATTATAATTCAAATGTGACAGTTTATTTTTTGTATTCGACTCATTGAGTTCTTCGTAGTTTAGAAATATATCTATTTTTGTCTGTGACTGAGAAGAAATGGTATATTTTCATGAATAAATTTATCAGCAATATTCTGTAGAATATAACTTGTTGTTACCTTTACTATTTTATTCAAAATCTTTGCATAATATTATTATATGATCAATGTAATTATGTTTTTATCATGATAAATAGTGTGTAACTGCTTTTTTCTGTTAATGCATATCGTAAATTTCCTGAAATTTCGTAGATCAGCTGTTATTATTCAGCCATCTTGAACAATAGTATCATAGATAATAAATTGACACTTGTTTCTTTTTTCTTTCAACTGAAATATTCATTCTCGCTTTGACATTGATTTTACCTTCTGTGTCTTTACCTCATCATGAATATATAATGTAACATTATAACATTACTTAGTAATATTATATTTTAACAAGTGTTTTTAAACCAAATGCATTAAGTATACATATAATAAGAGTATGTAATGAATGGTAATATAATGTAATGTAATGTAATAACATATCTCACTATTCTGTGTGATAGTAATATTAATGGTAATGTATTCGTACCTATGACTTGGTGTAGAAAAGTGAGTTGTCAATAAAAACGCTAAACAAAATTTAATTTGTCTTATTGGTACATTTACCTAAGCTACATTTTACCACACTTAAAATTTATGTGGACTAATAGATGCGCCTCTAAATCATGGACATAACTTAGTATCTATGGGTTAATGAGACATTACTCAAAACTTCTGATCCGTAAGGATTTTCTTGGAGGTCTTCTACGCAATATACCTCTTATTAAAAGGACTCCGAATTAATTCATCTCCATTTCAAATATTGTCTGATCCAACCTACACAAAATAGAAATATTTTGACCAAGTTTTCAATGCATATTAAATCACATAAAATAAAAATTCAGAGAGTAAAAATGTTGCTATACCTACTGTTAATGTGAATAGTGTAATTTAATCTACAATACAAGATTGATATCTAAATTTACAAAATTGTATTTTACATAACATAGTGGTTCCTACAAAGATTAGGCAGGTGAATTAATTGATCATATTTATATTTTTATATGTATCCATAAACTGGACTATCAAATCTTGATAATGTAATAGAATAGAGACTTTGATATGTGGTGCTGGATGCGTGCACTGCACATACCATAGACAGCACATAAAACAAATTTGTCCATCCTTGCTTAACTCCAAATAAAAAATCGACTGATCACTACCTGCGTATGATGTGTCCTTCAGTACTCTGGGCACATTGTACAAATAGAGCCAGACAACCTAGGAAAGTTGTTTTGATCGGAGACGTGGAAGGTGACAGAACTAGGGGACGAGCACCAATAAGATGAAGTGTTCAAATGAAAGAGACAACCTGAGAGACATCGCATGAGGCACTGCAGAGCATTGAGTATGAGGGTGGCTGGACACATTTACAACCCAAGGATTTTTGTTGCAAATTTTAAAATACTATGAAAATTAATCTACTTTGAGAATATTGTATGATTCTTTGGTTCAAAGTGTTCTTGAGTCTGATTAAATTGTGTGGGACCCTATTTTTATTTATTTATTTAAACATATTTTCACGAGTACATTTTTTTCATTTACACAAGTAGGTATATATAAAAAGCATTATTTATAGATTGGCCACTGAATGTATACATTCTCCAAAGCTGGAAAAGGTTCAAAAGTTTTTTTTTAGATTTACCTATATATTATCAAACGTATGGATATTACTCATTTCTTTATCCATCATTGTTTGTGGCTGGAGTTATTATTATGATATGCGTGAGAGAGAAAAAAATTACTCTTTAAATTTATTTTTTTAATTATTATTTAACGGAATCATTCATAATCTTTCATTCATTCATATTGACTGGGATGTCACTGCTACAATCCTACAATAAATCGCGGAAGCATTAAATAGATCCACCCTACCTATGCCAGAACAAATTTAGCAATGAATTCTCTGACCAACAAGGAAATGATCATGTTTAATTTGTTGGCTCAGCATTGAGACGTATTTTCTCTGTCACACAGGGAATTTATTGCTTTGTTTGAGGCAACTAACATTCTTTGGTGATCTTTTTTGTTTTCTGTTAGACATAGGAACTACCATTCCTGAAACATCTACGGATAAGGGAGGGTAAAACCCTTAATGTTTTCTGTTAGGATTTCGGATAAATGGAAGTCCTCAAATAACTTCACCATTGCTTTTGCTCCTGTATCCACCCCTGAACTCATCATTTCCACCCTCCACACCCCCTGCTAATTATAAACACTCCTCCTTTAAATATTTAATTGTATATTTTTGATTATGATTTGAGTATTGTGTCATAGGTGAATAAATAAATTAAAAAAAAGATTGTTGTTACTGATGATGACTGTATTGCAGTTGAAAACATAATAACAAAATAAACACTCCTCGTAGTGGAATAAAACAGTGTTTTAATTTTATTAATAATCATTAGTAATTAATATATTTCAGACAACCGACTAAAACTATAAAAAATTGTCTCTTTTGTCTTTCTAGCAAAATATCCGTAATCGAATAACTGTTGTAATTTATAAGTAAAAATAAAAATATTGGTAAATGCTATGGAAAGATAGCTTTTTATTAATAGCTATATAATTGAAACCATAGACACAAAATTTGACGTTTTGTTAATCACATGAAAAATCTTTGAAAGAAATCGAGGAATCGTCAAAACGTCATTACTCATTCGTCGGTGTGTATTTGCAAAAGTGCTCGAGTGGTCATATTTTTTTTAAATATTGTACTTTACGTAACATTTAAGTGAAGTAGTAATTGGCTTTGCAGTGAATACGTATTTACTGCGATTAGTTGTTTTCTAAAAAGTGTATTGTGCGTATGATTTTCAGACTTCGCAACATGGGTGCTCCAGGAGCGATCAAATTTCGTGTCATCGTTATATTGTTGTTATTTTTAATCATATGGCAGGCTTACAAGCTGTACCCTCGCGAATCAACAACAGAGGAAGATGTAAGATAAATGATTAGAGAAATATTTCATACCAGTTGTGTCAAGAATTTCTTGCAATCAGTTATGGAAATCACCTTTTACTTTTATGGCTGGCCTTGTGTAGAATATTATAATTATTTAAATTAACAGTACAAATGACCAATTTTTTTGACGTGGTAGAGATAAATTATATCTTTATTATACCCCTATTTTGTGTCATGAAACTTATATTTAATTTCTTGGGATTCAAAGGAAGTAATACATTACATTTAATTTCTTAGGATTCAAAGGAAGTAATATATTAAATTTAATTTCTTAGGATTCAAAAGAAGTAATGCGTTACCCTCAGCAGCTAGTTCAAGTGGAAGTCTATTATGAAGCATTATGTCCAGATTCCCGACATTTTTTCCTTCACCATCTGCAAGAAACGTTTCCTAAGATGAAAAACTACATGAAACTTAATCTGATTCCTTATGGAAAAGCTAAGGTAAGCCACTGTAATTTTGTTTTGATAAACATATGTGTGTGTTGTGATGTGTCAATGTTATGATAACATCACTTATGTATAAAAGATTGTTGGGCAGTTCAACAGATCATCAAAGGTGGAAAGTGTTAATTTGTTTATATTGTAATGAAGACAAGTGAAACAATTTTTGCTGACAACTGTATGAGTTTGACTATATATTTTTTTTTTAAATTTAAACATTTCATTCTATTATCTCACTACTATATATATCAAATAATAATGTTCATGATAATTTAAAAAATACATTTCCTGTTATAAGACAAGAGCAACCATCAGACAATTTTTCATTGTTGTAAATTATATCATTAGAATACAGGTATATGTGCACTTTTTATTTTACAGACAATAGAAGCACCTGATGGAACAATAGATTTTGAATGCCAGCACGGAGAGTTAGAGTGCCAAGCAAATAAAGTGCACGCCTGCACCATTGAACATGTGCAGGACATATCAGAACAACTGCAGATAATCAACTGCATGATCAAAGACAATATGGATCCAGATTTAGCGTTAACTAATGTAAGTTCAAAAACTAATCAATATACATACGTATATTTATACATACCATCGTGGCATCTCCCATAAATGAGTTACTCAGTGGAATAAGTGCATGTAATAACACGTACATATTATTTATTTATTTATTTTATTCTTCACTGTACATTGGTTACAATATTACAAAATAAAACAGTGTCATAAAAATATCAGTTATACAATTCAATGTCCAGTGGGCGAGTTTATCGCTAAAATGCAATGTCTTCCAAATAACCCGGCTATATAAATATTTATTTTATACACATAACAAAATCAACAAAGCAGTTTACATGAAAAATAATGTGATGATATGCAGTGGCGAGATTATCACTTTATAGTGATTTCTTCCATCTAACCATGTCATATTAACACTAAACACAAAAAAATAATAATAATAAAAACACAAATGAGAAAAATCTCTACATAAATCTAAATCAAAGAAACAAAATCTACAATCCACACACCTAATACTCCAAACGGACCGAGAACTATAGGAATTTTTTAGTTGGGGTTAGGGGACGGATGCTGAGTTAGTGGTTTTAAATCCATCAAAAGATTGAGATATCGTATGAGAAGAAGGGAGATTATTCCAGCAATGGGCACCACATACTGAGAATGATTGAGAGTAGAAATTGGTGTTGTGTGCAGGAATTGCCAGAAGAAGCTAATATACGGGTCGGTTCCAATAATCTATCTATGATTTAAAATCTATTATTAAATTATACTGTGAGATATAATAAATTTTATAATATATTTTAAAACAATAGATTTTAATTTATGGTAATTGGTAGATAGATTATTTAAATTGTTAAGTATCCTATTCATGATGTTTTAAAATAATCACTTTTTTTCTAAATTATTGATTTCTGTGTAGTAAGAAAAAACTTTTTTTTTATATTCGTGACAAGGTCATAGGCAGGCCACTGACTGACGGTTTCAGGAAAGGCCTAAAGACTCATTTGTTCACAAGGTTTAACACAAGACATGCCTTTTATCTCATTTTAATTTTTTTTAACAAAGACTGAATGTTTGCTGAACATAGGAACTGACATTCCTGCAACATCCATGGGTGAGGTAGGGTGCAACCCTTAATGAACATACATTATTATTAATTTGATATTATTATTATTTTATCTATCTGACCACAATTTTTAAGTTGATACTATGTTATTTCAAAAATGGATGTGGTTGTTGATCCTAGATATTGTAAAGTGTCCTTAAAGCGATATTATCACAATACCGCGCTTTATAGATAGTCTTATTATTATTATTAACAAGCATGTCAAAATTTTGCCAATATCGCAAGACTTGTTTAATACTATACAATGGTAATGTGTTTATTTAAGTGTAACTCTTGTTTATGTAAATTAACATGCCGTTACAATTTTTTTAACACGCATATCTACTGGTTTACATTATGTAGCACATGCAAAAAATACATATCATTTGCAGTTTTTATTTTCTATTTCATCATCATCTTGCCCTAAACGCTCCTCTCGGGAGCACAGGGCAGAAACCAGCCTCCTCCATTCAGAGCGTCTCTGCGCCAATTGCGTCACCTCTTTCCACGATATTCCCTGCGCTCTGATATCGTTGTCACAGGAACGGTGTATTGTGAAAGAGGGACGCCCGGGCCGACGGAACCCTTGCGGATGGAAGAACAGTGCCCTTTTTGGCCAGCTATCATTGTGCATTCGCAAAACATTTTCTATTTATTTATTCTTTACTTTAATTCTTCGTCTTAAAGTGTACATTGTGAAATAGACTCGATGATGATTACATAGTTGCTTGAAAACGTTGAACTCTTGTAAGCAATGCAGTATATTTGATTTATATAATGGTCTAATTATATGTTTTATTAAAAAAATAATATTATTCTTTACTGTCCATTAATTATAAAAAAATTCAAGATTTTTTATCTTAAGTCCTTATTGGTAGGTACATGTAATAGGTGGTGCTTATTAACTTATCTGCTCGTTTTTATATTTCTTTCATAATCAAAAATTATAACATTAATGCTTTAATCTTAACAACTTTAAATACATAATCGCCTCTCGTGATATACTCTCCTAACACTGATACCGTTGTCATAGAAATGATACATCATGAAAGGAAGTTTTCTAGGACATTAGAAACTTAGTTGACAAAAAAAGATGAATGTTAATTTATTTAGATAACCCTCTCACAACATTCCTATAACCGTAAAATTTTGGTCATAGGAAAATTATATTACAAAAGAAGGTTGTTTGTAAAGATATCGGAAACCTTGTGGATGACAGAATAGTGTAGTACATATTAGCTTAGGTTTGCAATATCTATGTAATCAAGAATTTACATGTGATTTGCAAGAACGTGTGACCTTCATAGAGTATGTAATTATATTTATTTGATGTCTTGATTATCACCTGATTTCACATACACTTCAGTTTATGAGAGTTTTATCATTAATTCATCATACTTGACAATACAGAATATATTAAGTATACAGAAAATCTAAAAACTAATACGGAATAGAAATTCTATAAGCACAATGTAAAAGTGATATAACCAAAATAAGTAAAACTAATCCAAGGAAAATATTTATTTTAAACATGTTGTTGGAAAAACCCACTGCATTTGTATGTTACATTTTGTAGTAAAGGGTTGTTCAACAAGAACTTTGTTTTTTATTTGTGGCAACACCAGCAACATGATAGTTTTGACATTTAATTTTTTGACGTATTCGTAGTGGATGCAATGGCAATTGTTGCAATGAATTCAATTTCGCTTGAAAATCGCATTAAAATAATTAAAATCCATTATGAAAATGGTGGTTCTGCTAAAGTGACATTTCGTCAAATTCGTGATATTTTCGGACAACATAATCGTCCTACTGAGATCGCTATTAAGAATTTGGTCGCTAAATTTGAGTCGACAGGCTCGATACAAAATGTGTTAACACCAACGCGTGTACGACCGGGTCGTTCAACTGAAAACATCGCAGCCGTGAGCCACAGTGTTGAAGCAGATCCAAATTTGTCAATTCCTCGACGTTCTCGACAATTGGGGTTATCCAAAACCACCACATGGCGAATTTTGCGTAAGGATTTGGCTTTGAAGCCTTACAAGGTTCAACTGGTGCAGGAATTGAAGCCGAACGACCATTCAAATCGCCGTAGATTCGCTCAATTCATTCAGGAACAACCCGCTGGTTTTTCTGAAAAAATCATTTTTTCAGACGAAGCCCATTTTCACTTGTCAGGGTACGTCAACAAGCAAAATTGCCGCATTTGGGCTTCTGAAAATCCTAGAGCAATTATTGA
This sequence comes from Athripsodes cinereus, assembly GCA_947579605.1. Lineage (NCBI taxonomy): Eukaryota > Metazoa > Arthropoda > Insecta > Trichoptera > Leptoceridae > Athripsodes > Athripsodes cinereus. The sequence goes on from OX388311.1 coordinate 6,590,073, forward strand.
GAAGCCGTTGCATGCTCAGCGTGTCACTGTATGGTGCGCTATGTGGTCTGGAGGCGTGATTGGGCCGTTTTTTTTCGAAGATGAGACTGGAAATGCGGTAACGGTCAATGGATCACGCTATCGCAAGATGTTGACAACTCAATTTTGGCCTATTATTGATGACGTGGATATCACTGACATGTGGTTTCAACAGGACGGTGCCACATGTCACACAGCCAATGAAACGATCAATTTATTGCAAACCAAATTTCCCGATCGCATGATTTCACGAAACTCAGCTGTTAAGTGGCCAGCCAGATCGTGTGATTTAACGCCACTGGATTATTTTTTGTGGGGCTATGTTAAGGACAGAGTCTATACGGAGCCAATCGAATCGATTGCAGCCTTAAAACTCAAAATCCGTGATGTGATTAGCGAAACAGTCCCGCCATTTTGCCAAAAAGTGATTAAAAACTTTGATGAAAGAATCGACATCTGTCAGCGTGCTCGTGGTGGACATTTGTCAGATATCATTTTTCATGCATAATTGCCAAACTTTTCTCTTTGTATTTCAATAAAAATTTTAATCATCTTCATCAATTTTTTTTGTTTTATTTTGTTTTAAAAAACAAAGTCCTTGTTGAAAAACCCTATATAAATAACCATGTTAAGATTTTCATATTAGTCACGCTTGTAAAATTTGATATCCATACCATAGGTAGGCAATACCACAAAGTACTTTTTAGAGTTTCTTCTCTCATCAAAAATAAGTTTATTTTTTTGATTTCAACATCGGCTCTGTACTATTTTACCTATATTTATACTTTTGTTATTTTTATTTTCAGTGCGCTGACACATTTGCTATAGATACGTCACAAATAATAGATTGCGCGAAGAGCCAAAAGGGTGCAGAATTGTTAAAGGCTCATGGACTGGCTACTCAAGTGGTAAGGCCAAGTTTTATCCCAACCATTCTTATGGATGGATCCAAAGCCAATCAAGGTTTAATACTCAAGAACTTTAAGTTAGAGCTGTGCAAACTTTACACTCCAAAAGAGATGCCTAAACCGTGCAAATGATTTATAAGGAGCTTGTTTTAAGTTTGTTTTCAAATAAATCCCTTACAACAATGAGTAGATACCTACTACAATTGTTGATATACATTATGGTGGCAACAACCACAAGTGGTTAGCCAGCGAATGTACTGTAACACAGAAAAACTTTGAATGTGTGAAACTGTAAAATTGACCTTATTACTGAAAACTGTTTGGGAAGGTCATTATGCATTCATTTACTGTGTGCCATTAATTATAATTGTCAGATAATGTTTTCAAATTAATGTAATAACATCTTGAATTTTTTTAATTACTTGTATAGGGGATATTTTGCAAGGTATTTTGTATGAATTATATTTTAATAGCCTCCATATTTTGCCAAGATAATACAAGAACTAAGAGAGGAATTATTCTTTATAAATTTGTAAAATATGATATTTTCGTATTGTGATAATCAATTTAATTTTGAAGTCTCGTTCTTGCCAGACATAATTTTTTTATTCATTTAAAGTCGTTTATTTATTGTGTTGAGTGTCAACTGATAGCAGATGATTTACCGTAATACATTATATTTATTATTAATTGTTGTTATGGGATGTAGTGTGTGTCTATAAATATTTTTAAGATAAGAAACTTGTAAATAGTTAGTATTTAAGTAGATAATTTTGTATCGTAGAGTTTTTATAATCCGACTTGATCGGGACAGAATTTTACAAGATATTTCATATAACAGAAATCAATTGATATTTTGGTTTTGACAAAAAAAATACCGTTTCAATATCAGCTAAAGAAAACATGCATTTTTATAAAGTGTACATTACCGCAGTGCAGCCGTACTTTTAATTCGATCTTTTACATTAATATTAACAGTCATTACAGACATTCCAATTGTTAAAAGAAATTGCGCATAATTTTGTATTAGTTTAATGCCATTTGAAACAAGTGTTTCTTTCTTCTATTGTTTATTAATTCGCAGAGAGACGTCTTTCAACTTATAAGGTCATTATCAAGGAAAGACGTCTCTCTGTGAATTAATAAACAATAGTAGAAAGAAACACTTGTTTCAAATCGCATTATTATGGAATTCTACTACGTGTGCACTGACACAATTAATATAGTGTATTATTTTCATGGTTTATTCATCTTCATACTATGCAAACCCTGTATCAGGTCACTGTAATAAATTTCCTATTTAGTAGGTATGTAATATGATTTTTTGTATCAAATTTTGACTTTATAAAACTAGATATAAACAATCTAAATTTGATTCTGTAGTAAATTTTCTTTTAGTGAGAAACAACTGAATTCGAGTGTCGGACTATAGAGACTTTATTGTATTTGTAGATTGATTTGTGATGTTACAATATGCTGGTCACATTCCATTTCAATATGTCAATGTTGTTGTTTAAACGACACATTTCAATAATATGTTCATATTTATATTATAAGTGTAGGTATCAATTGATTTAACTTGAGAGACCTGGGACCATATTTAATTGAATGTTCTTTTTCTCTTTTCCTCCTATTGTCAATATAGACATAGGAAAGAGACTAAACCAATTGTTTTTGTCTCTTTTGTATTCTATATTGAGAAAAAAGAAAAGAGATAATAAATATTTGGTTGGTTGCTTTATATGGACCTATAAATGAATTAATCAAATCAACAAAACTGAATATTGACATATACTTGTGTTCCACTGTGTATCAATTAATTTATGGAATCTTATGTTTTTATTGTTTCCTTCTATTGTAAAATCAACTGAATTGCGTATTAAGAAAACTAAATATTTATTCAAATTATTTCTTTACTATTATTATATCAAATTCATGTGTGTACCGTTTATTTTGTTTTATGATCCATGACAAATCACATAGGTATATATTTGAGGATTGTTTCAACTGTTTTTTATTGATATTTGATTAGCAGAATGGCTATTTAATCCAGAAATATTATACTTAAAGATAATAGGTGTTCTTTTTTAAGGTAAGATATATTTATTATATAATTTTATTATTTGAAATGATCAAGTGATTAATTGTTATTAAATGTGAATTGTCATGATACACTTGTACTACAAGTAATTTTAATTTGTTATGATATTATGTGTTTGATTGTATTAATTGCATTCAATGCCGCTTATAAGTTGTTGAAAAACTAGCAGTACACCTTATGATTTTTATCTATGTCACAAATAATGCGATCTCATGAAGCAGATAGATTTAATATTTTATTTGTAAATTCTGTGAATTTTTCTAATATTCGGCAATGTCTTCCACTTTTTTTGTTATGTTGACGAATCTAATATAATAAATTTTGTGTAAATAAAATCAATATTTTAGAGCAAAATGCAAAGCATAAAAGAACAAAATCCACTGTTCAAAACTGTGAGTATTTATTTTACAATCTCTGATAACTTTTTGATGTTTAAATATGTACTTTGTACTTGAACAAGATTGTAATTTCACTCAACTTTTATGTGCTGATGAACTTTTAAGTGATTGATAAAGTCATCGAGACTTCAACAAGGGGTAAAATATGATGACTAATCATAACATCTTTAAGAATAATGGAGGAGAAAATATTTTTTATGAAATGGGTTGATAAATAAACAAGTATCCTAAAAATGAGAAAGCTGTTAAATTAGTTCAAAAAAGATTTTAAAAAATTCTTAGGAATCTACCTTGGTCATCGTATTAACACACTTTTTTATTCCATTACGATAGTCTAGTAATACCAAAAAACGTGTCTCGAAACAATAAATACATTTTATATAAGAATAAAAAATGAAGTTTTTGTATTTCCTAATGCACTTTACCATGTCTAAAATTTTCTCAGTTATTCTGCCCCCAACGTTGGATTAATTTTTATCCTTGCATTTTTTTATATTCATACTTCTCTTATTGTTCATATTCTATTAGTTGATTATTTTTATGTTTCAGCATATTTATTATAATGTTTAAAGTTATTAAATGTAATTAGATATCGTATACGAATCAAAATGTTGCAATATAAGTTGATAGCAAAAGATGTGCAATTTATATACATCAGTTGCTCAATGTGTTGTGTGTTTTTATGCTGCAAACTTACTTACTTTTATGTGATGTTGTTTTATATGTTTTAATATTCTAACGTAAATTCTAAGTATGTTAACAGAAATTATATTTCTATGTTTAGTTTCATTTAACAAACTTATCAATTTGAAATTTTTTAAGTTGTTAAAAGTGATAAAATTTACGATTATTAATGTTAAAATTTCTTATTTGTTTGTTTTGTACGAGCAAAATCCGCTATAACACATTAACGTATATGTGTTATAGCTGATTTCAAAACTCGGCGACACACATTTAAATTTAGTCTAATATACGAGCTTTTAGAAATTATGTACAAATGGATGTTTAAAATTACATTCATTTGATTTAGAACTGACAATTTCTAGTAATATTTTTAATTTGTTATTGACAATACTTTTTAATAATATTACATCAGAGCAAATCCTCTCTTTTTCCTTTCCCCTTCCTATTCATGTTCTATTTATTTGTTTATTTATTCATTTACATATTTATATATCATAATGTATTTCAAATTTTATTTATATATTCTTTTGTTTTCATGATTGATACATTTGTTTTACGCCTTTTGATATTTTTTGTAACCATATAAAGTGCTTTTATGCTATATTGATGCCGATAAATATTTATTTATTTATTTGTAAACTAACGTAGAATTCTTTCTTATTCAATTTAATGTATGTTTTACAATGACTCAAGTATTAATTTAACACTTATGACAGCTAGTACCGTCCCTTATTTTTTTACTATTTGATTGTTTTGAGCTCTTTAAACTATGCATATTTTTTCCAAATGAAATACAATTTGTTTTTCAAAATTAATTAGGTAATCATGAAATTGTCATTTAAGATTGACATTAAATATTTGAAAGTTTACGTAATTTTGACAAATAATGTTAATTATGTAGGTATTTCAAAAGTTTTGTGTACATTTTGCAATGTGTGCAAGTGTACAAAAGTTCCTAAGTCAAAGTATATTTTAATGTTTATATTACAAGGAGACTGTCGACTTTAAAAGAAAATTTATTAAGGATGTACAGATAACTCTATACACATGATAGAAATTTATTTTATTTAATAAAATATACTACTGCCAGCTCGACAGTTGTAAAACCGAATTGCTGGGCAGTGGACAACACAAATAAATTTGATCACTTAAAAAATATCAATAGTTAATAATTACCTTGAGGTCATGTTATGAGTAAATGAGGCTTCAACCATTGTTCATAAAAATATATCTAAAAGAGCAAAGCAGATACTGTTTCATGTCTAGTTCACAAGGGATGTGGTGAAAAAATTATGAATAATTAAGGAAGAATGTAAAGATTATTAACAGTTGTAAATTTAGTCTAAGGGTGAAAACACAAAGAAAGCAGGTTGCCTGCGTCTACTGGCGCGATGAATTGTTCCATGCATTTCAATGAAAATGCGCATAGTAAAAAAAGTGCGGGCCGTTAAGCGCGTTCCTGCTTTTACTATGCGCATGTTCATTGAAATGCATGGAACAATTCATTGCGCCGATTGGTAGACGCAGGCAACCTACTTTCTTTGTGTTTTCACCCTAACAGTGTTAGGTTTGGCAAATTGTTAGTCATTCATATGTATTTTTTGTTACACAAAATTATATTTTTAGAATCCTTAATCTACTTTCACGAGACAATCATATTGGTTGACCATGAGGGTTTTAATTAACTTTTATTGCAGACTTAGGTATTTTTTTTTAATATTTAAATAACATGGATGTCTCATATTCATGGCAATGATATTCCATTGATTGGTTAATTAGTAATTAAAAATTGTACTGAAAAATTGTTACCAGCAAAATTTTCCAAACTTCTACAATCGAATTTGATAGTCAGAAACTAACCCTAATTACTATTTCACTAAAATCTGGAAGCTCTTTTTATTCCCAGAGGAATTAATAGTCCCTAGTATGTAAATTTCATGTTTTGTTTTGATATAACTAGATAGCCCGGTGTGATGTTTACTTGTTGCACACAAAAATATACCTACATCTTTATGTGAGTTTTAAGCTCAAGAATTCATTCATAACTAACTTTCAGACACTACGCTGCATATAGTGCAAAAATCATACATTCTAACCATGAGTTTTTTTTACTTTAATAAAGATAATGTTATGTTATGTAATAATATGTGGACATTCCGACATGAAATATGATTGATGTTTTTACATAATGAAATATACAATTTACACAAATTATATTGCTATTATTATTGTCACATATAACATAATTTAATGAAAACTTGATATTTTAAATAAAAGTACATCTAGAATGTACAGAATATTACATCATGTACAAAATATATCCTTTGAGAGGTGCAAGACTTAACTTATTAAGATTATTATACTTGATAACTTATACATTTTATCTATCTATACCATCACGGCATATCCCACATGAGGGTAGCCAACAGATCAGCTACATGTAGTAATCATGCAAGCTGTCCTCTCCGTACCAACAAAAATCAAGACATTCAGGATGGGTGGCAAATTTTAGATGTTATCTAAATAACTAGAAATCCAAAATATTCAAACAAATGAATATTTTCTATCTCTTGACTATGTCAATAAACTCTTCAACTTTGAGCCTGCAACTCGCTTCAATGAGAAAGAAAAATATAGTAATAATTTTCAAAAACTTACTATCTGTACCATCATGACATATCCCAAAAGTGGGGTAACCAATAAACCAGCTGTATGTAGTAAACATGCAAACTGTCCTCTCTGTGCAGACAAAATTAAGTCAGTCAGGATGGGTGGCATACCTCGTCACAAAATATCTACAGTCCCTTAAAATTTTATGTGGCAAATTTTTCAGTTTCTTGAGATAATGGTATGATAGGAATTGAAAGAAGATTTCAATTTATAAAGAAAATTTATTAAACCTTAATTACAAACTTTAATCTAGAAGCTGTAAACCAGAGAACCTATCCACAGAATAGAATCCAGCTTTCACTTGTCGTCCACCAAAGAACCTTCCATTGAGATCCACCACAGCTTTGATAGCGCTCTCAATTCTCTTGAACTCTACAAATATTCTTACTGCCTCCTCAGCTACGGCTCCAGGTATTTCAAATATTATAACCTTCACAACATCTCCATATTTTGTGTTACACTCGTCTTTAACTTCGGGCTCCAAATCATCATCTACATCTCCAGGACCGACCATATTCTAGAAGTATATAAACACAATCCTGATTAAATTAACAGAAGGTTGCAAGCTGACACAACTTATGTACAACATTAAATAAAACTGTAAATATTAATTTATTAATTCCAACAATATAATGAAAAAAGTTAAAGAAAACTTATAAACTTGAGCAAACTAAATTTTTAACATGTTTTTCTTTATCAACTCCATCAAAAAGCATTTCAATCATTTTGCTTTTCATTGATGAAAAAAGTAATGTCTTAATTTTATATGTGTATTACTTTTTTTATAAGGACTGTATCAATTTGTGGATGGTTTTACCACACTCAACTCAGGAAATGTAATTTTTCTTTTATTTTAGAGGCACTAACTAAGTAAGTTTCTAGACATTTTAAAAAATTACTTCAAGACTTGAACAGCTTGTCAATGGTGTGGGTATGCCGAAATCGCAGTAGCGTGTTTTAAAAAATCTAAGTAACAATATACATAGTCATTCAAGTAAATTTTTTAAATGTAATTTTTTTAAGATAATATTATTTTACAGGCGTAACCAATATTTCTGTAAGAAATTCTTACCCTCAACAAGACTACTTTGCTAGGACATTTCATAATCTCCGTAATAGTTGGCTCCGACTTATTTTGGAGAGGCTCACTCGCAAATAATGGAGGAGGTTCTGGAAAATATATGATCAATTCTTAATCTATCGAAAATAGGGAAAATTCTGTGATTTTATCATTTACAGGTGATATCTCATGGAAAAAGAAAAAGGTAACATTCTTCTTATTTCATTTTAAGGCAATGCACCCGCAATCGAGTGAATTATAAAAAGGTAACATAGAGTCATAAACTAAATAGGAATCTCTCAAAGTACATCACAAAAATAATAAAGCAGGTTGCTTTATTCTCATTTAATGTGGGATCAAATGAATAATCGGATTGAAATGATAGATGCGATTAATTTACTTGTTCAGAATCTAGACATTCATATTTCATCAGTACTAAGAAAGGTACTTAGCAGCTGAACAAGCGTCAAAAACATTTTGAATAATGAGTGACACTGGACGAAGAGGGCATTCCAGTAGTTGTGATATGAAATGTTCAATGCCACAGTTACATGTCATGCTAGACATGTCTATAAATGTAAAAATGTAAGTATCAAAATATACTTACATTTCTTACAAACCATGGAACATAATTATGTAACATCTAAATATAGATAATTTGATTATTTTACCTGGCTGTGGAGAGTAGGCCATGGGTGGTGGAGGCATACTGTTATCCTTCTCATGTATAATTCTTCCACCTCTCTTGGAAGTTTTTTCAACTTGCAGAGCAATAGACATTCCCTGTTCCTTCTTACCCAAACCTTGCCCTTCCTAATCAATAAACAATAACAACAATGAATGACTCCGATTACAATAACGGAACAAACAAAAAAATCATGCACCGTGACATAATCACATAATATATAAATATTGCACAGTGCAAATTTGCACTGTTGTAGATATATGATTTATTTCGATTTTGTAAAAATCAATAGGAAAGAAAAATTATCAAAATATGAATTTATTCATTCTGCACATCACAATTAAACTTAAAGTTTTTAAGAAAACAATACAAATTAAGAATGAGTGAAAAAAATAATCAGTAGCTGTATGTAGGAATTGTCAGTAATAATGATGATGGGATACACACCTTGAAGCCATATTTGGCCATGATTTTAGCTGCGACAGAGTTACTTCCATATCCTCCAACAGAGAATCCTGGTTTTTCGGCAGGTGTAGGACTTACAGAAGCGGCAGGTGGTGAAGGAGGCCCAGATTCCACAAGAGAAGGTGGCGGCGCTATAGCTACTCCACCAGTTCTTGGACGTTCTGCCAGTACGGGTCTTTCCTCTTCTTCTATATTTCTCTGTAATAATAAAGTTATTGTGTTTATATACTTAAGTTTCAATACATGATTGAAGTCATGTTAGAATTCTAATCTAATATTTAATCGCCCCTGTCTACATTAAAAGTAACAGATAATTTAATAGATATGTTTGTTATTCAAACAAAATTATTACAAACATTTAAACAAAACAAAAGTTTGCAAACTATTTTTTATAAAACTTCCTCAAGTTAATCTGACATTTTCAAAGGTTCTGGTTGATTTGATGAAAGTTAATTATACACAAACTATAATACAATTAAATATTGAAATACTAATACAGTAAATGATAATGAAAATTAGCATAAATTGGTATGATAATACATTATTCAGAACCTGAGTATTAACTTACAGATTGTCTATCAGGCATCTCACTCTCTTCACCAAATCGGGAACCCTTTTTCTTCTTGTGACTTCTTCTTTCTCTTTCTTCAAACCGCTTATCGCTCTCTCTGTCACGTTGGTCGCGTAATTCTAAAACATTAAATCCATTATGAAAGCTAGTCGATCTAAATCAGGCGTTCTCAACTTTTATGTCGTGCAGGCACATTCAAAGGAATAAAATAATGATGACTTCACTTGCACTGAAATTTTTTACCACATCGTCAATTTTTTACAATTTGGGACCTACAGGAATTAAGAATGTTTCACAATCTCTTTGGTTTAGTTAAAGAATATTTTATTTGATTTTGTAGGTTTCTTTGTTCAATAGATTGTACTTTTCATGAGTAACTTTTTTTTTTTATTCTAAAAACAACTGAAGAAGACGAAGGGTGATTGCCCTGTAACACCCTGGTTGCCTTGAAATAGTATGAGTTCTCATTATCTGTAGTGTTTCATTTTCTATATATTCCAGAAAACATATATCTTTGAAAGACGCAAATAATCATTGATGAATTTAACATAAAAAAATGTTTGATAATCATAAAATCAGGTAACCTGTTTGTATGTCTTTAATCCAAAATATTTACAAGAATCATCACTTAAATTATTTACTTATCTACATTAGATTGTGTTTCTATTCATAAACGTGGTTAGATGGAAGAAATCACTATATAGTGATAATCTCACCACTGCAAATCATCACATTTTTCGTGTGTATATTGCTTTATTTAATTTGTTATATGAATGATGATGTGCAAGAACAATAAAATAAATAAATAAATCTTTTTCTAAAGCAAATATTAAAAAAAAACAACACAATATCCATTATATGCATCAAATCTGATTATTGTTATTCCTATTGTTTTTTCTTTCCTCTTATATTTATTACTTGGCCCCTGATGATCTATATTATTTACTAAGCGAAATGAAAAGATGTTTCTGTAACTTACCTCTGACAAATTTATCATAATCATTTGGTTTAGAAGGGTCATATTCGCCCAACACTTCCCAGTCATAATCTTTCACATTCAACATAGATTTACCAAACAATATATTTTTCTGGGCATGAGCTATGATAGGTCCACTATGAACTGAGAAAATATTTTCATCATCATCTTTTTTTGTTTTTAAATCCACTACAGGCGGAAGAACCTATAAAAACAAAAAAGTAATATGTGTGCCTCAATGAATTGAACACTCAGTTCAATTCAAAATTTTGATGTTAAAATATCTGCAAATCATTACCTGTGCTACTTTTCTCTGTGTATCACGCTTAGGCTGAGTTGTGGCAGCTTTTTTTAGTTTTAATTGAGACTGTAATAGTTTTATTCCTGATGACCAGTCAGCTACCTTCTCGGTAGTTTTACTTTTGACTACATCAAAATCGTCATAAAGAGACATTTTAAAATATTTCTTAGACAATTGAATTTAATAAACTATTATAACTTAACATTTATGACCTATTACACAATTAATTTTCACAAATAAAAATTTAAAATGTAGACACTCGCACTCCTAACACAAAATGTCATTTACAGAAATGTCATAACAACCATAGACACAGTTTCAGTTTAATCATAGATAATAAAAATAAAGCACACACTGATTTATCACAAAGTTTGGAGAACCATTTTCAACCGTCTTTAAAGGGGATCACATTGTTACATTCTGTATTAATTCACTATTATCAGTCAAAATTTAAGAATCGAAGCTGTGCATCGAAAGTGAATACGACTGTTCACACTTTTCAGTCTGTACCTTCACTGTTGTGATAATAAGATAAAACGGTCGTTTCACTGAATGAAGCTTTTATTTAGGGTCGTTCACATTTGTTCACTGATCAGTGATCACTCCGGATGATCCTCCAAGATGAATAGGTGTGAACAGGCGTTTCATCAATAGTCATCACTAACGATGACGGAGGAAAGAGATTACCACTCGTCATAATATAACTCGTCATACACCGGGTTAGTTGGAAGACATCGCATTTTAGCGATAAACTCGCCCTCTGTACATTGAATTTATAATTGTTATTTTTATGCCACTATTTCACTATGTAATATTGTAACCAATGTACAGTAAAGAATAAAATAAATAAATAAATAATAAATAATTTTGATGAAAGGTCCTTTCACTGAAACGACCATAAACAAGTTTTATCTTATTATTTGTTTTATTCTCTATGAATTTGTATTGAATGTCAGAATCATGTACAAAATTATTATGCAGTCGAGAGCGATATTAGTTTATTTTATGTGTTATTTTTCATTTTTGAATTTGTTTAATTAAAAAAATATGTTAAACTACATACAACATGACTGAGAGTGTTGACATGGCAGTGAAAGCATAGGATGAACAAGTGTGAACAGACGTGTTCACTTTCGATGAACAGGTTTGACCCTGACACTCTGGATGATGATGATCATCCAAAGTGAAGCAATGTGAATGCTACTTAAGTTATGTCTTATGGTAATGGCTCCTGAGTATTATTTGAAGATGAAACACCTGTTCACACTTTTCTCTTTCGATAATTCATTTTGGATGATCACCACTGACAAATGTATTGTGATGTGAGTAAAGAATGAATAAATAAAATAAATTAATTTAAACACCCCTTTGTGGAGTTAAAATGATTTATAAATTAAATTAAAACACCTAAATTTGAACACTATACAGAAAAAGATACACAATAGATACTATAAAAATACTTTATTAATAATAACAAAAATCACTAAACATATAATTTAAAATATTTAACTATTAGGTATAAAATATCAAAAACATTTTTACACAATTTTAACAAAATAATTCTGGGCAAGATTGAATACAACTAATTAATGTGATTCCTTAATTTACTCGAATTGCCTTAAATATAACTTACACACATTGTGTATATAAAAAATGTGTGTAATTATCACAATAAAACTTTACAAATCAAAGAGTTTATCTCTATAATAATTAACATACATAAAACTTATACACTGTATTGGTAATAATATTATATTGTTTGTATTTAGAACACAAAAAAGTACTTTATTGCAACAATTGTAATGCAAAGTGATATAATAATGAGACCTATTGAAACAAAGAATTTAAAAATGCAAGGAGAGTAAAAAAGCCCATTGAGATTATACATAACAAGACTCAGCACTTTTTGATCAAATTATAACAAAAAACGTTCTCCTCCATTGCAGTAAGATATATATATTCCTATCAAAAAATAAAACATACCACATTAGATAGCAACTCTTAGAGTGGTATCCCTTTCAAATGCCAGTACATAATAAAATCAAATGATTATAGTAAGTATATCTATATAATTATATTGTTGTTGATCAGTAATTCAAAGATATACTAGATCAGTAATTCAAAGATAAAAATGGTCATGCAGGCAATCAAATTTTATATCCAGTTTTAAAATGACATTAGTTGTAAGACAACACATTGGTAATGCTTGAAGGTCATCGATGTTGGAACACAAAAATTCCGATAAAATGTACCGTGCTGCAAGTCTAGTATATCTATGGTTGCATATTTAAAATGACATATGCAAATATAATTATTAATGTTTGACATTTCTAAAATAAATTATTGCGACATTAAAACCATTTGTTAAAGTGATTCTTAGCATCAAATATTATAATGAAATATTTTAAGTAAAAGTTCAAACATGTTTTAATGCCCTAATGAACATTTTTTTAAGAGCATGCCCAAATAAAAATGTTCGCACATGCGCCATTTTAAATATAGAACAACAACATAGATACATCTGCTATATCAATAGGTTTTGCAGTTACATAACATATTGTAATTTAGTGGTGAGTTTGTATGTATTAGATCTGTGGCAAAGCCATTTTGAATATTGTAAATAAAGGTCTAATATTTTATTAAACAAAAACATAGGTATAAAACTATACACTTATATTCCAAAGCACTATTATCATCACAATTTATCAACCATAAACTAAATTTACCATAATAATATTGAGCTATAATCAAGGCAAATAACAGTTAAAAGCGAGTACAATGGAAATTGATTTGAAAATAAATAAATAATAAATCAATCACTTAACACACTATTTACAGAAATCAATATAAGTCATTTACCTACTTGTGTACTGAAATTAAATTACTTACATGAAAATATATGTTATTTAATTTTAATTGTATTAAATATTAAACCAGAATCATTACTTTTCTTATAAAAATATATAATGTGAACAGATATTTTACATCAAATCTTTTTGTAACTGAACAGGTAGGTAATTAGCTTTTCCAAAAATGATTCAGTATTGGAAAAACCTTCAATCAAAGAAATTCAGTAAGCTGTAAGAAAAACTTCCTCTTTAATCATAAGAATATCAGATTAATCAACTTTAGAAATAAATTTGATTTTGAAAATGTAAACAAGTCACATCTATAGATTTTTCAATGTTGTCAAATTTGTCATGAAAAAAATGAAAAGTATGTACAGACAAGGCTCACAAATCTTGCTAATTCAGAGGAGTCCTCTCACTTCAACCTACATTTAAAAAATATTTGAAGTCGTTGCGGAATAATTTATGACTTAAAGATAAGGTCCATGTATTTTTAATAAAATTATTCAAAAATATTAATTTGACATCATTTTATTCCTATTAAATTTGAGTTTTAAGAATAACCTTCACTTTCTGCTTCATACAAAGTTACAGTCGTCCAATAACACTTAGGAATCTTATTAGAAGAAAATAAAAAGATTTTTTTTAAGAGAAAAAAAATCTGTTTGGTTAAAATTATAAACCATTAATTTTTTCTATTTATAAATTGTTTATTATCACCAAAATCAATAAAAACTGCTTTTATCTGCGTGTCCAGCATTACGCTCGAATGTGTGTAAAAAAATAAACCGAAATTATAAACCATTAATTTTTTCTTTTCATTAATTGTTCATTATCACCAAAATCAATAAAATTTGTTTTTATCTGTGTCTCCAGGGTTACGCTCGAGCGTGCGTAACATTATTAGCTTACGCATGGTTTCCCCGTCCGCCATTCCATTGTTATACAATAAAAAATATAAGGATTGATAAATACACACATACACTTGCGTAAATATTTTTCAGTAAAAACTAAATAAAAAGTAAATTTGCATACAGGTGATCATTGAAATAATAAACCTTGATACAGAAATAACATATAAATGTGAAAAATCACTAATTTATTATTCAAAAATATGTCAACAGTTCAACGTTTAATATGAAAAAAACCTTCGCATTTATAATAACTAACATTTAAAATATTTTTATCACAAAATATTGATGTATCATTTTTACATTTCCATTTGATGGAATTAGCAAGAAACCAAAATATACAACAAAATTACCGATCACCCTAACAGAAACTTAAAACGAAATAATTTTCATAAAATATATATGTACTAAGTTACTTTATTTAAAGAGTGAAATATAATTTTTTGTTGAAAACAATATTGCACACATTAAACATTGCATTTTATACAACAAAGGATAACCCAAATGTAAATTATCTTTCAACTTTGCACAAAAAATTGCAAATAACATTATTATTCTTAACACGAGATTCTTAAGCTAAATATACTTATCATAGGTATACACAGGATTTTATCTATGGGGGAGAGAGCTACAGGGGCCATAGACAAACCGTACTTAGCGAACGACTACTGGCGAACTTTTCAACAATCTACCTACATGTACCGTGTAATTTTGCGTTATTGTTGCGGTTATAGTTGAAAATTTGTTTGTAGTCCATCGCCAAGTACGGTTTGTTTAGGGGGTCTGGTTAGCAAATTTTTAATGTTACAATTATGAAATGCGCATGCAAATTTTATTTATCGTGATTTAGCAGTTTATATGTACATGGGTAATTTCTACCTTCCATTGTTAAATTTTCAATTTGGTATAGAAATATATAATGTTATATGATTTCAACGCCTTTAAATAAAAATAATTACAACATTATATTTAGTCTGACTTCTACTAATTTTACTAATTATACAAAATTTTCCCACTTTCCTGCTACTTCAAAATCTGATGGAACACTCTCCTCCTTCTGGGTAAACCTATGATATTTATATATATACAATATATCTATAGATAATATGTTATGTTACAATAAAATATCAAAATCATTTTTCAACAACCAACGCAAAATATTAATATTAGATTCATGATAATATGTAATATCCATATATAAAAAAAATATTCTGTATTAAATTCTATATGTATGTAATATATAAATTTGATACACTATAAAAAATCTTACATTCATAACAACACCTTAAGCGCTTGTCCCACTATAGGATGTCTATAGTGAATAAATTTATTTATTTGTAACAAAAATGTTTTTAACTAGTACTTTTTCATTCACACATTGGATCAAATGTTATGATAAAATAACACAGTAATTTTGTCACCAATACTATTTTTTTTTCAAAATGACCACGTGGAAGATTTTAAGAACGCTAAAACAATATTATTATTATAGAAAAAACATCATATTCTACTAGGACCATTGCAGAGTTCTGCCAATGCGATCCTAGAAATAACAAAACATTTACAACAGTGTTTCCACTTTTGTTATAAATTCAGTGAATGTCATGTCATGTTAGTAAAGAGTATCATTTAAGATATATATCACAATCCTAACACTTTGTAGATATTACACGGAATGTTTTTGTTTTATACTACGTCAACAAAGCTTGGTCTTTAGCCTTGGCTTGTTGTGCTTCTTTGAGATCCAGTCCCTTGTGATTGTATCGGAAGTGACTCTTCATATTTCCTAGCTGTTCAAACCTTTTGGGACAAAGAGGGCATCCGTATGGCTTTTCACCGGTGTGAAGTCTCTCATGCTCCTTAAGACTCTTCAATATAGTGAATCTAAAACAAATTAAAAATATTTCAATAAAAAAACAATTCAGATTTGTTATAACCTAAAATAAATTTTGAATACAAAGCAGCATGACTGTATCTTGAAGATGGAATCGGATGATAGCAAGGTTCAAACCATAATGCTCCCAATTTAAAGTTCAAAACTTCACCGACCATTTCATTGCATTTAATGTATATCAGCAACTGGTTTACTCCCTGTATAACTTTGAATAACTTATCTGGGAAATAAGTACCTTTTTGGGAGACAAGAAAGAAACAAAATATGGAAAAATCTCCCTAGGCTTAGGCAAGCCAAGGAACTACTCGGAGGATATAACTCCAAAAGAGCCAAGGCTTGCACCTAAGTAAAACAAGTCTCAAAGCAGTAACGGGCTTCCTAACGGGTAACTGCAGACTCAGGGATCACCTACGCAAACTGGGACTTGAAGAAGACGTGGCACTTGTAGATTTTGTGAAGAAGAGACCGAGACTCCTCGACATCTCTTGGCGGACTGCAATGCCGTGGGATTTGCAAGAATCAAGGCCCTAGGCAGACACTGGGTAGAAGTAGAGTCTCTCCACACCTTGGACCCCCTCAAGATCTTGGACTTCATAAGATGTCTAGGACTTGAGGGTTCGCTTTAACTGGCAACACCGGGAAAGCTAAGTAGGGAGAGTACAATAAATTTTATAAGTCGCGTATGCATACTATACCCCATAATATAAATAAATATAAATAAAATATCCTTTTCATAACTGGTTATTTGATAATTTGTAAAATATATATTCCAAATTACCTCTTCTCACAGTATCTACAGCCATAAGGTTGTTCACCAGTATGAACTCGAGTGTGGCACACAAGGGATAATTTGTGTGCAAACTTCTTGCCGCATATTTTGCATTCAAAATTCTTTTCACCCGTATGAATCTTCATATGTTCCTACAATAAATAAAACATATAATAAAATATAATTTTATTTACCAATTGTAGAGTTATTGTATAATTCAAGATGATTATTTATATTTTATTCATTTCTGGAGTGTAGTCATATGATGCACTACAATATGTTGAATCTATTTTGTTCCTTCTATTTGCCTGTCTGGTGCTGTCAAATTAAAGTAACATTTCCTAAATTTTATTTATTTTAAACTATGTTCTGTAAATTACTACAAAATTAAAACATATCATAAATACCAGTACAAAAATATGACTATATCGTCCCTCTTCTGACTAACTGTCGTATCTGACATTTTTGGCGAAATTGAGTTATGATCACCAATGTGTATTTATATGTGCCCTGCATGTTCTCACTGAAGATCACACCTGTAACTGTTACCGTTATCCTGGAACACTTTCTGATTTGTTATCGTATTTACGAATTATTCTAAATAAAATGTGCCGTCGTATCTACAAGTTCCTCACAATTTCATCATAAAAATGATTCTGAGATTTATAAGAATACAAATAAAATAATGCAGTATACTAACACTGTATCATATAACTAGGAGAGACGAAAATATGCACAGCAAAACACTAAAAACGCTCTCCTGAACAATTCACATTTTAGCAGATACGACTGTTAGTCAAAAGAGGGATGATATGTGAGTTTATCACAATTGCTTTCAACTAAGGCATTTTCATTACAGTACATAAGTTCAGAATTCAGAAATGTTTAAATGTTAAATTCATTTAATATCTTCAATTCACTGATAATGTATGCCCCCTATGAGTGTGTGTGTGTGTATTATTGTGTATTATTTATCATGGTGCAAGACAGATGAGCTGTATGTTTATTACATGCATTTAGTCTGCTAGCCACCCTACTTGAGGGATATGCTGTAAGCTGTAATGGTACAGATAGATAGATAGAAAAACAAATATTACGTGCTGAAAAAGTGTTATAATCTGCAAAATAATTCATATATTACATAATTAGCAGGTGTTCGACAGACATTGCCATAAATATGTTTTTTCAGCAATACTTTACGTGTAATTAATGTACTTAACTCTGTTTTTGCTGTTGAATTAAATATTGTTTAATTTTATTTAAATATTTATTTGATGTTCTGTTGACACAGATGTGATCTTTAAATTAGTAAACAAGTCTACTGTCAACTAAAATCTCAAACTAACATAATGTATTGAAAACGTAACACTTATTATTATTAAACATCAAATATTTTTCGTTCTTCTTTGGATTGAATCATGAGAAAAGTATGAACATACTGATATTCACACTGTGTACAACAATCTTGATTGCACAGTCAATTTGATCTATGATCAACGACACTCAAATATATCTATAAAGCCCCTGACTATAGGTACAGTTAAGGAAATAAATTACTTAACTGACATTTTTATTACTTTTGCAGTTACGTATTCTTCATTATCTTATATTTATATCTGTACTTTACAGCACATCTGACAAATGGGGTAGCCAGTGGATCAATGCACGGAATAAATATATGCACGTTGTCTTCTACGTGCAAATTTTTATTATTTCATGGATTTTTAAAAACATAATGGAAAATAACAATATCTTTATGAGAAAAATTGCTCAGTTCGGAACTTACCGATAAACTTCTTCTGTTGCTTAATACTTTATGGCATAAATTACATGCGACAGCATAGTTTTTCTCGTGAACCATCTTATAATGCTTCTTAGCCAAGTAACCCGATGTAAATGTGTGTCCACACACCTGACAGGGGAAATTCTTTTCTTGGATATGTCTCCTCTCATGTACTTTCATAAGATCCCGAGTAGCAAAAGTCTTTGGACATTGACTGCATTTGTGATTTTCCCCAGAATGTTTTAAGATATGTTGACGGAGATAACTTGCTTTAGGAAAACATTTACCACATGTAAAACAGAGTTGACTTTCGTCATTAAATTTCGAGCTGCGTATTTTTCTCGTTTTCTCCTTCCTTCCTTTTAATTTTCCATTTTTCCTATTATTTGTTTCACTTTCTGAATAGATATCATCATTAGGTACATCATCAAAATCAATAATAGTTTCAGGTTTAACTTCTACTTTTGATATTAACAATTCTGCTGACGTAACAGACACAATATTATCATCAGATTTTAACTTTTTTGACCTACTTTTTTTAGAATAAGTTTTACTTCTTTTTATCAACTTCCCAAGAGGTATTTTGTCATCATCGTTACAACTGTTCGTAGTGTTATCTATAACATTTATATTTTCTTTAATGTCTTCTTTTTTAATAAGAATTTTTGAAGATGAATTAATTACATCATTTGAAAAATTTGGAATGTAATCATCATCGCTGGTGTCTTCAAATTTAAAAGATTTATCATCTGTATCCGAGTCTGGTTCGTCTTTGATAACAATGTCTTCAAACTTGGCATCTGGATGTGTATTGTTTCTTAACAATCTGTCACTTTCCTCACATTTATTAATAAAGTTCACAACACACTCGAGTTTTTTTATGCACTTGTTACAAATTTCTTCAGGGAGACCATCATTTTTCGTGATCTAAAAAATAGTAAACTTAATTATGCATAAGAAAAACAATATTAAAATTAACAGCAAAATTTTTTGACTTTTGCAAAAAATAAAGTATTAATATGTGTGTAAAATAATTAGGGAAATTAGATATAAATGAACCGTGAGATTTATTATTTAGAAGAGACAAATACATGAAAAGAAGGTGAATACAAAAAACTTACATTTAATTTGCAGTATGACAACAACTTATCATGTATTGTTGAATCATTCTCAAATATATTTTGTTTGGCCTTTTTACGAAGACATAATCTGCAAATGTTATACATTTTGCAAAATAGAGTTAATTAAAATATCACAATTTTAATACCCAACAGGCGCAAGAAAACAATTCATTTTGACAGACGAATTTCGCCAATTGACAGCACAAAAACATAATGAAGGAATTTAGATCAATGCTGCCATAAAAAAATATTTATCATCGCATGGCCACACTATAAGTATAAGATTGTCTATGGATTGTACTGACTTTGACAAATCAAAATTTTAAAAACTTGTGTCTTGTGTGAAAGAAATTAGTCTGGGAGCATGGAGAAATTCGTTTTTGTAATTTATTTTCGATTTTTTATAAATTGAATAGTGTTTAAAATGAATAATAATACCGAAGCAATGGAATTTGGGACGCCAGAAAGGAATGTGGATGCGGATAATATTATATTGGAGAAGCTGAACACTATCACTAAAAACAACACAACGACCACAAAAGTCAGTATTTTATTGGACTGTATTCATATTCATAAACATGTTTTAATAATTAAGAAACATTGACGAAACATTAAATATGTTTTGATAATTAACTAACATGCTGATATCTTTTGTAGTCATTGTGTTTTACGGCTCATTTTAAATAACGTGTTTTCAGCCTCCTGAGATTCAAGATTTCTATATTGTGAAACCAATCAGTAGAGGGTCTTTCGGTAAAGTATTTCTAGGTTATAAAAAGACAAATCCGGATCAATTGTACGCAATAAAAGTGATGAAAAAATCAGAAATGATAAATAAAAATATGGTCTCACAAGTTGTAAATGAGAGAAATGCTCTGGCATTATCCAGGAGTCCTTTCTGTGTGCAGTTGTTTTATTCTTTGCAGTCTGCATCTTCAGTTTACTTGGTAAGTGTTACTGTAATCAAATTGTGAAATATTTAACAAAATAAGTGGTATGCATTTGACGACTTCATCCTAATTATCGAAACAATTAACGAAAATAAAAAATAAATACTTATTGTTTAAACAGAAAAACAAATGTGATATAAACTTAAATATAGTTATTAATAGCACAGTTATAACAGGAACAAACCAAATAAAATACTTAGGACTCTATCTTGATGACAAACTTGACTGGATCCACATAAAAAATAAAATAGAAAAACTTTCACCTATTGTTGGAGTGCTAAGGTGTAGGGATCTATTCGATAAAAAGATTAAGCATATAATTTATAACTCCTTTATACTACCTCATATTATATATGGCATTTTAGCATGGGCCCATAGCAGTTCCCATAATTTAACAATAATGCAAAGACTTTTAAACAAAGCATTGAAAGTAATTTTTGGACTGCATAGACTAACTAGAACAACTGACCTTTACAAAATAACTCAAGAATTAAACTTAGAAGAAATTATCTTTGTTGAAAAAGCCATTTTACAGTTAGACACCTGTAACTGTAAAATTTCCTATATGTTTAAAAAACTGTTTCCTCTCATACCAGTGGCTCAACTACTGACTTAGGAAATTATAAAAAAATACCATTGCACTATAATGTAATATTTGTCTACTATATAATATTGTTGTTTTATTATTGAATAAATAAATTAAAAAAAAAAATTATAGGCAAATCTCTGCCTATCCCACTTGGGACACGGCGTGAGGGTATAGAATATAATTAATATTAATTTTTGATGAAGTTTATATATAAGAAATATAACCTTTAAAATATGAAATGTTAGCAATACATGTAATGATTAGTTTCACCTAATTAAATAAGTTTTACAAGGCATTTCCTTTTAAAATAAAATGCTACAAATTATTTTTTACTGTGCAAAGTTTTCAAGTGGAATTTTATTACTAGAAATGCATTGATAATTAAGGTAGGTCACAAATCACATGTGAAAGGTGGATTGCAAGAAAAAAGTCTTAGGAGATGCATTTGTGAGATTTCTCCTCCAAATGTAAGTTTTTATCTTATTTGGAGAGAAAGTAAAAGACGAAAATATTATTTTTGTACAATGTAAGAATATTAATTTGAATGTAAATAATATTTTATGAATTTTCACTTCAAAGGTTATGGATTACATGGTTGGAGGTGATTTGAAATCCCTCCTCGGCATGTATGGATATTTTGAAGAATCAATGGCCATATTTTATGCAGCCGAAGTAACCCTGGCTCTGGAATATTTACATAGCCATAACATAGTCCATCGAGACCTGAAGCCAGACAATATGCTCCTTTCCAAAGAGGGACATGTGAAGTTGACTGATTTTGGATTATCTAGAATCGAAGTACATAGAGGTATTATGATAATAAATCTTAAAAATAAACTATACTCTTTTGTTAGGAATGTCACATGGAAATGAAACAACCCATGCAGTATTTTTTTTTTAAATTATGGTAAATTTAACTGTGCATTATTCTTTATTCCTCTGTTTTTTTTAAAGTTCAGTGTTATGTAGATGACAAGTTCTCTGTTCACTCGTTAACAAATGAATGGCCTTTGACAATAAATTAAAATAGAGATAATAAGTTTTTATATTTTTTTTTTGTTTCTACTGTAGTAATTTTGAATAATATCTCTAAATCTCCTGGGATGAACAATATGAAGAAGAATCTGTCTAGTCTTTGAATGTTAATAAAATAAACAAATAAATTATGGCTGTACAAATGTATTAATAATACCTTGCAAAAAAATTACTTAGTGCCATCCCTCACTGGGACGCCATGGCGACAACAAAACACTGTTTATTTCAGATTTGGAAATGTCTGATTTGATAAACTGCACACCAAGCTTCAAAGCGCGTACTCCTGGTCAGTTGCTTTCTCTGACTTCCCACCTTTCATTTGGATCTGGTGGCCCCCTGGGAGGTGGAGGTGGTGTTGGCTATAAGCTCCCAGCGGCAGGAAGTTCCAATTCCATAGATTCTCCGCTATTAAGAGATCCATCTGAAAATCTATTGCCAGTTTTGGAAGAAGGAAGTAAGATTATTAAATATCATAATTTTTTTATGTATGAAACTACTGGATGACGATACAACAATGATTTAGTCATATAGGTAGTATGATTAGTTCAACTCTCTACTTCTATACTCTACAATCATAACACCCCCCACAAGTGGGGAAACCAGTGGATTAACTGACATGTAATAATCTTTTAAATCTGGTGTAGTAGAGCATTGTTTTTATAATATGAAAACTTGGCATATAATGAACTGAGGATAAATGCAATGTAAACTAAAGTAATGGTGTTGGAATGGGAAAAAGATAGAAAACAGTATCAGATAAATATTGATAATAAAGTACTGGAATAAGTGAACAAATGTATATATTTTGGTAACCTATTAGTATAACTATGTAAGGTGTGATAGCGATATTGAAAGAAGAAAAGTTGTTTGCAACGAGATAAAATCTGATATAAACCGAATCCTCCAGTATAGACATGTGTTGAGCATATTAAATAGGCGAGCATGCATGAGGCGAGCATGTATGACAGTGACGTAAGTGAGAAGTGTATGCAAGGATAGGAGTAAGTGGGGCTCGATCCTTTCTGCCTACCCTGAAGGGGATACGGCGTGATGGTGATTTCAATAATTATGTCTAAAGATTAACAATTTTATTATGTTTATAATTAATGTGTTTGATTTGCAGTGAAAAAAGGAATGAGCACATTTTTTAAAAACAACTTGATGAACGAACATTTGTTGACCAAGATGTCTGTTGATTCTCCCAACTCATCCAGAATGTCTGGAATAATTCCATTTCAGTCAGCAAATAGTATAACATTGGATGGAACACCCAACGTCCATAGTGTTTTGGTAAGACAAGATTTTATATCCACTACGTTAACAGAACTTGTTTATGTAAACCAAACTTTTTAACTAATCAAACCTAGTGTTGATATCTATATATTTTTAGAATTTTAAATATTTCATACATTGGCTTTTCAAAATATACAGTAAACAAAATTCCTTACCATTTACTTAAATCTATTTACATTGGTGTCAATGTTAATGAAATTTATTGTGTAGTCCTGATTAATTATTTGCTATTAGGAGGTAAACTATATAAATATCAATCATACAAAATATATTTCTTTTTCCAGACTGGTTCAAGTTCAATCACCAGCTCATATCATACCTGTGAAAGTCTCAGTTCTACTGTTTCTCACGAAGCTTCTTCCCAAGTGAGCACCACTCAACTCAATTCAGATTCAACCGATACCTCAGAAATAACAAACACTTCTGCAGGTTGTAAGATGTGTATGAAAGAGAAGGAAAAGATATCTCCAGGATTTGTAAAAAGAAAAAGGAATGATCATACATCACCTTTGAGTCGGTCACGATCTTTTAAAAGGCCTGAAAGTTTTAGGTTTGTGTATTGTTTTATTTCCAAAATTGATTTCCATCTTTAATTTTTCTCTTATTCTCCATACTATCACAGCATATCCCACAAGCGGGGATAGCGAACAGATATTTCTCTTAGTAAATAAAACTATTGATCCGTTTAACTTAATTCTTAATTAAGCCAGTTGCAACAAAACAAAACACTGAATGATAAATACATTCTGTTGGGTTTATAGGTACATTATATTGTTTTTATACAAATTTATTCATTAGCCTGTTTGAAGAAATTATTTTACTACTACATAACAATCTCATAATCAACTTCGCATAAAAGTCAACATTAGCAATCCTTTTCCAGAAATATGAAACGTAAACGTGTCCTTGCCGACACAAGCAATCACAGTGATGAAGAAAACAATGATAATAGCAGAGTTGCTTATCTCGTGAAACCTCAACCCGGAGATCCACAAGCACAGCTGCATACTGGACTAACACAAGAAATATTAGTTATGGATATATCTCACTGCACCCCAAAAAGAAAAGCATTCCATCTTAGCCCTACTGCTGTGAAAACTAGTCCATTGAAGAGTGTGTTAAAGAAAAGGTAGGTAAACAGTTCGAATGTTGGTACTTCATCTATCTGCCATGGCTTTTGTGCAAGTGGAACAAACACAGGACTAACTGCATGTATTGCGCATGCAGGTCATTAATAATTTGGCATTCAGAATGGGTAGCATACCTTATTGCTGATATTAAATAACTTGTATGTACATGATGTTTTACAAATACCTACCATTTACAGAATTCACAAAACAAAGTGATTTCTTTTCCTACAACTCAATATTTGTCTTGCATATATTCGTAATTTATTGTATTTTATACTACTACTACTATACCATCACGGCATATCCCACAAGTGGGGTAGCCAGCAGACCAGCTGCATGTAAGAAACATGCAAGCTGTCCTCTTCGTGCCAATATAAAATCAAGACATTCTGGATGGGTGGCAAACCTTGTATTTTATACTTTATACAAATTTACTTTATGCAAATTTTGAATGTTTTAGGGTTGACTGGAAGACGTTGCCTAGCAACAAGTCCGCCTTTTGGCCTAATTTTGTTAATTGTCACGTTTTGTAATTTTATTGTTTATGTAAAATTATGGTCAATAAAGATTTATTTATTATTTATTTATTTTATACCTGTAAATTAATTGATAATTTTCTTTGTTTAACATAATTTCATGAAATAGTTTTTGTCCCTAATCCTGCCCTTACTGTACATTTGATCATTATGATGTGTGCGCATGATTGGCGGGTTTTCAGACTCGGCAGTGCATCCAACAAATTCTCATGTTCTTTTTTTCTTTCACTGTGGTATGTAGGTATTTGGTAAGATTTATTTTGTAATGTATTAGCAAACTTTGCTGGTTTGTGTGCCGACTTTTTTTTTATCTAGTTGTACTTTATATTTTAACAACTGAGTGTTTGCGATAATTATAAAAAAATAAATAATATAATTTATAGGTGGCTGTCACAAGATGATGTTCATCCCAACACTGGTGTTATATTCTCTACACCTGTTTCATCAACAAAAAAGTCTCCGACGGGAGATAACAAAGTATCCAAAGCAACTAGATTCAATCTGCCTTTGAATGATACAAACCCAGCGGATGTGTCACAACAGTTAGCCCAGAAAGTGCAGCCTACAACTGTTGAATGCTTTCCACCGAGGTGTATGAAAATGGTTACAATTTTTTATTTTATCATCATTAACCTTTTTGCATTCAATATTGAACAAAAGTCTCCATAATAATAATAAAAATCTTTATTGCACAAAGAAATCAACATAAGAAAATAAACAATTTAAACTAGAAAAATAAATTTTAATATCCATAGATATTCACATCTAACAAACTACATCCAGTAGATATCAGCTACCTATTTTAGATCATCAGACCCCCTAGACAAACACGCACTTGTCGATCGACTACAAACTAATTTACGACTATATGTACCGTGTAATTATGCGTTATTGTTGCGGTTATTGTCGAAAATTCGTTTGTAGTCAATCGCTAAGTACGGTTTGTCTACGGCCCAGACCACTTTACCTATGTTCTGCCAACGCTTCTTTTTTCTATTCTTGTGTTATCCATCAATTCTGGCTATTGGTCAACCCAATTTTTCTTCCGACTAATAAGTCTTTAAACTACATCATTTACTGTGCAAACCTTTGAAAATATGTGATATGTGTAGGTCTTGAACTTATTTATTTATTCTTTTCATACATTTTCATCATCAATTATATACAATATAAAAGATATTCATACGCAATTAAAAAAGGACTAATGATAAAGTTATTGCTGTAATGTGAATCTTTTCAATTTAATCAATTGGTCATTCCTATAACAATAATATAGATTGTTAGAAATGTAGTAGAAAGAGTTACCTAACTAAATTAGCACAAATCATGCTGATTAAATGAGACTTAATTCCTTCCATATATTAGCTAAAAGAATCTTTAAGGGTGAATGTTGAAGAAGTATACACAATTTTCTTTTTACAGGAAGAAGCAGTGTCACCCATAGAAGGAAACAAGGGAGTTATAACTGCAGCCCACACTCCGTACAGGACACCAAAATCAGTCAGGAGAGGACAGCAGCAGCCGTCTGATCAAAGGATACTCGGCACACCAGATTATTTAGCTCCTGAACTGTTGCTGAGGTATATTTTGTTGCAATTTTGATGGATTAATGTTTTTAATAGAGCTTTGAATGATGGTTTAAATTTATAATTGACAAATGTTAATGCTTTTCATATTTTTTTAGGAAGGGTCATGGACCAGCTGTGGATTGGTGGGCATTAGGAGTGTGTCTTTATGAGTTTATGACTGGGGTTCCTCCATTCAATGATGAAACTCCACAGGCAGTCTTCAATAATATTCTTAAAAGAAGTATGTTTAGAATTCCTTCTATATATAACTAAATATACCGTCACAGCATATCAGAAGGTAGCCAGTTCTATATTGTAAAATCTTAAGTGATACAATCATTGTCAATGTATTATTTATCAGATCTGGATTGGCCTGAAGATGACGAAGCCCTTTCAACGAAAGCCGTAACAGCCATAGAATCCTTCCTCACCATGGATCCCAACCAGAGACCTGATGCCTCCATTGTGAGGACCATGGAAGTGTTTGCAGACATTGATTGGGACAATCAACTTAGTGTCAGTCCACCCTTTGTGCCTAATCCAGATGATATCTATGATACAGGATATTTTCAAGGTATATTTTTATTGTTAGTTGAATGGTGATAAAAAATATAAAATCACACCAACCTCAAGCTGATAAAATCAAAGTTTTGTATCA
Organism: Athripsodes cinereus; assembly: GCA_947579605.1. Classification (NCBI taxonomy): domain Eukaryota; kingdom Metazoa; phylum Arthropoda; class Insecta; order Trichoptera; family Leptoceridae; genus Athripsodes; species Athripsodes cinereus. The sequence goes on from OX388311.1 coordinate 6,617,996, forward strand.
ACTTGAATTCAAAGTTGGTAATGAATTTGCCGTATTAAAAAAATTGGGTTGATACCTACATGGCATAATTCCATCCATTTTTTCTGAACTTTTTTTTTATACATCACATTTTTTCAATACTTTTTTGGTATGCTAAGCTTATAATAAAAAAATGTATAATTGATATAGTGTGTACAATCTGTTTCACAAATTCATTGTTAGAAGCATTTTCTTAGTCCACTGTACCTACCATGATGCTTAGAATATTTGAGAAAGAATACATTTAAAGATTTTCTAATTTTGTTCTCAACGCTTTTATATATCGACATTTCACAAAGCGCTGTTTACTTGTAACATGACCTCAAGGGCGCCATGTTGAGTGTATTTTGAGAGGAATGTTAATGGTTTACATATTTGTGTATATTTAAATGCACGTTTAATAAAATAAAATGTTTTTATTTTCAGCACGAAATATCCTCCAACACCTGAATGTGTCCAATTTTGAAATCTGATGGATGACAAATTCTGTGATCTGTTCTACAGGGTTATATTATTTATCTGAATTTATAATATTATGTTGAATATAATATATCTAAACATACATCCTTGCTGCATGATAAAAACTTCCAATGTGCCAAGTTCCGCTTGAAATGAATGAAAGACTTCTAAAATATATTTCAAAAGTTAAATTTCTTATAAAATGTTAAACAAATATTGAATATATACACAGAAGAATAACTATTGGCATTAAATGAATACTTTTTTCTCATATTATACTGAAAGAAAACTCAGGTCTATAAAAATTAAACTATTTTCTTTTTCAACAGATAACTTTGGAGATTGTATTTGTAGAATAGTGATATGTGATAAATGAATATTGTAATACTAAGGTGACCAATCGTCATCCTTTAGTAAGGACAGGCCCTTTTTTCTAAGGTTCTGTTCTCCATATTTGTTAATTTTTGTATAGATGCCACTTGTCTAGCAAATTTGTAAAATATTCTTGAACAAAACCGAAAAGACTGCAAACCAATCAAAATTTCTAAACCAGATCGAAAATCTGACGAAAAAGGGGAGACATTTTGAGTGCTAATAAGACCTAAAAAGTGGTCCACCTTTTTATTGTTAAAAAAGTGGTCACCTTAATAATATTTATTACTTGTATGGATTATAATAAAAATTTATTTCCAACAAAATCTACTAAACTACTACAAAAGATAAGTTATGTTATAACCAGTTGAAAGAAGAATACATATTTAAGTCTAGTCCTAGAATAAATTATTAATCATATTTCAAGATTTTTTTAGTAAAATTTTAAATCATTTTATATTTTATGTAAATGTAATGACATTTGGTGTCCAATATCTGCACAAATTTGAAGAAAGCAAAAGAAGTACGCACGTGAAGGCAGGCTGACTCTCTGTCTTCCTTACTTTCCCTAAAAGAGATACGGCTTGAGATGATAGGTAGATAATCGCTAATGTAGATAATGAAACACTTTTTTCTTTGCGCATAAAAAAATGTCTCAAATACGCTTGTAAAGTGTGACATCATCTGACATTTTTGCGCTTCGACTGACAAATTTAGTTTTACTTGCCCTCGCAAAAGTTGATTTTGTTAAGGCAATGTGGATTATATCATTATACCTAATACTTAATATAATTCTACGTTAGCACCCACTTTTGTGGGAGAAAGCGAAACAAGATTTAATGGTTGAAGCGCAAAAACTTCTGATGACTTTAGACTTTGCAAGCGAATTATAAAATGTTCGAAAAATTAAGACATTGTACATCTTAAATTCAGCGATGAGGTTTGCCACCCATCCTGAATGTCTTGATTTTATACTAGCACGAAGAGAACAGCTTGCATGTTTCTTACATGTAGCTGGTCTGCTGGTTACCCCACTTGTGGGATATGCCGTGATGGTACAGAAGATAGAAGAAGAAGATAAATGTGTAGTACTTAACCACACATTTTATATTTTTATGTACTTATCTTAAAAAATACCATTCTAATAAGGTGCTTTATATACTCCGAAGATTAATTTTACATCAGAGAATAATCATGCACCTATAGACAATGTTTGAATTCTCTATGGATTTAATATCTCACGTGCGAATCTTACATGTGTGTAAAAATGTGACTAATTCATAATGTTAGCATTTTTATTATACATACATATTTTTTTACTTTTTGTACCAAGGACTGAAGTCATGAAATTATGTTTGTACTGAGTAGTTTAAGTTATTGTTATTAAACTTTATTTATATGTTTGTAAAATATATATATAATTTTATCACATTATAATCTTTAAGATATTCTTATAAAATATAATCTTATACTGTAACAAAAATTGTGTTTCTTTAATCCAGTTATTTTTACATGGAATATGAATTATGTAGAGAAAATTATAAGTGGCTAGGAGGAATGATCTTCAGAGACGTGACTGCCCGAAGACTAAATGGCAAGATCATACATAATCCAGATGAACATGTGTTAAGGACATTAAATGGGAGAGGATCATTACAGATTGCACTTAAAGATAGAAGTTATAATAAATTGAAATTGGACAAAAACAAAATATCGTCACATTAAGTAAGTTTTGTAACTGAAATAATATGAAGTGTGTACAAACTACAAAACTTAAATTACCTAATTACACGATCCCAACCTTTAGAAGATTGTTTACATCGAATTGACAGTAATTGTCAAATTTCTTCATAGATAAAATTTTACTAACTATGCAGCAATCAAAACAGAAACCACGATAAGAAATTTGATGAGAACTATCCGAATTTTTTTCGCAGTAATACTTTCACATTATAGACCATTAAAGGTCACGTGGTCTTGTCTATGGATTTGCTTTTGCTTGGGGGGCAAACAGTCAGATTGCGCAAATCATCCTTGTAGGATGTTATGCCATAAGAGATAAAAAAGAAAGTCAGACTACAAAATAATAACAAAATCGACACTGACAGTTTTTTTGATGATAAGGTATTCTTTAGGCGTTCCACCTAATATTACACCGTAATCGTCTGTTGTGTTGGGATGCCTGATGCCCCTCAATGATTTTTCTGTGACGTCATCCTTTAATGGTCTTTACATTAGCTATGCTTTTGTACAAATAATTATATTTAAATTTTAATAAGAACCTACAAAAAGTGATACGAAAATTAGCAGCTACTTTGCTTTGCAAAATATTTGTGATTAAAATGATTTCTTTACTTACCTATATTTTTTAAGATTCCCACTAACCCGTTTTCTCATTGAACAAATGAATTTTCAAGTAATAATAATAATAATAAAAATCTTTATTGCACAAAAAAACAAACATTATTAAAACACAAACATTGCAGAACTAGACAAATAAATTTGTGCAATGGGCGAGTTTATCGCAGAAGCGCGATATCTTCCAACTAACCCATATAGTATACAAAATATCATATTATCATACATACATCATACCAGTAATATAGTATACAAAATATCATATTTATTCAAATTATGACTCATTGCTTTGCTTTCAAATACAAGTTAAGTAAAAATCAAACAAACATATAGTGCAAGGGTGGCCAACCCGCGGCCCGTTGGGTGTCTACGTGCGGACTGCGAAGCATATGCACACTTTTTGTAATAATAGTCGGTACAAGTACTTATTTTTTTGAAAGAGGTATTTTGGAAAATATTCTTTAAGAAAACCGAGGAGTTTGGAAACATTTCGAATTCCTTTACCATTTTGAAAATTTGACGACGGGGAGGAGGTAGAAATTTTAAGGTGAAGTAAAATTATCAAATGTTCCATATATGGAGTATATAGACCATTAAAGCATGACGTCACAGAAAAATCATTGAGGGGCATCAGGAATCCCAACACAACAGACGATTACGTTGTAATATTAGGTGGAACGCCTAAAGAATACCTAATAATCAAAAAAACTGTCAATGTTGATTTTGTTATTATTTTGTCGTCTGACTTTCTTTTTTTTTCTCTTATGGCATAACATCCTACAAGGATGATTTGCGCAATCTGACTGTTTGCCCCCCAAGCAATAGCAAATCCATAGACAAGACCACGTGACCTTTAATGGTCTATTGTTGGAGTAGGTATATTGTTGTGCAGCCCCATAGGAAATCTCATTCTGAAATTTGGCCCGGCTGCTGAAAAGGTTGGCCACCCATGATATAATGCATTGTTATAATAGTGCATTATATAAATTACAACCTACCTATATCATCACGGCATTATTATCCTACAAGTGCGGTGGCGAGCAGACCAGCTGCACTTAACAAAACGATTATCACTCGACATAATTTTGATGAAAGATCCTTTCATTGAAACGATCAAATACATTTTTTTTCATTTTATTTGTTTTATTTTCTGTGAATTATTATTGCATGTCAGAATTAACAAAATGAAGATATTTTCAGGAATATTTTATTTTTAAAGGCTGTAATTTTTTTTACTTATTTGTCTTATTTGTTTAGTGATCATTTAAAACAAAACACACATTTTTTTAATTTTGGTCAACCTTCTTTATGCCATGCCTCACCGTAGTCTTTAAAAATCAGATGCCCCACCTGCCTCTTTTTTTTTAAATAGTACATTATCAACAATATGTAGAAGCGCGCGGAGCCTCACCTTCAGGTGTGATGCCTCACCGGTGGAAACACTGATCTAGACTTTCTAGAGTGAACACTGAAAGTGAAAAATATTGAATGCCTCTGATGCAGATTCAATTTGCTTTGATTATGGAATCGAGTGTTATTTTCACAATATTTGTCTATGGTAGTATTTTGACATTTCGTTTTCATTCATCTATAGAAAACAAATTCGCCAGATTTCTTGAGAATTGTGAGCGGGTTGTATTGTACTGTGTTGTGCATTATTCAGTTCCGATGCATTTATACAAAACTTCGATAAAATACTGTGTTAACCATACAAAGTGATGTTAAAATATGTGAAATTGTGTTTTTGTAATTCATTTCTTTATTTGTGCAACTGACTAAGTTAGATCGAACAATTTTTTCGTGAGTATTTTTTTTGTTATTCAACATCCTAGCATTTTGATCTCATCATCTGTGTATTATTGATTAGCTTCTCTTCTGTTGTATTATCTTTCATTTGACGCATAACATTGCATCTTTGATAACTATTATATAAATACATTGGGGGCTATGTTGCTTTGATATAATAGCGCAAAATACAGTGCTTACCAGTATTATCTTATCAATGTTTTTTTTTATTGTGTTATGATTATTTAGTTACTGAATACATATTATATCATTACCGATTATCCGTATCGTTTTTGTTTTGTTATTGTTTGATTACTAAGTACTATTTATGTACAGTAAGGTTTATGCAGACAATATTTTGATTTGCATAAGTTTTAATTTGCTTTCATCTAGTTACTGCGCTGTTAACTTTTCAGAAAGGCTAAACATTTTTTACTTTTATAGTCTTAGACATTTCTAACAAAACGTAGATTTATTGTTATTATTTTTATGTAGATTTGGAGATAGATATCTTGATCACCTGGGAAAAATAATTTGCCAGCTTTGTTAATTTTTAACCTCATAAAAAGTCACTTCTATAAATCGAACATACGGCAGCAAAAAATTAACGAATATCGTCTCTCTCTTTTTATTTTGTTGGCTTGAGGGTGTTCCTAGATAACGAATATCGTCATTTTATGCAAGCTTTATTTTATGTTTTTCATGTATTGTTTTCGCAATGAGAATATTTTTAGAGCGGGTGGGGGTTTGAAATTTCAAAACTGCTCAAAAAATAAAAGTAAAATACTGTTTTTCAAAATACATATAAACTATCTAAAATCTAGTAGACCACAATTCAACTAAAATATTACATAGATATCTACATTAAAATGTACGAGACATTCAACTATTTAAGGAGTGATCCCATACATTCACAAATCTTACAATTTTATCCCTGAAATTGTGGTCATTCAATTTTATTTATACCTAATGGACTTGATTTCACTCACATTGTGAAATAATTACTAAACTAACGGAAATTTTATTTGTACAGCGCAGAAAATTGTGCAAAAGCCTTCGAGAGGAAGCAAAAATGGTGCTCTTACACAAATTATACTTAAACCAATGTAAGCCGATTCATAAGTATTTGCACTTCTGTATCCTGCTAACAGGAGTCTGCAAAACAAAATGAAATAGAAAAATATTTGTCAAAAGATAGATTTCAAATAGTAAACGCAGTCTTATTTATTTTTCATGGTATGAAAATAAGATATGATTATTTTAATGCACAGAGAACGACTTTATCGTACTATTGGTATATCTAATAACTAATCCAGAATAATGCAATTTGAAACAAGTGTTCCTTTCTACTATTGTTTGTTAATTCGCAGAGAGACGTCTTTCGACTTATAAGGTCAATTATTATCAATCAATATAAGGTCATTATCAATATCAAGTCGAAAGACGTCTCTCTGCGAATTAACAAACAATAGTAGAAAGGAACACTTGTTTCAAATTGCATTATTATGGAATTCTACTACGTGTGCACCGACACAATTAATAAACTAATCCAGATTTATTATTTATAATAATAAGAGTTCGTATATCTTTTGATTGATTGATTAATTGAGCTACTATTTTCCAGATACTGTCATCTGAGCACCATCTATCATCTTCAAAATGCCAGACGACGACATCAGTGTGAGGGTGGCCGTCAGGTAAATACAAATACATAATAACATAATCTAATTCTTACTTAAGTTCAAGGTCTTAACCACGACTAAACAGCCTTCTTATTAAGTGCGTGCCGGACATTGTATACCTATGTATGAAAATAAAAATTATTCAGGTGGTTAGTTTGATTTTTTACATATTTTTTTCAACAAATGCAGTTAGCAGATAATACGTAAATATAATAAAATACCTTTATATAAATAGTTTAGGTAGGTAGGTGATTATGTAACGTTGATCATGGTTTTTTGAATTATTGGACTGTTGTTGATCCTGGAAAATTCTGGTTTTCATGACGAGATTTAAACTCGATAGCTCCCAAAATACTTACGCCTTTCCATTATTGGTGTCTATTATAATAGATACCACTATCGGAAAAGCGAATTAGTTCAGCCACTTTAAGATGAATAAATGTATTTATGTTAACATCCAAATATGTATATTATTACTCACTTTCAGTAGATAAGTTTCTATGGCAAACTACTTATTCCACTGATTTTATAAAAAAATATAATCACACCCATACCTAACTAACTACGTATTTACATAACGTTACAGTTATGTACGTATAAAATACTATACATACTATAAAGTATAATATAGGTAATGACTATGTTATACATACTTGTATGGTGTAAAGATTTGCACAGGTTGGTATATTCTACTTCGTAATAAGTTTTATTATACAGGTAGGTACCTGCTATAATAATAATAATACATATTTATTATTACGTATTTCTGTTGGTGCGTGCTGAAAAAGCTTTAGGACAACATTAGTCATTTAAGATTTGTGGCATTTGTAGTGTAATTTATTTTAAGAAATTTTAAGATCAAGTTCAAATCGTTTTTTTGCAAATTCAAATACATTCGTATTTAACCTACTACTACTACCTACTATACCATCACGATATATTTTCTCACAATTGGGGTAGCAAGCGGATTAACTGCAAGTAATAAACATGCAGATTGTCTTCTCCGTTTCAATTTAAAAAATCAGACATTAAGGATGGGTGGCATGGCTCATCGCTGAATTGTAAATGTTTATTGTCTTATACGTGAAGTTTTATGTATATCATCCTTTTATAGGTGTCTCTTTTCAGTAAGTTTTCGAGTGTCCTGTCCCTGGTGGGGTAGGCAGAAAGAACAAAACGCCATATAGATCTATTACATATTCTTTCACTTCCTCTACATTCACGCACTTTCTCAAACATGCACGCCGATTGTCAATTTACGAGTCAACATTTAACTTGTATAAAAAAATGAAATTTTGGACTTGATGACTTTCAGTTCGCACACGCAGAAAGTGTAATAATGCGATGATTCATCCACACGAAGATGAATATTACAAAGCCTCTTGTAGCTACATTTTTGGCTTAATCACTATATAAGTCACTGAAGAAGATCGATAGAAACTCACTATTTGTATGGTTCAATGTCTTGGCTTTGATTGTATACATTATTTCGTTTTGTGGGTGTGTTTAAAAGTATGTTTTTTTAGCGATTTGGATTATCATTCGTAAAATTTAAATGTGCTTGTCATTATCTATAGAAAACTTAACTTCTATGATAGAAAATGGTAGAAAATATGCTATTGGAGTGTTTGACAAAAAAAAAACAACTTGATTCAGCAATGAGGTTTGTCATCCATCCTGAATGTCTTCGTTAATTTTTTGTTGGCACGGAGAGGACGGCTCGTTTACTAAATGCAGCTGGTCTGCTGGCTACCCCACAAATGCCGTGATGGTGTAGTATGTACCTAGTGACGTAATGTCAGGATTGTAATTAGAAACGTTCTTGTGTGTAGAATTAGTAAATTTGTCCGTGTATACTGTATGCGAAATGCAATTGATTTTTCATTGGCAGTTTTTTTAGAAAATTCATTATAAGATAGTTCGATCATGAGATCGGATTCTTTTGAATGCTGATTCGTAAATAAAATTAAAAAAATGTTGTTGCTGCTGTTGTAAACACTGAGCTGCTTTTTAATATTATAATTAATATGGTTGTTGATGGTTAAACAAACTGGCTGGTCTATTCTGATAAGTATCTTAGATAAATCGATAGTGAATTTAGGACACGAAGTAGGTAGAACTACTTACTTGCTGTTGAATGATATGTACATAGGTACACTGATTTTGATTTTTAGTAATAAGATTAATAAGTTATAAATATAAATTATGTCTCCCTTAGTTTATAAACACTAAATAGTAAATACCAATTCTAAGCATAAAATTATTAACTTATAAAAACTATAAATTTTATTTTCTTTGCAGACACACAGTTCTAACATAATCAACAATACACAGCCAAATCAATTACAACTAGAAAACCAGCAAAGTTAGCAAACATATAATGTAACACACGTGCAGTTGACACGAAAAAACACCTTACACAAAAAACAAAACAAAACTATGTTTTATTCCTGTTTCCCAGTCGGCGGGAGAAACCGGGAAATTGTTTCTGTATTTTTTTAAATATCTGCTGACTCCTTGAAGTGTGTTTTATAGCATTTATATTACACATGTACAAGTGTACATAATTATACATTTAAAAATACGAAATGTTTTTTTTTGTTAATACTGTACAAATTTTTCTATGTACAGTTTTCAACTACTATACTATCGCGGCATAACCCACAATGTACTAAACACGCAGAAAATGCTCTCCGTGCCAATAAAAATAAAACATTAAGGATGGCTGACATGAGTCATCGCTGAATTGTAGATGTTAATTATCTTATATGTGAGGTTTTCTAACACCTTCTTTTCACAGGACACTCGAATACTTCCAAAAAGGAGTGGGATATCTATTCTAACATTGGTAGTTTTCCAGTGACAGAATATTTTAATTTCTTACACATAATGTTGTACACCTACTCTGTAGGTTTTTGTCAATGGATTCTACATAATATTATTACATATCTATATACCTACCTAGTACCTACATAGAATGTTACGCAGGTTACTTTTGCAAACAACGGATACATACCAATCTTCCTACTCTCATTCATACGCCTTCTAATATTATGTTACTATTATTGAATTTATCATAGGATGTTGTTTCTTTCTGTACCTACCAAATACAACAATATTATTCTCGTTCTATGTACTTCAATATTAGTACACCTTCAAAATGAAATTTTATGTAGTGGTTCTGTACCTTTTGTTTTGATTTTATTTACACTTACCAATATTGCAGATTGTTTTGCTAAACCGCGAGCGAGTAGACTGTTGGAACTCATGTTGGCTGGTACATTAAACATCTAGTTAATAATTATCTTTTCAATGTCTTGACAGTTGGACACCAATGTTCTGTTTACTTTTTAAGACTTTTCTATGTGTTGCTGCACTGAATATGTTTTCAAAGACGAGCAGACTTGTCGTAGTATTTTTTAGACAGTAAATTTTTGTATTTTATTTTATTTTTTAGAAATATACACGGCAAGAAACCTTTTACATGTTAATATAAATTTTAATTTTGAAAGTTTGATAGTTTTATTGAAAATTTCATTATTCAATCGAGAACAGAGAGTTTTGTGTATTCAATCCAATATCATAACTACTTCATCACCCTGGCTGGCGTCAACTTATCTTACTCTTAAGAAAATTTTACAAATAAGTATGCATTTGGTATATTATGCTCAGTCTCGATAGCACTTTATGAAAGTTTACTAATGTATTAGTATACATTAACATTTGAATTACTATGCTTTACCCTGTAATGGTAATTATTGTTATATCTACATTACTTTCAATCACTTGTTGTGACAGACAGACAATCAGACAAATATATTTATAGGTATGGAAAGATCAATACGGTTTGTTATATTTATGTGTTTATTGGCGGTACGAGTAGATGTAGATTGAGTTATACATCAATTACTTATAGCATAATAGTTGGGTTTAGCATAAACTTTCATCCGTAATACGTTATTCGATTTCGTTTTTATTTTCAATTTCATTTTTGCTTCTTTCGTATAGAGGTACATCGAAGGAGTTTAGTCAAAATATTTCACACGGGGGTTTTGCCAGTTTGGCGGTTTGGCCGATCAGCCCTTCAGGTTGTCCACTATGGCGCCTCCGGTGTGGACAAGATTTGTCAAGTGTAGAATTCCGGATAAATGGAAGTCTTTGGACTTCTGCGCTATCTGGTTGATCGATGGGTCCTTCAATGTCACTTTATTTTACATAAACTCGCACATTTCTGTGCAAAGAAAATAAGTTTTTTTGTTGTTAAAATACGTATCAGCAAATCAATCACTTTTATAGTAGACGATTTGATGGTATAGATAGATATAATTAAAATATTGACGCCTGATTTCCATTTCCTTTCCCGCCGTTGTATGTCAACGTGTTAATTATCTATTTATTTATCTACATATGTAATAAAGTCATGTTAAGGCTCTATCAGAAAGTAGTGTCGTTCATTACAGCCTTCACAACGACCACACAAAATGTTTAATTTTAATGTCATACTCCCCGATATATACAATGATACCGATAATACAAGTTCCTACATAGGTAGATAACAAGAGGTTTTGTCGCAGTGTTATGTAAGAACTACATACGGATATAATACCTTTTATCATATAGTGTTTGTTCACAAACCGTGATCCCGTGGAGCACCCGGTAAAGAATTGGTCTCCCACTCTTCTGCGTAAGTTTTCGAGTGTCCTGTAAAAGGCAGGTGTTCGAAAAAAATAAGACATTTTACATCTTAAATTCAGCGTTGAGGTTTGCCACCCATCCTGAATGTCTTGATTTTATACTGGCACGAAGAGGACAGTTTGCATGTTTCTTACATGCAGCTGATCTGCTGGCTACCCCACTTGTGGGATATGCCGTGATGGTATAGTATAGTAGTAGTAGTAGTTTGTTCACAATCATTTTGTAAATGTTGCCATTGATTTCCGTTATTAAAACTAATGTCGATACTAATTTATGAGATTCTTCTGACTTTGTGTTATGATTTTTTATTAAATTGCAATACAAATTTCAATATGTAGATATTTTTCTTTTTTGCTAAGTATCTTAGGTCTTGGTGTTGAAGCTTATCGTTATTAGAAAAGGGATCGGTAACTTTATTGATGCTTATTTCAAATGACTGAACGAGTTTTTTAAAGTCTACAAAATTGTAGATCACGAAGCTCTCTACTGCTGGATGGAAACCAATCTCTTCAAATCGTTCCTTTTTCAATTTCATATTCTAAGACTTTACTTTATAAATTAAATTGTCGTTCGTCATGCTCTTTCTCTCAATATTGTTTATCCTTTACAGTCTTATTAATAAACGTAGATTAAATTTCTAAAAGGAGATGAACCACCGATCAGACAAAAAACGTATTGATAAACGTTGATCAGCTTGAACCTAGTTTAAAAGTGGTTGATCCGCCTCTCGAGGTGGTTTAAGTAAGGTGATTTAAGTAAGGTGGTTCAAATCGGCGTCATCTGCCCGCCATGTTGGATTTTACGTCAGATGTTTGCTATGCGGGTTTACATGTACGTTTTGCAGTTATTTTACAATTTATCGGAGTTGGTTTGGGTTAAAAATACGCTTAAGTAGTATCCGAATGTGAATTTAATTCAATCAGTTGTTTTTCTTGTGATAATACACTTTTTTCGTGTGACAGAACACCAGTTTCTTAATTTGTTTTTTGATAGACGCATTTAATTGTTTCGTGACAGAGATACTTTTTTCCATGTTGTATGAAAGTTATATTGATTGATTCTGATGAGAATTATTCCTGTACATCATTTGAATGTAAAAGGGAAAGCAGAAAATAAAATTTTACTGATGGTTAGTAATGCATATTGTGCGCAGTGTTATGTTATACCCATATCACTGATTGTGTGTCAGATTATGATTTATTTGATAAATAAATAAAATGTCATTCCATTATTACATTTGCTTTTCAATTATACAAACCTTCCTCATCATATTTTATATTTCTGTGTATTTGGGTACAAAATGTCAGATGAAAAAACCAATACAGTGGAACCTCTCATAACGAGTATTCGCATAACGAGCAAAAGAAAAAGTGAAAAAGTTGCTCCCATAAAAATGGATAATTATTTGTCATAAATTCATATTTTTTATTTAGGTACGTTTTTTTCCTAATCTAAATTGTATTTTAAGTTGTAACACTCTTTTATAAGTAGGTAATTTTATTTGAATAAACTTTAATAAAAAAGTTCTCCAAGAATACTAAACTTATTCTTTCGGCATGGAACGCATTATTGTATTTTACATTGATTTCTATAGAAAAAAATGTTTCGCATAACGAGTAAGAGTCTGGAACGAATTAAACTCGTTATGAGAGGTTCCACTGTAAGATAATTTTGACAGCCGCTTGTTTGTTTTAAATTTGTCTGTTTACCAGCGTCGTGTAACATGGCAACCAACATAATAGAGCGAATTTTCGAGTTGCCATATGAAATCTTTTATATAAAGTACAGATGTCTATGGTACGGATTAAATATTTTTATTAATAAAGAAAATTTGATCGGTGGTTCAAACGCTAATAGGCGGATCACGAAATCAGTGGTTCAACCATGGTTTGGCGGATTTTTATTAATAAGACTGTTAAAGTTTGTTTTATTGATATAATATCCTTTGAATGAATTCTGCCATTAAAGACTGCATCAAAAAATTAGTTACAACGTTTTTTCGCGATATAGGTATTAATAATAGTTATAATCTTTTTAATCTCGTCACCATATCCAAAATATATAATTTTACTGTTCAAATGTTTCAAACAATGATAATAATCGTCCAACCTTGAAACCTCTTCTAAATACATACGGCGTACGTTTTAACCGCTAACAACTTTCATTGATCCTACGCATTATCCGACCGACTGTATTAAATTTCGTATGTTATAATTATTATAAATTAATTAATTCACGTGGAAGATTAATATCATAATATTCTAGATTGTAGATCATAATATTATACCAGGGATGTTGCGAATATTCGCATCCGCATCCGCAAATGCGGAGCTTCCGCATGTATTTGGACATCTGCATCCGCATCCGCAATAATCGATGCGGATGTAAGACAATTTGCGACATTTGCGAATGGCGCGTGCCGTTCGCACTTGACATTAACCAATGGGAACGAAAAAATTGGTGACAAGATCCGACGCGTTTTTATTTTTGCCGGTTTTATTTTATTTTTGCAAATAACAAAAAAGAAAAAAAATATTTCATCCATAAAAATCATAATACTTATTGTAGCAACAATTTCGTCACATATTTGACATTGGGGCCAACCAACTAAGATAGTTCCTACTTATTTTCTATAACATCTTGAACATCCGCATCCGCATCCGCATCCGCGGATGTGAGCCTTCAAAAATACGCATCCGCATTCACATCCGCGGATGTGTAAAAATCGACATCCGCAACATCCCTGTATTATACCCCTTAGGAAAAATAATATTGATTATTTATTCATTATTATTGGGTTACTCGTTTTTCATTACACGCGTCGTAGCAAAATTTTGTAAGTATGATTTGTATTAGGTACCTATGTAAGAATGCTATGTTCTTAAAGATGAGAATGATAAAGTATATATTTGGCGTTCCATCGCGTTATTACCCATAATACAAGGCTCATATCTTGCTTTGGGACTAGCTCGATCTGTGTAAATTGTCCATATATATGTTACCTATATGTTTATATTTTTACTTTTATAGGTAAATAAAGTAATTCATCCAAAAAAAAAATAAAAAATAACACGCAATTTAAATATTTTGGAAAACTTAACTGGCGTATCTCTTTTTGTATTTTCTGTCAATCATTCGATGTGAGTATGCTGTCATTCAGTTTTTTTTGTCGCACAAATAGTATTAGGGTTAGTTCGATGTTAGGTCGGAGATGCCAACACTGGCATAGTGGTACTAGACTAGAGAGAGTTGAAATATTAATAAATGGTCACCTAAACGGATAAATAGGAGTCCTTGGACTCCTGAAATATCCGACAAATAAAGTTATTTCAACAAATAGTTCAATGTTAGTCGACCATTTGTTTTTTCGGTAGCCCATTTGAATATTTATTTCCCTTTACTTTATTGTCTTGAAATAATTTACAATATTTGCAAGATTATAAATTTCATTTAATTTCTTGCAAGAACTATTACAACTTTTGACTTATGTAATTTATCGTTGAGTAACTTTGAATCAAAACCCTGGTCGTCCATATTTGAAACAAATTTAGTTCATTTATACCAGCAGTAGTTAATGTAATATTATACATTGAATATTTGTGTTTGACTTGGATTAACTAGCATACGTGGATTAGTTGAAGCATATTAGTTCTTTACTTTATGCTTTATACTTTTGTTAATATGTATTACATTGTAATCATATGCTTTCCGATTCATTTCCGATTCCTTGTTTTCCTATATGCACATCCTTTACGTTAGCCGTTATATATTTTAATGTTATGCTACAAAATGATAGATTTAATTTTCAATTACGCATCCACATCACGCGTCTCAATTCGTTATATCGAATGCTAAATGTTTTATTACCTTTACAGTCATGTACTTCGCATAAAATAATAATCGCTGTTAATTCACGATTCCAAGTATTTGACGAATGGCGAGACTGTTTGACGCCCGGTGTTGTATTTGGGACGATTTTCAAACGCTTTGAATATTTTTTAAGGCAATCTCTTTTGTAAATAATAATTCTTTGTTGTCTTATCATTATTGGGTAATTGCATTTTTTGAATATTCGTACATTTGAGGTGTTTGTTAGTCCAATGGTAGACTCTCGGACTTCCTAGTGGAAGGTTCATGATTCGAATCCCGCTGCTTTCTTGTTCCACCTTAACGATACATTTTTTTGCAGTTATTGCTCATTGTGAAGGTTCTGTAGGAGGTTTCAGATTCATCTATTAAAAATATAATTGAAGCTTTTCTGCGATTAACAAATGGTGTAGGATATGCTCTGTATCGTTTTAAGGATTTACACCTTTTTATAATTGTTTAGTGAATAAAGTATCCTCGGTTTTCTTGGGAGTCAGAGTTTGATCATTGTTAAAATTTCACCTCAACGTTGGTTAATACTTTTGTTATTAATTTTTAAACCTATTTTAAAGATTCATTTGTTGTTGTTGATGGTAGACTTTGTGTCTGTGACCATCATCAAAATGCTATTCCTTCTTACACAAAATTCTCACTACACTGCGAGTTTGTCATGCGTGGAATTGTTTGACGCCATATAACCGTGGATTCTTTTTTATGTATTTGTTTATTCAAATATGTAAATTACCCAACGTCCTTATTAAATATATTTGCTCAAGTGGCACATAATATGTCAGTAATGTACTTGCAGTAGTGTTTTCTTATACTATGGTTACTTAAGCTTTATTTTTATTACTTTTTGTCAAGTGTGTAACTTTTACCATTAACAAACATTAACATGTGTGGTAATGCGGTACTACACACGTTTATCTACTAGTTTAAAATGACAAAATACATTTTATAAGAAGCTGTCACATTAAGTGATAATCCAGAGATTATCTTGTAAAGTATAAGGAAGAAGTAAAAGATAAGGAATAGTTGGTAGGTTTTATGATCGTGAAAATGAGTCACATTTTTATATGAATTGAATTATTATTGAATAATTTTTTTTTGTCTCGTGAGCGTTTTAATGTACCGAATGATGTTTTTTTTTCTACGATTTCTCGATTAACCATTTGTTTAAAAGTATTCAAATTTCATTTCCTCATTAGCTTCACGTTTGATAAATAAATAGTAATAGTGATTTTATTGAGTCCTCACCTCATGCAATCGCTCCAGGTTTATGTAAGAATGTAAATGTTCCCGTTTTATTAATGTTTGTAACATGGTTGAATTTGTTGAGCTAACATAGTCATTTGTGTCGTTATTCATTATTTAAATCGCTTTAAATTCTCTAAAATATTAAAGTTTATAGACTATTTCGTCATCCCTAAGTATCGATAAATTGAACAGTTCTCTTTGAAACTTTATTCCATTCATTTACATAGTTTACAAATAGTATGTCAATCAATCTTCCGTGGACAGGTTGAACGTCAATATTGTGATACATTTTCTTGTCTTTTCTAAATACACATTAGATTCACTGCGTTGTTGTTACAAAATCTCTTTGATCTTACGGCTGGTAGATTAATGCGTATGCCTATTTTTAGAACTCAGTGTGTTTATTAATGATAAGAATATTATCCCGATGTATTTTTGGTATACATCAGTTAGCTTCAAAGACGCGGTAGGCAGGTCATGAATTTGGTGAACTGTGAAATAATAACGTTTTCTGTTGATGTTTATTATTAAGTCGGTTGCATCACACGCTTCATCAAGTTGGAGTATTGAGAATTCTACGGATGATGTACAAAGTTTTGTTGGAACGCTCTCCAAAATTTCTTTGGTAAGCTGTTTTATTTGCGCGCACTGTCTGTCTTATGGGCAATGAAGAATCTGTACTAGTGAATTACCTATTTCCAAATGTTTAACTAACGTGATATTCGATTTAGATGTAGGTACATACAATAACATTATTCACTATGATGATTATTTCTTTTTTAGCTTCAACTAAATGGCAACTGATTGATCTGCTTATTGAATATAAGTAAGTTAATGTATGCCCTGCAGGTCATCAGATAAACATTTTTGCCGATAGCGATCGTTGTACGTTCTATGTATCAGACGTTTCTTTATCCATTTTGACAGTAATCTCACAATACTGTTTAGTTCATCAGTGAATCATCTAATGGACAGAGATGATTGCGGCTCGGACATCATTTAAACTTACAATACGATTTTTTGTTCTCATTTGGTCAGGTACCTTCCTACTACAAGATCAGCTGCTCTCATGTCAAGTATCAAATTAATGTTATTTATTTATATAGGTTGATTATTTGCTGTATACATGACAAATTGTATCATTGCGTCACTTAATTCCAACATGCTATAATCCATTGTTGAAAACATCATTGTACATAATTTTTCTATTGTCTATTATTCGTCTTGCATTTTATTATTGTGTTCATAGTTTTTATGCCGTAGTAGAATATTGTTATTTTTTGTGATGGTCTTTTGTCTCCGCATCACGTATCTTATTAATTAGTGTTCTAATGTTTCAAACTTAATCAGTTTGACATGTTGATAAGTTGTTTATCGTCTCGCTATTAATTTAGTTTCGGTTTTATATTTTTGTTTCATTGGTCTCTATAAATACGCTTTCCCTTATCGCTTTGTCACACATCTATTCTTTTTCGTTTCTAGATATCATGCAATGATTTCACATTATAATCTATATATTTGACATTGCACGAGAATATTTTGATACAAGTCCTTTATAAAATTATATATTTTATATCTTACGATATTTCATTTTGTCATTTGGTCATTTCTGTTCTAACATCTTCTAATTGTTTTCGTCTTTTACTTCTATCTGCAATTATTCGTCATATTGTGTAAATTTTGAAATGTAAACAGTTTATTTTTATTTATTTTTAACAACATTTTACCATATACTAAAAAGCTGGTCTTATTTATTACTTCGCAAATGGTTTTTCTTGGATTACATTCTTGTATCGATTACAAAGTTTCATACTTTGCTAGAACAACGACAGGAGTTGTTTCAGTCTTCTAATTTGCAATTTATACCAATATGGGGTAACTTAGATTAGATGTTTTGTATAAATTAACATTGTATGTATTATTTAACATCAAGTAGAGTAGCTACATTGACGTACCTAAATATCTACTTGTTTTAAGTTTGTTTTATAATAAGTTGTACCTTCAAGTCGCCCACTCGAATGTTTGCCGAGAAACGAAACAATGGCTGCATGAAATATTGTTATTGAGTAATGATTCTGGTTTGTAATTCATAATTCATTAGCTTTGTATGTCAGTTGTATTTTAGGAATTTAGGTATTGATTTTACGATATGATTATATAGTTATTTTCCTTACAATTACAGATAACCGTATCTTTTTGAATTGTAATTGTTTCCCTGTTGAAACTTATAGTTTGAAGCGATAGTAAAAACTCAATCGGAATATATTATTATGTATTGTATTAGTTTAGTTTATTGTATGTTTTGTGCTAAAAGTAATTTTAATGCGGGTCGTTTTAAATCACTTATCAGAAATCAAAGACGGAAATTGTATAATACGGGTCAAATATTATGTCTCATATTTCAATTCTTCCTTTGTTTGAGATTTATTCCATTAATCGTCATCCTTCCTTAACCATTTATTGCGTTGTTAAGTCACGATTCTCTTGAGTAATTCCATACGTCGATACGCAAGTGCAACGTTAATGTTACTATGATATGCACTAGTAGAAATTTAATTTCCTTCAATAAAAACACTCCGTTGTATACGTTTCCAAGAAATTGCCACACTCTTATGGCTTTCCGGCATTTCGCAGCGATTTACTATTATTGTTTATCGCTTTGCGTGGACTCGCATTACCCTGATGGATGAAAGATGGACGATTGTTTCTTTGGTGAGATCAGGAAGTGTGTAATAGAAATACTATGAGAACTGTCATTCAAGTTTATTGCTGATTATTTAACAGCTATGAGAATACATTGTATAATTTTTTTTATTGCTGTACTGTTCTTACTAGATACTTTGAGCTCACAAACGATCACAGTTGCATATTAAAGAAAGCGTTTAATTAACGCAAAGACATTCTGAAGTCATTCATTCAACGCAAAGACATTCATTTTAATATAAATAGATTGAATATCAACAGATTCGTATATAGTTCGATGAGAATTTTTTATCAGGTAGGTACTCCAAAATTATCGGATATTTGAAGTATCATTAATCATCAGAACTACTTACGTACCGTTTGTCAACGTTTTTTATTCATTGAAATATTCTAATATGATATCAACTTTTATTCTTTGTCTATGTTTTATAGATAGATACAATTATGTCACCGATCTATCTAGATATCTTACATATATTTTTAAACACCAATTCATCACCAGGTACAAAATTGATTAACATGTTCATTGACACATTTTTCTCGATCAAATTGTATTAACAACAACATAGAAGAATATAATATTGTGTTGAAGTACCTCAGTTATTTGATCTTTTCCTATACCGGTTTTGAAAGGTATATTTATTACACATTCAAATACACGAAATTTCTTGTCAATAGTTTTAGGCATAGGTACACTTACAAATCATAATTTCTAAAATATAGTATTACCTTTATCATATTTCTCATAGACATACTTTTACTACCAAAGTATCTCAGTATGTTTTCACAGTTTTAGGTCAAATCAATACTCGCCTTATTTAATATGTGCTTTAATAATAACTTATTTATTTAAATAATCATACTTAACAGGCACAGTTAGACAGAGATTGCGTTAAATACGTTATGATTTTTTACATTTCATTATCGAGTGCCCACAGAGTACCGTGTTTCTTGTATAACAAGAGCGTGCACACGTGCACACACCTTAATTCATGATAATGGTTCTTGTTATTAATTATTATTTTATGTGTGTTGTTAATGGTATAATTTTTATTAAAATTTTCCAATGTATTCTAGCTAATTGATTTTTAAATGATTCTCGATTAAAATCTGTAAATTTTAGGTCAAATTAATTGATGATTTACCCACATTGGGTATATTGATAGTTTTGTTGTCAAAAATTTTAAAACACTATTTCACGTTGTACTTACTAGCTTGTGAACTTGTAAAAAGAAAGGTCGTTGGTATGTTATTGTAAACTATGTTTGAAAATAATAGAAAACTTATGTTACACAGAGCTGTAATGCGCAATCGTTTTAGTTGTCAAGTGGCAATAGATGGTAGTCAAGTTTGTAATGTCCCAGTATATTTGTTTACCTTGTATATTTTTTCTACTATCGACATTGTATTTACTACGTCAGGTGAACTGTTTGCATGGTGCAAATGTTAGCCCACTACTTGCAATGAGAAGTTATTGATTGTGTTGATAAACAATCAGCTTAGAAAATAGTTGAGCAACAACGTTTACTATGCCAATACAATGTAGTGTTGAGAGATGTTTCTTTTATTATTGCGATTTTGAACATCTAGTGACCTCCGGATTATTATTTTTACAAGAGGTCACTGCTGTCTGTACAATGCAAACTCACCTCACATATCTGTTATCATTCACAATATCTAACCGATTTCTTATTATACCGATGACATACTTAATAACGTGGTTACATGATTATATACATATACCCATCTATTGCAAGCCGTTTGTCTATATTTATCGTGCTGTCCTAGGATAGAATAGGATAAGTATTTTTTTTTGTATGCGTCTACTAGGTACCTACATGTTTTACATCGGGCTTCTGCAAGTAAGTTTCACATAATTATGTAAGAAAAAATAATATACATAGGTGTAATTACCTACTAAAGAAATTATGTCCGCGAAAATAACAAGACCTGCTGAGATATTGAAATTACAAAAAACAACGAAGAAGCCCTTCTTAACTATTTTCACATTGTTGCATAGAATATCACGGCATTCATTAGATATTTTTGATTAGTTAGTCAATTTAATTATCTCGGTACTTTGAGATGCATGATCTAACTTTTCTGTGTCGAACACACGTTTATTATAATTTAATTGCTAGTTCTGTCATTAGGTAGGTACATCTAGACATGCGTTGCTAATTTAAATTATCATTTATGCCGTAACTAATATAGGTATAGTTGTGTTATTATTTACCTGGTCTATAATTTGTCTAATTCTGATTAATAACTAACTTAATTTTAGCGTGTTGCGTTCGTTATGATCACATTAACTAATTTCTTACATTTTTGATATTATAGTAGTGCTTGCAAACTAGTTGAATATTCAAATAAGAGTATAAATGTGTTTTTTGACATTGAAGAGTCATCTTTTTCCAAGATTTCTATCTACCATCTCGGTATCATCCACAAAAAAGTATTAAGTGGACGAATCGCTCTAATAAACATATAGATAGTCCTCTTAGAAATAGAATTTTCAGGTTGGGTGGCATATCTCACTGTTGAATCGAAGATGCTATGGCTAATCTTACCTGTTCGATGTTATACCAACACTTGACTAGCTTGTATAGAAGGCACAGAAAATCTGATGTCACAGTTTTCTTCATACACGCTTTTCTAATGTTTGATAGCGATCGACGAATAAAAGTGCGTGATATTTTTTAATTTTTTTTTATGGTAATAGACAAAAAAATTGTCGTAGCAAACTGTGTAGGTATTCCATAAAGTGTAATATTTGCGTTTTTATTATCGCGTAGGTAAATTTGGAAGTCGTTATTGTTATATTATATTTACAATATATGTAATATTATTGTTATCGGAATTTCACGCTTACTCAGTATGTACATAATGGTGTAATAAAGATGTCAATATTTATTTTGTTTAACCTTGAATTATCAATATTCAAATACATAATTAGGTGTGATGTGCGCAAAATACGAGTATAGTACAGGTGGGTGTGTTGTATACTTTAGGTTAGGGTTGTGAGCATACACATTATATAACTCTCTCAGGACAATAGGATGTTTTCAGGACGATGGAATTCAATGACTGACATTGCTTTCAGAACATTGAAAGTGAATCGATGCATGAGGATTTACTTACTGTTGGCACGTAGAGGGTGTCTAGCATGTTTTTTACATGTGGATTGTCCACTGACTACCTCACATGTGGTATATGTCGTGATATTATAGATTTTCATGCTATCGATTTGTTCTGTTCTTAAATTTAAATGAAATAACCATACAAATTAATGCAATTATTAGATTTGTTTAATGACCGCTTTCTACCTCTATACAAATGCGCTTTCAAAATAGATGAAACCGTCTTAAAGTAGTTGCAATTTTTTTTTATTTTATGATTCCTATTGTTCAATTCAGACATTCAGGATGAGTGCAAACTTCATCGCTGAATTTAAGATATGAAAATGACTTTATTTTTCGAACATCTGCCATTTACAGGAAAGTCGAAAACATACGGAAAAGAGTGTGGGGCCAATTCTTTGCCGGATGCTCCGTAACTAGTACTGTATACCTAGAATTATAACATTCATGTTGTCCCCATATCTATCAATCTACCTACGGTCACATAAATATTATAATACCTACGGTTTACAATAGTACTTACTGAATTACTTTTAATTTGATGTTTGTTGTTAATTGTATACATACACTTTATTAATTATAATAAATGGACAGTTAGAGATACATAATACCACGATTTTAATATATTCTACTTTTAATTGGTGACATGTTATCTTTATCCGTTTACCACGTTTATTTCCATATTAGATACACTATTTAATTTGAAATATAGACTATAACCTTCCTTATTAGATTCGCAATTTATTTGGTACTTCATGTCATTTTTGGAAATTTGATTATAATTTCAAGTTATTTATCGCGTAGTTACTTGTATCAATTCTTTTATTTTAGAATTTATCGTTACCTTCGGTTTTAATACTTTAGTCTTGCCATAATTTTGATGTTTTTTTCGCGGTACTTTAACTAAAGTTAAAAAGGTGTAGGTTAGTAATTTGCATTAATCAATTAGTTTCTCAATGAACATTTTTCTATTATTATTTATTTTTAAATAGTAAACAATACTTTATGTTCACTGAGAAGAATGGTTAGTAAAACGTTGCGAGATAGAGTGAAGAATGAGGATATCAGGAGAATGAGCGGATGTGAGAGGAGTGTTGTGGACAGAATGCGTGTAAACAAGTTGAGATGGTTTGGACATGTTGAGTGAATGCAAGATGAAAGGATGACGAAGAGGATGTATTTATCTGAAAGAAGAACAAAAGTTTATTTACAAGAACCACGTGGCTTGATCATGTGGACCAAATTCTTAAGGACGGACGCGTGCTGAGTAAGAGAAATCGGCGTGCATGTATGAGAAACTGGATGAATGTAGAGGAAGCAAAAGAAGTATGTAAGGATAGATCTATATGGCGTTCCGTTCTCTCTGCCTACCCCTCCTGGGACATAGCGTGAGGGTATAGTATAGTATAGTAACAATACTTTAAATTTTCATAAAGAAACATGATGAATTTAGTTGAGCATTTTTATATCGATGACTTCAAAAAATATATTTTTACTTTAATGAATATCTTTGATGTTGATTGTGAATATAAATACAGTAGTTTTATAAATGCGTACCTAGTTAAAGTGCACTTAACCAGCCCAGAATGATTCGTAAGTATCGGTACGCCCTTTCTGTTTCCTATTTGAAACAAGTTAGCACAATTTGTTGGTGGTGCAGCTGAGGTGTCTTTTGGGTAATTTTAGTATTACGATGGTTTTAGTTGTTAAGTATTTATTTGAGGGATTTTCCCGAGAGTCTCAACGTGGAAAATCTTTTTAATATAATAGGTCTTTCATTATTATGCGAGTATTTTTTTTACTAATTATTTATAGAAAAAAACCATGCACTTAAAACGTAGGTACTTTTTGTTTTAAATTGAAACTATACTCCAACGGTCCTAAACCAATGATGCCGTGTATTTATATCGATATTGCTATCAAAACAATTTTTTTATATTATTTTAACATGTAGGTAATTATTGATTCCCATGTATTATTGATTTCCTCGCAGTAAATAGAATACCAGCTATAATTTACTCCACGTCTTAGTTATTATATTATTATAATTATAATTAAGTACTACCTATAACATGTTATTCGCATAGCGCACCTTCTTAGATGTTGATTTATCGCTCGGTATTACAATGGTGCACACCTTACAGATATTTATCACTGTGAATTATGTATTATTGTATAATCTTATTATTAATAATCACATGTTTAATTCTGTTATTGTTAATGTGATTTAATGGTATTTGTTATTTTAGAACTTAACGTGCTTGTTATGGATGTCTATCGGTACTTGCATAAGAAAGAGAAGCAGGTTACAGAAACGTTGACTTATGATGGAATCAAGTGAGAGGTGCGAATTTTCAGACACATATCAGGAAGTGGTCTAACTGAATATTTACATATTTACACAATAAGTCATGCCTAGACTCTACATAAAGAAATTCTACTGTCTTGAAGTTTGTGATTGGTCTCTTTTAGTACAGGTATTTATTTTTTAAATATATTTTTTCAGTACAGGTATTTATTTTTCAGTACAGGTCACAGAATCTCTTATGTTCTCGAGAAAAAGGTTGAAAGGAAAAATAAGAAGTTAAATACATCTCAAAAACTAATAATCACTTCTATTTAACTATGCTATACGCGTGGTCGGTCATTCGATTCTGTTGCTTGTAACCAATATGCTTTATACTGTTTACATTTTGTAAATCTGCCCCCATTCATTTTGTTTTAATCTTTTGCCATGTGCATTGATGTGTACTCTTGGAAGTAGGTATACCTAGTATTTAATCCACATTAAAAAGTTAGGTTTGTAATCTTAGCACTCGATTATGTACTGTATATATTTGTTTTATAATAATACAGATATTGCTTATTATTAGCCTTAAGTCCTATCAAAATATCAGGTAAGTAATAAGTTCTTATTTTTTCCTTCTTTGAAATAATTAGTATTCAGTATCTGTTGCTTCAAGAAAACGTTACTTAATTATTGTGACTTAATATTAATATTTATTTCTCCTGATTTTGAACAGCACATTAATATTTCGGTCGCAATGCTATCCCGTTTTTGTTTGTTTCATAACCAGACTATAAAGGGCGGAAGCGTTCTTTTAACAGATCTTCCCGTTTTCAAAGAATTACCGAATTAAAAATGCTTTATTAATTATTCATTGAATTAATAAAAAAATAAAAAATATTGTCACTGTCTTCGCTCCTTTGTTCAATGTTTATACCTAGTATGATTGTGTATGAAGATGTTTGATTTTGGATTAAATTAAATTCATTATTCCGGAGATTGGGGGTCGGGATCCACACAATAAGAGCATATTGCTAACCGAGACAATATTTTGAAGTTATTTGGGTTCTTTGCCGCAATTCCAGGTTTAGTTAAAAAAAAGTTTGTTATCGCGCGCTTAGGTATTTTTTAGATTTGACGTATATAATTAATTATGAACTTGAACTGCCGCCATATCTACTCGTATATTTTCTTTAGCGATGACATTTACTGTATACTTAACATAACATAACATAACACAACACGTATAGACAATTCACACAGACCGAGCTAGTCCCAAACTAAGATATGAATCTTGTATTATGGGTACTAACACGGCGATACACATATACAATGCACTAAATACATATACATGTAACACCCAGACCCAGGACAATCTGAAAAAGGTCATTCTTCATTCTGCCCTGGCCGGGAATCGAATCGAACTTAATATTATATTTTTCATACATTGTGTATCGTACTCTCATTTCCTCTTTGTTACGTGTTGCTAGCTGCTATCAAATACTTTACTATTTGTTTATACTTTATTACTTACTTTGTTATATATTATTATTAAATTGCATTGACTTATCCGTACCGCATCCGATGACAGATAGATTGGAGCAGATTGCAGTTACCTACTAGTTGTTCGCTAGAAAGTGATATCCGTTAGACGAAGTGGCGGATTGTAAAATTACTTTTACTTTTCGGCAACAATAGATCGTGTCTTTGATTCACAGACGTATTTTATTATTATTAATGTATTTCACTGAGGCGTTGATGGCTTGATGTTATAAGTTTCGTGATCAATATAAATTTTCTTCAGGTGGCAATAATGATAAATTTAATGGCGTGGAACACACACGAGATAATGTTTTCATTGATACATAATATTATGAATTCCTGTTTTTCTAGGTTTCGTGTCTTCGTCGTTATTATAAACTCTTTTGGTAATACATCACGCTTTGTAATTATTGCATTTTTGTGTGTTAGAAATTAGACACAAATGGAATTCGATTGTTTGGAAAAGTGGGTTATTATATGTCTATTTTCTTAGTGGGTCTTAAGTATTTATTTTTAATATTTATTAATTTAGCACGAATTTCCACCAAGGACAATCGGTTACCAATATTAATGACTTTATTAATTTATTTAATGAATATAGGATTAAATAGCCTTTACAATTAAATACAAATATATTTGGAACAAAACAATATAACAATATTATTATTGGAAAATATTATTCAAAGAAACGTTATAAGCCACGTAAGGTGATTAAGAGAGTCGTTTTAAGATCACTCTGAGAATTTTTTCTGATTCGACAGAAAGAACACTCTTCAGATTGTACTCAAGTTTTGTAATCGAATGTTTAGTTGTATTTTTATTTGAAGAATAAGTAATACTGAATATTAAAATATTTATACATCAACCGCGCGTATTCGTAATTAAACATAATAAAAAAACCGTGTTTTCTTGATATTTACGAACGGTACAAATAAAGCTACATATTTTGGTCAATGCCAATTTTGCTACATTCCTTTGCAACGTAATATGATAATCAAATAAGACAAGTCTATGTTAAAATATCTATTTATTTAATTAGTACATATATCATTAAATACTTTATTAAATTTTGCTGATTCATAGTTAAGATCTTGTCGACCTTCTGAAGAGTCCATAAGTTTGTAATAGATTTGTCACGTAGTTGGTATCAGTTATAACCATCTTTATTGCACTTTTATTATTTTTCTTCGTTTTTGGACAGGTTACTTCTATTTAAGTAGGTATATTTGCTTGATTCACATCGGGGACTATGACCATCATTGTTTCTTATAGTTTCCTGTTATATTGCGTGCTTCAAGGAGCTCAACAGATACAAAAAGTTCACCGAAATTACTCGATGTACTTGTCAACAGAACCTTTTTAAGTTTAATATTATGTATTGACTTTTTATTATTGTACAGTCAATGTTAATCTTTTGTAGGAGACAACCAGATTTTATTTATCACCTGGTCAATAAAGTCTTAAAATACTTTTGTGTAACAATATGTATGACATCATCTTGGTCGTATCTTTTTTATGAATATATTTTTTTTAGTGCATCGTTTAGAATCTTAAATTCGAACTTTTAACACCATTTTATTTTAATACGGCATGTCTAAATGTGTTTATTTTTCCAGTAGATAAATACATACCTACAAGAGGTTTAGAATTCAAGTTGCGCAATATTCATTCATAATATCCTCAGTAGGTATTACATTGAGTAATGATTTTCTTTTGTGCTTTTATTAGCGGGTATCTAAGCCATTCATCGTTTGAATGTTCGTGTACTCGGTAAAAAATTCTCGGAAATTTATTTATGGATGAATACGCACATCCATTAACGTGTATTATTTTTGTTTTGATGTAATCGTATTTTTCGAATAAGGTTATAAATTCTGCGTATATCTAGGTAATTTAAATTAACATTTTTTAAAGTTAAAATAAGAAGTATGTATTTGTATACAATTATAGAACGTGTGATTCTAAATTTTGAACAAAAATTAGCGTAACTTATATTTATTTTCGTCTACGAGCTATTTTGTTTATTCATCTAAATTTAGTAGGTATGACTTATAGTTATTATGATGATAGTCATTATCCTATCTTCTTTACATTCATCATACTTTATTTATTAACCCTTGATGAATAGGTGCAATGGTATAATTATTTACAAGTATTTTTTACTTGACTCGTATACGTTTTATTTCACAATTTTCCACACTTATATTGCCCCTTAAAGAGGTCTGATATTTGTATTTTAGTTTGATATGAGTACCAAAATATATTTCATGAAAACTGCAAGGTGATAACTATACATTTGTGTAAGTATTTTGTGTGAGAAAGTGTTTGTGTCTCTAAAAAACTATAATAAATGTATCTCGTGTTCATGATTTCACTACATTCTAATTTAATTAATCTACTTGTGAAAAAAATACTTGAAACGTTCATATTTGCACGTTGTCGTCGCGCGTCGTGTCTGTTAATCCGTTTATTTTCCCATAACTTACTCTTTTTTATTTGTTTTAACAATCTCGTATTCCATTTGAATACGAATTGCATTTAAAGAACTGACAAGTTTTCCAGTTTCCTTTATTGATTATGGATGTCATACATGTACCTATATACTACAATTTTAATATTAAAATTATCCAAGATTATGACCATGTCTTAATTTCTATACTGACAAAAAGTATGCATTTTGGTAGGAAAATTATTCGCTTCTAAATTGAAAAATTGAATCTTAAAACCATACGTTTGTGTCTACTTAATATAATATGATATTTATAACTTCTTCTTCTTCTTTTAGTGTCGGTCAGCAACGACAAATAACAAAAACACCAAATTCACATCTACACTCCCTTCCCTCCCAGAAAGCAACGACCTCTCTTGCAGCTCCCCCTAGGTGAGTTCGTCCCACGAATTCCTCCCAGTGACACTGTCTGGGAGCCATTGGGCATGTCAGAAGGTGTCCAGTGTCTTGCTCCTCTCCACAGTCACACGCCGTGCTCTCAGCCAAGCCCCATCTCTGGAGGTTCTTTCTAGTGCGTCCCACTCCTGTTCTGATTCTGTTGAGGGTTTTCCACATCGGCCATGGTAGATCATGGCCCGGAGGCAGGGCTTCCACTGGGCTGTTAAATATTGTCCCTTGTATGTTCTCCTCTGGGTCTCTCCATAGGCGCACTCTCGCAATCTCTGGTGTGTCAGTCAAAGGTGTGGTCGCGTTAAGAAAGCTCCTCCTGGATTTGAGACGACTCGGTGGGGGAAGGTGCCCATGCAGCATGTGTCTCTGATCCGTGACCTGTTTGCCTATCTCCACTTGTGCAGCCACCTTTCGTCTGATGTTCGTCGGGGCTATCCCACTCAGGGCGTAGAGTCTACTAGTGGGTGTTTCTAACTACTTAGCTTTTAATAATTATTATCCTTATCATAAGTTCACAAGGTGCGTTAATGAGTTTTCTGAAATATATGTCCATGCGGGTACTTATCGATATTTTTTTTTTGCCTCGTAGGCATATTGTGTACTTTATTAGTGTCCATTTTTGGTAAACCAACTAACCGTATGTATTATTATAATATTATAGTATGAGCACTAACAATTTATTGCTGTATATATTCATACCGTAATTAATAATTAGTGATTTTACTTTTTAATCATATGTTGTTGAAGATCGTCGAACGGCCTTGCTCGTTGTAAGGTACTTACTATTTACATACGTTCTTTTAATTGCATACTTATCCAAATTACTTGGTGTAATAAGGTGATTAAAATATATTTCTACATTTCCACGTAACAAGTAACTCTGTAAGCCTCTGGAAAATTGTAGATTAGACTTCAAAAGTTTATTTTAATAAAGGAATAGGTATGTTGTATTCTCTGAGGTTCTACTTTACCTAGATTCGTAAACATATGAGAAGGTATATTGTAGTCAAATAAAAATGATCTGTCATATTAATTCCCAGAATTTCGCTCATTGAAGCGTGTAGATGTCCTATCGAATCCTGTCGTATTTTTTTATAAATTTAAACATGCCTTGTAAAATAAGCTTTATGTTTGGGAAATTCTGTTTTCATTTGATGTTAAAAACTTTCAACAACAACATCGCATCGACGACGCAATTCGTTTCGTAGTCATCGATAAAAATAAAGAATAGCATAATCGATCCACTTGAAACGTATTCTCAACAACATACCATTTTATTAATCCGATGACAATGAAGGTATGAAGAGTGTATTATCATTATCTTTTATATGGGAGTAGTAGAAGTAGGTACTAAGGAGGTAGGTACTTAAAGGAGTACATAGTCTATATATAATATAATATGGTGATTTTATGATCTTTAGCTAATAACAACAGCATGGTCGTCCGAACCATATATGGCTGGACCAGAGTGGTAGAGTAGATCTTTATAATAATATTATTATTAGTAATAACAGTATGATTACTGTACCGATACTCTACAACAAATACTACTCTAATAATATCAGAGGTTGTAGTGTGGTACCCACTCTATAAACTTACGCGTATCTAGTAGCCATCTAGATAGCTTGCTATGTTCTAGAATGGGTGGTTGCGACATTCGCAAGTTATTGCGTGTCGGTACATGGAAAATCTTAGTGTTTGTTTTATTTGTTTTACGCCTTTTGTAAGACACTTGTATTCAGGGTTGTACCTACTCTTCGTTTGTTATTCAGTTCAAAGCAATTGAGATATTTGGATTATGTCTAAGTGGATGGTCTTGAGAAGAATAGAATTTGGATTCCATCTGTGTTCCTTTATAAACCCTTTTAAATCTTCATTAGTCTATTTTCGACTTATTTTGGTGCCACCCCTTTTTCAAACTACATACTATAAATAATTTTGACACATTTTGCTGATGCATTTAGTTTGTGTCGTTGTCTTTCAAAGCTTTTTGCGTTAGTTAAATTCTTATTTGTGCATTATGTAATTTGTCCATCTTCCCTAAATAAAGCTTAGTGAACGTTTCTGAAGGGTTCACTGCATATACAAATAGGAAGATTTTTTTACGTTGGTGTCTCAATAGTTATGAATTGTATAAACATTTCGTTACATTTTACATCATCGGGGCAGATAGCTTTTATTTAATGGTTTAAATTTATACATTCACCTAACTCGATTGGCATTCCAACAATCAATTTTGTGGCATCCCTGTTTTGTTCAGAATCCGTGACCGACATATTAGTCAAGAGAGACAAAAAAAATCAATGAATTTTATTGATTAATCACGCCATCTTACGTATGTATGTCTATAGAAGGATTTTCATATTTGCTTTTGTTGGAAAATTAATTAACTAATGCTGCTGGTCCATTTGCACCTACCTACCTGACTTTGTCTTAATTATACATAAAAATTCATTCTATACAGGGGCCACACAAAATACTATTATGTATTTGTAGATTGTATTATTAATGACTGTTTTTTTTTGCATTTTTATGCAGCTTAATTATACCAACTCTGACAGCAAAAAAATGTGTATTAGAATATTATGATCCTGAATCAGGCATGGTTTTTTCGCGTGATACTATTAATTTTATCCATTAATATTATCATGCGATATGATATTCCCGGGATTTCGAATTTGTGTCATAGTCGACTGTTTTAGTTTGCCCACCTTTTTTTGTTTTTGCTATAAAGGTACTAATTGATAAAATGCTATGAAGGAAAATAAGAGAAATTTGTATTGAGATAATTCACTTTACCCAATTGTTAAAATGCTGTATTTTGTATGAAAACTTTTGTCATTGTCGAAGTAGGTACGAAGAAATAACTTTTTTTTTCTTCATAATTTTCGACTGTGACTTTTAGACTACATACATTTCTTCTCCATGTTTTTGTAGAGTGCTATCCAAAATTAAACAAATCACATTAATTGTGGAACGTTATGAATATTTCTACCAATTATAATTTGATAGTTTTAACTATGTGATGTCATGTTGGGATGTGGTTATTCTCTTTTTTGTCTTCTTATGAAACGACAGCTCACCCTTTGATGTTTGTTGGATAATAAATTTGATGAATTCACGCATCCAGGACCTAGACAAGTCATTACTGTGTAGACTGTCGTTTGGTACCCACCCTCTTCTATATTTTCACCTAGCCTATTATTTTAATGTCTTCCATTATTTATGCCCTCTTCCTGTCATGCGCACACGCGCTATATCTCATCCTAATTATGATATTAGAAGCGCATTTCCGGCTATGCTCCGTGAAGGAATAATTACTGCTGGTTTTCAACTTTTCAGAGATATTATCTGCTCAGTATAAATAATGGCTAGCACTATTGTTTTTTTTTCTGTTGTTACTTTCTACTCTATGTATATGAAAATAGCATCACATTTTGATTGTGAGTCAGTTCTATGTTTGCTGCTAATTTGTGTTTTTCTGACATTTTTCTTTAGTGTCAAATTAGAAGTTTAGTTAAAAATATAAGTGAATGAGTTGTCTTAAATATACATATGTGCAATACATAGTTTTGAAGATTTTCTTAGTTGTAGATTAATCGTATGACCTTTTGTATGAGCATTTTACTGGGAACGTCTACTCGTATACGAACCTAATTAAATTCCACTTAATTAAATTGCAAAAGGTAATTCAATTGGTCGCAAATCGGGTTTTGTACTTCGACAATGCGAAATATTGATTCAAACCAAAAACCGCGACATCAGTCCTTAATTAATCTCTGTTTGTCATCTCGTGTAATATTTTGCCTGTTTTATGTCTTGTTTTGTCATAGTATGGTTGAAATACATTCTACGATGCGCTTTCATGTAATAGTGTGAGCATTGCGAATGAGGCGCTTGTGAACCAACGCATGTCCCATATAATTTGTGTGCGGTATTTCGTATCTTTTATAGCAGTAGTAGTAGACAAGTCATCTAAATGTTTCTGTTGACAGTAAAGTTATTACTACTGCGAGTCTGTTAGTTATTTTATTGTTGGTTAAAAAAACGATGTTTCTTGGAATATTATTTTCGTTCCCTTCCTTAGCAAAGTTATTATTCACTTTCAATTATCTTTGTACATCATTACAGCTTTCTGCCATTGCGATGTTCAATGAGTTATAAGTAGTGTCATTCTTATTACATATTATTGTGTTTTGTATTTACATTATGGATGTTTAATTTATCTTATGTAATTCCTTAATTTTCGTAATGTCTCAGGATATTATAAACTATTGTTCATTCTCATTTCCTTTTTTCGATATTTTTGATATGGTTGGTATTAATTTTCTCATATTTTTTTTGAGAATTTACCAAAAACAAGAATGTGTGTTGTGAATGCTTTACTGTTTACATCTTAAAGTTATTGGCGTAAATGTAAAATATTACATTACAACATTCTCGTAATTTACGTACATATATATTCGGTTTTATTCGTGTTTGCACTTAAAATTCTCAAGTACGACAGCATGAATCATACAAATTTGTTGTGTTCGTAGATACGGTCTGATGAAGACGCAGACCCGAACGAAAGGCAAAGTTCGAAGACAAATTTAATGGCAGACCATTAGTTTCCCTCGTATACAACAGAAGTTGCGATGTCAACTGATATTATCTTTCCATCCATTCGAATTAACTCAACTGTTAAAATAATATTGTGTTTCTTTCCATATTAAAAATAAGTTAAAACAACATCTGTGACATGAATTATGTTGGTTCGCGATCTTAGTCAAATTTTCTGCCCCTTTGTTCTGTCAAGCGAACCACTTAATTATACAGCAAAATATTGTACTACACCTTATATGGTATTGGGAAGTCGATTTCGATTGTGTAGTGAATGACTACTATTTGAAATCTGTTTATCATTTTTAATAATAGTATGCAAAAGCAAGACTGCTAACGGCTAAAGTTTAGTTTGTTTTTTCTTAAACACATTTAAAGATTTATAAATCTTTCTGATTTTTTTCTCCTATTTCGATGGCAAGTAGAACAATATCTTTTTTACAATAACGCAGGGGCTTTTTATTTCGATTTACGAATACAACCTTTAATTCTTTTGGATGGGTATTATATCACAAATTAAGACTCGATGAAATCAATTTTTAAATTTCAAAATAAATTGTTGGACCTTATCGTCGTTTTTCGTGATTCATTTGTCATTCTACTCATGAATCATTATTTGGATTCTTTGAAATAGATTTCACGAGTGATCCTTGAGTTCATTAATCGAGTACTTTTTTTTTATACAGGCTTTTAGTTTTCAAACTCTGTATAGGGCTTGTAGAAAAATTGATTTAATATTAGCGTGGGTGTGCAAATCTTTAATTTTGTTTATTAATTATTACTTCTTACAAAACATTTCTGTTTCCTGTCTTTTGAAATGAATTAAGTATACTCTGTAACAGTTATTTTTTGCCATTCGAAGGAAATCATTAATATCTAAAAACATTGTCATTTTTTAATTATCGTTGCTCAAGTACCCACACTTGACTAATTCCGTAATGATTTTTATTCGCTGATTACACAGGCTTATAATGATATAACAAACAAAATGACTGTTAAACAACAATACGTAATTATATTTTAATGTATTGATTACACCCACTACTAAATTCATTAACTAAAAAAACTCCTTTAGATATATGTGTGCTTATTTTGCCTGGAGTACTTATTTTTTTATCCACATATCGGTAATTTTAACCCGAAAATCTTTGAAAATTTACTTGTCCCGTGTCCGAAAAGTACTTTATTTAAGTTTCTCTTCAATAAAGAGAAAATTTTGTTTTGGCGAATGATTTGATTGCTATATTTGTATTTAGGTTTTTATAAATATTTTATAATAAAAATTAAGATTTTTTGGTCTTGATACTTGTGCAGAATCACAAGTAGAGTAAAATTTCGATGTATTTTTAAATAAATTGTTGTTTTTCTAGATAAATTGTATTATTTATGTAGAATATTTAAATTTTATATTTCAACCAATCGGTTTTTTAATATGATATAACATTTTTATGTTTATCAAACCAAAATAATGACTTGTATAAAAAATAGAACTGAAAACTTTGGTCTCGTTGACATGGCCAATGGTCGATTTCTGGATTTGATTTACATAGAATGAATACATTGCCCATACAAAAATTCGTGGATTTTATTTATTACGTAAATGCATATTAATTAGCAATCACCTACCACAATTGTTTTTATTATTTATCTCTAATTCATATTTGATCAGGTGAGTTTTTATTCTAATGGAAGTTTTTTTTTACCACAAACCCATCGACATAATTGCCATTGTATTGTGTAGGTAGCATTTGTTATAATTATGTAAGCATATTATTTATTGATTACATTAGTGGTGGGTCTTTCGAATGAATCGATAAAGTTGGATCTTTTCAATGAACCGTTGCTATTATAAATATGTCTGTTATATGTACTAGATGTCTTGATTATCTTATTTTTAACTGATAAAAAGAGGATGACATGCATGCTTATTATACTGACTGTTGCCTACGTCCCTTTTGGGAGATGGTGTAGATAGATGTGCTAGATTATTCAATGGCTTTTCTAAAAATTAGCTCACAATCATAAATACCATTTACATGGTGCAACGTCTGTCACAGTCAGTTGGCATCATCAAGGTCCTGGGTTCGATTTTCGGCTGGATCGCGTTAGTGACATAATATATTTTCGCACCCACAAGAGTGCAAAAGTGATTAGTCCGCCAGCTACATAATTATGTGCATAAAGAAGTTAGGATTGGAACAAATAATTCTCGTGGTGGAGAGATTTTTATTTTTCCAAGATCTCGGATCACATTTATGTACATCTTTCCTAAATTCATTTAAAAATTAGTTATATACAATGAACCGATTCATTCAGAAGAATCTTATTTTGGTAATACTCTTGCGTTTGCCCACTCTGTTATTAAAATACCTTTACTAAAAATTACACGGTTTGTTTTAGTTTTGAAACCGTTGAAATTAGCATCACAACGGACGCTTTTAACCGATGTAATTCATTGTTTTGTTTATCAACGGATAATATTCATAGCACAGTACCTATAACATAACAATATGGTAATGTGAGTGTTTAGTTACACTTGTAATCTGTATTGAATTCAATAATGAAATATGCGTGTGTTGAACAAACAATATTCAACCAATTATCGTCAGTTAGGTATTTTACCTGAGTAGATACTATAATAATTATAATGTATGTTGGTAGGTACATAATATACGGATGGTACATTCATGTATACTTACATAGTAATTGTTTTCGTCATTGTTTATTTCCACATGTGAGTATATTGTTAATTTGGATAAGATCATAATAATATGGCAATAGTTATATTAGCTTTATGTGCCAATCTACTTAACATGGGTTTTGTAGCATTCTGTATTATTTTTTTATTATGTTACTAATTACGCTATTTTCTTTTTTGTTGCAGGTAAATTTCAAGAACTTTATATCTTCCAAGTTGTGTCGACTCAGAGAATTATTAACTCCAAGACTACGGTACTGTAAGACGACGACTACATATTGCGTTTTATCTAAAGAACAAATCTTAACAATGACTGTTCAAAATATAGTACAAAATAATTCGATTAATGATGATACTTATTTGCTGATTCAAAGTGTGAATATCAAGGTTTGAAAATTATAAAAAGTCTTCAGTTTTTCTTACTTGTGTTGGTATCACGCAGCAAGAAATAAGCTAGATATAGGTTTTTGCTTTGTATGTTAAATAATAACATATTTCATGCGTTGTTTTATCCTTTAAGAGATCGATTAGTGATGCACAAGATATCAATCAGTAATAATATCATTATATGTAATAGTTCTCTCGATCAAGATACATAGGTAATCAATGTATTTGTACGAGAACACGATCTGATGTTATCAAGAATCCACGGCTAAGGGCCTGTGTACACATAGAAGCCTAATAGAAACAATGAATTATTTATGCAGTCCGTGTCATTATAAAACAAACATATGTTTGAGATGAATTCCATCCCATTCTTGCGTTGGATATTAAATAATATGCCCTTATACAGAATCTCCTCAAGTTAATCGTAACTCGATACTGTTTCCTGTATGGCCTTTGTTGTACCTTGTGCCTATGTTAATAATGATAAAAATCTTATCTAATGTTTTTAAAGATGTTTTTAAAAGTTTTGTTATTTTGAATTTTCGTAAATTTATGTTGTAAAAGTAGATTTATTATGTGGCATTTCAATTAGGAGATTTTTTATTTTGTTATATTTTTCTGGATGCTATGCATTTTTACTTACAGGAAGTTAGGCATTTCACAAGGTTTTCACCTTGGACCCACCAGTTTTAAGCGAAATTTTATGTTTGTTATTACTATTCATGGAAGAAATGCTTTTTAGTTTACGTTCTACATTATCATTATAATAATTATTAATTTAATTAGTCTACATAATTCTTGTTTGGGTGAACGCTGTGAAAAGTCTTATTTTGGCAGTTGTAAAACAATTGCCAGTTTGCTTATCTATTAAACGAGATGTTCCTATTATCCACTACTGTCATTACTGCACAACGCAATTATAATTGAATCTTTAACACGAGTAGTACGTAAGTTGTTAAGAAGCGTTCGCGTATTTATTAAACGTGTGAAAGAAAATCTTCATAAAAATAATTAAAATAATATAATTGTTTTCTTATTATGAATCGCCCATCATTCAGATGTTATCAGCGTAACTTGCTTTTGTTTTGTCAAGAGACAAAAACGAATCTATTCGACTTTTTATTCAGATTTGATATAATTATGATTGCAAGTGTTTAAGATATTACGTATTGTAATGTGAGAAGAGTGAAAGAAATTTCCTATTGTGCATAAAGTTAAAATGTTTTTCTTTAATTAAGTCATTTAATATTATGATTTGCAAATGGTGTAGGCGTTTTTATAGATTTAATCGGTAATATGGAATGGCGTTATGTTATAACTGTTGCAATATTTGCGTTATACAAATTTCGTAAATAACGCATTAGATTCTAACGATGGCCTTTATTTTTAATACCAATTTCACCTACTGATATTAGATAATATCAATGTATTTGGACG
The DNA here is from genome assembly GCA_947579605.1 of Athripsodes cinereus. Lineage (NCBI taxonomy): Eukaryota > Metazoa > Arthropoda > Insecta > Trichoptera > Leptoceridae > Athripsodes > Athripsodes cinereus. Next base: position 6,656,184 of record OX388311.1, read on the forward strand.
ACTTATGATCTTTTACACTAGTAAATAACATAATTATTTCTAGCCATAGCAAAAAGCAGCTTTATTTTGCCTTGGTCGTATTTTTGTTACCTAATGGAGGGAGCATTCGTCAAAATAAATCAAATTTGGAACCGTAATTATCGGTACCTAGGTACCTCAATTCGCATCATGAACGTTTCAAGATATATCTATGGAGTTAAAAAAATAAAATATTTTTTGAGGTATCATTATTACTTGTTTTTTTAACCGCTATCTTCATTTTTCTTATCCTTGATGATCTTATGATTGTCTTTTGATTATACTATTAACTTTTTATATTCTTTCAATTCAAAATATTATTCCTACCCATTCTGTTGCGAATCCATTACACGTTTTTATTTCCCCTACGTTTTATATAAATAATAATTATGATAATATATTATATTTACTCGATGTCGTGCGATTAATATGATTGCTTATAATTAGATCATTTAACTGTCGACTTATTAACTTGTAGACAAATTGGGTTAGAATTAGTATAATTTTGTAACAAACTTGTACCGGCACGCACATCCTGACTAAATAAATACAAAACTAAAACTAGAAACTAGTATTTATCATAATATTATCACTCGTAGTATCGATAAGTGTAGACTGTAGAGAGTATCCGTAAAGAGAGTATACATTATTTTTGTAACTAGTTCAAATGCTATTAGTTCTACTTTGCAACGGTTTCACATAATATAAATTCATTTCGGAAGAAAACATTTTAATTTATCACCGTGGTTGTTTTGGAAAACGAGGCTATTATTATAGATACGGTGTTAGGGGTGGTTTAATAGGGCGCATAAATATTGCCAGCGTTATGGCATCGCAACAGTCTATTCCACATTATTGTTATTATTATAGAAACTGGGTGAATAATAATGTTAAGAGTAACGTGACCTCACAGTAAATATAAAGTGTTTTAGTTAAGGGCAATTAAATTGTCTGGGTTTACTGTTCAATATTGTGTTTCATTATTATTTCAAATATAAACGTGCATATGCAGTAAAACCTTTTAGGATTTATTATTAGTTAACTATTCGTTATTTACCTCCTGGAATTAAATACAAGAATCGTTCTAATATTTCTGTATAAATAATAATTGTTTTACTATATTTGAATTACCTACATAATTAAACGATCATGTATTAAACATATAATGAGGTTTATTGCATATAATGAGGTTTATGATTAAATTTTAGCATCTTTTTACCTGAGTCCTAATATTTTTTATTTAAATATATTTATTTTAATAGATAAAACAGGTTTCACAATGAATTATACAATAATATACAGTTTATTATTTACATCGCCAATTAAAGTATCTAAACTATGAACACTTTAATACAAAGCACAATATTTAAAAAAAAATTATAAAAAGAAGAAGAGGAAGGAAGGAAGGAAGAGAGAAGAAAATTTTATGAAGTAGCTAATGAAATAAATAAATAATTGCCTTCTAAATCAACGCTTTATATTTTAGATGTTATTGTACGTGTTAATTTATCGCCTATAATAAAGTATAGTTTTTTGTCTGTCTAGAAAACAGATTTCCTAATAAAATATATATTTTCAATAAGTGTATATGATAGAAAATCGATGATAAGTTAACATATTGTGATGAAAGATATGTGTTTTGGTATCTCGGATATCCGATGGTTAGGACATAATCGCCTCCAGATAATGTTCCATTAAATACATATTATTGTTGTTTAATAATAATCACAGCATCGCAAAGTCGTGCCGTAGTAACACTTAATTATCACGATAATGGTCTGATAATAACTCAGTGTGGGTGGAAACAAGTCGGTGACGGAGATTCTTAATGATAGGTTTTCAATATAATATGATTTACTATTCAGTTTGTCAGTTGAATACATTAATGTAATTTTAGGTTCTGCCTACTATGGCGTGATCTGTATCAAATAGTAACATTATTTTTTATGTTCTCTAGTTTCTCTTATGACATGTACTTACGTTATTTTAAAATATATTTTGACATATTATTTATTAGGTCAAACAATATTTACAATGGAGACAATTTGGTTCATAAATTATTAACGATTTATCAAATCTGTGCGTTTTTGTTATACATTTTTGAAATTATGAAGAGTTACACAGTTTATATTGCTTAATAATATCAGTTTCTATGAAATCACCTTTTCGTGTTCTATCTATTTTATTTATTTATTTATTTTATTCTTCACTGTACATTGTTTACAATAATACAAATTTACATAGAAAATATCATTTATACAATTCAATGTACAGAGGGCGAGTTTATCGCTAAAATGCGATGTCTTCCAACTAACCCCTACTCTACACACGGTGTGGGGATATTGAAAATATTTGATTTTTTATACAATACTCTTACCAAAACAAGCTATAGATGACCATCATTATCTTATTGGGCAACTAGTTAATGTATTTGGAAAATCTGCAAATGCTTCTCGACTCTCGAGGTAGGATCGAAGATAATATTGACCTAAAATATTATACTAATTTGTTATCTAGCTTGTGCTAATGTGACCCTCTATAACATCGCACGGTAATGTACGCAATTAATTAGTATCTATAATAATATCTGGTATTGGCTATGGTGATATATATACATTATGTACATAATATTATGTATTATTTATTCTGATTGGTTTCAAGTTTGTCCGGTTTTGGAACGAGCGTTATGTTTGAAATTATGTGTTTTCGCTTTTTTCGAGTTGATGATATTAGTCACGTCTATATTATTGCAACCGTCGTTTTGAGAATAATTTTAAATTTGGCTGTTTAGACAATATGTCTCCTACGGTTTGGTCCATTTATTTTTTAAATCAGTCTGATAGAAATCTTGAAAGTGGTTTCAATTCAGAAGCTGCATGTTCTGTAAGTGATGTAATTTTTTTTATTTTTCAAGAACAAACAGTCAATTACAAAAAAACAGCAATGATGCGACATTATACAGATTGTGGACCAAAATAGTTCACTTATAATTACCCAAATATACTATCAGAGCATAAATATATCAACACAAATGTTTAGCAGTGCTATTAAAGCATTTTTTAATTTTAGAATATCCATCAAATTTCCAATTCACATAAACTTACTTCTTGTTGCCGTCAATCGATTGATCAGTTGCGTAAGAAGTTACTCTTCCCGTAAAGCTAGAGGCTACCTGTCTCGGAGTACCTTAAATGTACAAAATGTTATTGATTTTAACGTATCATAGATAATTCATCCGCATACACGAGATGGGACTGGAAACTTCGTCTATACTCGAACGTTAACGGAACGAAAACGTAACGTGAAAATGTGTTATTGACTCAGGCCTCTGGTGTTTTAATAGTTCTATGAAATACAATTAATCGTTGCTTGATTACAAATTATTTCGACCTAACACTGAAATAATCAATGAAAGCATGAGCGTGTAAGTTTTATTCTAGAAACAGCTTGTAATAATTGACGGGTGAAATGTGTCATTATTTGAATACATTATAGTCAAACCTATGACATTCAAGGGTAAAAGTTCGGCGTAAATGTCAGCAAATTAATGGGACATTTATAATTTTGTGATGCTTCAATACCAGCACCATAATAACTTTAATGCAAAAATGTCAATGAATAAATAAAAATTCTATGGCGACGTACTTAGTTTGAAATATATATCTTTCATAAACTTAATTTTGCTGAAGCATCTGCGACTGCTAATTACCTATTTTTTTCAATATTTATTTAAGGACATTTATTGTAGTTAACTTTGCATTTTAAAGGTGATTTGAAACGTGCATTTTACTTGTATAAATATCCATTCTATATCTATCTATACCATCACGGCATATCCCACAAGTGGGGTAGCCAGCAGATCAGCTGCATGTAAGGAACATGCAAACTGTCCTCTTCGTGCCAATATAAAACCAAGACATTCAGGATGGGTGGCAAGCCTCATCGCTGAATTTAAGATGTAAAATGTCTTAATTTTTTCGAACACCTGCCTTTTACAGGACACTCGAAAACTTACGCAGAAGTGTGGGAGACCAATTCTTTACCGGGTGCTCCACGGGATGAATATCCATTTATTATTTATTATTATTATTATTATTACTTTATGAAAATAGATTGCGGAGAATTATAAAATAAATATTGCATTCTGATCGCAACACTTATACCATTTGATAAATTTACCTAGTCGATCAGATACCTACTTGCCTGGACCTTTGTGTTTTTAAATTTTCTGATACTTGAAAATTATCATAAAGTTATAACAGAGGCATATCTTTAATCGTCAAACCTTATAACTTTTTCATTGTCCATCTTTTGCAATGCATACACAATACGGCATGAATATTTATAGTAAGATGAGTACTGCACGCTTGCTTATATCTATAATATTTTTTGGGTATTGGCCAAATTGCTAACCCAATAGTGTGTCAGTTGACAACAAACGATTCATTCAGCAAGGTCGTTTTTTGACATTGTTGTTTCTATGTTGGACAAAAAGTTCACATCATTATGACATAATACCTCATATAGGAAAATAGTTATTATGTGATATTATGATGTGCTTATATTATAAGTGTTATTATGCTTGAAATATATGCGTAACGTAAATCGCGATGTTTGCATTGAAAACATATCTACGTTATAAGAGTAATGTTAAATATGGTCAGTCTGTCCATTGCTTCACTGCGTCCAATGCAATATTACGGAACTTTAATCTCGGAGGGTTCAGTCAATCATTTTATATATGTCCTGAAGTTTTCGCGTGCCTGTGATGGCCTCCTGATGACTTTTGATTTGTTCTTCATGGACATTGATTTCCTTGTGAAGACCGTCCTTTTAGTTTTCAATCTTATTCTTTTGCTGCTTATAAAAGTACCCCTCTTCCCGAACTGCTTCTATTTTTCCAAAAGCCCCTCCAGCCTCTCTAATAGAGCCTCCATGTGTTTCTGCGAGTTCTTCTTGATTACACCTTTCTTAAACTTATTAATACTAAGAGTTTTGAGAAACATTTCGTTGTTATAAACATTAAATATGTTGATGCCGTGCAGATGGTGTTGCTGATTATATTATTACCTATATCAGTTGTTTTTAAATCGTTATTTTTGTGAGTCTCAACTAAGTTAGTTCTTGTTTATCTCAAATTTGATCATATTCAAATTCAATATTATATATTTTATATCAGTTTAGCGGGTTTTGTATAATATGTATTATTCTTCATCACGACCAATGTCAGTTTTTAATTATCTAAGGCCGTTAATTAATTAATGTGATTGGTATGTTTATATGGAAATATGATAGTGACATTCTCCAAGATAACTCTTTAGTAGTTCTAGGCCAAGTGCAGTGGTAATGTGAGAACCCAGCATGGGTTTCTATTAGATGCACTGCTGTATGTAGGAAGCTGTGAACCTTGAACAATACATATTATGGTGTTGTCTTGTGCATGAGGTCACAGAAGACCTCATTTTACTAGTGTCTTCAAATTGCCTACTTAACGTTTTATGCACTTTGTAATTGTCTATATTGTCTCATTTTTATGGTTCTACAGTCATTATGACTTTTTCAATAACCTCTTTTTATAATTCGTCAACACCTTTTGGCGGTTTTGTTTGCATTGTAATATATTTATTTTTCGACGCGACCTATTGCGTTGTGTGTATATTCTGCTTCTATCAACGGTTAGTGTAGTCATTGATTACGTAGGGCTTGTGTAGTTATTTTGATATTCCTTTGAAGTTCACAGAATTCAGTTTGGTGGTGACATTACACCTGTGATGGAAATTTGTGGAAATTTAAATAGTCATGACACTTACCGATATATCATTAGTACTTTTTATCAAGGTCTTATTTTATATACTTAACATAAACTTTTCTTTTGTATGAAGTATTCGAAGTTATATTTTATTCAAAAGAGGTGGTAGCTATTTTACACAGTATTTATGAGTTACTTTTTCTTGTAAAATCCACTGTCGTTGCTATGTTAGATTTACTTAATTATTATTTTATCATTTAGAATATGAACATTACTTCTTACAAAATTGATTTATCAACAGCTATGTTAGATATTTCTTGGAATCTATACGCTCTTCCGTTAAAAAATAAATAATCTGAAGGTACTTGCTACTTGCTTCCCAAATGGGACCAGCAAAATTACTTCTATCAAAGTTGTAAGTAAGTAATAATTGTTCCATACTCGTAGTTCTTTGTGGTACAAGGCTATCGACGTTCGATATCTAATAGATTATATTTTATTACTAGAGATAATCTTAGTCACGACGGTTGTTAACTTTATATTTAACTACTTTTATCACTCCATTTATAATAAAAGTATAAGAACAATATTAGTTCATTGAATCTTGCAGGTATTCGGTTCTAAACGTCACATCCAGAAGTAGAAAACTTTTGTTTAACCGAAAGATTTTTTCTTTAGTTTTTTTTAGCAATAATGAAACATTGAGAAAAAATAGTGGAATTGCGATAAAAAATTGAAGACAGCTTTATTGTCCATAGGAAATAAGGATTTTGTTATTTTTATGGCCTGCAAATATGTTTGGGTCTCACCACGATTGGAATATTGACTCATTAATTAGAAATATTGAACAATGCTAGTAAACAATTAAAAATTCCATACATGATTCTGTTTCCAGAAACCTATTGGGTAGGAAAAATCTTGAAAAAGCATGGTTATTACTTTCATGTAAAATTGTGGATAAATTGGGCTAACTTAATTATTTTTATAAAATAAAATATTTATACTATCTTTGTATATACTGTTAATTAAATTTTATTAAATCGCAGTCGATTTCGGCAAACCTTTTCCATCTAGGGGCGAAGCGATGCGATTTAAAATGAAGTAACAAATAATACATAGGATAAATACTTTATATTATAAAAATGTCTCGCAACTTTTATATAGTTGATCCTTCGAAAATAAGTGATACAATATTTACATATGTACGTATATTTTGTATACGTAAATGTTGTAAAATTCATTAGATGTGCGTGTCTGTATGTTATTTGTTTTTATCGATTTGTTTTAATATTGATAATAATTTTTAACGATATGTTGAAAACGATATATTTATTTGAATATTTCCTCAGACTTTAAATATTTTATCTAAGCTAATAAAAAAGTATCACTGTGAGCCCACACGCGTACATATTCCTTCAATATTACTATTGCATATTGTATATCTTGTTCTTGATATCAGATTAGTTAGTTTATCGTCATTAATTTGATTTGTACCAGTTTAAAGTCTTAGATTTTTGCGAATTCATTCAATAAATAAAAGTTAAATTGTGTGCTTGATATGTTTTTATTTTCATTATTTGTTACAAACTTTTAACTTGAAACCACGAAGCAGCCAATTTAGTCCAATGGCGACGATTTCTTAGCAGTATTATTAAAACTTCTCCAGACTTTGAAACAAAACCGCGTCTCAAAAGCTTTTAAAGTAAAACGATTTGTAAGACAGCTATAGGTTAACTTTTGTAAAACGATATTTTAAACTGTAGATTTATTAAAGCATTTGATCAACTGTACTTCGCAAGCTTTTGTGCACCTCTCGAAAAGCTATTATTGGAAGATCTTATATGTATTGTAAAATATTGGAATCATTTTATTTTATATAAACACCTTATGATTTTAATTTTTGCTCAATCATCTTCTCGTCAAATTAATGTCTGGGTCAGTTTAGATTTCGGCCTCTTTGTGGTCTTATTAGCACGTCCTATTATTATGATGTGTACAATGAGATCCATTGAAATAATTTGAAGTCACTACAAGCCCTAGAGGTTATGTTATTATGTTCGTGCGTGGGACGGAATTATTCACAAACAATATTTCAAAATTGTTTTGCCGGTACTCATTCTCTTCTTGATATATTGTGTGGTCAATAGATATCTCCGTTTTGTATGTCATAATTTATGCTTCGTATTTATAACGCATAATGTTAGACATGTAATTTTTATGTCGGTAGCATTTTAACAGTCCTGTTAAGTTTTTTTCTTTTCGTATTTCAGATATTGTCATGTCAGACAGTGTGTGCTTATCACCTCTTGTATTTGATAATGCGGATCCCTATACATTTCACGAGTCTTTTTCTTTTACTTACAATTATATTTCAGTGTTAAATTATGCGTCTTCTTGGTAATTATTATGTTCCATACACATTGAGTTTATAACGATTAGCTCGGTTAATCTATTTTGAGACGATTATTTATAATGGTAAACCCAGTTTTATTTTTGTTGTTGGTCACTCGGTCTTTCAAAGGCGACCTATTATTAATATTTATTTGTCTGTATTGTTTATGTTATCTATATAAACTATCGACTCGGCGTATACCACTAGGAAGTTTAGTGTAAATATAATTTCCTGCATGTTGTGTGTGCATAGCTCATTTTGTCTCTTGTCGCTTCTTTTTTTTCTGTTTATTTTGAGAACAATGCGATTGTTATTTTAGTTGATAGCGTTTTGTTGAGAGTGGCGTTTTGGATTTTCTTGTTGACTTTCCATCGCGATTACATGGATCCTGTGTATGGCGCCAGAGAAGAAAGTAAACTTAGATAAGATGCACCTATCAAATATGGCTAGATCTCCACACGCAGATCCCGACAACCACCGAACAAGAATACGGCTAGATGTTTTCATAATTTATATTACAGATCACTATTTACTCGAGCTTTTCATGAGATGACTATAATAATGAAACCTTCAGTTTAGATTTCAGCCTTAATAATGATAATTTAATTGCTTATGGATTCAGAGCAAATTTGTTTATTTCGAAATTACGTGTTGTGCTTTGCAAAATTTTATATTCGCATTTATGTGAAATTTAAGAAAAGTTTGGAAATTTATGAATTTTTGAAATAGTAGATTAAGATCATTCGAGCTTTTAATAACTTTCTCATTAAAACCCAAGTACCTACTTTTATACGGTTTTAATCTTAACACTGACCGGTAACTACGCTGTTTGATAAACTCCCGCGTGAAACACGCATTTTGTACTACATATGTATATTGATTTACGTTATAAACAGTACAGTATGTATTATGTACGTTATACGTCCATATTCAGTTACATTTACTTACTGCGTTATGTAATTGTTTAATCTGTGTTCTGCAATGGTTTATCAACCTGTCAGCACCCACGCGGCAATAAACATCGACTTCTTTGATTATATTGCCAACGTTTTTTGGTATAAACGTATATCTACTGACAATACCATTGATAAATAATAATACAACGTGGATGTCTATTAAATTTTTTATTTGAATTTTTATGTCGATCGTGTTTTTTCATATCCCTTTTATTAGGAATACCGTTAATACTTATCTATTTTATATGATTATGTTTAATACTTTTTTTATTTCACAACCTTTTTTTCGTTATTAACAAATTGTGATTTTTTTCATCTTTATTAGTTTTTGTCCAAATGCCTCTGTAATGTTTTTTCATATCGTCTTATATTTCATTCATTATCCTTGTCATTTGGAAGATATCGCTTTCTAGCCATATACTCGCTCTCTGTACATTGAATTGTATAACTGATATTTTTATGATGCTTCATATTGATTTGAAATATTGTAACCAATGTAAAGTGAAAAATAAAATATAATAAATAATTTATAAATTTATAACTCTTGTATAGAACGGTATGAAAATTGTGATCTATTTCTATCTATCCAGATTGGTTCTATTTTTAATCCTTATGAGTTTTTACAACTCGGTTTTAAAAATTTCTGTGCTGATATCATCCACTTTATGATTTTCCTCGCGTCAGTTATTCATTAGTGAACCTGCGTGTGTGTGTTTGCACTTGACTGCCTGCCAACTCTTGAACCTTGGTGGGTTCATTGTTTCACTTTCGGTATATGTATATTAATATTAAATGATAAGAGATAATAACGGACTTTGCAAAATCAAAAAAGTTATATTAACATTAACTGCATGTAGTGGGTTTGAATGATTTGCTTCGTTATGTTTTGACACTGCATATTAATGGAGAGTAATCAATGTTATAATGACAGTATTAATTTAGCACGATACAGATATGTCAGATTTTAATAGCCTATTTATTATTATCCCATACAAATACAACACACTACTTTCACGTGTTTATTAATAAAAGTAGAACCAGTATATTGTTATTGTCTGTATTGATATGTAATTATTTGGTCTTATGAATGAATGTGGGCGAACACAAACTGGAACATATATTTTATTATACTATATTACTATAGTATACTTTCCTCCATTCATGAATTCCCATGTTGATTTATCGCAATAATATTGCATATAGGTACAATATACGCGATACCTTGTTACTGCGGATCAGTATTATAGCACTCTGGGATCAATTTATGACTCTTTATGATCATATTTTCCATTTGACTCAACCCGGAAGACGCAGGTATAACGCGTAGGTAGTGGAAATAAATTTATAAGATTGTTTTTAAAAGCTTTCCCTTTTTGAATAATGAATATTAATTGCGTTTCTCAGTGGAACGTAGAGGGCAAAAGGATTTCAAATATTTTCTTAGAAAGTAAAAATGAGGGCTTTGTTTCATTCCTAATAGTACCTAGACCAAATTACATGCCCTTTGTTATAATACAAGTAATTCTGTATTTAGTGGTATTACCGATATTATGTATATACAAATATGCTCGTCACTTACCACATTAATATTTGCTTGACTTCCCTCCTTCATGAACATCCATCATAAGTACGATAATCCAAGGTTGTGACCTCGCTCTTCTAATGTCTCCGGTCACGTTTCATCAATTTGGTTTGTCTCGTGTTCTGGGTCATAAACATTCACTATTAACTTGCCTGATTATTGCAGCTGTTGTTATTTCATCGCGATTTGTATGCAGTGAATGGCTCTTATTTAGATTTGTCAGTATCGGTATGAATTATGACAATCTTTTGTGGCAGGTTTCTACCACGGTACAGTGACTTGTAATTTACCTTAATTAGTATGGCGTAGAAGGTCACCTTTTAAATTTTGTATGCTGTCATGCGGATTATGAATATCTTCATGCTTTGTCTAATTTTGTTTTATACTATTTTGCGGTATACCATCCATCAGTTGTTGTCAGACATCTGCCTTCCAATTCGTCTTCTACCCATATTTTGGTACAGGCGTGTAGAATTCGTTAAAATGGGTCGACGAAATAGGACTGTACCACTGCATACTTTAATTTAACGCTTTTTGATTTGCGAATTGTTGTCATTGTTAGTTTACAATTGTATAACGAATGCTATGCAAATTCACGTTCGGAGATTTCGATTCGCGATGTGCTAACTAACTGCTTTACCATGAGAAGTGTAAAGTTCCCTTTGTTTTTAATTCGTAACCGACTATGCTTAGCCACAAACAATAGTGTGGTTAGAGAGCAACTCTTATTGTAATGAGAATTTTCGCAAATGTATTTAATTAAGTAGTGCCCTATTTTGACCTCACATTTCTACAAATATGTACACAGCAAGAAACATGTTATTATCTCTATTTTACGAAATGTTACTGGAAATCATTTCCATGGTGCCAGAATAAGTCAACCTAAAATGTACATTCGCAGATTTTTTCTTTTGTGGTTTCGGAATATTCTGCCTACAGAGACTTGTATTTAATTTTATTCGATGTAATTATTTTTGAATTTGATTGGCAAACAAATGAATTCTTTCGTGTTATTTCTGCTAGAATTCTAATAAAACTATATTGCCTTTGCGAGTGCGTCAACTAATGAATCGAGTACTATATAATATATTGTATGAGCAAGTAATTATTAATGTTGATATGCAAAATAAACATGCATCCTCATCTTCTCTATGTCGTGATGCGATTATTATTTTTCATATAACGTTAGGTATAATTAATTTATGGAAATTTATGATATTCACAAGAATATGTAGTTTCGTTTATAGATATATCTAATGACAGACACCATAAAGAATTCAAACTTTGTGTATAAATTATAGACTCTTGAATATTTCACCTCGGGTCAATCGTGAGGCAGTGTTGTTTTGAATAATGTCCCATTATCAAGTCTAATATTGTCGGTTTTGATGGATTTTAAAGTTAATAAATTGTCTTACCTTCATTCTGTAGTATACTTTGTTTGGTATTTCCACATTTTTTTATGAATGTGTTATAGAAGTTAAGTTTCCCATCTTTCGTTACAAATTTGTACGTGTATTGTCAGAACTGTTTTCGTAGATATTATCTTCTCTGATTCTTTTGCAAGTATTCCCACAATTTTTTGCAATATCCGTTTTTGTGTTAAATTAAATAATCAATCGACATTTGTTCATAAAAAAAACTATTATCATCTCAAGTACATACTATCTGAAACGGAACTGTTATCTTATATTTGTGTTTGCTAGGAAATCGATTACCGGATTCAACTGAATTGCTTTGGGCCGTCTTAGCGTCAATATTTTTTCAACGCTGGCTCGATGAGCATTTAATAATAATAATAATAATAATAATAATAATAAATTTCTTTTAGTATTTCTATTTCGTTTGAAGATTTATTTATTGACTACGTTTGATTATTAAGGCTTGTTATATCTATAGAACTTTTGCATCTTTATGTTTTGGAGGTCAAGTTTATTTCATTACATAGTTTCATTCATACAATTTTGGTACTATAATGTTTATTTTTTAATCATTATCTTCTTCTACAGTTTGTTTGGTTAGAAGCGTTGATAATAATACGAGCAAATGTAAATATCTATTCTTTCAGAGTTTTTAACGGCGTTATGTAATGCTCCATAATATATTTATTTTAAGAAGTGCGTGAGTATTTTTGATATTATTATTGTGATATGCCGTATATTATTAATATTATTAATATGGTAACCTTGATTTTTGTAGCACGCACTCTGCTGATTGGTCTAACAGTATCAATGCGTTAAGTATATTGAATTATTCATTGATTATTAAAAAATCTATTTCGTGTTTAATAAAACAGTCGCTGGTTAATTGACTTTCAAAGCATTAAAGTTACGTTTCCGCTAGCTCCAGCAGCGCTGCAATAAGAGCTCAACCATACCGTAACGCCCTGTGCTGGATCTATCTCTCTATCTATCTATACCCTCACGCCATGTCCCAGGAGGGGTAGGCAGAAAGAACGCAACGCCATATAGATATATCCTTACAAACTTCTTTCGCTTCTTCCACATTCGTCCAGTTTCTCATACATGTTCGCCGATTTCTCTTACTCAACACGCGACCGACCTCGAGGATTTGATCCACGTGATCGAGCCACGTGGTTCTTGGCCGTCCGCGCTTCCTCACACCCCCTCTTTCAGATGTGCTGGGTCTGTGCTGGATCAATAGTGAAATGTGCGCTCTCCTACACCCTGTGCTGGATCAATAATGAAATGTGCGCTCTCCTACATTTATATAGTACATAATACTGCCACCGGGCGTTATGGCGTGGTTGAGATTTTATTGCAGGGCTGCTCGAGCCAACGAAAATGTAGCTTAATTGTTACTAGTATTATGACTTCAAAGACCTAGCAGACCCTGGATAGGATCGAAGGCGTTAAAGTATGATGCAGGACAGAGCTATTGAGAGGATCAGGTGGGCCGACTCCATATGATGGGAGCAATAAAAGCTCAGAAAGAAGGAATTAGAAAAGCATTTTGTCGTTCAATTATTTATTTTCATTAAATGAAGTTGATGAAAGGATTAAAATTTCTATTTAATTAGCACTTAGAGATGTCACCATAGTTTAAAAAAATCATGTGTAAATTTCATTACGAACTCTGTGAAGTAACTATAATAATATTTGGAGAATCAATTTCTGAAATATACCTATTATCGTAATAAGCGATATCACTGATGTCGAAAACGTATAAACGATTGAATAATATGTCATAAATTTAAAACCCTTTAACTGATTTTATTATAAACAGTGATTTACAGATATTTTAATTACTTACATTTTAACGTAGAATTTTTAATTTTTGGTAATAAAACACGTTAATGATATTTACTCTTCCCATAGAATGTGATACTATGGTCGTATGGAACATATGGCATGTCTCAATTAACTTCCACAAGGTCCTGCATGGCGTACATTTATGTTATAAATATATTATTTTTTTACCTAGATGTGATAATAAACATTAGAACGAAGGTAAGTATTTAGTACTACACAATAAAACTATAATTATTATATTATTACATCACACAACTTAGCAGAAGTAACAGTAGTAACTCTATGTAGTTATCCGTTCTATTTATTATGTATTATTTCCATCATCCAACATTACATACAACCTTGGTGCTAAGCTACTTGAGAATGCGTTACACCTGGCAGAGTGTAGTCGCTGTTCTAACATTACAAGTGAAAACCTACGTCATTATTACCTATATTATTATTGCAAACCCAACGTCTTCATACTGTCAATATGGTGATTAGAACTTTATTTATATTGTTTCTCTGGGCTCTCTTTCGGTTTCCTCTCTTTCCAGTAATTTCGCTTCAAATATATGGGAATACGTTTATCGAATTCTTCAAATTTGTATACTATATTACCATTCCATCACGGCGATGAGATGGCATGTCTTGTACATGTTTTCGCGAACATCTTATTTTTACAGAGTACTATTATAGTGGGAGACTTATTCTTTATCGGATATGCTCCACTGGGTATAATAACTTGTCATAAATCGAAATGATTAATAAATTTTACATGTTTGTTTCTTCGTTCTTATGATATCTTTGAAAGAATATGAATGTTAAAAGTGTGTTAAAACTATTGAATTGGTGAACTTCACGTTGGCGTGATTTTGTAACGCTGTGTCCACCAAGAGATAACTACGCGTTAAACTTTCATTTAGTAATTTTTTTTATCTATAAAAATCTGTATAGTTCACGATATTCTGGTATAAACTATTAACAAGCTATCGCTATCAATGATTCTATTCTGTTATAAGTTATAATGTATCCAAGATTTCATGGTTGATGTATTAAATTTACAAGTAGTCATATGAGATCGTACAGCAAACCGTTTTTCAATATCCACGTGGGTGCATAAAAGTGTAAAATGTATTCCGTCGCGTCGTAGTGACTTAATATTTTTCACTGAATAATTCATGTCGATATTTTCAAGGTACGTACGTACCTACCCATGTTATGCTCTTAAAATTCATGTAATCTATGTAGGTATGTTACTACTGTTGCAATATGTATGTATGTTTGTTATATAATAATAATATTATTATGTTTAGCATTTTTTACCAAACATGGGAACGACTGTTGCGCTTCTCTTACATATATTTATGTTTTTTTTTGTATATAACAAGTTGCGTGCTTTTGCGTCGTTTCACGGAAAATTCGACGCTATTATTTACCAAATACTTTTATTCTACGTAAACACGTTCTACATACATTCATTCACGTCCTTAAGAGTGGCTTTGAAAATAATTTACTTGTGTGAATTTTTTAAGATGTCTTATTTTTATGTTGTCAAGCCAAAATGATTTTCACTGTTGAATTTCACGATTTTTCTTTTTGTGAGTATTTATTATTTTTTTGGAGTTTACTTTATGTATGGAGATTTATGTAATTAAATATCTATACTGACCGTTGATATATGATAACTCCGTTGAAAAGTGGTACGTTTTATGCGTACATTTGATCTTAATTTGCTTGCATTAATATTAAGTATCGAAAACCATTATTTCATCTTTTGCATGTGATGATAAACAGACATTGCAAGAGTGCAATAAATTCTCAATGTGTATTATAAGTAATGTAATTGAGCAATTTCCTTGGCCGTAAGTAACAGCTTTTATAAAGAATAATGTAGGCTGAAGGAGTGGGTATATTATCATAAGCTTACGATACTAAGGACAGTTGATATCTGACTTATTACAGACATACAAATGTACTTATTATTATTGAGGCACTGAATTGAAACACTTGATAAAAATATGAATAGGAAAAGTTTGTTAGGTATAGCAAAGATATAAATCCATGCTATAAGCTCACTATATAAACTCACATTACTCAGTGTCCATTGGAGCACTTGAAATTATTCATCGGAAAATTCAGGCATCATTTTTTCTATCAGTTTTTTTTTTTACATTTATATCGAATAGAAGTACTCGTAGTTCATTTACTTCAACAACAAATGAAAATGTATGTAATAGAATAGAAGCAATAGCATCAGATTATCCAACTATTTATAGTTAAGCCTGCTCTAGTTAATCTAATTTAGAATTATTCGATACTACATTTTAATTTATCATTGAATAACATACTCATTCTGCAAAACTCCACACATGAAATGATTAGTTTCAATTTCTTTATTTGGAAGCGAATCCGAGTATGTTGTCTCGAAGCATTATTGGAAAATTATATTTCTGTAAGCAATCGTAAAGTTTTATATTCGATTAAACGCCTACTTTTTCCAAAATCATTTTCCTATTTCTAAAAAAAAAATATATTTTAAAAGTTGACTGCATTTAAAAAATATATCTAAGTAATAAAATATGTAGTTAAAACTAGTCAATAACTAAGCATTAAAGTGTAATCTCTTGCAATAATGTAAACATAATATTACATCGATACGACAACAGCTGTTTGTTGTGGGTGCATTATAACTAGTTCTCTTGCACTAACTTTGCGTTCATTTAACTTGCTTAAAGTTTGAATTATGCGATCTTGCATGTATACTTAGTAGTATATATAGTGTATTTGCTTTTAAGTACTGAAGTTCCTGATTTTGTAACGTTGACCAAATGCGCAAGACTAGTTGTTTACCTTATAAGTGGAGAATTGAATTACTAATGACTAAATATTTGTTTTAAAAGGCATGTAATAAATAGGTGCTGTGGCTGCGCATGCACACAACAACGGTACTTTATAGATCTTGAACTTTATTGTGAAATCTGAGACATATGTCATTGATCGGAGATTGTGTCCACAGACATTCTTCTGATTCCACGTTTGTTGTGATTTTGGACTTGGTTGCCATTCTAAATTAGTAATTACCGCTTTTAAAAGAGATAGTTGGACATTTTATCTTCGTGCGGATCTTAATGCCTTTCTATGGTCAATGTAATGTTTTAGGCATGCTGTTGTGACTTAAATATAACGTGGTGCAATTAATTTATAGATTCTGTATTTTTCGTGGAATCTCACTTTTAAAAATGTGTATATGAAGACACATTTAGGGTTCTATACTAGACAATAAAGCAAGGAGCGTATCCTGCGGTCCTTCTGTATTAGTTGTTCTGTAAACAGGTTAATTTGAATTTTGTTTCATAAGCAGCAATCAGTTACCATTTCTCTCGAGGAAACTACGATATATTATATTGATTTATTTGTATCATTTTCGACCATTGGTTAACATAATAATCTCAACTTATTATTTGATCTCCCTCAATTGATTTGTCTTTGATTAAGTCTTGTTAGTGCTTCTTAATCATCTGTCGTTCATACTCTGCTACGATCGAGTTTCTAATAATCTTCCAATTTTATGCTTGTCTTCGGTTTCCATTTAACGGCAATGTGGATTAAATCATGTTGGTTGACAGTGTTATAATCTCTGGGAAGTTGTCCAGCTGTCGGATCGATGTCGTCTACTTTCGTCGTATTTATATTATTAATTTATTTATGATAACTGTGTTAATCCGTGTTATTATGGACCTTTTACATGTGTCGTACAAATAAGTTAATTTATTGTTTGTTGTGTACCTACTTGCATTGTAATTATAGTGTCGGATTTCATGTGTTTTTGTTTGCATCTATGTATTATAAATTTCATTATTTCCATATTTTATATTTCGGTATTTGTGTTTTTTTTTAGTAATACCACTTTCTAAAGCAAACGATGTGTTTTATATTGCGTTTCGGTAAATTCAATACATTGACTAACTTAAACTTAACCAGATGTCCCTACAAGGTTTTCGAAGTCTTCTCACAACCTGTAACTGATTTATTAAAAAAAACTGTATGGACTTGGCTCTAAGTAAGTATCGATATGGTCACCATTGATTTGGATTAATGGTAGTTAGGGTAATGATCTCTTCTTGTTTCACGAATCGTTCTAGTTTCGTGGAAATAATGGACGTGTGCAAATTAATCATTGTTATACGATGATTGTTTCTTGTAATGTTTATTATCTTGTAATGTTGATATATCTATTTCGGTGCTTTTATTCACTGACAATTCACCATTGTGTCTTTGTAGCTATAAATAATTAGAAGTATTCCGATTTGATATCGTACAATACCTGTGTTTCATTAACTTTTGAAAATTGTACATTGATAGTATAAACAAACTATTGAGAATTAAATTGTTGAAACAAAATATCTTTTACATTTGAATTTCTATTATTGTTTTATTTGTCTTTATGCCATTCTTTTGTTTCTGATGACATGACATTAAAAAATGGCCTACATTAATCAAGAAGGCTTAATATATGAATTTTTTATTCATGGTTTTGCGATATTTTGAATTGGTTTACTTGGGAAGCGCCGTGATTTTATGCGGTGCACTGAACAAGTAAGTAATACCTATCTACAATGAATATTATTGATTTACAAATACAAAAAAAATCTTTATATTTTTATGACTGTCTTGGAGTATTATGCACCTTTATTTTTTGCACTAGTATTTTATACATTAGGTACCACAATTTATGCATATTGTGCCATTTCGACGATAATCATTTTTATTCGGTAGAATTATTGTCAACTGCGACGCTTCAAATCCGGTAATATGATTTGTAAATTATCCACAATTTGCATTCTGAGTGTGATCACGTGGGTGTTTGTTCACTACTTATTGTTATTATCTGTCTCAGAACGTTGCTAATTTGTCTTTGCAGCCAGCGATCCAACGCCTCCATCCTTTAGATGCTATACCCATTAATGTATTGATGAATTATTCAAATGGTTTGCTGGATTTTGATCATCGTGTCGGTGACAATTTTTGTATTAAGTTTGATGGGTTATCATGCTTAACATTTTATGCAATGAAAATGTTATTGATTTTGTATTTTTTTATACATAATTTGTTTATACATATTTGTTTTTACATATTTGTTTGTTTATACATAATCCTTTATATTTTTTAATTTTGAACAGATTGTTGCAATTAAAGGAAATACGTCGTGATTGAAATAAAATATCTAATCACTCGTATACGAGTGGATGACCTTAAAAAAAGAATAGAAAAAAATATGTAAGGAGAGACACAAGATATTATTAAGAAATGGATATTTGTATAGTTGGTGGTAGAATTAGGAAAGCAGACTAGTAAGAAAATGGTACTACCAACTAGTCTTAAGCTGATTTTCATGAATATTCATTCACATAAAAAGTCGTTTTAGTGCTTTACGCAAATATGAAAAATCATTTTCTAATAGTTATTTTACAGTTGCATTTAAAGCCGTTTAGTAATATTATGGTCCATGTCAAATATGGACACAGTAATAATGTGAGTACAACTCACACACATACGGAAATACGCGTTCAGTTCCTTTTAGAATATTGCTTATTCCAAATTCGATATCTAAATTTTTTATAAACCTACTCAGTAATGAATTCGTTATGGACTTGCGGTGTTCTTTTAGTAATATCAACGTCTAATTTAAATAAAACATTACTTCGTTTTGGAGATTTGTTCCGCTTCCATTTCGGTTTACTTACTAAACTTCCCACTCTTTCCGGCGCAAATAGCCGATTTCGTAGGAAATGTTATAGATACCGTCTGTATTTCTACCCGACATATTATTATATAATGTACACTAGTGAAACACTAGTAAATGTACGGTCCGTGAGAATCATAGCACATTACTGACCTAAATAATATGAATATCCTGATTATACCATTTTACATATTTTTATAGGTTCTTAGAATCTTTCGTTCAGCGGGAAAACGTAGCTTTTAATATGGTGTATAAATTTTGAATTCGTAGGTAGCCTGGAGGCCTCAGATAGTCTTGGCCTGATGCACAATAAGTGCGCGGTTCGATTCCAGGTGCTGACAACTTCCCCTTTTATGACACAAGCTTATAGCTTACTGTGAAAGGTGTATAATAAGGTTGTATTTGTGTTTATAACAAAAACCCTAACACATCTTTTTATTAAAACAAATAAAATTCTAGTCTCGTTGGGCTGTTAAAGCATCCCTTCCCGATTCTTTTCAGTTCGATGCTTGTTTTATTTAGTTAATCTCCGAAATTCATCACTTGAGTTTTATGGATTAAGTTCACTGATTACATTAACAACTAACAATCAATTAAAAGTTTAATATGTAAGCAATCATAAGTATTCCCCCCCCCCCCTGAATAAATATGTTTAAGCACTTTTAGCTTTATATTCTTTACACTTTAAAAAAAAAAATACACATTCGAAATGTGTAACGAATATATAAAGTCTTGTTTGTCATAAGTTCAGTACCAGATTGGCTATTCAACGCGTGGGGAATTGTGTATTTGGAGAATTCCTAGTTAGGACACAACTGAATTGCAGGTGTTAGAAATTAAATACTAATTATTTAAATACATTGCACAATTCCGGTGGTACTTATCTATTATATTTCGGCCCACTACCGGATCTACATACTGTATGCATTTTGATAAGAAATTATTTACGGAATTTGCGGCAAGCAACGCTATGTAGTATCCATGTAATGCGGAACAGCTGTAGTTTGTGTTTATTGGTAAATATTTTTGTTTGCTCAAGTGCAACAACAGTTCGTTTTAAAGTCTTGTTTGTGTGAGAATATGTAATATATTATGAATATCAATGCACTTTAGTAGAACTCGTATGAAATGTTTTGATTCTTCATACTGCAGTTAAATTGGCCTTAATAATATCCGTGTGAAGCGTAGTAATTTGATACTGGAGGCTTCCTCTGTACTGTTCATTAGCTGCACAAAGTTATGTCATATTATTATCTTTTCATATCGTAAATCTTCTTGATTTCTAAAGTGGTAACTGTATCTTCATTAGCCTTTGTTATGCAATATAGCGGATTATTTGCAAGGATAAGAAAAAAGCATAGGTTAAATAAGATCTTGAAGGATTTCAACATTTATAGAAGATGTTCACGTGTATATGTACATGTCGTTGTGGAATATAATTTCTTTGATGATTCATTCATCCTTATACATAATATTATTGAAAAAAGTTCCTTGAGTTACAATAAAACAGATTTATAAATATAATTTTACTGTAGGTACAGCAATTTTTGCCTTATCATCTGTTTTAAAAGCTTGCTAATTTATTATAGATTTTGTGTTTAGAAATGTTTATCATCGTTACTGCATCTTTTCTTTGTGAGAAAGGGGTTGAAGAGATCTATCTCAGACTTACATTTCTCAAGAGTCAGGAAAGCTAATAGACTCACTTTATATTGTGCAATCACAAACAAACACACAAAGTTATCTCAACAGTATTTGAAATACTGCAGTGATGCAACTAACAGAATTTAATATCATATGTACTTCATTATAATGTCGTGGCTATTTTAGTTGGTCTGAACAATAAAGTTAATCAAAAGTTTCGCCGTTATTTGCACGAATAAGTATCGTACTGGGCCGTGTGTAGGAACGGACGACTGAGAGATTAGTGTCATCAAACGCATCGTACATACATTGTATTATCATTATTAATTCATTCACACTGTCAACAATCAACTAATCTACCTAGATATTATATTCTCCTGTTTAAATTCAGCCGCATCTTTTCAACCTACGCTCTTAATAAGGAAGCGCCACAGACGGCAAAGTGTACAAGAGTAGCTTCGTGTTTATACTATTATTATGAATAATATAAAATTGATGTTGTATTTGCGATAGATTAGCAATCAGATATTTTATTAAAAAATTATACTGTATGAATATGGGTATGAATATGGGTATGAGTATGAATATGGGCTTGCAACCCGAAACACGTGTAACTGATAAATAAAGAAATTTAAAACTCTTAAGTATTTTTTACTTATAATTTTTTTAATTTAAAAATGGAGTTTTACTCATTTAGTGAAAACAAAATCAGATATTTTATTCATTAAAAGACGCGTGATAACTTCTTATGTGTTTGTTTGAATCCTATTTCTAATGATAATTAGACAAATATTATTTGGTATCTGTAAAATTTTGCCTACTAGACGGTTAACATATATTTGTAAAACTTTACCTAAAGAACAGATAACATTTTATTCGTAAAACATCACCTACAAAACGGCAAAAATTTTGTTCATAAAACTTCACCTAAAGAACAGATAACATTTTATTCATAAAACTTCACCTGCAAGACAGTTATCATTTTATTGGTAAAACTTCACCTGTGAAGGAGTTGACATTTTAAATTTAATGATAAAATTTGCTTATCATCCTGAATCCCTTTATTTTTAGGACACAGAGAGGCAATTTGTCTTTAGATCGTGCAGAACTAGCTAGTTATTCTATTAATGAAAAGTATTATTGTGGTTTTCAAATACAGTGCCATATTTTTGACTCGGTACTTTTCAGACAGTCCGAAAAATAAATTATACTATATAATGTACAACTTCATTAAATGTTCCAATTCGAATGTTGAGGATGAATAATTTACTAAGTTTCTGTTTAACCGTCGCTAAGTCTTCATTCTTTCGAAAATAGGTCAAAAGCGAATAAACGAACGTATGAATGAGTTTGTTAATTATACAAGTTGTGTATATATTTAACGTTAAATCATCTTATTAAATTTTAATATGTGGGAGGGCTAGTGACAGATTTGACAGTATTGTGGATAAGTGTAGATTAATTAAATATGTTCCTGGGAGCAAGTGTGTCGATTCGAGTCATACTAACTCATTAAAAGTAACAAACATGTTATTTGTAACAAATTCTACTGGAATACTTAAACAGTCACTAAACTGCTCCCATAGGTAGTTTGAACATGTGACGTGAGACTTCATAATTTTAAACTTTCGTTAATGATAAAGCTCGTAAAATTTTCATAAACAATTTCGCTTTAAATTACCATTAGGGCGATATTTTGAACATTAACATTTCACCATCCAATTAAGAGACGGTTTACAAAATACCGGCTGTAAATTAGTGTATTAGGCGAACATGGAATAATAGAGTATGCATAATAATAAAACATAAAAATAAATAACTAACAATAAAATATATTTTTTTCATCAATTTTTAATTTAATTCTTAATATTTATGTAATTCTTGATGTGAAATAAAGAAATGGTACATTTTGGGTAAAGAAAATGAAAATCATCGTCTAACAATGGTAGTCTTATTATCTTTGTGCTTTGCATTGATAAGCAACCCCTGCAGAAAATATTAATTTATATAGAATTAAAATAGACTTAAATAAAACACTGCATTAGTTTCACAATTAACAATATTTGACTCAGAGGCCTTTCGGGGAGACACCCATCATCAGTGAGTTTTTATTAGAAACTTTTATTAGAATTTAAGGAGTTACTAATAAAAACTCACTGATGTGGGGTGTCTACCCGAAAGGCCTCTGAGTCAAATATTGTTCATAGTGAAAGTAATACAGTGTTTTATTTAAATCTATTTTAATTCTTCTCGTATTAGAATGAATTTTTACAAAGTTATTAATTTATTTATATAGTTAAGTACTTAACAATCATTAATTTATATATTTATTCTACATAAACAAATAAAACTCTATTTTCATCAAAATATGCAGTATACAAGTATATATGTATGTACAGTAAGTATCACAAGGTGGGCTTATGGCATATGCGATTTCTTCCACCCTTTAAATTTATGTTAAAACATTATCGCCTAAGAAGTTATCTTAGTTTTAATCAATTAATGTGGTTATAATCTTGATGCATATTATAATAATAATAATATGACATTTAGTGATAATACGTATCTACATAATTACCATGTATTATCATATTATTATCCTTTGTTGTATATAATATATCATGTAGACTGTTCTCACATAAGCTTATTATTATAGTCGTAATATCCGATCACTTTCCCGACCATTATACAAGTTTATCAGATTATTAACTGCGTCTTTATAGCGTTGTTTAATGTACAGCATCACTCTATTTTATACATAACATACTAGCTTAAAATACGATTTCGCGTAGGAAATTGTTAGTTATCCCGTGGAGCACCCGGTAAAGAATTGGTCTCCCACTCTTCTCCATAAGTTTTCGAGTGTCCTGTAAAAGGCAGGTGTTCGAAAAAATAAGACATTTTACATCTTAAATTCGGCGATGAGGTTTGCCACCCATCCTGAATGTCTTGATTTTATGTTGGCACGGAGAAGACAGCTTGCATGTTTTATATGCAGCTGGTCTGCTGGTTACCCCACTTGTGGGATATGCCGTGATGGTATAGTAGTAGTAGTAGTAGTAAATTGTTATTTAATTAAAATGATTTTAAAACACTGTATAATTTCCAAATTAAATTTATTCACCTCAAACGTTTTCGCCAAGGCTTCTACTTGGCATCATCAGGAGGACTAATTAGTTTAAGTTCATATGTAGTGAGTCTGTTTTCTATTACTAACTTATACTAGCGGTGGGGGGGGGGAGTTAATTTGGAAATTAAACAGTGTTTTAAAATCGTTTTAATTATAATGAATTTCCACAGTGTTAACACAAAAACATATGATTTATTAAATTGTTATTTAATTGAAATATGATGCTATTGTTAGTATAAGTGAGGAACACCTAACCAAGAATTAACATAAATCCATCTTATCCTTCTTCTAGACCACAGAGTCTGTGGTTGCAGAGTTACCCTGCTGCGTCTTTAATGTCCAACCGCCCTCCATGTTTTTAGTTATTCTATCTATACCATCACGGCATATCCCACAAGTGGGGTAGCCAGCAGACCAGCTGCATATAAAATATGCAAGCTGTCTTCTCCGTGCCAATATAAAATCAAGACATTCAGGATGGGTGGCAAACCTCATCGCTGAATTTAAGATGTAAAATGTCTTATTTTTTCGAACACCTGCCTTTTACAGGACACTCGAAAACTTATGGAGAAGAGTGGGAGACCAATTCTTTACCGGGTTCTCTACGGGATATTTCCCACAAATTAATAATTTGAATATTCAAATGACAATGTTTTGATAAAACATGGACAATTAAAGTTTACTTTCCAAACTATAATTTTAATATTTACTCACTAGAAATGTATCGTTTTTGTCATATCTACATACAGTTCTACTACTTTACCATCACGGAATATCCTGAAAGTGGGGTAGCCAGCGGACTAAATGCATGTTATAAAAATGTATATTGTCTGTCCGTGCTAATAAAAAATAAGATGTTCAGAATGGGTGGCATGCCTCATCGCTGAGTTGTAAATGTTAATTGTGAGGTTTAAAGTACATTTGTCTTTATGAGACACTCGAAAACTAGAAAAAAGTGGGAGACCTTTACTGGGGACTTCATGGGATATTTATTTCATATAATTTTATTTTATTCGGTTATATATACAGCATACCTATAACGATTTTTTTATTCGGGAATGTACCTCAAAGTTGAGGCATTGTATAAATAGCGTTTCTTTCCCTCTTTCCACGGAGGCTGCTCATCACAGAGGGTATACAAGCGAACACGCATATCTATAAGCAGACTTAGATATTTTTATTCACTTTGATTATCTTGTTCTTCTCACGTGAATCATGTTTTGCACGGTTTATAATGTTCATTTGATTATAATTAAAGGCAATCTAACACTTTTTAATTGTCGTCATAATATTTACTACTGACATGCATTGTCTAAATGTTTTAATTACGTTCTGTTTATTATTTATTATTATATTCAGTGAAAAGTTTGTAAGATTGATTACTACAATAAATTTTGTTAAATATTAATTTATTTTTTCCTTAAAATATTATTTATGGCGAACTGTGACGTCTCCTACAGCTACCTGTTACGTCGTACATTACAACTATATTTATCTATGCTTTTCTACGTAGCTGTTCAAATTATCTTTTTCCAATGAAAAATATGTTGAACATTTTAAGTTTTATTTTAATTGTGAGTAAAGTATGGTTTAGTTTTGTATGATACAGCTGGTTTAGAATTACATTTTTGACCGATTACAATTACAATTTTTCCATGATATACTTATAGGTGTAAAGTAAGCACAATTAGATTACTTTTGCCCACCAATGAGATAGATTCTTTGAAAGGCAGCTTATGACAAATTAAATTTTTGCAGAGAACTAATAAAACACTACACGAAATTTTAATAATTACCTGCCGTCAGTTTACACTTTTAACCAAACTAACGCCAGAATCAAAATTTTCTTTAAATATTTGAGGATTTTTTTTAGTAGTAATCATAGTAACTCATAACCATAGATTTTTGAAATTTTTGACTTTAAATAAGATGGATTAAAAGCATGTTCATAAAAAGGGCTCTTTATATTTTCGCGGCAAAGAATTTCCTAGTACCTATAGTAGTAACCCACAGTACCTAATTAATATAATTTTGACATCTTGGACTTCATCATAAAGGGGCCTTATCTTTATGTAGCTGGCAGATAGCTAGCTAAAATACAGTGAAATTGTCAAATTGTCCTATCCGCGGCAACAAAAAATAATAAATTCAGGATGGGTGGCAAGCCTCATCGCTGAACTTAGGATGTAAAATGTCTTCATTTTTTGAACGCCGGCTTTTTACCAGACACTTGAAAACTTAAGGAAAAGAGTAGGAGAACGAATTTTTGCCGGTAGCTCCAAGGAACTGCATGTTACTTCAAAAAATAATTCAGAAAATATATACATACCTACTTGTAAAATAATTATTTTACTGTTTCCTAACTACCTATTTATTACCAGCCTTTAATGATTTGTTACCGCCTACACATTGTCAATGACATCTTTTGGTTATTTAGTTTATTAAGTTATAAAAAATACTGTGTTAGTTTTATTGTAGCATTTTAATTTATTATTTAGCGAATTGATGGAGGTTGACGCTATATATTTATCTAATCAAACATTAAAAAGATCTTTATCTGATATAATATAGTCAAAATACCTTGAAATTTGTGTCGTGTTAATTTTTTATTTATTTATCTCGAATAAAAAACCTTGTTGTAAGGATTAGAAACTCGTTTATCAGTTGCGAAATATAAAACTACGACTGTTTTTGAAGTTTTTCTTCCTGCTAAGTAAAATATTCATGTAAAAATTTGCATTTTGTGTTGTGCAGAACATGTTTTGGTACTGAGATATAAAATATTAGAATAGAAACGTCAAAATGATTTACGAATTAATATCCTAATATCGATGATAAAAGAAAACAATTAATCATTATGCAAAATAAATTAATATTAAACATTCTTAGTTCTATCAGTGTATTTGAGAAGGTCGCAATATTATGTCCCAGCAAATTCCAGGAATAAAAAGGACTAAACTTTTTTTCCATTCGAATATCCTCTAATAAAAGGCGGGTATACATAAAACAAACAGTGCCAAAAAAGAGCATTGTTCTTCCGTCTTCAAGGGTTCTGTCGGCCCAGGCGTCCCTCTTTCACAATACACCGTTCTTATGACAACGACATCAGAGCGCAGGGAATGTCGTGGAAAGAGGACACGCGATTGGCACAGAGACGCTCTGAATGGAGAAGGCTGGTTTCTATCCTGTGCTCCCGAGAGGAGCGTTGAGGGCGATGAAAAATGAAAATGAAATATATAAAACACATAAAACATTGGTATACATAAAAAAAACAGTGATGAGTTTTTTTTTATCCTGGAATTGATTCATGTAAATATGTATTTTTTTTTAATATATTGAGATAGCAACTGCAAAAAAATATATTACGGAGAAAACGTTCTGTATTTTCAGTAACATGTTGAGTTTACAATTAACCCACTTTGTGGGAGATAATGTATAATGGCATTCATAAATTGACAAATTTATTATTATATATACGAGCAACTTCTGGAAGACGATTCAATGGATATTTACTACTTTTTCCTTGTTTATCCTCATGATTATGTCAGTGAATATTCATTCGGACAAACATCTAATGTTTCACCATACCAAATACGATATGTTTTGTTATAAATCCAATCCTATTTTTAATTGTATTGTAATCGATTCGTCTTACGTGATTAGCTTACTGACCATAAAAACATTAATATTATTCATAATAACACTATTACTGCCTCTCTTTTGATCATCATTAAAAACTGTGCGACAATTCGAAATAGAATCACTGATCAGAGTACATGCACATATATTATTTTGTTGGCTTTATTTGGTATATCAATTAGTTTAGCTTTAATGCTTATTAAATGTTTATTTCACGGGTGTCATGTAACCAATATTTTCTGATTGATTCAAGAGCTTGAATACCGATCGATAATAAACTTATTCAAACTAGATTTAACTGCGGGGTTTAATGATTTAGTCTAGAATTGTAGTAATGAAAATGTTTGCAATATTTGACATGGGAAAGATAAAATCCCTGCGGAATTTATTTTTGTGGTTTTAATTTATTTTTTCACTCCAAACATTCAGAAAATCCTAAAACTAGTTTATTTTTAGCCACTTTAACACAGAGGTCAATGCATGGTACTCTGCATATAGCTAAGGATCGCTCGAAGTAGAGATGGATGGTCTATAGAACGAAGTATGGTGGTCACAATCCTCAGAATTAAGGGACCGATGGAGATGATGATGATGAAAAATAACCAAAAATTTTAAAATCATTACTGTATAATAATATGGAATTAAATAGAGATTTTCCTTGATTGTGATATATTTACTGAAACTGTATTATGATTATATTGTAAAAGCGACAACTGTAATTTCTATTATTATTTCGAAAACCTAATTCCTCAAACAGGAAGACGATTGGATAGCAATCGTTTCCAAATTATTTGATTGAACTTACTGACACATAACGAAAACGAATAAGGAATATATAAAACGCTGAAAAAGGCGAGATTAATGGAATATTAAAGCGGTGCATCGAAATTGTATTACGTACATAGACGAAAGCTCGGCGGAAGCATATCAGACGACAGTAATTACGTTACTTTCTATGGAGATAGACTGATATGGGACCGGAATCGACAAATTGAAATAATTCGTTTCTCCACGACATATTTATACATTTATAACAGAAAATGGCGACATTTTTATTCAAATATCCCGTTTCTATAATCTCGATATTTATTAATAGATTTCAGCTAAGTTTGATTATATGTGGTATTGATTAGGTATTTTTTTTTTGAATCTACATAGTTAAAAGCCTAAACTGGGATTGATAAATCTGGGATATTTGCGTATTTCTTGTATATTTTTATTATATCAAAAGGTCGTTAGAAAACACCTACTAATGTAATTTCATATTGTTTTATATGATGTTTTGAGAACTAATAATTTATGATTAAGATTCACCGTCACGACACGAGAACCGAAACGGTGCTTGTCTTTGAGTTATTATTATCATTATAACCAATAATATTATTATAAACGTTGGACAATGATTCTCTCTCGTTGAGGACAAGTTTGGAGCTGAGCTCCTTTTAAAGACCAAAGACAAAGACGATACTGTGTTGATGATGAATTCTATCAAACACTCCCACTCAAGGACGTATATGGAAACCATTTATAAATCATAATAATATTATATATTAAGTATGTACTCTGCCTCGATAATACGCACATAATATCTAATACATTATAATTATCCATAGATGAAATTTCAAAGATTTGTTGAACTTTATTTTCTTCATACAACGAACTTTACATGTATGGTTTTGTTTGTTTTTCTTTTTCCAGATATGGTAGCTGAAATGGGATTAAGGTGTAATAAATTAAAATGTGTCATTGTTGTATGTATTTTGTATGTATTTCTTCGTGTTGTTAGAAACTGTATTTTTCCTTTATCCCGCAAGCGTTCTTACCATATATGTGTCAGTTGACGAAAATGTTGAAGAAAAATCGGTAGTTTTTTGTATTTATTTGGAACCCAGTTTTTTCCTTGTATCTCATATCTACATTTTTTTTTTTTTTTTTTTTTTTTTTTTTTTTTTTTTTTATATGATATAAAAATACTTTATTCAAATAAAAATTACAATATGTGTGCAAAATCCCGATAAGCTCTAATGAGCTTGTCATCAGGTTATGCTTAATTCAATATAATTATATACTTATAATAACCACTTATACTATAGTAACCACTATTAAATATTTATATTAACTACTAATTGTTCAAGACATCATATATTTATGATATATTCTAGGTTCGTTGTTTGTATATTGTGTAGATTTTTATTTACTTGGTTAACAAATATATTGTAAATTGTATGCATCAATTTATCTGAAACCTGAAACTGAAGGTGGATCCATTAAACTCATTTATAAATCTTCAATCAGTTCACCAATGTTGGTATACACGGTTCATTCTAAATCACCTTATGTTATTTATGGCCCTGCAACCAGATAATTTGTATCGATTTTCGCTTCCCTTTTTTCGGTGCGTATATTGATTATCTGTTCTGAGAAGAAATAATGTACCGGCTCCCCTAAATACGGCAGACTACTTCTTGTTTATGTTGCCCTATACATGACAAACACATGGGGGTAAATAGATACTATACTAAATTGCCCCATAAAGTGTGGCGCAATCAATAAACTTGAACTCGCTCCGACGGCTTTATGGATATTGTACCTGACATGGTACAGAGGTCATGAATTTTTCTCATGCTCCTATAAATTGATGACACTACATTATAAATTCAGTTTTCGTTAGCCATTTTAGAGAATTTTTTGACAGATATGATATACCAGATGTATGATTGAATGAATAATGAAATAGATATTTATTGGAATTGGATGGAAGTATTTGGAACCACGAAGGAAACATTTATTATAACGAAATAAGTGAAAAATAGTGATCTTTTAATAATGCGTATTAATGAAAGTTCACTTGAAAACTATTTTATGCATACTGGAACTTGGTTTTCACTTTATTTGTGGTTTTAAAATAATGTCTTGTTGAATTTTTAATCCCACAACATTAAAACACTAATCTAGACGCTGTTATAGATTCTAACTGACTTCGACATGTAAAATTACATACTCGTACATGGTATCTCAACGATATCCTATTCAATAAATATATTAATAATACTGGTTATCCAAGTCAAAATATTATATTTAAAATCTATGATAATAAAGTACATATATCTGAACAAAAAATGTTACTAAGAGTTACATAATTATATCGTATAGCTTCATGTATAGTTTTCTCAAAAGTAATAAATTATTTTTATTTATCTAGAAGTGAAGCAATGTCATGATCGAATATTGTGAATTATTTTTTGGTGTCATAAATATGCACAATCTTCTCGATCATTCTCTTACTCCCATTATAATGTAGTTATGTTAATCAAAACAACGACTGCCATATTTTATGCTCTCCTACGAGGGTAAGGTGAAAAGTTCTCGGCCTGACGATGAAAGACTGCGGCTTTCAGATTTTTTTTTATTTTATTTTACTACATAATCTCCCTTGACTTCAATACACTTGATCCAGCGTTTCTCCAACATCAGTACTCCTTCCAGGAAGTGAAAGTCTGGAAGGTTGCGAAAATATTTATCTACAGCCCTTTCAACTTCTTCATTGGATACGAAGAGCTTCCCAGAAACAAATTTCTTGAAGTTTGGGAACCAAGAAGTCTGAGAGTGCCAAATCAGGAGAATAGGGGAGATGGACGAGCAAGTCATACCCCAAATCTTGCAGTTTTCCCATCGCCAACAAACTCTTGTGTACAGGTGCGTTGTCTTGGTGAAAGATGATTTTTGTTTCTTCATACCAGGCCTCTTTTCGCGAATTTCGCCATCCAGATTGGTTAAAAAGTTTGGAGTAATATTTGTTTGTAATTTTTCTGCCTTTTGCAAGGTAATCAGTTACAAGGATACCTTTTCCATCCCAAAACACGCTAGCCATGACCTTTCCAGCAGATGCAATCGACTTCGCTTTCTTTGGAGCTGAACCAGCTTCCACCCATTGCTTGGACTGCTGTTTTGTTTCTGAAGTGTAGTGGTGAACCCATGTCTTATCCATGGTGACAAATCACCGCACAAAATTGGTCGGATCCCTATTCTATCGGTCCAAAGATTGCTGCGAAAATCATTTGCGAATTTGTTTTTGATCGGCATTCAACAAATGCGGCACCCTTTTCGCGCGGAGCTTTTTCATCCCTTATTCTTTGAGCGAAATGTTTTCTACCCTTTTTTTCGATATCCTTACAGCTTCAGCTATCTCATGCACCTCAGTTGCCTGTCAGCCAACACGGAATCATGCGCTTTTTCGATGGTTTCCGATATGGCTGTGGTTTTTGGTCATCCTTCATATGGGTCATCTTCGAGGGGTGTGCGACCACCTTAAAATTCAGCTGCCCATTTTTTAACGGTTGACATTTAAGGAGCAGAGTTTTCGTAAACTTTTGTCAACTTTGTATGAATTTCCGTAGGGGTTAATCCATCTAAAACGAAGAACTTTATGACCGCACGATACTCAAATTTATTCATTTTCATGAAAAACAAGCAAGACGTCGACTGCAAAAAATCGTGTGAAGAAACTACTTAAGAGAACAAGTTGAAATTTGTCATATGAACTACTGACACATGCACTCAGGTGAGGAATACAATTTTTTGCTGATTGGAGTAACATCTCTGTGTCAGGCCGAGAACTTTTCACCCCACCCTCGTAATACAATCGTCAACTTCCGACTTATCAAATATTATTTGTCTTCCCACCCTTCCACCTGTCTGACGGTTCTTATTATTGGAGCGATAATTAATATCTATTATAATTCATTTCGATTGCTCTGTGTATAGTGTTTAAGGTTATTAATCAATATTTTTCACTATAGAAACATTTATTCGAGTTTGAATGATATTATCTGTGATGTTATTTTGTTTATTAAATTCAAAACAGTGCCCCAATAATGCCACTTGTGTTGAATTCTTTGGATGAAAAAATAGCTTTCCTTTTTGTACTTTATTTTTATACTTCTGAAATGTATTCTTAACTGTACATTGGTTACAAAATCATCATTACAATTTATCAGTTATACAATTCTAATTAACCCGAAATGAACTTTTACTTAAGTTTATAAAGTTGAACCGATTCGATTCATGCTTTCGAGTGAATGCTTTCTCAATATCTCGGTAAGGGGTTTTTACTTTTTCTCCGATAGGATTTCTATGAATTATGTAGTTTGAAAGATAATTGAATTTAATCAAAAAAATAATAAAAGTAAATAAGTAAAAATATCTTTTCATGTTAAAAATGAATCCTGAAATTGAATGTAACGTTTCAGTGTTTTAAATATTTTAAATGATGAAATAACCCTGGCTTTTGAGGAAACGACATTTTAAATATTTTAACCCTGGCAAAAAGTGCACGCAACGTATACAACAAGCACGCCTATGCTTTCACCAACGCATCGACATCATCAGAGTGTAAAACTTGAATCCTGTAGTTTATTTTTACGTACAGTTTAATAATACCTACATGTTGCCTAGATATGACTGATCGTTATGAACTTTAGGTCAGTATTTGATAATTGGTACCATAGTAGGGCACAGTAATTGCATTATGTTAGGACATACTGTAGGTATATACATCTTATATGAAATTAATTCAATCTACATACTTGATTATTTTATACTTAGATATGTGTGATTATTATTTCGTAATTAGCACCAATGTTTTAATAATAATAATATTATAACATGTCGTGTTTGTATATATATTCGTATGTATAACCGGGTGTGTCATTGCCTTAGTACTCATTACAGGTGTGTTTTATAGAGCACTGGGATCTTCCCACGCCGTCGATAGTAACTGCTACACATTTAATTATTTGTTAATACATACACAATGTCGCTAGCAATAAATTATCTTACATTTTCTATTTGGCGACATTGCTACACTATTGATAATAATTCTATCTGTACTCTCATGCCAAATCTCATGCCTGGGGTAGCCAGTGGACAATCTACATGTACTTTACATAATTAAAACGTTACTTGTTCTCTCCGTGCCAATAAAAGTTTAGGCATCCAGGATGATTGGAATATATTAATTATATGTTGTCGCTGAATTGAAAATTCTAAATGCTTTATTTTACACGACACTCGAAAAATTGTAGAAAACAGTGAGAGACCAATACTTCGCTGGGGTCTCTACGCAAAATTACTTTTGTACGTAATAATGGTTTTGATTTATAAGTGCAGATAGAAAAAGAGTCTATGACTCTTGATATATCTGAGGTTTAAAATGATGGAGTGGAGAATTCCTCCTTTTTTGAGGCAAAACATGTTGGGGAACCATGGTCTATGACAAGCATGTCAAACTCAAATCCTAACACGGGCCAAATAAAAAATTAATAGTTTATGTGGGCCACAAAAAAATGTTTATACTGTAAACTAGGTTTATTTTGAAAAGTATAAAAAAGGTAAAATTAATAGAGTATTTTTTTTTGTACCGTTATGTTTTGTACTGCTGGTGGGCCGCAAAGTTTGACATGCTTGGTCTATGACATGGTTCTCCAACATGTTTTGCCTCAAAAAAGGAGGAATTATAAGTATTAGTTTAGAAATTTTAATCTGAGCCATTTCTTTGCTATTGTTATGCCTTTTTATTTACATCCTGTTGTTCATTGTCATGCTTGTAGAGTATTTTGCTATCGTTCGGTGAAATTTATCCTGTAATGAATTTTCTTCGAGTAAATGATGAAAGTAATTTTTTCCAACGTTTTTACGAACACCGCTTTTGAAACCGTTTCATCAATCGTTTTCCCGAATAAGAATAGGTTTTACTTTAAATAATTCTAAAAACGCACCAGCGCACTCAGCAAAGATCTGTAGGAGGAAGCTGGTTTCTGCCCCGTGGTCCCGAGAGCGAGATGATAAGATAACGAGTTCTAATAATGCTTCGC
The DNA here is from genome assembly GCA_947579605.1 of Athripsodes cinereus. Taxonomy (NCBI): domain Eukaryota; kingdom Metazoa; phylum Arthropoda; class Insecta; order Trichoptera; family Leptoceridae; genus Athripsodes; species Athripsodes cinereus. The sequence goes on from OX388311.1 coordinate 6,691,163, forward strand.
ATTTTCTTTTATTCCTTATTCTATTTATATTTTATCCCTTGAATATACGAAAAGCCTCGTTTCGGACAGTTTATATTGCTTATGATTTGTAGTCGTTTTCAATAAAAAAAACAAGATCCCTTTTACCAAATAAATTTTATATGTCTAGATTTATTTTATATTTTGAACATTTATTATCGTATTGCCTTACTTTATTTCTTGTACCTACATAAAAAGTATAAAAAAAATCACCTTCCATATCTTCGTAACACCTACTATTTTAAAAAATACTGTCTTCTAGAATTATTCACCAAATGACTACGTAATATTTTTTGATGTCTTCTGTACGGAGGTGTTTTTTATTTTAGTTTATGACCACTATATTAATATCAAACGTGTCTCTAAAGTGTCTCATTATAAAAATAATGTATTTATTTATTGTTATCTAATCGAGGAGATTATTATAGTTTGTTATTATTGTATTTGAATATCGTAGTAGTGTTATGTTAATTTTAGTGAATAATAAAGATAATATTACATTACAAATCCTTCTTCCTGTACCTATTCATTTATTATATATTTGATGGATGTTTGTATATCTATTTGTAAATTATGATAATAAATGATATGTTGAATGGACTTTTTGATGCAATAAAAATAACTATTTTGTCAATATATACGCGAAGAAAAACTGTGTGATATTCTTAAATAGTATTGTATATAAGAGATTAATACCGTAATGCTTATTTTAAACACAACACTTATGTAAGTTACCAATGAGTTCGTAATCTAAGACTAACTTATCATTTTAGTTATAGCAGTCTTGTTTCAGACTGTGCTTATTTTATCGTTGTCTATTGTTGTAATGATTTTTGACTGTTTTATATGATTATTATTATTATTCTAAAAATATCATCCTGCACTGAGACCATAACAGCTTTTGGCCTAGGCGATCTCAGCAGAAAATATGCATGCATGTAATTATATATGTAAGTAGGATGTATCATAGGAGCATAAATAATGTGTTTTAATATGCAGACCAATAGAATTATCTCTCAAAGCACGAGCTTTACTCAATTTCGGGGAAATATATTTTAAATTATATTGTCAAAAACTGTCTAAATTGTATTAAAAAGCTTATATTTCTTTATAATAAACAAATTTGAACTTGAATAAATTGTATTTTCATCTAATTGTCCATGAATGATAGTGGTAAGTCGAATTAATATTAATTATTTTAAGAGAGTTTTACTATAGACACTCTTCAAGCTTTTGTTTTGTTCTGTCTGAAAATTTTAAAACAAAACTACTTGAATCCTAGGAAGGAAAACTATTGTATATAATTCCTTTGATATATTATGCTTTAATGTCCGTTTCCTAGACTCATACGTTATTCGTTAATCTTATTAGAATGTGTTGTTTCCTTTGCATGTCTGGCTTTGGGTGCTTCTGCTTTCACACTCCTTCCACGTCCACCGCACCATACGAGTACACTGCATTGTATGTGAATAATATCCTCCTTTGTTTTTTCTTCACCAAGTCCCATTTCAAAATAGGGGTGCTAATACTGTATTTCTATCGAACACTATACGAGTATGAAATTCTTTCACTTTGTCCTTTCAACATTTCTTTTGGTGCATAGGTTGGAAATGAGGCTCCTTCATTTGCTTCCGTTTATTCACTTTTCACGACATTCCTAAAGTTCCTGATGTCGCCGTAGGAATGACGTGCATATAAACGGCATAGTTTTATGCTAAGAATAAAGTTTTTAAGTATTGACGAATCAGATTGTAATAATTTGTTTATGATATTGTTCTAAAACACAAAATAAGTGTATCTATAATTACATGAAAAAAAAGTATCACTGCTGTTCGAAGGGTTGTATTTCGTGTTTGTATCTCTGATTCATGCTCTTTCAAGGGTGAGTCAGGCGGCGCGGTGCTCTATGGGAGGACGTCCAACCCTCCACTATTCGACTCATTGTTATTACATACTACTTTCAACAGTGCAATGTCTGGGTGGATTCATATAATGAGAGTGGAGTGCTCGACATGCACCGCGTGTCATGTACATTATAATGCACCTATATCATAATTTTCACTCCGTTCAGTTAATGGGTAGTGGTAGCACATTCGTAGCTTTTCTAATACACATTTCTTACTATACATTAGTCAAGTTTGCGGTGTGTATTTTAACGTGAAAAAAGCTTGTAGACTTTGAGCAATATCGATAAAATTCTTTTAGACAATGAAGAGCTATTTCTTATTCATTATTCAATGTCATCCACTCGTGTACGGGTGATCACCACTGAAGATCGTTCTTATATCGGTGATTTTCTCATTCTCTCTGTTTAGAAGTATTGGGGGTTTACCGGAAAATTTTATAATGAAGATTGTGATCTTTCTAAGATAGAGTTATTTCATTGTTATTAAAATTTTAGAAGAGAAAGATAAATATCGCGGAATGGCGTTTAATTGCTTAATTTGTCATTAATTATATTGCTTAAAAGTACTGTAGAATGTCTTTATGTCTTTTTATGACTTTACTTTCAAAATATTGAGTGTGTTGTTTCACTTACCACTCGGTTGTAAATAATATTACTTTCGTATTGCCCATAAATTTCTCCATTACAACACTCTTTATGTTTTAATGTGAGTATGATGGTCTTATTATATAAGAATTTAACATATTTTTGTATGATTGTGTGAAGAATAAAAGCGAATAGAAATTACAGTTGATATGAAACCCGCTTTTCGCAAACAAAAATGAACTTATTTTTGAAACTGCTTTCGTTTGAGTTTTTTACTCCTATGTAGTACATATTCACACCATTTCAAATGTCCAATGAAACAGATAGTGCTTTTTGTTGTTGATGATATCTATTTGTTTATTTTTCTTCATCATCGATTTAATTTCCTGCACCAGTCATTATCTATCCTCAAACATATTTTTATTTCTCTCTACAATATTGCTACTGATCTATACACAAATGTTTTCTGATCTCTGTAGTCTGTTGGTGTGTTGTGTCTAATCTATTTATTATGATGTCTAAATTTGTTTTTTGCACATTATATTACTGATTGTACTGCCCGCCTCGACACAGGCCTAGTGAGGTGGCAAAGTGGAATTAGTTTTATTGGCATATTATGGGTATTTGAACTGTATTTGATTGTAAATGCTTAATTGAGGAAATAAACGAATTTGAATTGGAATCTGTCGGTTCAGATTTAAGTATAGCAGAACTAGATAGAATTTATAATACAAAAATAATAAAACAAGCATAAAAAGCAATTTCTAAGCTCCTAGTGCACACAGTGTCTAGAGGTAGCAGCAATGGTGTTTCGGTATTTATTGATAGAATATGTTGTTTTGTGTCTTGTTATTTATCAGAGAAGCTTAAAACAAACAAAAACAAACGTATGTTATAATGTGCTTTTATTCTCTGTGTGGCCTGTCAGGCTTTCCCTATAATGACGATCATCATTGCAAAAACTTCGCAGTTCTTAAAACAAATAGTACAAAATAGTTCCTAGGAATTACGTAACTGGAACCTATTTGTAATGTTTCGTAAGTAGTTAATTGATAAATTGACAGGGAATCCACATAGATATGAACTTGGAACTTGTTAATCCTGCCATTGAAACCGCATAATACACATTTCAGCTAGTTGACAGAGCGATTCAATGCTGGATTAATGGTATCTTGATTAGTATAGCCGTGGCATACATACTAATGTTATCATGTGTTGAATATAATATTGTTCCCCTGATACGAAATTACCGATATTGGAACTACTATGTTCAAAGTTTATCCAATTTACAAACAACGTTTTAACATAATATTGTTATTAGATTCTAACGTGATTAACCTGGCGATGTTGATTTGATTTTCACTTTCGCTCGTTTCAATATGTGTTTTCATCCATTTTATTTTTCACTCTATTTAACAAAAATAAACTTTCTTGAAAGTTCTTTGGTAATGTCCTTTGATGATGGATGCAAGAGAGGAAATGATTCTGGGTACGACTGTTGACACTTCTCGACCCATCTGGTTTGGAGAAGTGTTTTTTAATGCCACAAACGCTTCACACTTCGGAGATGCCAACACTGGCATAGTGGTATTAGACTAGAGAGAGTTGAAATATAAATAAATTGTCACCTAAACGGATAAATAGGAGTCCTTGGACTCCTGAAATATCCGACAAATAAAGTTATTTCAACAGATTTTCTTTATCCCGTGGAGCACCCGGTAAAGAATTGGTCTCCCACTCTTCCCGGTAAGTTTTTGAGTGTCCTGTAAAAGACAGGTGTTCGAAAAAACTAAGACATTGTACATCTTAAATTCAGCGATGATGTTTGCCACCCATCCTGAATGTCTTGATTTTATATTGGCACGAAGAGGACAGTTTGCATGTTTCTTATACGCAGTTGGTCTACTGGCTGCCCCACTTGTCGGATATGCCGTGATGGTATAGTAGTAGTAGTAAAACTTTGCACATTAGGTTCCTTAGAATAATTTATGTAATGAATTATTTACATTGGGATCAATGTATTTTCTGTTATTTGTTATAAGTAGCTAAAATAAAACGATCTAATTTGTTTATCGTGGAGTTTAGAGATTGGTGGTTTTTACCCACGTTTATAAAATAATCGACTCACTCAGGTATCAGCCTTTTCCTGTGTCCAATATTAGAGAAAGGTCTCTCAGTTTATTCTCCATATTCCCCTACCAACCGAATAAACAAATAATCTAAATTATCTTTTGTGATGATGAAATAATATGTCATCGCAGAATGGTACGAGACCTCGTTCGTAATTTCGGTTTTCATTTGGTAAAAGCGATATCGATAATAATATAAAATGCAATGTCTCCAAAAATAACTTTCACGTCGATCGCTTACTTAGTGGGAGAATTTAATAGTACCTAATACACTCTTTGTCTCTGATTTTCTTGTACATTCAGGAGGCAGTGAATGAAGTTTGTAAAAATATATTAATCAAGGCGTTCCGTTCTATCTGCCTATCCCACTTGCGATAAGATCGATGTAAGGGAATAGTATAATACAGTAGTATAACATATTTATTCAGCTCAATAAAAATAATTTTATCACAGTCGCAGCAACAAACAGTTCTTTTCGTATTTGTTCAAATGAGTTTTATAGAGTTTCTTATTCACTGATAGTATGTTTTTGATAATGTGTATCTTATGGTGACATGATCCCTCGAGTAAATGAACAATAAACTGTATCGGTATTTTTTCCCTCATCGTGTTACATTTACTTTTTCATGTATTTAGTTAGTTCGACCTACAAATTTCGATATTTTTAATCAAAATAAAACCTTTCCAATCACTTCAAGGGCAGATCAGTACATACATATTATATTAGAATATTCTTTTGTTTGTGACTTTGTTAGTAACTTTTGTCCAAGGCATACATGGGTTAAAGTCATAATAATCAAAATGGGTTAATATGTAGGTAGGTGGATACATGTAATATGTAATTATCTTGATTTATCAGTTTTTATATGACCATGTTGTGTATCGCAATGTTTACGCACTGTATGATCTTTGCAGTAATTTGATAAAGTAATAGCTTATTTTTATATTTTTCATTGTCATTTGAAAAATTCTCGTTTTGCTTTAGCCAATTATATATTAAGTGTTTGTTAATAACTTAATAAAGTAGGCTAATAATGAAGGCTACCAAGTAAAATAAATGTTATTTTGAGACAAACCCACAAGAACTTTTGATTTTAATATTAGGTACTGTGGGTTTCTTTTAAATGTTTTTAAAAAAAATATATTAATTGATAAATTTGATAATTTTACTAGTTTTATAAATTATAAAAGAGGTTTCCCGAATTTCTTCTGGAGTATTATATCGCTCGTCAATGGTATAGGTTTACCGAAATCGATCGCGATTTTAATAATCAAGTAACGGATGTGCATTGTAGAATACTTAAAAAACATTCAAAGAAATTCTTCTGAAGTATTGAATTTTCGTACGACTATATGTTTTTAAAATAAGTCTCAAATTAAGTAATTAAATGAGCTAACCTAGATACCCCGTGAAGTCCCCGGTAGAGAATACATATCCCAACATTTTCTCTGAGTTTTCGAGTGCCCTGTAAAAGGCAGGTGTTCGTAAAAAAAGGAAATTATCACCTACAATTCAGCGATGAGGCATGCTACCCATCTTGAATAAGTATCTTATTTTTCGTTGGCAAAGAGGGGACAATCTGTGTGTTACATGTAGTATGTCCGCTGACAACCCGACTGGTGGAAAATACCGTGATAGTATAAATTAATGAATGAAAAACCCAGACAAATTTGCTTATTTTCCTAGTAACATTCGCAATCAAATATTAAAGTATAGAATTAAGCTGTGTGGAAACAGAGAAATGGGATTGCTGTTACCATAAAATTACGCAGAGAAAATATTATGAAATTACTAATAAGAACCACTCCTCGATTATCTCATCAAAGGGCGAGCCTTGGTGATACAAAAATATTGAACCATATTAGTCATCCATTTAAGTGACTCTCTTCTTAATTATGTGTATTTATTAATACACGGACTACATTTCTGGCATCATTAATATTTGTGTAATATTTCTGGAGGCACCATTTTCGATAGAATATTGTCACGAGTTGTCTCACCATTGTATGTCATGTTGAAAATATGTATTTTCTAAATGCTAGTCATGAATATTTAAATTATGGAATACGAAAAATCGAACAACTTCTTTTGTGTTTACCCAATTATCTAAATTTTTCTGCATAATGATTGACACTGTACAGTGTACATCTATACAGTGATTCCCAGGGGTCCACGAGAGACACGACGGGGGTCCACGATGGAGTGACTGAAAAATGGGGTCCACGAGATGTAAAAGGGGGTCCACGAATCCATAGTTAAAGTACCGGATATTCGGTAAAAGCACCAGATATTGACATAAACAATAGTCGGTACACATACCCGGTACATTGTAGTAAAAGGTACTGGAAGAAAATCTTCTTAAAGAAAACTGAGGAGTTTTGGAAATATTTCAAATTCCTATACCATTTTGAAAATTCCGCGACGGGGGGGGGGGGTAGAAATTTAAGCGCGTAATATTTTAAAGTAAAAAATAGTCGGTACAAATACCCGTTACATTGTAGAAAAAGGTACTGTTTGAAAATATTCTGTAAGAAAACCGAGGAGTTTTTGAAATATTTCAAATATTTATACCATTTCGACGGGGGGGTAGAAATACATGGGGGTCCACCGGAACCAGCAAATTTTTGAATGTGGTCTTTGAGAAAAAAAGTTTGGGAACCTCTGATCTATATCTGATGTATGTTTGTAATATTGATTTGTTAATTTTGTGTTTGTTACCTAGGTTTTCTTAAGGTATTGTACCTATGTAAAATATTGTGTAAAAGGCTAATTATATATATATATATATATAATGAGTTACAATCCATTGGATTGGTCTGCAACGAGTTTGGTTTTTCTTCTCCATTCGTCTCTATTCTCCGCCAGTCTTTTCAGCTCTACGTATGAGCCACAACTGAAGAGTGATATGAACTGTGGCTCATACGTAGAGCTGAAAGGCTAATTAGCCGTAAATAAATTTTTTTTTTTTTTTTTTATTGAAAATAAATCATTAAATATAAACAAAATAAACAAGATATCTACATATAACATTTCTTATACTTAATTTGTATTTAGATCTCACCCGGCGAAGCTGCATATTGCTAGCTTGTGTCCGGGCGGCGGTCTATACAAAATACAAATATTTAAAATAACAATAATAGTATATAGAACAAAATTTAACATATTTTAAACTTAAATAGAAAATATATAACATATTTCATAACATACATAAAAAAAATTACCTTTAATATTTACAGTCAATTTATTAATGTGAAAAATATTCTTTCAATCTTTTTCAGTGACTGGGCGAGAGCATAATAAACCATTTTCAATCTGTCTAGTGTTAAAATGTTTCTCAGTCGTAAAAAAATATAAATTAACTTTCTAGTTCTATTTACCAATAAATCTATATATGTTTTCCATTTTAAATTATTATCCAAAATAATTCCCAAATATTTTATTTCCATTTTACCCGTTATTTCTGAACACGAACACTGAACACTGTTCAGACACTCTTTGTTATGTATGATAATTTTGATATTATTCGGGATTGTTCTTTCCACCAGAGAAAAAGGGATAAAGAAGGTTTTTTCGGTATTAAGGGTTAAGAGATTTGCATCAAACCAGTCCTTCAATATAGACATGTTAACGTTAGCGTGGAAGTTTGTTTCTTCCCAGGTCCTGCCCTTAATCAATATGGCTGTGTCATCGGCATATGCAACAGTCGTAGAGTTACGTAATGGAAGATTAAAAAGTTCATTGACGTAAATAATAAACAGGATAGGGCCGAGGACCGTACCCTGCGGAATTCCAAATGACATGTGCAATGGGGTACTCAATACATTATTAAGTTTTACGATTTGTTCTCTTTTATCTAAGTAGTTTTTGAACCATTCTAATACTGTGCCCCCAATACCGATTTGTTTTAGTCTGTTTAGTAAACGGCCATGAGAAATACTATCAAACGCCTTACGGAGATCGATAAATATACCCAGGCACTTATCACCTTTGTCCAGTGTTTCCATAATTTCAGATGTGAGCCTTGCTATAGCATCTTGTGTGGATAATTTTTCCATAAAACCATACTGATTTTCTCCAATAATTTTGTTTGCTGTTATATATTTAATCAATTGTTTCTTTATTATTTTTTCATAAATTTTAGCGATATTTGAAATTAGAGAAATCGGTCGATAATTTTGGGCATCTTCTTTATTACCTGATTTAAATATTGGGCAGATGATTGTTTTTTTATATATCGAAGGAAATTTACCAGATTTGAGACTAAGGTTTACGATGTGATTTATAGGTATACAAAGGGTGTCTTTGTTATGCTTTAGCATTTCAACAGTAATATTATCATAACCCGGAGCTGAGGCCCCCTTTAAGCCACAAATTGTTTCCTTAATTTCATTTACATTGGTGTCAGTAAAAGTACAAAAATTTGTTCCCGGTGTATCATCCTGGATAGAGTAATTAGGATCAATTTTTCTTGCCAAATTAACTCCCACGTTACAAAAGTAATTATTCAAAAAGCATGCACATTTGTTGGGTTCTTTATCTACACGTGTACTTTCATTATTTATTAATAGTGTCGCAATGCTGTTATTTTTTGTTTTTTTATCTAAGATATTGTTTATCGTATTCCATACCTTTTTACTGTCATTTCCGGCACTTTGCATTTTTTCTGTGAAATATTTATTTTTAGTTTGTCTTATTAGGGAAACCAATTTATTTTTATATTTTATATAATGAGAGTGAAGTGTTTCAGAATCTCTATTTTTTACTAATTTATATAATTTATATTTATTTCTAATTGAGTTTAATATACCGGATGTAATCCATGGCTTGAGTTTTTTAGATTTGGCACTGGTTTTTCTTTCCTGTTCTAGAGAGTTATTAATATGCTTGAGCAAAGTATTCTGAAAGTTTAAAGAACTTTCATCTACGTCATTACACTGTAGTACTGTTAACCATGTCTCATTTTTTAATTTGTTATTTAGAGTAAAAGGATTTAACACGGTTCTAGGTATGTGGTTAGTATTATGCTGACACTGATTTTTATCTTTATTTTCAATCTCAACAAGCAACAAAGTAGAGTAGTGATCCGTTATGTCAGTCTGCCAAACGATTGATTTTAGTTTATCAGTCTCATTAAGGTTTGTCCAAATATGATCAAGACATGATGGGGTCTGTCCTCTGAAACTGCGCGTCGGTTGATTTATACATGATTTATAATTATTTGAAACCATCATATTTATGTAATTATCATTTTCTATAGTTTTGCTTCTATTATTAAGAATGTTAATATTTATATCACCCAATACAAAGGTGTGAATATTTCTTTGTGAGGATAAAACATCGCTTAGTTCTTGAGTAAAAAGTACTTCGCTCGATCCGTGTGTGCGGTAAAGAGCTATAACCCTATATTTATACCTTTTGCTATCGTGCCCGTGCAGTTCAAAATTTAGTTGTAAGCAGTCACACAAGTGCATATTGAGTTCCTCCGTCATAACATTATCAAATCTATTATGTATAAATACCACGATTCCACTATTTTTATTGATATATTTACGCGTTCTGTAGCATGTATAATTTGGTAAACTATACAATATATCCTCATCATCACCCAAATGTGCTTCCGTTAATATTAATATATCTAACTCCTTTATAAAACAATTTATGTTACAAATAAACTCATCAAAGTTTTTATTTATGCTTCTAATATTCATGTGAATTATTGATAACACAGGTACTGAGTATGTACTCATAACTCGATTAATATCATTGATACTATCATAATTTAGCTCCACAATATTACAGGTATGATCTATAGCTTCTAATGTATAATTATCTATCTTTTAAATATATAATTTTTTTTTTTTTTTTTTTTTTTTTTTTCTTTTTTTTTTTTAAAAAGATATATCTGGGTTTTTGTTATAAACCCAAATACAACCTTATACACCTTTCACAGTAAGCTAAAAGCTTGTGTCGTGAAAGGGGAGTTTGCCGGCACCTGGGATCGAACCCCGGACTCCTTGTTCACAAGGCCGAGACTCTACCTCCAGGCTACCGACGAACCCAAAAGTATAGGGGTATTTAATTTAAAACAAGTATGGATTAATCTAAAAATATTAAGTATTGTGTAGTAAGAGCTAAATAGTTTATGAATTATATGCATGTATGCAAAAAAAAAACAACATCGTATCCCATGCCAGGCAGACAAATATGTTAAATATGTTAATAGATTAATATGTCAGTGGGTGTGGTACAATCAAAATTTTCGTATAAATATAGTATAATTATCTAGTAGTTGGAATAATTCCATTGAAATTATTATGATCTTGAAATAGTACTATCCAAATACAAAACAATAATATAAAATATATCAATTCAATATAATAATCCTCTGCATGCGCTATATATATACATACACTATATATATACACTATATATATACATATCTTGAATATACTTTACTAATATTATACTAACTTTAATAATATAAAACAAACTTAAATGTAATACCAGTATATAACATGTAAGTAGGTACCCACGTAGTATCAGACTATAATAATAGTATCAGAAAGGGAATCTAGTAATAGCAGAATATTTCATTAGTAAGAGAAATTTGGTCATTTTGTTAAGACTAAATAACAATCAAAGTTGCTTATCCGAATCATTCCCACTACGATCACTTTTGTGTACGCACAGTACGTTTTATTGTTACAATATTGCAATAGTTAGCACCACACACAAATAAAAAACCTAAATCAAACAATAATAATATTGTATAAAAATCTGTGATTTTTGTTAATCAACACTTTATCTACCCGGCAATAGAAATAAACTTAAAAAAATTTACCAACTTTTTTTTTTTTTTACGTAGAATAGTCAATTTTCTGCTGTGCTATACGCAACATTCTCTGCAAATATTTACATTCCTCGCTAGATGCTGTGTGGTCCTCTGAGTTATTTTTCCTGAATTTTTCATTTTGTATTCGGCAGTTATAGCATGTTGGTGCCTTCGATCGAGATGGGCATTCAGTCAGTGTATGGGTTTCTCCACAGTGGTGACATCTTGGTTTTTCCATCTGTTTTAAGCAGTATTTCTTTGTATGTCCAAAGCCCAGACAGTGATGGCATTGTGTAAGTGGACTGCAGTCTCTCACCTTGGCCCTACTGTATCCAACATATAGATATCCTTTGTTCAATAGCATGTTTCTTATTTTTCCCGTGGTTTCAACAATGAATAGTTTATTTCCATTGTATCTAGTGGTTAGACTTTTCTTTAATGTTATTACTTTTTCTTCAGAGTTTTCCTGCAGTAATTTGATTTCAGGATTTTGTGATAAAACATCATCAAAAAAATTTTCATCCTCATAATCAGCATCAATATCTTTTAAGATAATATATGGCTTCTTTTTTTTCAATTTTTCTACTTTGATTTGCTGTTTATCAATCTTTTCTATTTCAGTTTTCATTTTCTCTACTTCTTCCTTTCGTTTGCAACTAAGGATTATTCTATTTTTTGTTATTTTTCTTACATTAGTAATATTCAGTTTGAGTTTTGCAGGATTCACATGTTTCTTTATTATGCTCATCAGTCTGTCCTGTTGAACTGAATCATCCTTGGAAGAGATGATGATTGAGTGGCTCTCTATGGGTGTTTTTCTGTTTGATATATCTTTTTTCACAGCTGCAACACTTGCATATGTTGGTTTACAGTTTGTTTCAAGTTGGGCAATCTTTATTGCCATGTGTGAGATCAGCTCAGTGATTGCTGTGCATTCAGCTGCCGCCACTGCTTGTTGTTCCTTTGTTAGTTTTGTACCTTCTATTAGTAATACGTGCAGCTTACTTATACTCATGTTAGCTCTAGACACATATGAATGTGCAGAGTCTGTATCTGACTCTTCCGAGTCATCCATGTCGATTTTTTTTTTTATATATTATTTTGTTAATCCCGACTCGAATGTGTTAGGTTAAATTAAGATTGTCACTGTTCAAAAACAACGTCCACTTCTGACCGTAGCTGAAGCGGCAAATAAATAAATATCAAAAAATCGAAGAGATTTCTATTCATCCGTATTGTTTTCAGATTGGAAACATTACTTCCACAGATTACCTTGTTGGTTGGAAGATGTGTAATTTCAACAAGCTATCGATGTATGTACCTAACTTTGCAAATGACCGTGTAAGCTTATGTCCAATAATACCTTACCTTAGATTATTATGAGTAGCATCATACTACATAACACGCATTACATTAACACTATCCACATCACACATGGTTGTATTATTGTCTGTATTGAGATCCACCTTCGTTTAGCTAAGCGTAGGAATAGGGTTTAGTAGGTTAAGGTAAATGTCATTATCTTACTCACCATTTCGATATGGTTTATATTGAATTGCAACCAAGCAGTAAAATTGAAATACAATAGATAGGTACATATTATTATTGTATCGTTATTCATTATTGTTTGTAAGGTTTTTTAGACTTAATATCCTTTTGTTATGGTTTCTGATGGTATAATACCATCAGCCTTCAGCAAACTGTAAAGTTGAGCGAAACTATTCGAACCATTGTTTTTTATTTTAATCATTTTTGTTCTTAAAGAAACAACATTTTTGGATGTTGATCAGAATGAGTGTTAGAATAACTCATTCTTTGCGTGATAAGTTCAACCTCTGATGGTGTGATATACATTGGTTGTTTTTAATATGATTTAATTTTTTGTGTAAAATTGTTTGTATTCAGTGTATAATAAAGAATAAAAAGGTAATTTTAATAAATCACGTAGTCAATGCTGTCAATCGAAGATTTTGATGGACTTCCACAAGATTAAATTTTTATGTACGAGTATATTAAATGTTGTTAGTCCACTGGTTATCCCAGCTGTAGGGATTGCCGTGATGATATAGATTAATGTATAGAGAGACATCTTAAATATCTGGGCTACCTACATTTTTACCGAAAAGTGATCATAATTGTTTAATATTTCAACTGATTAATGCAAAAGTTTTGTTGAGTTAGGTCTGAGCTATTTTTTATTTATTTTTTTATGTATACAACGGTATAACAAATTGAGTATAATGTGTATCTATTTAAAGAGAACCATATTTACGTCTTTATATTAATTGTATTATTTTATTTACAGGATCAGGCCTCAAATCCCTCGCGAGGTGATAGATATGTGTCGGATTTGCACTGCCGTCACACCTGGTGAGCCCCAAGTGATACTGGGGCAGGACAAATCATTCACCTTCGACTATGTCTTCGATACTGGGGGGCAGCAAGATGAGGTGTATGACATTTGTGTGGAGAACTTAGTCAGAGGGAGTCTGGATGGATACAACGCTACGGTCCTCGCTTACGGGCAGGTAAAAAGATGGTTCCTTATTTTATGTAGTTAATATTTTTTTATTCAATAAATTCAAGAAATATTTTTTAACAATATGTATTAACAAATTCAAAATATAACTATTAATTTTTCCGTGGATAGATATTCGTCCCCAGTCTAATTATGCTGGTATAAGGGGAGCACCTCATTATCACTATATATAATAATGCACTATTTATTACAGTTTCATTACAGTCTTAATTTTATTTCACTATTGCAGTCCTAAATAAGGAACTCAATTTATAGTATGAGGATTCCCGATAATTATTATTTTTATATATAGAACATGAGGTTTGACACCTATCCTGGATGTCTCAATTTTTGTTAGCATGGAGAGGACAGCTTGCATGTTACTTGCATGAGGCTGGTCTGTTAGCTACCCCATTTGTGGGATATGCTGTGATGGGATAGTGTTTAGGACACGCAGTTCAAAATAGATAAATGTTTGGGCTTCCCACAATAAATGGTCATGGATATAATAATATACGTGCATTTGTTTTCTATTACATTATTCGTGAATCGATTAATAATTCTATAATTATTGTACAGTTACATATTTAGGTTTCATGTATAGAATTTTCGAAGACGATTATGTAACAAATTATTGTACAAGTTTTCAAAGAGCTGAATGTTCATAAATATTATATTATGTTAAATTAACTTTGCAGTGTTAATGAATACGGAAAATATTTTCATTTAGTCAACGAGAACTATCTTCATTCTACCGAGACACTTTATCAAGCGTGAATGACAAGTAAAAAATGATCTATGTTTCGAGTCTTCTTTGAAATCAATTCCAAATTTCGTCCCCAGTACGATCTGTACATTATTAAAGAATTTCACAGCAAGAATAATATATTTTCTCGTACGTTGAGTATGAATCAGTTTCCATATCGATCAATCTTTTGATTGATGGACATACGTGATCCTATAGATCATAAGATCAAAGAAAAGTTGCCTGAGAGTTATAATATATTCAGCGACGTGATTGTTGTTGTTGTACTTATAAAGAGATCATTAAATGATTTATATTTGATCTGAAGTGTTTACTTTAGTAATATTTTCAAATCAGCGATTGATTTATTATTTACATTGTTGAGTAAATAAACATTTCAATAAGTATATTTATGAATTGCAATCTATTGAGTCATACATTGCGTACACTTATGTTTACCTTACAGAAAAGTTGTGGAAGGGTTAGAATGTAAGGAAACGTGACTTATTTTTTATAGGAAGACTATCGCAGTCTTTGTGCTGCGTTCTGACTTGTTTATCGCGCAAGGGATGCAGGGTGAAGAGAATGGAAGTTAATTTCTATTGATTGAATCCTACTAGAATAGTATAATGAATCCTAGAAAAGGTTCACCTATGCTTCTGGATAGTTCATAATGCTGATCTGTATAAATAATTCATTAATGAATATTGACACTATTTTAGTCTTCTCCGGCACGTCTTCATTCTTTTTTGGATATAGTATATAAGACGAAGTATGCCAGCGAGATTAATAGTATATTGTAGAAGTTTTTTCTGTATTTTTTATATTTCTTTAAATTCTTTTTCTTCTGGGATCACATTGGCTTAGAGTTGTAACGATTCCAGCAAGAGTTATATTATTGCTAATAACAATATAGGCTTCTTCATGAACACGCCACTTAATCTTCCGGCTTTAATATATTCCTACATAATATTATTCCAAGATTATCTTGTATGACTTCTGTTGACTGGTGAACAGCTGACAAACGGGATAAACTTTCAATTTCAAACGTCTCGAACAATTATGAATACAGTCTTACATTGGCGAGTTTTTTACGATGCCTGTGGGGTTAGAAATCGATATTACTTTAGAGATGCTATCCACTATTGTAAAACTATTAATATTTTATTTCCCCTCAGTCGTAAACGATCAGCTGTTAATTTACTGATATTTCACTGTTGTTAAACTGTTACTTTAGTTATAAAAACGGCGACGTGTATAATAATGTACGAATAGTTGTTATAAAAAGCCCGCAGCCAGAACCTTATACAGTTTTATGTACGTACATAGTTGGTTTTAGATAATGTTATTTATATATAGCCATTTTAGATTATTTCAAATGGCAAACTACAAATTTTACACCGTCGATTTAGTTTTCATATATTTCATATGTTATTATTGTAAGCTGAAGGACGCGAATACTTTACGTACTTTTGACACTATTTTAAAATTATAAATACTAATCTAGAGGTGAAAAACTAGAACAAATGTTATTTACATGGTCCAATACGCCCACTATTTTTATTACGTGTGTAGTTTTTAAAGACTCAAATAAATCTTTTTCGTTTATGGGAATAGCCTGACACATAAATTTATACATAAGTGTATCTACATAAATACGGGAGATATAATATATCGTCCAAAGTATCCAATTTGACTAAAAGAGCCCTCAATATCCACCTTCTTCTATTATTGAATTTTCAAAAACTTGGGTGATCATCTTTTTTTTTGTTTTTCACGAAGTTGTTCATTCGTTTATAGTTCATTTTTTGATAATGAGTCCGCAGATTGAGCACATGAAATACCTACCTTAGAAATAAAAAAAAGAAGAAATTTGTCTCAGGTGCTCCTTCCGTATTTTTGAAAGAGCTATTTATTAACTTAAGTTATTTTTTGTATGCGTACGTATCTCTTAAATATTGTTTACGTAGTGCTGACACGGTACAAGTTCATAATAGTAATTGATATTAATAATATAATATATCCCGTGGAGCACCCGGTAAAGAATTGGTCTCCCACTCTTCTGCGTAAGTTTTCGAGTGTCCTGTAAAAGGCAGGTGTTCGAAAAAATTAAGACATTTTACATCTTAAATTCAGCGATGAGGTTTGCCACCCATCCTGAATGTCTTGATTTTATATTGGCACGAAGAGGACAGTTTGCATGTTTCTTACATGCAGCTGATCTGCTGGCTACCCCACTTGTGGGATATGCCGTGATGGTATAATAGTAGTAGTAGTAGTTTTATCTCAAGATAGGAATATTACGTTGAGTAAAGCTTGTTGCGCATTCAATATAATGACAATTCTTGCCAATCTTTTATTGCATTCCTATGCCAACTTGGTCGCGGTATTTGATGTGTTTTTCTGATATGGGAATGAGAATGTTTACTATCAAATATTTTGATTACGTATGTACGTATATGGTTTGGGACTATTGAAACATTTGAATTCTTCATAATATTTCGTCAACTCAAACATTGAACAATTCTATTTGTTGATATTGTCCATGTCATTGAGTATGTATGTAGGTGTATAAAGATGTGTATTCTTATTTTTTTAACCGCAAGTTTTTTTAAAAGGATTGTAGCTTTCATAACCTTTAAATTTCGTCAATTTTGAGAAAGTATCATTAGTTTTTCAATTGATTGTATGTATATTTTCTTCAACTTTTCAAAGATTCTAAGGCTTATTTCCCGTTAATTACTTACGTTTTCCTTTATATAACAATAAATTTAGAAAATATGAAACGGAACACTTTAGCGAAGAACATTAATGATTATTGGAGATATTAAAGCTCAAGCGTTTTTAAGGATAATTAAGCCATTTAGATAAAACTGAAATTATTATATTTTATATACTCATGTGTCAGAAGCTTCATTGAATACGCTTCTATGGTTTGGAGTCCTCAATATATTGCTTACATTGGTAGATTGGAAAAGCTTAATTTTTTTTCGAATAACTTAGATTTGATGGGTTAGTTGGAAGATATCGCGCTTCTGCGATAAACTCGCCCATTGCACAAATTTATTTATCTGGTCTAAGTTCTACAATGTTTATATTTTAATAATGTTTGTTTTTTTGTGCAATAAAGATTATTATTATTATTTGAGATGTTTTCTGTCGTTTGAAAACCCTGGTCTTTTAGCACGCCACCATAAAATAATCAACCTGCCACCACCTACCATACCATCACTGCACATCCCACAAGTGGGGTAGACAGTAGACAAGCTGCTTGCTTACTTTTAAGCAGTCTAATCACTTGCAAAGTGCGTTTATCCACCTATTATGCAATACTTGCAACGCGTTTTTTTTTATGAACAGTGTGATTCAAAGAAACGATTTCTAGATCCCGGCAAATTCCGAGTTTCGTCGGGGATAAGCAGAGGTTTTAATTTCCTCGTTTTTTACCCTTTCCTCCCTGTTGTCCTTTCTCTCTGCCACTCTCTAAAGTTGACCAGTTTTTGATCTGTACAACATTGTTTTCTATTATCATGTATGTATTATAAAACTGACTGCTTCCAAAATATTACACATATTAAAACAAAAAAAAAACACTTAAATGTAATCAAGGTTTACTAAAACATGATTTATGGTGTTTTATATTAATGTTCTATTACAATAGTTGAACTTTATTAAGTGTACTGTTTCAAAAGGCGATTAGAAATTTAATTTGTAAGTAATCAGGCTACTTTGGAAGTCAAATTGTGTGTTATTGTGAAATTAATTTTTAGAAAAGGCGTGCGTAATTATAGGTTTATTATTACATATTTTATTATGACTTGTGTGGGTATACAAAGATTCTAGAAAGGATAAGTGTGATTGTGTGAACGGTGTCAAATTGCAACACTCCTACTGAATAAATAATTAAAGCGATTATATTTAGATTGAGTATATATTTATTTATTTATTTATTTATTTACAAATATTTACGGCCAAAGCCTTTAACATGTTAAACCTCTGTATACATACAAAACATGTAAACAAAGGAAAGATCTGTTACAAAAAAAGACACAAAACAATTAGACTATTGAGTAAGAAGAAATATTGAGATTCGTTTCGTAATATTATTTGCAAAAACAAAAAGAAAGAATGTCTCAGATTCAAAATTAAGCATTGTTTCTAAGATATGTTAATGATGAAAATCATTAACATATGATAGTATACCATATCACTGCTGAGAACGAGCACCCCAGCGTTATTTTAAGTTTCTATACTATTAATGATAATTATTTGCCCTCTTCAATTAAGAAAACAAAATTAGTTTTGATTTGAAATGGTTTGTAAAAACATATTCTATACGAGTTCGTCGTTAGCCTGGCGGTAGAGTCTCGGCCTCGTGAACAAGGGGTCCGTGGTTCGATATCAGGTACTGACAAACTCCCCTTTCACGACACAAGCTTTTAGTAGCTAACTGTGAAAGGCGTATAAGGTTGTATTTGGGTTTATAACAAACAAAACCCAGATATGTCTTTTTTTTTAAAAAAAAAATATCTGTAAAGAGCACTTCTGGATTTCATGGAATATTTATTTCCATCTCTTTTCCTTTTCTGTAAGCTTTTAGTGTCCTGTAAAAGCCAAGTATTATTTAGATATAATAAATAAGCCAGTTTAAATATTCAGTCCAGTAAATGAGGTTGGCCACCCACCCTGAATATCTTATTTTCATAATATGCCGTTAGTTCACTGACTAGTCTACTTATGGCAGGTGCTGTGATGCTAGATTTTTTTTGTGAAGATGTTTTTTAGCTTGATAAACTGTAACTTAAAACCTTATATTAAATGAAATGTTAATTTTTTTCAGACTGGTTCGGGTAAAACGTACACAATGGGAACTGCTTTCGATGTTGAGCTTATCAAAGAACAGATGGGAATCATACCTCGAGCCATACATGATATATTCAGAGGCATCGAGGAAAGGGGGCAGGAGGCACGAGAGAAGGGACAAATCCCTCCTGAATTTAAGGTTGTGGCGCAGTTCATGGAGCTTTATAATGAGGAAGTTATAGATCTTTTTGACCCTGCAAGAGACGCATATGGATGTAAAGTGAGCATAATTTTTTTATATACTTAAAATTTTCATTACTTCAGCTAGTTTATCGTGTCCATTTAAGTTTTAGAATAGATTTTTTCAGTCAGAAAGAATCTCATCTCCTCTGAATATTTAGCACAAGTTTTGTGTATATTGAATTTTCGTCAACTTTTTTTAATTATGGACAAGTAATAGATGTCAGTGAGCCACACAGTAGTGTTGTGAAGGTAAAGTAGATTAAATGCAGGAGGATTTGAACCTGGGATTTCGCTATTGATCTTTCAAGACTTTACCATCAAGATACTGACCACCTCAAATAGCATATATGTATATCCATTGTACTAGATGATGGTCTTCAGATAATATTAGTCTCCTAAAATTATGGTATGAAGTAAACACTTAACTTTTTTATAAATACACACTATATTTTATAAATGAGTAGACAATTGTTTCGTCTTTTACCAAGATTACCAAGATCAATACTAATTTTGGAAAGAATACAAATTGATTACGAAGGTACAATAAATTAAAATACTAAAAATACAATAAAAAAAAAAAAAAATCTCCTAAAATTATTTTGTTGTTTTATAGATTTAGTCCCAAAACAAATCAGAAATGAGTTTGTTAGAATATTAAAAATAAATTGTTTTCACCCATATTTATTTCATAAATTTTCCAATAACTTTTTATGTATTTTCAGACATCAAATGGCCGTATGAAGATCCACGAAGATGTAAACGGCAGTATCCGAGTATCTGGTGTCACTCTGAAGCCTGTAAGCAGTGTCAATGAAGCCATGCAGTGTCTAAGGCTTGGGGCTCTGTCCAGAACCACTGCAGCCACTGGTATGAACACCCACTCCAGTAGAAGTCACGCTGTTTTCACTTTACACATCAAACAACAAAGGCTTGTTAGGATAGAGGTAAGCTTAACACTAACTTAAAATTCAATTTTGAATATTTAATAAGGTAGAGAGGTTTGAATATTTCAATGACTAATATGCATAAAAAGTTTGATGAGACAGCTTTGAGCATATTTGAAAACTGTAAAGCTTTTGTCTATTAATCTTAAAGTGGCATAGTTGTTGAAGAGTTTGTGTATTCACATACTAAAAAAACATCTTCAGAGATTTAATGTGTAAAACAAAACTGAGTATTATTCACAACCTTAAAACAATGGCAGCACAGATAGATGGACATTATTAGGAGAATGTATTTGAGTTTTATTGTACTCAGTGTCAAAAATAATCAGTGTTGTTATTACAATCATATAAAATCTCTTGAACGACTGTGTCTGGAGTCTATGAACATATATTTACATGAAAGATTGTACCTATGTGCAAAAATATATCTGTCTACAAGCACTATAGAAAATTTATTTATTACATTAAGATACATGTTTTTTGTTTCTTTTTAGGATCAAGATACTGAAATGGATGGTGGTGTGGATCCAACAAATGAATTTGAAACTCTCACTGCCAAATTTCATTTCGTGGATCTGGCTGGATCTGAAAGATTAAAACGAACTGGTGAGTTAATCCTATTTCATTTATTTCCGTTTCTCGGAAAATTTAAAATCTGGACTGCATACTGTGTTTTGATCTCAATCGGAAGAATTGAGAGAGGTGTCCCAATGTATACAATTTGGCTTTTGGCTAACTTGAGTGACCAGTTTGGGTGTAAATCCAAATGTGTGATAATTTTGAAAATAATTCTTGAATGTTTGCTTTTTCAGGTGCTACTGGCGATAGAGCTAAAGAAGGAATATCAATCAATTGTGGTCTTCTCGCATTGGGTAATGTCATATCAGCCCTCGGAGACAAGTCTAAAAAAGTTTCACATGTGCCTTACAGAGACTCCAAGCTGACTAGGTTGCTACAGGATTCGTTAGGAGGTAAATTATTCAATAATTCTTTTATAATCTTCTTCAAAACAATTGACAGATACTAACCTCTTCCATTCTGGCCATTGCTGCATCAATCAAATTACCTCTTTCCACGACCTTCTAACACTCTGCTACTGTTGTCATAGGAACAGTTGTATTGTGATAGAGGGTCACCAAGGCTTTCATAAATATTGTGGATTAAAGAACAGTGCTCTTTTTGGACAGCTATTGGACATTCTCAATACACATAAATTATTATCATCGTTCAATTTATAATTCTCTGCATATTGCATCAATTGTCACATAACAATGAATCAATTGTTGCATTGTTGTTTCTTTTGTATTACAGGGATGTCTTGCATAAGGCTTGCATTTCCTATGTTCTATAATAGTGTTTTAATTACAATGTATTGTTTTATAATTAGCATTTATCTGCGGTCCTTTTCATTGTTTTTAAATGAGTTCATTGAAATCAGATGTTACCTATAAAATATTTTACATCTTAATGAAACCTACCAGGTTTGTCTTCTGCAAAGATGGTAGTTCTACATAAAAGTCTGAATTTTTATCCTCAACACATCTGTAGGGTTCAACTCGGTAAAAATCTTAGGATACTTTGATCAATCTTATAACTATTGCAGTATCTTGAATAATAAATAAATAAATCTTTATTGACCATAATTTTACACAAATACATAAACAACAAAATAATAATAATAATAATAATAATAATAATAAAAAATAATTGGAGAAATAAAAAATATTTGGCATTCTAGGTCCGTTTATATAATACCTTTAGTCATGTCAGCTACAGGGGTAACTCCGAAATCTTTAATAAATAATTTACAAAAATTAGATTTACCGGTTAATTTGTACATTAAAATTCAAAAATCTATTATAATAAACACTTGTAATATTGTAAAAAAGTTTTTGAACACAGATATTTCAGGCACAATGCTGGTATTTTGATCCCGCGTTTTGAGCCTAATCCTTTGATATCCTGTATATCTGGATAGGTGAATTTTTCCCGGCATTAGACTGTTAAGTTTTTGTGTGATCATGACTGATCATATGGAGACTTATCTGGTTGTACAATGCTGAGAAGTGTGGATGGCAATTCTGCCGCCGCGTAAAAAAAATTGTGCCTTAAAAAAACATACATATAAACAGATTATAAATACAAATAATTATCATGCACAATGGGCGAGTTTATCGCGTGCAAGCGATATCTTCCAACTAACCCAAAAATCATAAAAAAAAAGAAAATAAAGAAAATAATATATACATACATAAAAAGTTAAATAAATATACCTACAAACAGGCAAACACCTGCGCACACAATGAGGGAAAGTCTGGATATCGAGGGAAGGGAAGAGAAGGAATGCTCGTCGTGTATATATACAACACGTGAAGAAAACGTTTCCTCAGGGTTTACAAAGTGAAAGTATTAAAATTCTGAAGACTAGCGACCACCGAGCTGCTTTCTAAACAATTGATATGTAGGACAGGTACGGATACTAGGCGGAAGTTGATTCCATAACCTAGCACCGAGAACTGTGAAGGAGTCTGTATAAAAACCAGATTGGTGTGAAGGGATTGCCAAAAGATTGTTATTGGCTGATCGAAGAGGGAGTCCATGTGAATGCAAGAAATGAAACCTTTCTTTTAGGTAAGGCGGGGTGTTGGGATCAAAAAGTATTTTGTATAGAAGACAAAGGGTGTGGAAGTCTCTGCGTTGGGAAACGGTCCTCCAACCGAGTCGAAGACGGTACTCAGATATGTGATCAAATTTTCTAAGGTCATATACATAACGTATGCAAACATTTTGTAATCGCTCCAGCTTATTCAAACCCTCCACAGAGACGTCTAAATAGCTGATGTCTGCGTAATCTATAATTGGAAAGATGAGTGATTGAATAAGAAGCTTCTTTGTATCAACTGTGAGAAAATTCCGGAGCCGTCTAAGCGAATGAAGCGAAGCGAAAACCTTTCGACTTACCTCGCCGATTTGTTTGCGCCATGAGACCTGACTATCGAAGTAAACACCCAGATTTTTGACATTATCAGAGAAAGGGATCGTTGTACCGTTTAACTCCAATGAAGGTAGCGGTGTAAGATTTAATGAAGACAACAATCTGGGACTACCCATTATTATAGCCTGTGATTTAGATGGATTCACCAGAAGACCGTGACTTTCGCACCAAGATCCAATGTACTGAAGATTAAAGTTCATGTTATTAAAAGCTTCATCAACTGTTGTCCCATCGAAATGAATATAAAGTTGGAGGTCATCGGCATACAGATGGTAAGATCCACGGAGCCGCTCAGTGATTGGATTAATAAAAATAGAAAACAGAAGAGGAGAAAGTATGCCACCCTGAGGGACGCCAGCTCGAAGACATATCCAATCTGATGTTTTATTTGAAACTGAAACCCTCTGCTTTCGATCCCTAAGATAAGAGTTCATCCAGCAAAGAGCAGGCCCCGTGATATTGAGCGCCTCCATCCGCGCAAGTAGAAGATCAAAATCTACACAATTAAATGCACTACTAAAATCCAGGAGAGTCAGCAGTGTGAGTTGCCTTCCCTCCATGGCAAACCTAATGTCATCAGAAATTTTCAACAAGGTTGTTGTGGTACTATGACCCCTCCTAAAACCTGACTGAAAAGAGTTGAGGTAGTTATGCGCTACAAGATAGTCGTTCAGTTGTCGATGAACAATTTTTTCAATAACTTTGGAAAGAAATGGGAGAATTGAAATCGGTCTGAAATCTTTCAGCGAAGAGGGAGAGCTTACCTTTGCGAGTGGAATAATATTGGCAACCTTCCATTCAGAGGGGAAAATCCCAAAGGACAGTGAAGAGTTTATGATATACGTCAAAATAGGAATTACGGAATCAAGGATGAGTTCCAGCATCCTCAAACTCAGTCCATCGCATCCCACCGCCGTGGACTTGACAGACAAAAAAGACTTTCGAACATCAGACATGGAAACTAACTGAAAACTAAAAGGTTCGTCATCACTATTTCTACAATTCCTAATAATGTCCAATGTTGACTGTTTCGCCTGAGGATTTATCGTCACCGGCAGAGAGGAGAAATGATTGTTCAAGTCATTAAGATCAAGGGAAGCAAAATCAGTAGCGTTGTTCGGCTTACCCACACCGTGGCGTTTTAAAAACTTCCAGGTTTCTCTAGAAGAGTAGGAAATATTGGTCAAAAAGTATTCTTTTTTCGCTCGACGGCATAGCTGGGAACATCTCCGTCTAATATTTTTATAATTTTCCCATCTGACAGGACATCTTGAGCTTTTGAATTTTGTTTTAATTCTATCTCGCTTAGCCATTAGCTTACGAATATCATCCGTCAGCCATGGTGCAGGAGGACGTTTTAACGGGACAGTTTTAATAGGAGCGTGCCTATCAAATAGTTCGGTTATGGAATTGTTGAAATCCGCAACCATTGCATTCACATCATTTGTTGAATAAATGCTACTCCAATTAATTGTCTCAGAATCAGATTGTAGAGTATCCCTATTAATTCGCTTGAAATCTCTAAAAGAGTACAACCTAGGTTTTTCCTTAGGCATCTTAACTTTGTATGAAAGGTAAATTAAATCGTGGTTAGAAAAACCAGATGCCGTCAACTGGCCGTGCCCTCTCACTTGGTTAGTCAAAGAAGTTATAACTAAATCCAGGAGTGTTTCTGAATCTTTTAAATGATGAGTTGGTCGCAGGGGTAGTACATGCAAATTCAATGCGTGTAATAAATTTAGCAGCCTTGCAGCACGATTATCATTTTTAATAATACATGTATTAAAATCTCCCATTAAAATACTATGGGCGAAGTTGTGTGTCAGAGGTTCTAATAGTGTTTCGATTTCATGGAAATAGTTACAGTTGGGTGGGCAATAAAATGCCCCTAGTAATATTTTGGAGTGTAAAGCGGAAATCTCAATTAACAAGTACTCCATACCCCCCACAGCCAGAGACTCAGATGACGCTACGACCCTGTATCCAATATCCTCACGGAGATAGATGGCAACGCCACCACCAACACGATTGGCTCGATCACAACGGATAAGCTTATAACCCGGAATAGGAAATATTGAAGAAGAGAGTATCGGCTTAAACCAGGTTTCACTTACAAGCAGCGCGTGAAATGGGACATCCGTGAAAGAAGCCAGGAGTTCATCGTAATGTGCTGGGATGCTTTGAGCATTTATGTGACAGATATTTAGAATTGAATGTGAAGAAATCAACGAACCCCGTAAGAGGTCAGAGAGATTAGGCAGTGTGCTAGTTGAAGAATTGTAAGCCGAGTTAAACGAGTCTGTTGAAGAGTTTAGAGCATGGGAGGTGGAGAGGGAGGAGGAGGGGAGAGAGTAGAAGGAGTCATTTGAATGGGAAGAGTTAGACATGTCAAAATGTGCACAGGATATTAAATATAAATAAAAATAATATGAACAATTATAGTATAAAAATAAATAAAAATAATATAAAACAGTAAATATCTACTCAAATAAACGACTTGTTCCATGAACCCAAAATATCCCACAGACAAGAGCAATAAACAAGTATGTTAAAATCCGCTCCTCAAATCCAACAGCTCATATGAACAACATATAAAATATATCATAATAAAAGGTAAATCTGATAAGCGCAGTACATACATTCCAAGAATTCATGCAACGGCGCGATTTTGTATGTTAAAAACTGCTCAATTAAATGTTAATTATGCAATGTTGTCATGTTATATATATTGTAGATGAGTTAAATAAAATGTGAGTAAGAATCACATATATGCAATCTTAATAAAAACTTAAAACTTGGAAAAAATAAGAAACATTACGACATTTTGTAATAAAATATGATCTGTGCGTTAGAATGTGAGTGCAATAAATAATAGAGGGTTAAAATGTGTCAAAAATAAAAACATGTAAGAAAAAATAATTAGTGGTGAGCTAGCAGAAAGGAAAAACATTTCAATATATCATGCATAGGATAAGTATGGGAGAAGCAGTGAGCATTAATTGTATTTAAATACGCTCTTAATCGCATGCAAGTACCACGCACACGCTACTCAACCTCTCAAACAAACGCTGCATAAAGTGTGGTGCGCGACGCAATTGATAGTAATTCTAAAACATTATGGACGTTTACGAACACTCGTGAGTGTTACGAACATGCGGGAAGCGCAGCCAACTTCACGGTTGTTTATTCTGTGTCGGGGCACCAACAAACAGAAAGTTTAAGTGATTGTGGAATACAATACGAGCAAAAATTAGACACATAAACCAAAAAAAGTGATATGTAATGACGTGAAAATAAATTATTAATAGAAAATAGTCAATACTTTTTAGTGTATTTAGTGCAATGTGTGTAAATAGCGGAGTAATACTACTTGTTTGTACGTGGCCTCAACTGTCTGCAATCCGTCGGTATATCATCAAGGTCAGCCATTTTAGATATTATTTTCTTTGAATTGTTCGGTAGTTTTATGAATATGTTTCCATTCATCGACCAGCAGTTACCGGTTCCCAGCTTCTTCTTAGCTTCAGTCAGGAGTTCGAGTGCTTTCCGCGTTAAAGATTCTGTTATTAGCCATTTAGATCCTTTCAAGCAAGATTTCTTCTTCCAGACATCATCCTTGTGCAGGAAAGAGGTGAATTTTATTAGTATAGGCCTTGGCCTGTCACCTTTCTTGCCGAAACGCCGCATGTCCTTGATTGAAGAGGGATTGACTGCGAGAGGTGTCTCCTTGAGTGCCGCATCCAAAGTCAAGTTCTCTGGTGCACCATGTAGAATTAACAATTTTTTCCGTCGAGATCTCTCAATCTCCTCAATTCGGTCTTCCTGCTGTTCCACTCTTGCCTCCAGGCTGTCCAGTTTTCCGATGACAGCGTTTTTGAAAACTACAAAGTCTTCCATTGAGCTGGCAGCGGTCGCCTCACATTTGCACGCAGTTAGTTTGGACTCCAGAGCAGCCAATTGTTGAGTAAAATATGCTTTGAAAGATTTAAAATCCTTGGCGTCCAGTTTACCTTCCATATTAACCCTTACTGTGAGAATATTGGGCTCAAAATTTAATTAAAAAGCGTTTTCATACGCGGCGGAAAAAAATACGTGTTGTTGCCGCGAAAAAATGATTCATTTGTATTCATTCATTTGGATTCAAAATACAACTTTACAAAACGTGACAATTAACAAAATTTGGCCAAAAGGCGGACTTGTTGCTAGGCAACGTCTTCCAGTCAACCCTAAAACATTAACATAAAAAAAAAAAAATAGGTCTACCTATGCCTACCCAAATAATAATAAAAATAATAAAAAAAAAAAAAAAAAAATACAGGAACCCAAAGAGGAAAAGTTTTAAATATATAAATAAATAATTTATACATACATAAATAATACATACATACAATAAATAATAATAATACATACATAAGATAAAATAAAATACTATAATAAAAACAAATTAAACGTATGTGATCTTGAAGTATGTCAGATTTTTTTAGCAAAGGATCAGACACAAGGCATTCTGAATTTCTTTCATCTTTTTCAGCCAATTTGGTCCAATTTCAGATATATACCTCTCCTTTGGCTTTCGGATATACTGCAGCCACTTTTTTCATTGTACACCAGAATTTTTAATTTTACCTTTCTCTCCATAATTTTAAATGTGTCGTGTGAGTTTTAATTTTGTTTTATTTTCTTCAGGTAATAGTCAAACTGTAATGATTGCTTGCATATCACCAAGTGATAGAGATTTCATGGAGACACTGAACACTCTGAAGTATGCCAATAGGGCGAGGAATATCAAGAACAAGATTGTTGTCAACCAAGACAAGAGTTCCAGGACGATATCACTTCTCAGGCAAGAGATTGCACAGTTACAGTTGGAGTTATTGGAATTTAAACAGGTAAAATATAAGACTCATCAAAAATTGCTTTATTCTATGGTTTTCCCATGAATGCTCATTAGAAAATAGTCCCTGTATGTGAATAATAATGTTGGTTTCTTTTTGTGAGATAAATATTAAAGTTACTTATCCTGAACTATTAAAAATCCTCCCAATTTCTTCAATGGCAATTTGTGCTCTGAATTTTGATTGTGTATATTTAGTATTCTGATACAGTTTTACGATATTTTGATGATAAAATATTTGGTAGAATATACACAAATCCATCTTCACAGGAAAGTGGTTAATATAACAAAACGACAGAATGGATGACTAATATTTGTAGTTTTACATTTTAGGGTAAGAGAATTATTACAGAGAATGGCGAAGAGGGTATTAATGACATGTTCCACGAAAACACAGTGCTTCAGAGCGAACTCAATACACTTAGGACTCGTGTCAAGGCAATGCAAGGTACAATAGATCAACTGTCTCAGAAGAACAGTGAATTGCTGGCTGAGAGAGCCATATCTGCATGGATCAACTCGGGAGGTGATAAAGATATGGAAGCTGGAGTCACAGAGATGATACAGAAATACCTTAAGGAAATAGAAGATTTACGAGCACAGCTCATGGAAGCCAATAATATGTATGAAATGCTTAGGAAGAATAATGCATCAACAGCTAGACAAAGTAATATGAGTAAGAGTTTGATTTTAAGTCCAGATGTTTCTCTTTTGGAAACATCTTCCACAATACTCAACACCGCAAAAAGAGAATTGTACAAAGAGAAAGAATTGTTGGCCAGATCTATGGGAGAGATGGAGTTCAGTAGAAAGTTGAGTAATAGTAATTTGACGGGAGTTCCAGATATTATCGGTGAAAGGGAAGGTGCTGAAGGTGAAAGTGGAGGAGATAGTGGGGAATCAGACGATTCCGATTCTGAGGATGATACAGACTCAGAAAATAAAGGTAAAAATATTCATTTCCTTTTTACATATCCACCATAGCGTTTTTCATACTTAAGAGAACTAATAGATTTAGGGAACCTATAGATATGATAGTATAAATAGAAGATAGATTTAAAGAATGCCTAAATATTATTTGTGTTTAGAGACATTCAGGGTGGGTTTGTTCCTGATAGTTAAGTTGTAAAAGGCTTGTGTTTTTATGTTGGGCAAATTGGGAATACATTTTAATTACTAGTTATTGAGATTGTAATAATGATTATGGTTTTGTTCTTAGTGGTAGCAAGGTTGGGTGCTGAACTGGCATCACTAAGCGGTGACATAGACACAAAACAAAGGCTAATTGAAGAACTGGAGTTATCACAAAGAAGACTTCACTCAATGAGAAGACACTATGAAGATAAGTTAATGGCACTGCATACTCAAATCAAACTAACACAGGAGGAGAGGGATAAGGTGTTGGCTGCAATGGGTAAGAATGTTGATGAATTTTTTAGACCATCCCAAGGACTTGTTTCTAAATATGATATAGATTGGTTTTCTCTAAGTTTTTTAGGTTCATTAAGAATAATTTTATTAATACTTCAGGTTCACAAGTATCACAGCCTACAGAAAAAGTGAAGCGAATTAAAGACGATTATGAGAGGAAGTTATCAGACATGCAGAAAGAACTTCGAAGATTACAGGCAGCTCAAAAAGAACATTCCAAGTTATTACGGGCGCAAGTGTCTTGTGATAATCAGATTAGGGCAATGAAAAACGAATTAGCAGATATGAAACGAAATAAGGTATGTTCTATAGTATGTATGTATTTGTCTGTTTTGTCACATTGACTTCGTTATGTTTGATGGGCAGAAAGAATAAAATGTTTCAAACTTTATTCTTGAAAATTTTGTGCACTTGCTGAAGCTGTTTTATCATACATGATACAGAATTTATTTTATAGTCACTGTTTTAAATCTGTTTGTAATATGTTTTTCGAATTCTGAATTATTGAATTATTAATATTTTATTTTCAGGTTAAGTTATTAAACAAAATGAAAGAAGAATCTTATAGACACAAACAAACAGAGAGCTTAAGAAATAGGGAGATAGCACAATTGAAGAAGGAGTCTAGGAAAAATGCCAACACCATCAAGTCATTGGAGGCAGAGAAGAGGCTCAAAGAGCAGGTACTCAAGAGGAAGCAGGAAGAGGTAACGGCTCTTAGGAGAGGAAATAGACAGTCTATGAGCAACAAAGTAGCTGGAAGGAGGCCAGGTATTGATTGTTTTATTATTACACATATCTCTTGGATTATTATTATTTTGTAAATTGGGCTTAATAATTGATTATATTTATATTTTACAGAAAAAGAATTAGCTAAGTCTGCCAAATCAAAGTGGCACAATATTGAGAAGAACATTAGTAAGATAGCTCTCAACAAGCAGGCCATCGGAGATATGGAACGGGACATGGAGAGACTGCTCAATGAAAGAGAGACTCTAGGTAAGGAGATGGAAAGGCTGAAACAGAGAAAGAACCAAGCAGTCATGAACAGATTGGATACAACAGATATTGACAATGAGCTGGACTCTGTCAAATCTAATATTGAATATCTCCAGGATAGTATTGCTGAGACTCAACATCAAATTATGCAGATTGAAGAGACTAAGGTAGGCTATAAATACTCTATCCAGCCAGGTTTTAAATTGCTAGAACTAGAATATATTCCCTCTTTAATAATAGTGACAACGTTAGCATTTGTTTTGAAAATATGCCATTTTGTGAGAAAACTGCACAAGGGTGCATTTAAGAAGTTACCCTCCAAATAATAGAATCTTTAACCTTGCTTTAAATACTTCTCTCTCTTGTTCAATGAACATCATTTCTCTTAGATTTGTGTACATATTACTGTATTGTATATTGATTTAATTCCTAATGATGGGTCGTACAATATTAATAATATTGTGTTATAATTTTTCAGGATACACCGAGTGATAGTGATATTCAAGTGATAGTGAATAAAATACAAGATCTTGGTGAAGCCAGGTATATTCTGGAGAGGTTGTACAACCTCGCTGTTAACCAGATGTGTGAAGCTACGCAGAAAGACATGCAGTTGAAAGATAGTCAAGCTAAGTTACATGAGGTATGTTGGTAATGACCTGTTTACTTTGCTTTAGTATATTATATTCTAACTTAAAATTAATCTTTTTTCACCTTGTGAATGGTGACATAAATTTTGATAACTTGTTAGTAACCTTACACGTATTTTGGTTACTTGTTTGTAACATTACATAAATATTGGTTGTTTGTTCATAATGTTATATAAATTATGTAAGAAACTTGTTTGTAATGTAACAAAGATTTAGATTATTAAATTTAAAGTACCTCATGAAAATAATAACGTTGTAAAAATTCATTTTAATATGTGTTTTAAAATGTTTAACTAAACACTGTTTAATTTTCACGTATGATTATTTAGTCAATTAAAAATGACTAAATTCTAATTGCCGAGCGCTTTCGCCTTGCGGCATCTTTAGGGCATGAGTTAGAAAGCGCTCGGCAATTAGAATTTAGTCATTTTTAATCACACGTGAAAATTAAACGGTGTTTAGTTTAACATTTTTAAAACTCATATAGATTATTTATTAGTGATGTGGTTTAAGGTGACATTCTCAATTAATTCTTCCTTATTATAGATTCAATCGGAAAGTGGTCACCAGCAATCTGTCCTCAGACAGATGCTGGCTGAGAAGACCAACAGTGAGATGATGAACATAATGCCAGCTGCCACAACCACCACATCTACCTCAGGATCCGGATCCACCATATGCTACAATAATAATGACATCAGCTCCGGAACCTCCACTAGATCTGTATCTCCCGTTGATAGGTAATTACATAATTAGAAAACATAATGTATAAACAAAAACTACTTTATGCTCTATGAATATTTGTATAGTCTTTTAAACATTGATTTTAAAATTTGTATGTTTTATTACAGTGCTTTATTTCAAATGGTCGCTCAGTACAAGCAACAAAACGGCACTAACACCAGTCAATTAGAAGAATTACTAGCAGCTCTTCCCTCCGCTACACAAGAAGTTAAAAACCTTCCACCCATGCCCGTCCCAGAAAGAAGAAGTCCGCCACAAGGGCAATCGTTTGAAAGAAACACAGGCGCCCGAGGGTCTGTGAGATTGAGGGAAATAGGAATAATTGGAAGAGGAGAAAAAGATAACAATTCCGTCATGACGCAGTCCATGGGAGGAGAAACTGAAGCGTCTCCTAAAGGACAGCCTTTATCCAGAGTACCTAGTGCTCCGGGATCCTTGAGGTAATTTTCTCATATTTCTTCAGCTATGTTGTTCAGTTTAAAACAGGTTTTTAATTTTTTTTAAATTGAGTCAACGTTGTTCTATTATTTAATTGTACTCTGGTTTTGTGTCTAATTAATTGTTTTGTGTCTTTTTTAAATGAAAAATACTTTTTGTATGCATGTATTGTATGTATACTAAATTTTTTACATGTAAAAAGCTTCGGCCGTGAATATCTGAATAAATAAAAAAAAAAAGTCAAACATGTATTAAAAAACATTGTGAACTTTTTTTATCTTGACAGTTATAAAATCTTAAACTCAAGTATTTTTTAGTTGACCTTTTTAAACTGAATGGCAAAGTAATGTTGAATTTTGGAGCTTCCTCTGTATACATTTTCTTCTTTTTTCTGCCAATGTGATTTTGACAATATCTGTATATTGTATTACTGTGTGATACTGCTTCAGCTCTATGCTTTATTGGTATTTTTATTCAAAGATGAACATAAAAAGACATTTTGATTGTTTACATTTGTTGTCGCACTGGTTTTGTGTGATGGCTTTCGTAGAGCAGAAAACCACGTTTGGAATTACACTTATAGATATATTTTTAAAAATTATTTGTGTATCTGCTTTTAATCTTAAGATTGCTAATTTCTCAGTGGGCTTTATTCTTTTAATCTAATTATTCTATTTTTTTTATTTATTAATTGAGATAAAAAAATTGAAAATTAACCTGTATGAATAATTTTTATCTTGCGAAATAATTTTGGATAAGTTCACTGAAATCTGCTTCATACTTTTTGTATTCTTTATAGGCTTGAATTTATGTAAATACATTAATTTATATTTGAGCAAATTCATTAACCAATTTCAAAGTATTGTGTGGCTTACATCAGTGGTACCCAACTTGTTATCACCGCGGACCGGTTAACCTTTGTTTCTGTGACCCGCTGAGCGGGAGATGCTGATTTGTTTACAATGAAAAAGTGAAAGTGAGGACCTTTTTTTGTGTCTCAGATTCCCAGAATTTGATGATTTCCTTTACACTCTAAAATTGTTCCATATGGTTTAAATATCGAGAAGGAAAATACAACAAAAAAGGACTGACTTTCATGTTCCTTCTCGAACTCGGTACCACTTGCTCCGCAGACGGGTACTAGTCCACAGTCTGGTGATTGGGGACCACTGGCTTACATTATACACAAGCAATAGACATATGAACAGTTGGTTTGTTTGTTTGATCGTAACTTCTATGTGTTATTGAGTGAATTAGTAGCCTTCTGTATGTCGTTTGCTCGTATGTAAACTGTTCATTATCTAAAAGTAATTTCTTATGTATTTTACCTGCTACTCTTTCCATAAATGTGGATTTACTTTTTAGAAGATACATAGCATTGATTTATTAACTATCAGCTTATTTTTGATACTCTTTTAATTGCAATAATTCAAAGTATTACAGTTAATTTTATTGTATTATTGTTTGATAGATTATAAACAAATCATCAATAAACAGTTTATGTAGGAATAATTAAAACGACTTTAGTATCAAAAAGTATGTTTGTTTAGATTCACATTTTCATCTGAATTGCACTATCATACATGTACATTGTGTCTTGTCTTGTGGCATCCAACAGAGGTCTCACCCCGCAGAGGAGCTTTATCGCATCAGACAACCCCGGAGATTATTCTAGACCCTCCCCATTTCTCCCGAGGAAGGCCTATTACAATATAAACACTTCAGACATTCCCTCCCTTATATCGCCTCGAGTGACGCGAAGAAGCTTTTCCGATCGTCCAAGTGGTTTCCAAATGCAACATCCGCTTGTAGGGAAACCTGGATCTATGTAAGTTTTCATTTCATTTATTTATTTGATCTCATTCAGCACAAATTTATTTATTTGTATAAATACACAATTTGCATTCTTTACAAACTTGCACTACATAAAACATATTTACTAAATAGTTGATTTTATATGTAGGATTGCTTGGTTCTAAGGGTGTAAATTGACAGCACGGCATTGTCTATTACTTTTTATGTGTGATTCAACTTCATGCAAGGTTTAGGTCTCTTTAACTGAGATGAATAAGCATGGTATAGTGTACTTAAATGTAAATATGTATTGTGGATATTGAGAAATATGCCACTTTTGGAATAAGGGAGCTTAGTCAAACTGTATTAAATAAACCATTTAATTTGTGTACATTATGAAATCAGTGGTTTAAAAAGTTGGCACGATAGTTGTTAATAATTGGAATCATAGAAATTAAATTTTGAATTTTTAGACTAACCCATTTATAATATGTACCTATGTCTTAATAGTGGAAAGTCAATAATAGGTTAGTTCATTTCTTAAATTTGTGAGGATTTTCATCCCTTAATTTTTTTTCTCAAAAGACTGAGCTAATCTTAATAAGAACATCTCACTGCAAAAGTTCACCAAGCTTTTGAGCAATTTTTTATCGATTAGGTGTTTAGTTAAACCGAGCGAAACGTATTACATAATAGAAACATGGGACTTTTTATACTGATTGGGTACAAAGTTAATTTATTCATTTTGAGTATGCCTTTTATTGTGATTAACTTGATGTATTTTGAGTCTGTCTCGGTGAATAACACGTTGGAGCTTAAATTTATTTATCATTACCTAATGACAATTTATTATTTACGTTGATCAGTTTTTTTGTGTGCATGCTACACTGATTGTATCGAACGCATGCTGCGTGTACCTTGGATGTTGAGAATGGATTGTTTTTTCCTTAATATCTTGCCTTTGATATTTATGGTAATTTAAACTTAAATATCTAAAAAAACCACAAAGCAAAGTAACTTAAGCTTTGGTTGACAGTATTTACTAATTAAATTTTTCTACATAATTACTCTTAAATTAATATCTGGCTATGCCCCACTAAATAATTGTATAACTTGTGGTGACTTAGCTATAAAAAATATATTTATTAGCTTTTTTTTATCAATATTTGTTGTTTTCATACAACTCGTTTTACTGAATTCTATTACCAAAAATGTCAATGGTCACATATTTAATAATGTAATTTGAAAATTGCAAGCTTTCTGCTTAGAATTGTATGGTTTATAGCTTTAGTCACCCCAATGTACTGTTATGTTGTTGCACATTGAATATTATTGTTGTTTTTTCTCTTTCAGTCTCTTAAATGATTTATCCATTACGGAGGACAAAGATTAATCCATGGCTGAATGCTTTTTACCATATAATATAATTACTGTGTAATAGAACAAAACATCTCTCCGCTATTATAATCCCTGATAATTTTCCGTCCATATCGATGAGTTTCTGCATTTGTTT
The DNA here is from genome assembly GCA_947579605.1 of Athripsodes cinereus. Lineage (NCBI taxonomy): Eukaryota > Metazoa > Arthropoda > Insecta > Trichoptera > Leptoceridae > Athripsodes > Athripsodes cinereus. The sequence goes on from OX388311.1 coordinate 6,727,345, forward strand.
TATGTAAATAATTTTTTCAATATATTATAGTTGAAACTTTGTTGTTATTAAGAATATACTATACTATACTATACCCTCACGCCGTGTCCCAAGTGGGGTAGGCAGAGAGAACGGAACGCCGAATTAAGAATAAAACAGTGTGAAATGCACATTTTAGTGTTGAGGTGTTTAAATTTGAGTTCAAATTTAGGTCTTCCAGTTTGTTGTTTGATACAGATACAAGAGAAGATCTTACTTTATACGAATATTAATTTATAAAATTTATTTTTGTGTGTGTGTGTGTGTGTGATGTGATGTGATGTGTGTGTGTGTGTGTGTGAAAAAAAAAAAAAAAAAAAAAAGAAAAAAAAAAAAAAAAAAAAAAAGTGTGAAAAATGTGAAAATTCATTTTAATATGAGTTTTAAAATGTTAAACTAAACACTTTAATTTTCACGTATGATTATTTAGTCAATTAATAATGACTAAATTCTAATTGCCAAACGATTTTGCCTTGCGGCATCTTCAGGGCAAGAGTTACTTAAAACTAAAGTATAGAACAAACTAACCTACATTATATAAAATATAATTACTTACTTACTTTTCGGGTCCGGACTTCAGACCTTGCCACTCCAGTATGCAGCGACGTACATCACCTTGTCATTCGCCATCATCAGGTCACTCACATTACATGCATTCCGCATCAGCGGACATTGCAATAGGTGAGAGTCACTCACTAAAATATAATGTAACGAAAGCGCTCGGCAATTAGAATTTAGTCATTATTAATTGACTAAATAATTGTACGTGAAAATTAAGCAGTGTTTATTCAATCAATATCATACAAACGTTGAAACAATATATCACCAATTATCTTCAATTAAGTTGCAGCAGCCTCACTAGGTTGCCCTGTATCGAGGCGTGCTGCGTAAAAAATATATAAAAAAAAAAAACATACATTCACCAAGGATTAATACATCTCACAAAAAAAAAATAATTGTATAAAAACAATCACATCAGCAAATTAATAAATCGATAACAAATGAATAAATGGATGAATGAATAAATGGATGAATGAACAAATGAATAAATGAATAAATGAATAAATGAATAAATGAATAAATGTTAACATTTTAAAACTCATATTAATTTATAACTTTTAAACTACTCTAATATTGTCAATTTTTTAAGATACGATAAATACAAATATTCTGCGCGTTGTGCATTTACCATTTTATAATTATTCCGAGTATTTTATAGTTTGTTCTTAATATAAGAAATTACGCATATAAACACACAACCGTTAATAATTAATTTTAATTATCTGCATTGATGGCAAAGGTTTGCCGAAATCGATTGCGATTTTTATAACTCAAGTAACGGATAATACAAAGTATAAATAATTTTTATTATGGAAAATTTTAAAAAGAAGATAAGTCGTGATAACTTCCTTTCTTATTTTTATTATAAGACTTGTGAAAGTATTGATAGAATTTTTCATCATTTTGAATTCGTTGTTTTTTTATGAGGGATAGTTATATTTATCAGTTTGGTAGAAATCTATATAGTTAACAATATCGTAGCACTAGATATATGACTTGAAATGACTTTTTGATTACGTTACTAGATTTTTTCTGTATAGTAATTTCTTTAGATAAGTCAACTTAAGTTTATATTTAAACATGTTACCAATCTTCTGCAGCGAAAAATGTAATAATCAAACTTAGAATTGAAACTGAAATCTTGTCATTTAGCAACGTGTTAAAAATCGCATTGTAAGACATGTAAGACAAATATATTACGATCTTGCAGAAACTCGTTGATAACTTTCCCTGTGCCTCACAATTAGTGATAGATGTGAAATTAAATAATAATAAAATCTGTGCCAAAAAAGTTATAAGCATTTGTTTGTATGTGATTAACTTAATATTAAGTTTATATAATATGAAATAACTTAATTGTGACGATAATTAATTGTTTTTACTAATATTAGAATTAGTGACTGTGAAAATGTGAAGCTTTATAAATTTTTTTAATTTTTTTTAAAAATAATATAGTTTAAGTATTATTATTATTTATAATAATTTTTAGCATGAATTATTATTAATATTTAAATAAATAAACAATAGAAATATCTGAGATTTTTTTTATGTGAATTTTATTATTATTTGTGTAAAGTCACAATATTTTGTAATGTTAAGAAATGTTCTACAATAAATTTGAAAAAAATAAAATGAAATGTTTTATTTATGAATTAATTTGAATTTCCTTAATCTTCTTATAATATTTGGCCACTTTAATAATATTAGAATTATTTCATATTACTAAAATTATTTTCATAATCAAATAATATTTTTATGAATAGGTATATTGTTTTTTGTTATTTTATGTACCTACTATATTTTTATATGACAAAGCGCTAATTGTTGCCTCCAAAAATGTTTGACTGTTCTGCAATATATTTTAGTTTGTTTAATATTGATATCATTTTGAGTTTTGAGTATCAAATAAAATATAAAACTTATCTCTAAAATATTTTTTACCATTATTTGGAGTATGTTATGCATCAATGTATTAAGCCACAAAATTGAAAAAGATGTTAATGTCTAGTTCAAACATAAACTGATATTCTTGCATTGAAAAAATAGTTGAATAGTTAAATAGCTAAGAAATCCTCAGTAATACCCACATTTGTTAAAGTTATTACTGTTGACATAGTTCAAGACATTGACTTTCCTACATTCAAGTTTATGTGGCTTAAACATTGTTTTGTAACATAATCTATTTGAGTGTACCAATATTTTTAGGGTTCACTCAAATATCACTGAATTGTCTTGTAAGATAAAGATTTTTTTAGCAATTATTCGATAGCACCGAAATGCAAAGTGGCAACAATTAAGCTTTTTACGTCAGACTAACAGCATGCTTTTAGTAAGCACTATTATAATCATAGCTTTCTTCTCAAATGCACATTATTCGCTTGCATTAGTTGTAAAGACACCATAATTTTAGAACTATTATATCCTGAATGTCTTGATTTTATATTGGCACGAAGAGGACAGCTTGCATGTTTCTTACATGCAGCTGGTCTGCTGGCTACCCCACTTGTGGGATATGCCGTGATGGTATAGTAGTAGTAACTATTTATAATATATTTTTATTTAGTTGTACATTTTCTGTGATTATTTATGTTATATTTTTTATTTTTTTTATTTTTCATAGTAGGTAGTATGTTTTGGCCCTTTTATAACTTTCATTACGTAACAATTATAATCAATAATTTATTTTACAAAACATTTTTTTCTAGTTATAGTGATATTAATTAATAACAAGTTTATAAAACATTCCCACTATCTGCCAAAACCATCTAATCATAAATATTTTAATAAGTACATATTAATTTTTTTTTTTAACATATCTATATCTATTTCTAGGTATAATATAAACTTAACTCTTAATACATTATGAACCTTATTTTTTAAATTATGATACCAAAACTTCAATTTAACTTTGCATACATTACAGTCATATTAAAATCACAAAATACAAGATATTTCATACATTGAATAATCCATATGCCATTTGTTCATACTCATAATATAAAAGTTATGATTCTTTTTTCAATCATTTTGAAACTAATTTGTGTGGGAAAACTGGTAGATCAAAGCATCATCACTGTCAATACTAATTGATATCATAATTTCTAAACTTACTTCAAATTCTTCCATCGTCTACCATTTGGGAAATACTTATTTGATTGTTTATTCGTTTATTCATTCGTTGGTGTTCAAAATTCATTCATTATTGCCCAATAAAAATATGTTTGTTTTTCCAGGATATATAGGAATCATGTTCATAGGGTTTTATGTTTAAAATACTCACTTCCAAATTCCAATTATTATACATAACACATGTTCACACAAACATACAAAATTATGCACTATCAATATTATTACTATTACTATTATTGTAACACAAACAATGTGAGTAAATAAATAAAGTGATTAATACAAAACTTTTTATTTATTTCGATACATTTATCATTTTAAATTCTTTACACTTTTAGTTTCAACATTCTATATAACAAATCAAATAACACAATTCACAGGTGTCCAATCTTTTATTAGTTGGAGTTCAGATTCAGAAATATTCAAAACATTATATTTTTTTAGGGATGTTTCTCTATCTATCCAAGTTTTTTTTCTTCCGAATATTGCGTAATTCACATTAAACCATCTTCTTTCTCCCTTGATGTTCTTAGGAACACAGGGAGGTAACCATGCTCTTCTATTCGGAATGATTTTATATCAGAACTCTCTCCACCTATTTTATTTAGCATTGGTAAATATTTCTGTTGTATTGCCCTTATAATTCTTTTAAAATTTATTCAAAGAAAATCTTATTCTTAGCACTCCATGTCTGGATCTTATGAAACAATACCCAGGAATTTCGCTTATAATTAAATGATCAAATTTAAACTTTTTATGCATTCTCCCTTACACTCTCCTTTCAGAAGTACAGCATGGAAATGAGTTTCCTATATTATGAGGACTAAATGTATAGATACTGCATCAAATCTATTACAAATATTAAATATTTTCTTTTACAATTGGACGATTGGACACCATTCACAATCACATTCACATCACAACTCATTCATCTAATGCATCTCTCATAATATATACACAATCTATGTAATATGTTGTGTGTTGTATCATTATTGTTGTAAATGGCAATCTAACATTGCCTGCGCTTCTTGACTAATGCTTGCTTGGTTGTTGTGTCCATGACTAACTTATAAAGGGAGGCTGGGCTGGACTCCTCGACGCCCCCCGGATCCCCTCCCTCCAGGAGAGCTGGCAACAGAGATGAGAATGTCTTCAGTAGACTCACTGGCAACACCGTCCAACAAGATCACAGTATAGGGGGCGTCATCAAGGAATATACTAATAAGGTAATAGTCATACACTTTCTCTAGTAGTCTGGTAACATTTAATTAAATATATTTATTACTTTATTTATTCTCTTAAGGGACACAAACAGTTCAAATTAACAAATGTCAACATTCAAATTTATTCAGTAAATAAACCAATTAAGGTTTCGCAAATTACCCAAGCGTATGACGAACACTTACTAGCAAACAGTAATAATATACACTTTACCTTAAAAATAAAAAAAAACATAAAACAAGACAAAAATTATGAAGATAAATACATAGTTAAAAATTACATTACAATCAAATTTACAATAATTAAAAATGATTGATCTAAACTTTTCCCTTTCAAATTCAATTTGCAAATATAAAACAAAAGCACTGAAAAGAATAAAATAAATGTGCATTCAAAAGAGTACCTAATATGTAAAACAATACAATTATATAATAGGTTTTGTCTAAAAATGTATATACTAGATTCAAGGATTCAGTGTACATCTTACACCCTGTCTGAACTCTGCCTTACTGATCGAAAACATATCGAGATTTATATATGATCTATGGCAATCATTTGGTCGTTATCACTTTTATTGCCAGTATTATCTATTTTGTAATATCATTTTCATACAAATACGTCATTCGGCATCTTCAATTCAGCAATGAAATGTGCCATCTATTATTAATTTATTTATTTATTTATTTATTTATTTTATTCTTTACTGTACATTGGTTACAATATTACATAGTGAAATAGTGGCATAAAAATAACAATTATAAATTCAATGTACAGAGGGCGAGTTTATCGCTAAAATGCGATGTCTTCCAACTAACCCGGATTATTATTGTTGATTTTTTCAGAATCAGTCTTCAGACAGAGCCCTCCTTCACTGTACACATGTGGCTGAGGGTCACAACAGTGCCGTCCTGTCATTGTGTGCTACCGAGGAAATGCTTTTCAGTGCTGCCGCAGGTAATTACTATTTATCCATTGTTGGTAATTGTTTCCTGTTCGTTTTATTTTAAGAATGTCGAATGATATTTGAAATTATTGTATTGCACTCTAAATTTCACTTGCTTGGAATACCTTTTATTCTTAAATGGAAGAGGCTTGTTTCTCTGTATTGTTTTTGTGAAGAACATAAATGTCAAATGGAGCCGTTGATTTATTAGGATATTTATTGATAAGCTATTGTAGAATATCTTCATGTTATAATTTTCCAATATCTACCATTACTACTACATCTTTTCCCTCACAGCATCTCCCATTATTCCATATAATAGACATACAGATCCTCATCTCCGTGCTAATAAAAAGTAATGCATTGAAAGTGCGTGGGCCGAATGAAGTTGTTACATGTCTTGGTGATGTCTTATAAACATTTTACACTATTCAATATCCATATGTTTTTATTTTTGATGTTTTTCAGATCGCACTGTTAAAGTTTGGGACCTAACAACAGGCAGTGTAGAACACACACTAGTTGGACATCCCAACAATGTAGTGGCTGTGAGATATGATCCATTGACAAAACTGGTTTACAGTGTATCTGGTGCTTATGTCCGGGTGTGGGATCTTAGGATGTCACCTGTTAGGCCGATTAAAACATTATGGTAACTATTAGACTACTTCATGACAAATGTAACTCTTGTGTTCTTCAATGATAAAGTCATATTATCTACCAGATTGTAATTAAGTGATAGCCCAATGTATTAGTATTAAGTTAGTGTTGCTTGTGAAGTATTTGATTTTCATGTTGAAGTTTCATTTAACATGTTAATTATACAGTAATAAAACCTTCCAAGTAGAAAAATCTGATTTTATTTTTTGTTCGATGTGAATTTTAAATTCTTTGCTCTGATTTTCAGTTCGTCCGGCGCTACCCAAAGCAGTATAGTTCCTTTGGCAGCCGTATCCAGATCTGTCCAACTTCCTGTAGGAGAATCTCAGATATACGATGTGATGCTCAACAAACAAGGCAGTACTCTGTACACCACCTCAAACGACAAGATCAGACTGTGGGATCTCAGAATGTAAGTTGTATGGCAATTTATTATACCTTTGAGCTATTTGTCTTTTCATTTATCACTGAAGATATTTAAGTCATCTGTACATCTTTTATTTGTTCCATGTTTATATTATTCACTCCAATTTTCGTATCGGAGGTGTAAAGGGCAACAAAACTAGGGGACCCACATCAATGAGATGGAGTGTGAAAGAGGCTACAGAAGGCCGAGGATTAGGGTTACTGGAAATAACTTATTTATACCTACAAATATGATGACCACAATGCTTGTAACTGAGGGAATGATGGATAAGAAAGAAAGAATGCATCCACTGTTTTACAAGCTTGTTCAAATGCTCGTACTACATGGTTCTCGGATACCTACCTTTGTTTAACCTCTTTTTCAGGTATTTTTCAAATTAGGAATAACTTTTGTTATGTTTCTTCCAGGTTTGAGAGCACTAACAAACTCACAACTGGCCACCAGGCGGCTGTTATGTGTTTGGCTGTTGGTCCTCTCACAGATGTGGATGATATTGTCGTTACTGGATCCAAAGATCATTATATAAAGGTGTGTCTTGACTTAGAAAGCCATTTAATATTTATTTAAGTACAGTTTTAACTTTTGGTGGATGGCATAGTTTATTGTTGAATTAAATACTTGAAGTTTAGTTTCCAAAAACTTTTATGTGTTTAATCCTTTTTTTGAAATTCAGTTAACAAAAAAACATCCTGATTGAAAGATGAATATCATCCATGAGTTTCAAGAGTAATATTAAAGAACTGGAAAATAATAAGAAAAAGAATGATTAAGTAGTTTGATTATCATTTTGAATGAATTTTCAATTTGTATTTGTTTCCAGGTATTTGAAGTACGAGGTGGTGCCAGTGGAATTAGTGGTGGTGTGCCCCGTCTCCATTTAGAGCCCCCCCACTATGACGGAGTACAGTGCCTGGCCCTGTCTGATGACATCCTATTCTCTGGCTCCAGGGACACGAGCATCAAGAGATGGCATCTCACATCACAGGACGCTCCACATGTAAGAAATAAACCATACATTTGTTATTATTATTATAATGTGGATATTGGTCTAGTATTAATTCATCAATCAAGAGGGAGACCAAAGAATACTTGGATGACACAATGCAATAGAATCCTGCGGAGAAATGGCCTAAATGAAGATGATATAGGAAACAGAAGAATGTATAACCTCAGAACGAGAAGAGCCGACCCCAACAGCCTTCAGCGGCAATAAGTTGGGACAGTGCCGAGAAGAAGGTCTAGTATTTAATGCGTTGGTAAAAATATCGACACTAAACTATTAACCTCACCATTTGTGTATTGATTGTATCTAATTTGAATGTATACCTCCCATGTAATTGTTTGTAACCAATGCACAGTAAATAATGAATAAAATAAATAAATTCCACATTCATTAAACAAGTGTCTTGCTTAGTCTGGAAGTGTGTCAAAAACTTAGAGAAAAGTTTTGGACACCTGTTTTTTGCCATGGACTAAAAGTTCATTACAGATAAACCTGTTGATATAGGGCTTGTGGTCCCTAGTTACAGAGATATAGTGCATTTTACTTGCTTGATTTCCAATTTTATTATTATAAAGCAAATTGACTGTTTTATACATATTTATAAAAATTTTATTACTACATTCTATTTTGAATAGTCAAAAGCTATGGTAAAAATAAAATGAAAAGACAAACAAACAACAAAAACTACCAAAACGAAGAAAAGTGGGAATTAGAAATCCATAATACAAAACCAATGACAAAAATAGAATTGTAATCAGAATTATTATTTTTCAGACTGTTTACAATGCACACAAAGGATGGGTAATGGGGCTGGCCATGTTGCACGGAGGAAGACTGTTGGCATCGGGATGTCGTAGTGGGCAGCTCAAGCTATGGGATGCCGATACATGTAGACTATTGGCTCAAATCAAAGGAGATAATTCTGCCATAAATGATGTGGCTACGAACTCAACACAAATATTTACGGCATCCAAGTAAGTCAATCCTTATATTCACTATAGAGTTGGTGATAGCTATTTAAAGTGAACCACTTTTAAAGAATATTATTTTTAGTGTAGTAAATTATTTTGTATCATAGAATCCTTAGATTAGTGTATTTTATTATAATTATGTATATTCTTATAGATTTATTCTCAACCTGCTTTAAATTTGACTTGACTCATCATATTGTTAATTTATTCAATAAAATAAAAATATTTTGATAAAATACCAGAATAAGGTGACATTCACTCTCCACCTTATCATTATTAAAACTTCATGAAGTAATAAGATACTACATATCATAATTTTTTACTCTGTAGAGTACATTGTTTTTTTTTTATTACCACTCATGCCAATGGACTTAAAAATTCAAGTCTATTTACCATTCCTTGCATTCATTTATTTTATTTCAATTCAAGGTTTTTATTGCAAATTTTATTTATCTATGCAGTGATGATATCTTTGATAACAAATAAAAACTCATTTATAATTTTAATATTTTAGGCTCATAAATGTAGTTTATATTTGTGGACATTATTTTATTTTAATCTTTAGGTTTCAACACATACTTATCTTTAGAAGTGGTTTGCTTTTGTCATTAATTCATTGTATATTTATAATGCAATAGCATATATTTTTTTTAGATATTTAGAGAATCTGGTACCATTTTAGAAATGTTTGTTTAAATAGATGTCCATTATATTGTATATCATCGAGTTTGAATCAGCTGTTTTCTTTTTATGAAGCTTATGTTGGATACTAATTGCATGTATATAGATTCTTTTACTCTTCATACAAATTGCATATAAATAATATGTGTTGACGTTTACTGAGATTGTAACTGGTATCTGATGCAAGTTTCATCAAATTAAAATAGCTGTAAGGTATATTTTGCTACCTAAAGGTAGATGTCAGACAGCTACTGCAAGACAGCGTTTGCTTATTATTATTATTATTATTCTCTTTAAATTTCCTTTGCACATCATTACAGCTTTAGGCCAATGCGATGTGCAAAGAGATACAAGCTTATGTCATAACTGCACAAAATATTGCACTACGAATCTGTATAGGAATAATTCAGTCTATCCAGATGACAGAAATGATCCTAAACAAATTCATAATGCAATATATTGCTGTCTGCAGTCATTATGTAAGCGAAAATTATCTTGTGGTTGCTCTTTGGTTCCTGCATCGTGGCATGGAACTGTATCTTTGTAAGAGCATTACATTCCGAAGATCTGAACTCTGTTTTATGCTGTAAAGTGTTTGACATTATCATTTATGAATTATTTATTGTTCATAATCATATTTTATTTTTTGCCTGGCATCATTTTATATATCATGGTTTGGTTCAATATTATGTATAATTTAATTTAATGGTTTTTGGTTACACCTATGTGTTGTAAATATTGTTGTTCATTGCAATTTAGATTTACCTGTTTTCATTGTCCTATTTGTTTGTTTGTTTGTTCAATATTTCTACATTTTTTACTATCAATAATAATCAGACTGTTAATTTTGTGTGTAAATTTGTATTCCTTAATTAATTACTGATGACATACAAATATTACCTGTAACTCATTATTTTTATTGTACTACATTATTTCTAATACTTTATCTAAAAAAAATATTTTGAAACAAATTAACATAGATTCCTATATGTATTTCAAATTATTGAATCTATTTTTGCATTTTGGATTTTTGAAATTTAATTTATGATAGTAAATTAGACAATAATTTGGTTGGACAAAATTGTTAATAAATTATTATTTTTAATGTTTTTATTTGATATTAATAATAATTTAATTATGTGGTGAATTAAATTTGGGGTTGTTTTGGTTTTACAGTAGCGGCGAAGTGAAGATATGGCGTTGCCCAATGGCGGAGCAATGAATCTTACCAACCCCTGATCCTTTTATTTCTGCCAAACAACCAACTCCCGCCGTTATCCCCTCACAATCCGATATAGTCACAACAGCAACTTTTTTAATAATAATCGCAGCATGCATGTTTTTGGTTTTGGCTTATAACATTCTGCAATATTTGGCACTCGCTAACATTGTATTAAAATGCGTAGAAAATATTCTAAAAATAATTTGGCATTTCTTTTCGACATTACTCAACGTTTTATTTGATTTTTTCATTTCTTGCTTCTGGAAACAAGACTCCATTCCATTATGATCTCTTATGAAATTTCGTGCATCCATCCATCACAGCATTCAGAATGGATGGCATTAACTCTTTGTAAAATTTTGAAAAAGAAAGACACTTTATTTTTAGGAATTTCCACATGTAAAGCCGCATATACTCCGTCAGTATCATGTATATAGAATTGTATAAGTAGAACATCTTATTGTGTATTATTTTATATTATATTTATTTATTTATTCTTGGTGTAATTATGCAATATTCTTGTATAAAATGTGTACATATTGAAGTAGGCATACAAACTGATTTCAAGTCTCAACTTTAATAAATATTGTAGCTATTTTGGTGTTTTAATGTAACTAAATAAAATCTAATCGTAATTTGAATTTGAATTGTTAACATTTAATAGAAGATCCAGGTTTAAATATATTTATTTGTGTTTGTTTTTCTAAATAAGTTGGACCAGGTATGTTTATGTCAAAAAAAAAATTAAAAATAATTTGGTTTTAGGAATATTATTTCCAAACTTATGATGGTTATCAATCGTGTCATATTTTCACTATTGATATTTTATTTTATGGATAAGAGTTACAATGCAATATTTCTGAATACCACTGATGTGGATAATATAAACTATTTTTCTATTCATTAAACAGCATATCTCATAAATTGCATATGCAAGGAATATACAGATTGACATAAAAAATATTAAGTTTATGGTAGGTTGCATATCACATCGCAGAATTGAAGATTACATACAAAATAAAAACTGTTTCAAGGGTCACACACTAAGATAAATTATCTTTAATATCAAATTGGGAGATTAAAAATCTAAAGGCTATATTTAGAGTTGAAGACTTGTTTGACCATCGTAAGTTTGTAATAATATGTTTATTTCAGTTGTTCAAAATGTTTGGAATCAGTCACCGTTTGGTTGATACTCTTTACGTGTATGCATGTGTCGCACACAATCTTGTGCTGTGTTCTCTATTTCTATACACAATGACTCCCATTCCTCATGCATCTTTCATCAACACCCAGCATCAATATTATTTGCCCGTACCCCCAGTGCATTTCAATTCAGGTTATTATATTACAATAATTTTTTTCCTCAAACATTTTATGGCTGTTATTTATTAGATTTTTATTCAAAAAACTTCTAGTACCGTTTTGTTTATTTTTTCTTTTCTATTCCTCTTCTATAATTTTAAATATTTATAACCATAAACCTACATTTTAAAATTGAAATTTTTGCCAAACATATAATCGTTATTTTTCAATTTTAGTCGGTGTATGTATTATGTCATGTTTTTTTTTATCATTGTTGAATAATTAAAAAAAGAATATTTTGTGGAGAACATGGGCTGTAGACAAACCGTACTTAGTGATTGACTATTGCTGAATTTTTTAACAATCTACCTACATGTACCGTGTAATTATGCGTTATTGTTGCGGTTATAGTCGAAAATTCGTTTGTAGTCGATCTTCAAGTACGGTTTGTCTAGGGGGTCAGGTCACATTCATTGATACAAATGCTGAAGTTGGAGAAAAATACACAATTTTTTTAATCAGTAGTTTAAACATATTGGTTTATTTTTGATGGGTGTATGGTTATAAATAAAAACTTATTTTATTTTAATACCAGCATGATTGTTTTAAAGCATTTATCCAGAACAATATAACAACTATTCAACTGCTTATAATATAAAATATTCCATTATTATTAACGTTGAATATCATATTATTAATATTTGTCTTCATTGCTTTGCTAATAATTATAATATTCATGTTATAATCATTAATACATTTCATCTCTCCCTTTTTTTCTTATAACAACATTCTCCAATCATCACCATTTCTCATTTGTCACCATTGCACATAACAACGCTTATTTTCACAAAAAAAAAACAGCCAAATATGTATCGTAAAGTGTCTATACTACTACTATGTACTATATTTGGCTTGAAATTAATCAAAACTGCAAAATTTTTGTTTCACTATAAATTCATTTATGACAATTTCATTGTTGTGTGTAATCAATATCACACAAATGCTTTTAAAACGTTGAGCATTTTCACTGTTGGTGTCGGTGTTTTTGTATTTATTTTTGTATAATTTTTTCATTGTTTTGTTTTACGACTTATGGAATCAAAACTGTGAAAACCTAATTACAATTTCATCCAATTTTTTCGTAGACAAATATGCAAAGAAAATCTTCCTTTTTTATTAATCTCCATTCTTATATTATGTTTGTTTACTGCTGTATTTTGAAAAACTTTTTTAGAAGCTTTATATATTACAAGTGAAAATATTATATAAAAAATACACAGAGGGTGAAATTATTTTACCTTGCATATCACAGTTTTGATTTCCCAAATTTATTTATAATTATTTATATTCACATTATTTTTATGTTCTTCTTTATTTTTTTATCGTTTCCTTAAATCCAAATACTTTTGCAGCGGAGGCAAGGTGAGATTCTGGAGGACGAATCCGGAGAAAGTAGCAAATATCCTCGCTGTATCCAGCTGACAATTACCCAAACCAAAAACTAGGAGAATAATCAATGAGACCTATCCTATAAACTATAGTAGAAGAAGAATCACATCTTTTTCTAGGAAATAATTTTAAATGATTGTAGATTTTATTATATTTTGATTTCACAAAATTGTGAGATGGTTTCTGACAATAACTTACTACTTCAATTTAGAACAATAGTTTTTTTAGCTATTTTTCAATTGACAAGATCAATTTAATGTAATCTTTTTGTGTCTTATTCTTAACATTCTGCTTTAAGGTGTTATGTTTTATCAACAAATAAAAATCTCTTGTACTTGTAAACACCATCTCACAATACAAAATGTTCCTCCATGTTAATCCAAGTATATAATGTTTATTTACTTATTCTACAATATTTTCTAGTAATAGTACCTATATGTAGGCATCAGGGTAATGCGTAGTGTCAAAATATAATTTCTACTTTTTAATTTGAATTCCATCCATAGTATTAGCTACTTTTTAAATATTCTACCTATCAATAAATTAATTTATACAACTACTTCCAAAATCTATTTCAATATTATTAAAAAAAAAAGTATTATTTAATGTCGCAATAAACATTTCATATTTAGATATCGTCGTCGGGTCTATGAAACCTCTTACATATGTGCTCCAAACAAAATTTTTTAAAGGTCCACAGATCAACAAATGTAATCAAATTTGCTATCAAATTCATGTAAAACTTTGATGTTTTACTTAAATTTGATAATAAATTTGATTTCATTTGTTGATCTGTGGACTTTTAAACAGTTATTTGCGACTCGTGTAAAATTTGATTTGGAGCACATAAGAGTTTTCATAGAACCGACGACGATATGTACCTACCTACTGAAACTATGAGTCATTTATTAATTTTCTATACTTTTTTGATTATTTGGTTTTATATAATTTTAGATTTATGAATAATATTTTTTTCTTTCTATTTCAATTGAATTAATAATATTTTTTCAGCTAAGATTATATTAATCATGTTACAATTTAATCCAAAGACTTAACAATTATAGTTGATTTTCGTCTACAGACATTGTTTGGGATTTTGTAATTATTTTTTCTAAGCATAATATAATTTTAGAGCCTTGAGTTTCATTGTCAGGAGGACGTGAACCTTTGAAATGCTTGCATTTGTTTGGACATTTAATAGATAGATCACATATTGCTTAATTTTTCCAAATGGTTATTAGTTTTGTTGTAGATCCACGGCTCGAGAGCTCAAGATAATCATTTTAGAACAAGTGTCTTGTAAGGACACTGAATAATTCAACATTATCCCGACATATTGTCTTTGACTGTAGTGATTAGTTCTTAGTATATATTTATCAAATCCACTTCTTAGGCACATATCGACTGTATGTTGTGCTATTATCATACATGCAACACATAATTTCCACATGTTTTTATGCTTTTTGTAATGTATCAGGTGATATTTTTTATTTGTTTTAGTTTTAAGACCCATTCGGACCCCTCATTGAGAATGTGACACGAAAGGGTAGATGGACAGAAATAAATAATTACATAGAAAAATGTCACAGGTCAAAATACTGATTACAAAGTATTAAGAAAAAATGGCATGTGGTTAAAATGATCTAAAAATTTAGTTTGTTTTTTGTATGTGTGATAATTTCACAAATAGTCAATATTATGTAACTGTTTGTGATAAAACATGAAATGGTAGCGAGGGTAGGAAAGTTGTATACAATTATTAAATAATGTAAATCGGCAGAAAGACCAGTGATTAGGGTTTTAAAAATGTAGATTTCATAAAATAATATATATTTTTATAACAATTTATTTCATTCTTGCTGTATGTATTATAACAGTTTTATTTATTTAGTGTTACCGATTCGCTCATCGACTGAGTGAAAATTATCGTGAAAATATGAAATTTAGGTATACTTGTTAACATTTAAAATTTATTAGCTTTTTTATGATAAAAAATGCAGTAAGTACCTATATAAAATGTATCATAAATCAGATGATAATCTCATATTTCTGTGTTCAATTATTTCTTCAAGTACCTACCTGTTTTTTTTTATAATTTTAAAAACCAGGTTAAAAGTATGATTTAATTCCATCTTATGCTAATCTTTATTATAATAAGCAATTGTTTTTCTTATTTACTTTCTTCCAATTTTTTTTAGTATATGTACCGCTGAAGCGAGTACTTATTTACTTTCTTGTGTTTAATTTATTTTATTATAATTATTACTATTGATGAAGAATGATTTTTAAATAATTTAAAAATGAGAATCTCATTGTTGTGTAATAAAAAATATGATCTTATATTTATTTATTTATTTATTCTTGTAAAATAATATCGTAGGTATATTATTTTGCCTACCTCCTTGTACATTCCAATTATGTCTAAATTAAATGTCTTCTGTATCCTTGTATTTCATAATCTAACTTTGCATCATTTATTGCTTAGTCTTTTTTTTTCTAGTTTTTAAATTCTGCCTTAGTTGGACCAGTTTCTTCTAAGTAGACATTTTTGTAAATTTAATTTACAAATCTTGACTCAAAAATAATCATATTTAAGAATGGTCAATTATAAAATATGAGTCATTAAATAAATGCTCAAATATTTTAATGATTACACAATATTAAAATAAAAAAAAAACAATTAATGGTCCTTTGATTATAGTATCTAAAAAATACACTACTACAAATAATCTTCTCATACTGTATACAAAATCTAAATTGCACAATTTTGGGGCAAATTGTGAAATGGCAGTTTTATCATATTTTGGAGAGTTTTTTACTTTTACTTACATTTGCCATTTATTGAAAAATATTCTCGCATTTGTTTGGTATACTTAATCGACTAAGGATTGTCCAGCTTATTATGAAAAAAAAACCTGTTTATTATGGCATTGGCGAAATTATGATGCAACATTAGAAATTATTTTTTTCTCTGCTATTCGTAAATAATCACTTTGCAAAGATCATTATGCAAATACATAGTATTCTGTAAAGTTATAACAATCCATATTGTAATTATTTATTATGAAATTAATTAATGAATTCATGCTTACAATGACATAATAATCTTATTGTTGTTATTAAGAATAATTGCCTAGTCATGAGAATGTATTAATAAGATAAAATTAATGTAGACATTTTAATTATATAGACAATACTATATAACATCTGTAGGTGTGAGGGAAAAAACCTTATTCGACTGAAAACAAATTTTACAGTATGGACATACACTGAGAAAAATACTTACGAAATTTCACAACGAATCATTGGTACATACTATCAGATTAGGACCAGAGATAGTACAAACGATTCATAAGTACGAATCTATAATATTAACTTTTCGCAAACAAATTCTTGGTAAATTTACCAACGACTTGTTTGCGATAGATTAATATTATAGATTCATACTAATGAATCGTTTGTACTATCTCTGGTCGTAATCTGATAGTGCGTACCAATGATTTGTTGTGAGTATTTTTCTCAGTGTAGAAGGAAGGAGGAAAGAATTTTTTCTAGAAAAATCAATAGAATTTGTTTGTCTTTGGTTGAGATAAAGCCTCATTACTTGCTCGTATTGAAATTGTGTTGATTCTTCTAAAAAAACTATTATTTCTTACTTGTTTGTATTCTGTTCTCTAAAATTTGTCTTTTTTTCAAATCAGGTTTTTAACCTTTCACATAATATATATTATCAAATATACAAATTAGAGATGCAACGAATATTCGGTATTCTGCCTATTCGGCAACATTTCTACTATTCGGCCGAATACCGAATATTAAGCCTATTATTCAGTGTTCTGCCGAATAGTTTGAATGAAAAACTGGAAGGAACCAATAGCTTGTAGATTGTTGCTATTTCATTGTCAGCTGCAGATGCAAAATTTTGAATCCACAAATATCTAATTAATTAATTTAATTTGATATGGAGTGAAACAGAATAATATTATTGTTATTATTTATGTTGAAACACAAAAATTTCGATAATTCGCCGAATATTCAGTTATTCAGCACATGATCGTGCATAATATTCGGTTTTCAGCAAATATAGGTACTATTTGTTGCATCTCTAATACAAATAATACTTTGTATCAAAGAAGCTACTATAAGTACAATATTTTTTATTTATATTATTTATTTCTATTTCTGAGAATTATTATCTATATTATCAATTTTGTATTGATTTATGTCTGTTTTATTTCAAATCCGTTTTATCAAGAAATCAATTCTATATATCCCAGTTATCATAAGCTAACAACTAATTGATATTTTTATTTATTGGGTTATGTTATAGTTTTGAGGTAATTTTTGATCAAGTCAAATCAGTTGATTAAAGTCACAAACGAATTGTTCCTGTAATATGAAAAATATTAAATTTATACAATTGTTGTTTGTATAAGGAAAAAATATCACTTTTTTATATTATTAGCCAGAAAATTTGATATAACTAGAAAAATCTAATGAATGCCCAATGGAACTAGGCAATTTATATTATCAATTTTTTATTAATTTATGCCTGTTTTATATTAAATAAAACACTGCTTGTAATATTTATATTTGTAAATTTGTTATTTGTATCTGGGTTAATTGTATTAAATTTTGAAAAATTTTGACATTTAAAGCCTAAATAATAATTGCAACTATTGTTATTTAAAATAATTTTCATTAAATTCTAGCAGAGGCGCTGATTGACTTAGATAAAGCTGCTTAGACTTTATGTTTATATGATTATTTATATAATGTTGTAACTTTGTATTTTATATGTTATAGAATTATATAGAAAAGAAAAATAAATTAACTATACTCATATTTTTTTGTATCAATTTTTCTTACCTTATATTCTAATGTTATTTCTGTCCTTAACACTCCAGCTGCATTTGGGAACATGGATAAGAAAGATGTATAATTCTGAATGTTATATTCTTTTCAGAATTACTTTATTCTATACCAGAAACCTTATCATACTGCATCAGTATTCATCTCTTAAAATATGCCCACTTTTTAGGAGCTTGGTTTGCAGAAAAATGCGGAAAAAAATTGAATTGCCTGTACCCTATAGAGATACATTATAAGTCGTATAATTTTCGCTATATTAAGATTTTGTTCATATATTTAAAACATCAGCTTGTTATGTTGAGGTTTAAGAATTATTATTTTAGTATTGTAGTTTTGAAATAAATATAATAATGGTTAAATGAAAGAAATCACTTCACGGTGATAATCTCAATACTGCATATTGTTGGAGTGTTTTAATTTTTTTAAAGTTTTGTTATCACTTATCTAATGATGATGTGCAATGGGAATAAAACGAATAAATAAAAAATAATCTTGATTAGTTAATATTTTGAGAATATTCAAAGACAGTTGTATCTTTTTCACAATGCACCATTTCCATGATAATGATATCATTAGAGAGTTAGAAATGTCATGATAATAGGCGACTCAATCAATGCTTAGGAAATGGAAAAGGTTTGTTTCCTCCCCATACTTTTGAGAGAAACATTAAAGTATGAATAATAATGATTAGCTGCAGTTTTGCATGATTCATATTCTTGTTGGGTAGGTATTTAAGTTAAATAAATAAATTATGTGAGTGACAAAAAAACTAAATAATCAAAAAAACTGTGAATCAGTGGCGTAGTGCTTATACAACTTCTTCAGAGTAACTATTTATGTACAATGGGTGACCAAATTAACGTACTCATTTAAATCTAATATCTATTTGTTGCAGTTGTATTAATATTTTAGTAATATCATACCGTTTCTTTCTGTAACTGGTAGTGTTGCTTATATTTTTTACACATCAGCTCGCGTGAACTTACATTTGTAGCAAACTTCACTTATGGGGATACAAGCAAAAAATATGAATAGTATCACCAGTATTCAGTTACAAAAAAGTCGATATTATAAAACATAAACTACTGCAAACACTGAAGAAGGACATGAACTGTGGCACATACGTAGAACTAAAGAGACTAGCTGTAAATAGGGAGGAATGGAGAAGAAAATATAAACCCGTTGCAGACCAATCCGATGGATTGTAACTCACTATATGTATACTGCAAAATATATAGTGAGTTACAATTTAAAAAATAAAAATAAAAAAATTAACTTTTTTATCTGCAAGACGCCTCACACCACAAGGACGAAGAAGACCAGGAAGACCCAAACTGCGATGGATGGACTCTGTCAGCGCCGATGCATCCACACTGCAAATCACAAACTGGAAGACAAAAGCAAAGGATAGACGAGAGTGGAAGAGACTGCTGGATTCAGCCAAGGCCCACCCAGGGCTGTCGAGCTCATTATGATGATGATGATGATATACTACAAAAAATATGTAAATTAGATTTTTGGAGCGAGTAATGTGGTCACCCACTGTTATAATATTGTTATACAAGTTGTGGTTATAACAACCTCTTGAAGTAGTTTATTGCAAAATAGGGGCAGTCACTTGGGCACTGACCACCATGACTTACCTTTTAGAGAGAGGTTAAAACAACCAACCTTGATAAAATACTTCTTTTGCTAATAACAGGTAATATGCGATAACTAACATAACTTTACATCATATAGAAAAATATTGTCAAGCTCACTAGTAGGTATATTAATGAAAGTATTGTCTTTTTTCATTTATGTACAATACCAATATACTAACTTACAATTTTTTTCCTGTAGAGTCCCCAGTAAAGAATAGGTCCCCCAATATTTTTGTAAATTTTCGAGTGTCTTGTAAAAGGCAGGTGTTCGTAAAACCTCACGTATACCTAAGACATTAACACGTACGATTTATTTATATTTGGTCAATTTCTACTATAGGTTATCCAATAGTATCCAGTTAGAAAATATTTATCGATGATCATTGTTGTATTTATTTTTATTATCTTTCACTGTACACCGTTACAAGATATCATGGGGCATCCAGGTATGAGATGGGTTAGGGGTACAAATTGTATTTATAATATAATTTGTATTTGTAAAATGATTTATTCCTGTACATAGTCGAATTTCATGGCATAATTATGAATTTATATTAAATTACAATCACTGGACAAGATGCACCCCCTCGCCCCCCATATGGCTTTTGTGATATCTTGTAACGGTGTACAGTGAAAAATAATAAAAATAAATACAACAATGATTATCAATATATATTTTCTAACTGGATAACCTAAAGTAGAAATAGACCTTATATTTTTATTGGTACGAAGAGGAAAAGAGTTTGTTAACACCGTTATGTAATGATGATGTGCAAGAAGAATAAATAAATAAATAAATAAAAAAAATCTGCTTGCTTAAAATATGCACTTGGTCCGCTGATTGTTGTGGGATATGCCGGGATGGTATAGTTGTAATGTATGAGTAGTTACAAAAAAATATATACAAAGAAAATAGTGAAAATCAATTGTGTGATCACGTGAAGCCAGAGACGGAGAAATTTTCCGTATACATAAATGCTCGGCAATTTTTTTTTTAATTTCAAGATCACTTGTTTCTTATACGAAAAAGTTTTCCACTTACGCGATTTTGAAAAATTTGCAATAAATGCAGTAAAGACACCTCGACGTTTGTTGATTTTACCAGCGACTTTTACACATAATATACAACCTTTGTACATGATTAGTTGAAGCTCGTTTGATGGGATGGGATGGATTTTTTTTTGTATAACTATCGTATACCCACCTATATTATGTGAGAAGATATGTATATCTTATCACGGAAGTGCCTATAGATTGCAATATTATTTTCAAAATATAATTTTTCAACAAGTAGAAATGATTTGCTAAAGTATCGAATGAGGTGATATCAGAATTTGAAATTATTTTTTATAAAAGTATCTTATATGTATTTATAAAGATTATTATTATAAGACTTACTTGTTATTTCCACATCACGCAAAGGTAAACGCACGACCATAGGTTCTTTATAGCGACTGACTGATTATTGACGATTGCACAATGCGTCAAGTGTTGCAATATTTTCTTATTGGATGTGATGTGCGAAAATACAACGTGTCCTTGAATATGGAAACTGGAAATATAGGCGGGTATGTAACGACAGGCTTTTCCGATTCAGATCATTAATATATTGCACGTAAATGTTGTTTTCAAATACATTTATTATCGATGCTATAGTCAGAGCTTCTTGTCCCTTGATCATTTTTTGTATACCTTATCACTGGACATGCCAGCTAAGAAGTAAACTTTTTAAATAAGCGTTAACTGATAATTATGGTGCAAATGTGGTACAGGAGTTCAATATGCGGAACATATCTTTTGAGAATGTTATTTGATGACGGATGCAAGATAGGAAATGATTCTGAGTATGATTGTCGATACTCTTCGACTCATCTGGTTTGGGAAAGTGTTTTTAGATGTCACGAATGCTGCATGCTTTAAGGTTTTCGTGGATCTGTGGGTCTCAAGGTGGGATCTGGTACATCAGCTGGGTCCACCGCCCACTGACGTGATAGAGTCGGAGGTGTCAATACTGGCTTAGTGGTACTGATGGACTTGAAAGAGTTTAAAAGTTATCACTTGTCATTAGCTCAAATGAATAAACAGGAGTCCTCCGACTCTTGAAATATCCGTTAAAAGAGGTTATTTCAACAATATTATAGTCAGAGTCAAATTCGTCGTGGTGATTATTCAATGACAGGCAATAATCAGTCGTCGCAATATACAGACTTCTCCAAATAACAAAGTTCGAGCCATAGAATTCTCAATTAAATTCCGATATACTTTTTTTTTAAGGGCAGCGCCCGCCACATACCTCGTGCCGTACCTGGAGATATGTATCTCCATAACGACACACACATGCACAAACAGGATTTAATGTCGCATTAAAGCGCATTCCGATATACTACGAGTAAATAGGGTACGGTGTGGATGTATTCAGAAACTTCAATGGTTGATGAAATAGTTCTGTTTTTCTTTCACAAGAAGACGACGCCACGCGAAAGTTAACTATAGGCATGTACAAATATTAACAAAAACAACACTGTCACAATGAAAATAATTTATTATGCATTCGTGTTCTCAATACATTCTCTTGAGCATTAGATATTATTTTTCAACATCTCCCATCTAGATATAATTAAAAAATAACATTGAATATTATTCTCCATCTATGTTTATTATGTATCGTTTTAATTATTGAAGTCAGTCAATGTCTATGATTGCAGCAAGTGAACTAACATGCATTCAAGTCTAATATTTTGTAATCTCTGCTAGAATCTACTTACAAGGGTTTACTTATATTGTGACCAGGGTATGATAAAACCCCATAAAATGAAATAAAAACATAATTGTATTTTCATATGCAACTTTTTGGTGATGGGAGGATACCTGGTCGTCCCAAAGTTACAATATGAAACTCTTGTAGAAAAAGTCATTTCTAGTAAAAGTTGAAGAATAAATAGAACATTTTTTTCACCGCTGATCTTCATTTTATCGAAAGAATGATTCTCCCATCATCTTATGATCAAAAAAACTGAAACTTGGTGAATTGTTTTGTTTTTCGGAGCATCTCTTTACTTTAAAACCCTTTTCTACACACCTAAGTCGAATGGTTCTGTGTTTCATCGCAATACATTCGAGGATCTTTTCTTCAAGTGGAATTGGTTCAGTTTGGATTGATTTGCGGCAATATTATTAACAAAGATTCTTAGAAAACTTCAATTGTTTAACAATGCATTAAAGAGAAAAATAATTTATTCTTGTTACGTAATGAAATATTCAGGGTAATGCTATATTATTCCATTATGAAACGACGTTTTTATTTGAAGGTAATTCTTCATTGATTTTTATTGAGTTTTTTGGGATATTTAAGATATCAAATCAATCAGAAACCTCGATTGGAGAACCATGTCTACACAATGCAACATTGTGTAGAATCTAATCGGAAGAAGTGAGAAAGGTGTCCCAACGCTTACGAATTGGCTCAAGGCTGGCTTAAGTGATCACTTTCAGTGTCCATGGACAGCGTTCACCAATTCCACCATTCTCACTGTTACGATGTAAGGTCCACAAATTGAGAGACGCTTTATGTAAACCTTAGAAGCAACCATCTTTTTGGGATATTAGATTCTACACAATGTTGCATTGTGTAGACATGGTTCTCCAATCGGGGTTTCTGATTGGTTTTGTCATTCTGCACCCATATCCAGTTAAACAATAAAAAAAATAACAATATTCTAAACATTTATTTAAGATTTGTTTGGTCCACTGAACGTTAAATGTTTTATATTATATTTTAGCTCAACATATATTATTGATTAAGATCAACATATTTGAGATAGTTAGAGGTAATTATCTATACTTAATGGATGAGCACTTATGTAAAAAGCAAAGTATTTTAAGGCATTTATTATTGAAAGTTTCAGTTATCCGAGGTTATAAATGCCCTTTGATCTAAGAGCTAGTATGCGCATAGCTTGTTTTATTAGGAAAACTACTATTATACCATTACGGCATACTTCACAAGCGGGGTTAGTCAGCCAGTTGCATGTAATAAACATAAAAGCTGTGTTCACCATGCCAACAAAATTAGGAAACATATTATCCAAAAAAAGATTTTGTCCTATCGTTTTTTTTAATGCAAAGCATAGATAGAGATATGATCTCAGAAGTCACATTGGCATCAACTGAATCAAGGAAATAAAAATCTGCAATACACGGAAAGGAACTAGAATTTCCATTAGCATCTATGTATACACATTAAAAAGTTAAGAATATCCAACGATGATTTACCTACAGTACCTAACAAAAATAAAAAGCAAATGTTTTCTTCCACTATATGATTTATTGGCGAGAGAGACGCCTTTCGTCTTGTTAGGACATTGTCAATACCCACAATTGTAATTGTACACAAGAAGATTCAGCACACCGTCCCCAAACAGAATGGAAGAAAAGATGAACCTCAGGCGATGCAGTAAATAAATACCTAATAGTAGACCCCACGATCCAAGTACCTGGTTTTGATCTGCCAAGAAAGGCTTGGGTATGGAAAAACAAAGCAAGGAGAGAACATGGATGTAATGTTAATACCTGTTCTGGAGTTGGGGAATGAAAAGATAACCCTGATTGTGAATGTGGAGATGTGAAGACAGTGAGACACGTAATGCAGAATTGTCATCTTCATCTCAAGAAAATCAGCGGGGACCTCCAAGACATCCATGAGACAAGACTGAAGGCGGTGGACTGGTCGACCGTGCTGGAGCCAAGACTATAGAGGATATTAGCCTGCCCACACTTGGGGGAAGACATGCATGTATGCTGGGCCGCACAAAAAGTAATATACATAAATGTAAAGTAGTCATTGATCTAATGTGTTAACATATGATTGTATTATTAGACCAATGGAAGTAGTCTAGATTCTAGAAACGTGTTTATCTATTTTTGTTGTTGTAGGTATGCTTTGCATAAAGGAAATAATAAAGATGATCATGTAGGTATGTATTATACCTACAAAAGTTTGTAATTTATGGAGATATTACATAACATTCTTAATTGGAGATCTTTTTGACATGTGATGTTAGGAGCACAGTGTTATTTAATCAATATGTCTATACTAAAGATTTCATTTGTTGTTGATATGAAATACGAACAATTTTAATGATAGGTTTTGACCACACCATGTTTACTGCTGTAGATATCTAATAATTGTGGACTATTTGTTAGTACAAGTTAACAGAAATACTGGCGGTTTTTAGTAAACGATGCGAATTTTTCTGCGATATCTTTTTAATTGATTTAGAGCGTTTCATTTATGAATATTTTGTTAAAAACTTAATGTGTTTACACATCAAACCCGCTTCTTAGATTCCTATGGTTTATAATATCTATATTAGGTTTCATGAAGTGCAAGAAATGCATATTGAGTTTTCAGGGAATTTGCAATAAATTTGCAAACCATACTTTTTAAAAAGCATTCATTGTAAACTTTCTGATGAAAGATAGAACTATGGTTTCTGCTATATTGCTGAGAACTTTCGCAAAAAAATTTTCCAAATACCTACCTCATTTGTGTCAAATAGCACCCCAGAATCATCTTATACGAGTATTGATCCTAAATATTTAATAAATTTAAAAAAATGTAAAATGGATATTTAATAATTTGTGGTTTTGTTTTGGACTGCGTTGGAAGAAATTTCACCTTTGATATATTATTTTATTCGTTGCCTGCATTTTTATCTTATTAATATGAAAGTATTTTTATGTAAAGTTGATAGTAATCAAGTGAAGAATAAATTAATAAATGAGAGACATTAGGCATTAAAAGTTTATAAATATTTTTTCCAAATCTTGATATCGAATTATTCTGCATAGGATTTATACGCTGAAGCAAAAACGCTGCATCAGCAAATAGGTAATTATTTCTTAAATATTCTTTATCGCTGCGAATAAATCGCAATGATAGTATTAGCTGTACATAATAAATGAGCTTCATGCAAGGTAGGTATATTGCTTCAAAGGTTTTATATAAAACAAGATATATTTATAATTCGCCTGTCTATTTGTATGGAAACTGTGATCCTAATCGCAGTGTTACATCAACAAAGTAATAAGCGTTAGTTGTTAATTGATTTAAATAATCTTTTTTCTTGTGATTTAATCCTGTGATATAATAATTATATATCTAATTTGTTTAATTTAATTTTAAAAATGTATACATTACCAAAAATATACATTGCCACCTTTTTAGTTATACTTTCATCAAGTGTTCAAACTTCTATGGATGTTCGTGAGTATATAGATAAAGATTATTAATGTGTAATACGTAATACTTATTATAGAAATCGAAACGCAGATACACAAAGGTCCAAATAATTGAAGAGGAGGAAAGAAAAGTTCCTATTGTGGATAAAAATGTGGTTTAAAATCAAAATTCTTCACTGCGTATTTAATCATCTTTGTTAATTAGCAGATACATGTTATTGTAAATATTATTATTATTATTTGGATGATTTGTAAAGCGCCGTTTTGTGAAAAAAATCCACCTCAAGGCCGCTCAAATATTATAGGTATATTGTAATTAATTCATAAGGTATAAGCTCTTGGTTGTTGTTGATGCATAACATGTGAAATTCATACATCTCGCGTTCAAATAAAAAAAAAGTAGATTAGCACAATAAAAAATTAAAATATCAGTTGCACTAAGACAGCATTTTTGGGATTCAGGGGAAGGGAAAGACGTATTATGTTCTGATCTCAGAAATAGCTTAATATTACGATATGTTGTACCATACACAAATTTAATCACAATTTACGTTATTTAACTTATATAAGATACATTATATTTTATGCTTTGGTTGCACTAAGTTGTGCACACGCATGGTGCATAAGGCGAAAATTGATGTTAAAGTAGGTACTTATTTGATTATGATATAATTCTGGAAAAAAATCATCATGATTCTGCTACATTATACCTAAATATCAGAGAATTTAATGAATTTCAATTATTTTATGTATTATAATCATGAAAATGTAGGAAAAATATCAAATTATATAATGATTTGGAAAATCATCGTTATTTTTTGCTCTTCTTGTGAAGAAATAATTATACACATTACAATTACTGGTTATGGTAATCTTTCATAACGCCAAGTTACTCTGATAATAAATTGTGGTGTGTAATCATTATCAAATCGTGAATATCCAGTAATTGATAATTCTTCTTTACTTTATGTTATCTTATTACATATAATTTGTCTAAATATGGCAAATAACATTTATTTTAGAAAGATTATCTATGAAATATTTGGGAGAATTTTTATGTTTTACTTGATTATGCTATAAAATACAACGATTATTAAAAAGCCAATTAACAGATAATTACGAAGAATAAATATTTTATGTTATAATCTCTAGTCTAATATTAAAGATAAAGATAGCAATACGAAGTTCTGTGATTCAAATTCCATTTCCAATCCACTTTATTTTTATTTCTTTTCTATTCCCAAAGGTCTTCCGCTCGTTTACGAATGATTAGGTGACTTATTTTGTGTTAAATAAGCATATTTATTTCTTATTACTTTACAAATAGTAATAAAAAAATAAATTTACTCAGAAAACTAGAAGTTGAGATTCGCTTTGAATATTTTACAAAAAGTTAGATATCAAAGGTAGGTAACATTAAAATTAGAATAACGGAACATTGAAGAAGATCTATCGATCGCCCTCTTAAGTTTGGGGACTTCCTTTTATCTGATTCAATCAGGTGTCACGGAGGACAGCCATTTGGGCTTGTTGCCAAAATCCCAGCGTGTGGAATCTTTTGATCACACTCCGTTGATGCCTCTTTAGCCGAGAGAAGGACTAGAGTTAGACATGAACAACAACACAATGCGTTTCCAGATAAAAGAGAATAATCGAACAATTTGTTTATTTCATTTGCTTTCAGCTTCCATATTCAAAGTATGTTATAGAGATGAAGTTGATGTTGACGACTGTTTGAAGGAGAGCATTCAAGCAGCACTGATTTCTATGGCCAAAGGAGTTCCAGAACTGGGATTAAGATCTATGGATCCATACATAGACAGAGAGAATATCATAGAATATAAAAGAAATCAAGTAAGAATGATCTTCATCCCTTTCTGTTTCCGAGTTATTTTTTACCGCGAAGTTTCTGGCTCATACCGGTCTATTCTATGATAAATTTTCCATTAAGTTTCAAAAAGGCAGGCGTTTGAGATACTATTTTTTTTATTTCATTTTTAACGTCTTCCATTCTATAATGAAGTTTATCACCCATCCTGAATGTCTATTATTTTTTATGGCGCAGAGAAAACGACTTGTGTGTTAATTGCATGCAGTTAATCCGTTTGCTATTTCACTTACGGTAGATGTGGTGATGTTATAAAATAGATTGTTTTGTATTCTTGTATTATAGATACCGTATTACAATTATTGTTAATAAAGAAATGTTAATGATGTTTGTTCATAATTGGAATTTATTCAGTACAAGGGCATGCACTTGTGGGTGCACATAAGGGCAATGCGACTTTTATGTTAATTTTTAAATAAATTATTATATAATATTGCAACAAAATATCTACATACAATCAAGTACAACATACATAACATAGTAAACACAATAATAATATTGATGTTTACATATTAGCAATGACAGTTCTTTGTCAAGGTAATTCTACATATTGTAATGGCGCTGAACAAGTTTGCCATGAAGCCATGTAGAAGTATTGATGGTATAATTGATGATTTGATACACCTATTGAACAAAATGCACAGTTTTATCAATATTATTCTTTCTTTTTAGATTTATGGAAAGGCTGTTTTGAAAAATGTGAAAGCTTATGGGCTCGGAGATTCTAAGGTGCACGCTGTAAGGTGAGAATATCAAAACCTCTTTGAATAAATATTTATCTAGTCACTACCAAAACATCTCAATTTAAAACAGTTTTTATTTGAACATGTAATTTACAATCCTCTGAATCAAAATTAATAAATTTATATAAGTATTTCACTTAACATTAGTCGATTCAAACGGCAAGATTATCACTATTTTTTGATTCTTTCAATATATTTTGATTCTCTTATTAAGATGTGGTTGATTAATTATTATCGCACTATATCAACAAAGCAGAATTTATATAAACTGGTACTATGACATTTCAAATTATGGTTTGATAGTAATAATACTTTTAATTAGAGTTCGTCGGTAGCCTGGAGGTAGAGTCTCGGCCTCCGGAACAAGGGGTCCGTGGTTCGATCCCAGGTGCCGGCAAACTCCCCTTTCACGGCACAAGCTTTTAGCTTAGTGTGAAAGGTGTATAAGGTTGTATTTGGGTTTATAACAAAAACCCAGATATATCTTAAAAAAAAAAATTGAGATAGAACCCGGTGACCAATAAGTACTTCAAACAATAAAATGTTTGATTAATGTATTTTCAGATCCAATATTCAAGATGACTCATTCGAGTTGGAAGTAGACTTGTCGTGTAAGAGAATATTTACTGAAGGTACTGTTAAAGGAGAAGGAAGACTGAATGCCTTGGTCCTTAGATCTAAAGGATACTTCAATAATACTATGGGTTTGTTAAATTATATAAAAAAAATATAATCATTATTTTTAATAGGACATTGAAATTAGAAACATATTGAAAATAAAGAAAGTTTTAATTAGATTTTTTATTACTTTTTATACCCAAATAGCTTTATTATTTTTTAATTTAATATTGAAATGAAAACGAAATCTATAAATAAATATTAATATAACATTTAAGAATAAATTTAATTTATAAAATGTTTACAAAACGAGTTTCGTGCCTGTTGACTTTGATGTTTTTGGTAATATATTTTAGTCATTGTGGAAAAGTTCGCTTGCCTATTAGAAATATTGTAATGTTTTCAGAGGATGTCTTTTGGACTTGGAAATTAATTGGCAAGCCTGAAGTGAGAGATGGAGAGACCTATATGAGGATCGTCAAGTTCTTTATGAGACCTGAGGTAGGAAGTATGAAGGTGCATATACCAGAAATTGGCAACAATCCTCAACTTAGTAAGTTTAATTCAATAACCATTTCAAGTAATATTATGAAATCACAATAATCATTCGCGAGGTGTAATGTATCTTAGGAATAGAAATAGATTGCGCTTCAACATTTTTATATAATCAGGTTATTATCGACGAACATATAAAAAAAAAAAACTGATGTTTTGGTTCACAATTTTGACAAAAAGAATCATTCATGAGTTTTTTTTTTAAAGATTACACTAAAATATTTCTGCCCACACGTAAAATATTAAGTATCTTTTTTACATTCCAGATCGTTTGGCTTATCAATTTGCCAACACATATTGGAGACCAGTTTACAGGGAATTACTCCCCATAATAGAGGTGACCTGGGACAAACATGGGACAGAACATAGCAACAAAATCTTTTTGAAGATCCCATACAACAAACTTTTCCCAGTTTCACCGAAACCTTAAGGAAACAGTAGATAAATAAGAACTGTTAGATATAAAATTTATGTTTTTTATACGTTTTTATACCTATATACGTACAAATAAATTTATTTATTTATTTATTATTACAATATACGGCGTGAGCCTTTTACATGTGTAAAATATAATTAAAGAAATTGCATGACAGACAGTACGTTTAAACAAGACAAGGAGTAATCACGAAAAAAGGACAATACACAACAAAAAAACAGTATGATAAAAATATAATACATAAAAACCATTCAATAAATAATTTATTACCAAAATATTCTGAATGAATGTGTAATTACATTTTAAATTATTTGTGTAGACCAATAGTTTTGAAATTGTAAATAACGTAACGTTGCACAATGTTAATTACCTATGTTCATTAAAGAAAACTCTATTATTTTTGGGCTATGCCATAGTTACTCATATGATTGTTGAAGAAAATTCTGTTATTATTGAGCTATGCCGTAGTTACTCATATGATTGTTGAAGAAAATTCTGTTATTATTGGGCTATGCCGTAGTTACTCATATGATTGTTGAAGAAAATTCTGTTTTTATTGGGCTACGCCATAGTTACTCATACATTGAGAAAAATACTAACGAAATTTCACAACGAATCATTAGTAGGTAGGTATCAGATTAGGACCAGAGATAGTACAAACGATTCATTAGTACGAATCTATAATATTAACTCTTCGCAAACAAATTGTTGATAAATTTACCAACGGTTTGTTTCCGAAAAGTTAATTAATATTATAGATTTGTACTAATGAATCTTTGTACTATCTCTGGTCTTAATCTGATAGTACTTACGTAACAATGATTCGTTGTGATATTTTTCTCGGTGTATGATTGTTGAAGTAAGGTCTGTTATTATTGGGCTATGCCATAGTTAATCATATGATTGTTAAAGAAAATTCTGTTATTATTGAAAAACGCCATATATGTACCCAAGTGCTGATTGGAGGAAATTTTGTTGACTGATGTAATTTGCTTTCGATAGGAGCTTTAAGGATGAAAGAAGACGAAAAATGTGACAATAATGTCTATGTTATAAAAATAATATACATAAAAAAATATCGGTTACTAAGTTGTTAGTGAAAGTAAACAAAAAATGTATTTTTGAAAATCAATTATTTATCAAACAAAAAAAATGAAAAACTAGGTAAGAGAAGAAATAGAAAAAACCAAAAAATTAATTATTTTTTTTATTTATTCTGTAGAAAATTTTAGTTATATAAGTGATGAATAAACATAATATTTTTTATTATCAATCGTTTTATTTTATTTTTTAAGTCGGGGAATGCACACCGCTAGCTCGCATGTTTATTACACGGGGCTGATCTGCTGACTATCCCATTTGTGGGACATGCCTTGATTGAATAGACGAAAGTTGTACATTATTTTGAATATTCACTAACATATTTTATTACATTCAAATAATGTTATTTCGCGATTTATTATTTTGGCAAAGTATTGAGTAATTCACACATGTCGCAACGTGTTTATATTATGAAATACTATCATTGCAAGACTCGAGACTATTAATATTTGTGATGTAACGTTACCGGTAATCTATGTATTATATACCTACAGACATTCTATTAAATTGCTTAAACATGTTCATCAAACTCAAAAGCTCGATTAAAAGTAACTGTAAATATAAAGCTATTGTAATGATAATTTGTAAAAGAGCACTGTTTTTCCGTCCGCAAGGGTTCCGTCGGCCCGGGCGTCCCTCTTTCACAATACGCCGTTCCTATGACAACGAAATCAGAGCGCAGGGAATGTCGTAGAAAGAGGTGACGCAATTGGCGCAGAGACGCTCTGAATGTCGGAGGCTGGTTTCTGCCATGTGCTCCCGAGAGGAGCTTTGAGGGCGAGATGATGATGATGAATGATAATTTTTGGAGAGCCAAACTGATCTACAAGACGATTATGACCAAATTATTGATGATGAGTAACCAATCCTTACATTTTTCAAATTTATATAGAAATATTTATCGATGATATTTTTGTAATTAACCATTGTATG
Source organism: Athripsodes cinereus (assembly GCA_947579605.1). Taxonomy (NCBI): domain Eukaryota; kingdom Metazoa; phylum Arthropoda; class Insecta; order Trichoptera; family Leptoceridae; genus Athripsodes; species Athripsodes cinereus. The sequence continues at coordinate 6,759,961 of OX388311.1, forward strand.
AGGATATATGGTTGTTTCATGTGTTAAATTTACATATTATGTAAATTTAATACATGAAACTACCATATAAGGCTTAGAAAAGACAACGTCCCCTTATTCGGTAGTGCCCCGGACGGGACCTGAATCCGCATCCCTATCTTAAGCACTTCTCGCGACATAGATGAAAACACACTTCATTCAAGCATATGCTTAATTTCCTCCTTCTTCAATCATCTCTCTACTGCTGTGTGTAGTATTCCTCTTCCATATTCTTCCACCCTTCTCTTACTTGAGCCAGTCTTGCCCATCTCCTACCTGAGACAGAGATTATAATATCACAAGTCCATCTTTTTTGGGGCTGTCCTACTCTTCTATAGTAATTTGAGTCTAGCTTGATACGTCTATGCGTACAGTGTTATTATAAGAATATTTATAAACAAGTTGATATACATACTCGTTCTATCATTAGGTAATAGCTATTATTACATAATATTTCGCCAAAGGTTGATCATCGAATGGCGAAAAGTGATAGTGTTATAACCGCAGAATATTCACAGTCTTAGTAACAAAGACACATGTTATTGTGATTACTAGTCACAGACGCAATATAATATTTGTACGTACCGGGTGCAATGCTTTAAATGAATGTATAATAATAAATATATTCGTACAATGATGTTATACAATTATTGATATCATCAATTCCAATTTGACATTTGTTTAAAATACTCGAAATCTTATTTGAAAGCATTTATATTACATATGTAGTGTATCTAAAATTTGTTTGTGTTATTTTCAAAATAATCAGAGTTTTTTAAAAAAAAAAACTTATTTATAATTATTATTTGATCATTCTATGTTTTATTTGAAATAATATATTGATGATTGGACATAATTATGTACGTAAGTATAGAATTTACAAAAGCAATGCAATAAAACATACTGCTCAAGTATATTATGTATACGGCGTAGTGTAGATAGGCCGATAGTCTGACGGTAGAGTCTAGGGCATTCAATCAAGGGATCCAGGTTCAATTCCTTGCCTTACCATCTTACTCCACCTACATACGACGCAAGTATATTGCTTTCTGTAAGGATGCTTGTGCTGTATTTGTGTTTATTACAAATCAGATTCATCAGAAGAAACAAAAAAATATTTAAAA